>CM077625.1:2202963-3402963 GCA_039566895.2 Turritopsis rubra | reverse complement strand
AGACGTTAAAATATTCTGACTCGCCCAGTATCCGAAATTAAAAACGTCTGAAATTATGTGAAGTATCCTATTTCCTTGTGTGCAAGCTGGTCATCCATAAAAGTAAATGGGCAACTATGATTCAAAGCGAGGGAAATTGTTCATTTTCAGAAAGGGAATATGCAACAGAAGGATTGTGAAATCTTTCATTTATTTCTCATCATTGTTAATTTTGAGCCAAAAAGGTCATAGGGTTTTATTTAATATATAGGAACATTTTTCACTTAAAAAATTGGATTAGACTGCCCTTTGACACAACTTTACTTTATTTCAATTAAGTAGGTAAATCGTAAATAAACATTCAAACCCACTTTATAAAACTGTTATTAGCTATAAACGTAAGTAATATAATAATAATTATATATAATAAGATCATAATCATCATACCTGACTTAACATCCATTTCCCATGCTTGCATGGATTGGATACCGTTATTGTTATGTGAGGATTGTATACTTTTTGGAGGAGATTTTATTGAATCAAATCACACAAACAAAATACATAGAAATTCACCGCCACAAAATAGAAACCGTCCAAAATGATCAAAAATTAGAATTTTTTTTTATTAATAGCATGAAATTTTTGCAGTTTTTGGTAGAGATCCAGAAGCGGATCTAGAGGGTATGTCGAAATTTGTGGAGGAGAATAAAAGTAATTAAAACATAAAATTGCACATCTGTGCAACCAATCGCTAATATAAACTCTTAAATTGACCTGTTGAGTTGGAAAGAAAAGATGGCCGATCAGCCGACCAACTCAATTTAGAAGAGCAGAAAAAGACGCCAACTAAGGATTGAAACGTGTAAATAATATCTACTATTTCAGCAGGCCGATGCCTCTTTAAGGTCATAAGGAAACAAAAGTTGCTTAATTAAAATAAAACTTACGTTTACTCAACAGCGAAGTTACTTAAAAATTAATATTGTTTGTTGAATGTGAGACGAAAGGGAGGGTTTCGTGGAGGGATAAAATTTAAATGCATATGCAAACTCCGCAGTCGTGAAGAACGAATGAACTATTGAATGAAATATAAGTTTTTAATTTAAGCCAATCAAGACATTGTTTTACTGGGAAAAACCATGACCAATTTGATAAGAAAAACCTCTATTTTTCTCGTGAACTGTCGGTAAACTCTCGTGAGATTAATTAATGCGCTTTTTACGCCTCAAAAAGACTAGTACCAAGGACGCAGCCATAACCTTTTGTATCGAAAAGTATTGGAAATTGAATAGAACAGCTGAGTGTTGTGATTCTTTCTCTTCTCGTATTTCTATGGTGTACCACCCTGTGCGAGTTATTGTGATTACGAGGACATTAATTCCCATGTTTCTGTTGAAGAAAGGCAAGATGTTTTGGAGTGAAATGGTGTCCTCCTCCACCACCATATTTAATATTATAGACTGATATCTATGTGTTAGTAGTTATATTTATTTGGTATTATTCCTTGTGTGCATTGCTGTTTGTTGTTTATTTTGTTTTGTCTTTTGAGGGGACCACTGATTCCTTCGTGTGTATTCTATGAGGGGCAACTATAGCTTATTATTCTTAGCTGGCTTATCAGTTTTAGGGAGCTTGTCAGTATTTCAGTCAGCCATAGTATGGTGCTGCTTGACATCCAAATATCGTTAACGATGGATGGAAAAGTCAGGGCAAAACACAGGATAATTATTTAAAAGTTATTTTACATTCGGCAAGTATGAGAAAACCATTTGGGATTTGGGATTATTAGAGGTGTTTCAGTGTTGCAACTGTTCTGAAACTATTTGTAGTAACTTCTGCCGCGATTTATAATAACCAAAGCTGCCGCGATTTGTAATAATTGTAATGCAGTTCATTTTCTCTAGGTGAGCCTTGTAATCTCGCATATAGGTTAAGAGGCTTCACAGCACTTGTTGCAGTTATACTAACTTGGGAATGGAGACGTGGAATGGTGGAATTATTCTCGAATTGAAAAGAAATTTACAGAATTCTTAGTGGAGCTTTGTTTTAGTGCCTGAAGCATATGGTTAGTTTATAGTATTAGAACTTTCTGTTTAATTCATGTTTGAATTGTTTTCTATGGTTTTGTATACCTTTTAAAGGAAACGCATTTATGTTCATAGTTCATATTTAGTTATTTGGCTGTCATGGTTATGATTATTGTGACCATGATAGAACAATCCCGTTGCATTACTAATACAATAAAAACCGCTTGGGGTAAAGCACTTTTACTGGAAAATATTTCCCGAGGTCTATGTACCGATGATCGAGGGAAATATTTTCAAGTAAAGCTCACTCCCCAAACTGTTCCCAAAGGTCGCATTGGTCGGGAGCCGCTTTACCCATCCTGCAAAATAACGCTATACCTCTATTAAAGGGGAACCACTGGCCGTTGCTGATGCCCTAGACAAAGCCAGACACTTTGTAATGGATGCGACAAACTATTTATTGCTGTTGATCACAAGCCCCTCCTAGGAATATTTAGCGACCGGTCACTGGAGAAGATTCCAAATAACCGCTTACGTAATCTTAAGGAAAGGACGTTGCAATACCGGTTCTCTATGCACCACATACCAGATTTGAATAACTGAGCACTGACGCTGTATCCCGCCAACCCACTGGTTCCAGCGAACCAACCAAGATGTATCTACCTGATGATGTTGCCCTTGTCGAGACACTGCACGTCAACAACCTGCCCACAAACGTTATCCCAACATCCCTCCCGCCTATTATCGACAACTCAGACGCTGCACAGGCACTTGCCGTGGAAGAAGGGGTAATTGTTGTTGTCAATTTATTTAACGTCGGTAAACAATAGTTTTAAATTTTCATTGCATTTTAAATGATATGGCAATCCATTTCATACTTTTGGTGCTAAAGAGTGAATACTTTTTGTACCGAATGAAGCAGTTTTGACATTAAAGGGGCTACGACACGGATCACGTGATATTATAATTATGGTGCCGCACCAAAATTCGATTTGAGGCGAAAAGAAATGAACACAGAGATAAGAGAATAAAAATAGCTATATAAACAGCAGAATTCTTATATTTTATAAAAAATTAGCTTTATTGAAATAATAATACAAATTGTTACTCATTTTAACATAAAAATCAATAATCCACACGCTACATGATCAAAAATTTTCAAACGTCTTGAAAAATCTTTATCTTTCGTTTTCTTGTGCTCTAAAAACACCATCCTTCATTTTTGTATAACTTCTGTACTTTCATTTCGTCTTGCTTGCTAAAATCAAAATTAAATAAGGCCTTGGAGCTACGAAAACTTCGAAATTCATCTGCAGCAAGAGCACCAAAACAAGCCACTTCTTCTTCTTCACGATCATTGAGTAAGGGTAAAACTTACAGACCAGATCAAGAATTGTCAGACACGACATTTGGCCAGCTATAACTTGGATAATCAGAGCTAATATTATTGCTTTATATTGCTTTCTTTAATAAAGTAACCTTTACCAACTTACTTGTTCTGTTTGCTAGCTCGCAAGCACATTCAATTTGGTTCCTCCAGCTGGTCTGCAGATTTGATGAGTATTTTGAAATGCGATAACACTACGGCCGCCGGGGAAAAAGTAAACAAAAACACAGAAATTACGTGATTCATGTCGTAGCCCAATTAAAAATTGTTAACTTATTACTGTTTTTCTTTCTTATAGACCTAGAATTATGCTTAAGAGAGAAAATAGTTTTCATATATGTAGGACTAATGCCATTCAGAAACTTGCATACTTCTGTACATAGATATCTTATTCGTAGTAAACTCATAAAATTCTCATTCTGATGGAAGTCCGAAAACTTACATAGTTTTTGATTTTCCTGACAATTGAGGAAGCGCAAATCACGTTCATGGATTTTAGTTACTTTTAGAAGAGATTTCGAAATAATCGAAATAAGGTAATCGAAATAAGGGACAGTAATTGAAGTTTGCGTATACAAAACTTTGAACCAATATTTGCTTTGCTTTAAAGGGTAACATATCTTTAAATCTGAAAAGAGCATTCAATTGTGCAGAGGCTTTTTGACATAAATTCTTAAATGTAAGTCGAATGTTAATTTTTGGTCAATTTTTATACCTAGCAGTTTGACATGTGATTCTGCACTTATCATTTTATCACCTACTCTTATTTCGGATTTTGAATTGTCACTTTTGCCCTTACTGATGAAAATTGCTTGAAATTTTTCAGGATTTGCTATCATTTTGTTATTTTTGAGACATGAAAGTGCTATATCAGATTCTTCTTCCAAAAGTTTTATAAGATTAGTCAATTAATTCGAATAACCAGAGAGGGTATTATCATCGGCTTAGTTGTGTAACTTACTATTCATAATGAAATAAAATAAATCATTGAGGAAGATGTTAAAAATAATCGGTCCTAGAATTGAACCTTGAGGGACTCCAGAGAGAATCGATGGAAAAGGCTGAATACACCATTTACACGAGTACTTTGTTCTCTATTAGTAAGATATGAGAGTACATACTCAAGTTCATTTAAATCTAAGCCATACGCGTGTAATTTTGCTATGATTCGTGCGGAATGCAATCAAAAGCTTTGGAAAGATCCATTAAGACAGCACCCATCTGTATCTGTACACGGATAAGGAAGGAGACAACTTGTTATCAATAAAAGACATGACTTTATTATTTTTTCATAAATTTTTGAAAAGAAATTAAGAACACTTATTGGCCTATAATTTGTAACACTATTCTTATCCTTACCTCCTTTGTCTAGTGGTGTAACAGTTGCACGTTTCGCCTTATATGGGAATGTTTTCTGTTCTATGGTACAATTTATAGCATTAAAGGTTTTAAAAGATGCTCTCTGGCCAGTAGAGCAAGTTTAGGTGGTATTTGGTCCTCTCCAGGTCATGCCTTCGGATTAATTTCTTTAAATACATTTTTCACACAGATGCACGCATGTATGGACACGTGGTTTACTACGGAAAGTCGGAATTATTGCAGAATATAATGGAGATGCACATTCCTGATGTATAACGGGATAATGTTAATAAGCACTATAAATATTTTTGTTGAGATGTACCTTTAGAGGTGTTTAAAGAAGAAACATAGACAACCTAGAACCTACGCTTCCCCATTGAAAACCTTTCGGGTTAAAACAAAAAGTAACAACTTAAAAACTTAGTTTCTATTGTTAACCTCAATTTACTTTCACCATAACTGCGTTGGCATGAAATACATAACTGAATACGCAAAAGATAGGTGAACTAAACTGTATTCAAACAGTTGAAAGCTATGCACTATGCAAGGTATTTTGCAATTGACGTGATTTGTATTATTTTCAAACCAATATTTGAAGCGGAAAAAAACCCAGTTTTTTGAGCTACTGAGCATGCGCAAAGTCTGCTAAAGTCAAGTCCGCGCGGACTATCCCGCCTCGTTTGGAGAACAGACTTTATCTCTTACTCGATTACCCAGATACTGCAGAATGAAATATCCAGATACATTATTATTAATGTTTACCCAGGATAGCCTCTTCAGTTCTGATAGAACTGTTATCAATGAGGGTCCTGCGACGGAGGTCCCAGAGCATTTAAAGCCCCCATTTGGACTACGGAAGCCGCAAGTATGCTTCAACCGCTCAACGAGACAACCCCCTTAGATATCAATCCCGCTCTCAAGCTGAGTGGATCGATTCACACTGTTATAGTCGCTGGCATGACTCGGCCAGGATTTGAACCCTGACCTCCCGCACCGAAGGCGAACACTCTACCACAAGGCCACCAGTCGGTGAAGACTGAGGAGAAGGCCCTCACCAGTCGCACTCGAGGGTACTACCCACTACACCATCGCTATACATTTTTGGATAAGCTGAGCAAACGTGTACAATACATTTTCCCGAAGAATTCACATTTGGCAGTTGTATATGTAAGTAATGAGCAGTTTTAAGTCCTAGGGCTTCCCATCCATAGTGGTTGGCTATTCTGCCCGCCGATTTGCAACTAGGAAGTTGACTTACTGCCAGTTCATTAATTCGTACCAATTTTATCATCTTTTTCACCGCCGCGCCCTGACTATATATGAACAACTATCTGGGGATTTATTTCAGATGCACAAAAAAAGTCAGTATCCCGATAGTAAAAACTTCTTGCACCTATTATATATATATTATACATAAGTTTGAAAGTGAAAACCTGACCCAATTATACACATTCTTGCAAAATTTATTGAGGGGATTTTTGAGGAAAAGCATTACATAGTATTTAGAAGATTTCGTTATTTATTAGAAAACATTACACATATATTCCAACCCACAGCAACAGAAACAAACTGCCAAAACCCATGAACAAAGCAGCAAATAGAGCAACCAAGAGTTCTTTGTAAATATCTCTTGTGTATTTTGTTGACGTCACTTCATAACTATAAACACCTAGTTAAGCAAAACAATTCAAAATAACATTTAAAAGAACAACAAGATCAAACAGTTTTCAAAAAATGACATGCCAATTTGATTTCTGTATTTTAAAACCAGTGGATTAAGGGTTTGAAACTGAAAAGGATACACAAAAAACCATGCAGTAAAAAATATTCCAATTCCAAGTAGAATAAGTGTTAGATGTGGATAGATAGCTGGATTAATAGGACTTATGTATCTGCCCATATGCTCAACACCAGAATTCTAAATCAAAGAAATGATACAGATTTTTTGTTCACTAAATATTTGTATTGATGCTTTTATGAATTGCATAAAGAGAACCTGTAGAATTTTACTCATTGCAGCTTCTTTTGATTTCATATCTGGAGAGTTATCGCATTGTAAATTTTTTTTGTAGGCAAGGTTTTCAGACAACCCCTCTAACGCCACATTTGTAATAATCACTTTTAAATGAATAAACAAATGCGTATGACTGATGTGACTTTACAGATGAAGGTCATGCTCATAAAGCTGAGAGGGGTCAATAGCAAAGATTGGATGATGTAAAAGTGGGTTAGGCCAAAGAAAGTCATATCATATAAGAAAGTCATAATCTTTGGAATACTAAAATCCCAATGTACAATATTAGAAAAAATAAGTGGCAGTAATGATGATGGGATAGTGCCTCTATGGTCTGTGCCTTCTTTTTGCAATTTCTAGTATAAGATAATCAAGTGAATCTGATGTCATTCTTAGGAAGTTGAATTAATCAGCTTTTTCTTCCTGACGGAATTCACGCAATAGTTTAAAATATTTAAAAAAGGCTGTGAACAGATTTGAACAACCATGTTCTCCAATTGAGCCCAACGCGTTAATTCACTCAGCCATCTAAGAATTACAGACTCACGTCTTTTACCAAAGATAAACAATTTAGAAGGTTTTAATTAATGCATGAAAACACTTTTTAGTATTTTCTGAAGGCTTCTTTAGATTTTACTTTAAAAATATGAATATCAACTGATATCTATAGTAAAGTCTGATATACTAGGCATACCAAGTGATATACCTGGTATATCAAATTTAAGAATGTGAATTGGAAATTAAAGGCCAATGAAAAATGACAAGTCAGCAGTTTTCTTGTCTTGCTCACCATAATTGCAGACAGCATCCCAACGATGATAACGCTATAGACGCTATATTAATAGAGATGGTCCAAAGAAGCAAAGTTTATTGTTGACACACCAACTGAATATAGGATGAAGTTTCAAAATTATATAACAAACAAACGGGCATCTTGACTTTTAATTTTTCATATTTTCATGTTTAATTTTCATTTCATTTTCGTATCATCGTAACCATATCTTAAATACCTGTTTTGCTTACACTATATCACAATTGTTTTTATTACATTGAATATCAGCTGATATTCATAGTAAAGAAGGTGAATTACCACTCAAAATTTCAAATTGATTTCACACTACAACATTTTAGGGAATCTGGTGAAAAAGACCCTATGACGAAATTCAATAGAAACTCCATCCATTCATTATAGGGTCTTAATGCTTGTTGGTGAAACTTTATAACGACAGTATAGACACGGATGGGTAAATAAGGTTTGTTACTGAAAAGCGACTCAATTTCAGCAGTCAAAAGTTACAAATTCTATTCCTTGGACTGCCAAAAGACGGTCACTTTGGGCCGCTTTTCAGTAAAAACGCAGACATTACTTAATAGACGGGTCCATTACAAAATTTAAAAAAAAATTCCGTAGCTACAACACGGCTGTTTCGACACTGTAATGTTATTTCATGAACATTGACGTTTATCAGAAAAAAATCGAAAAATTTCGAATTTTCCTGATTTTTAAAAAATCATAACTTTTTTATATTGTATTCATTTTTTATGAAATAAAAACGATATCAAACCTGAGGCTTTTGTCGTTTATTTGATATATATCACCTTCTTGTTGGCATCGGGTATGTATAAGATATTAATTTTCAAAAAAGTTCACTTTTCGCAATTTTCGAACGTTCCGCTGAAAATGGCGATTTACCTACGTTCACTTGACCGAAGCCTGCAAAGCTAATCTTTGAACTCTGTGTCTGAAATTTTAGCACGTGATAGCTGGAATCCAGGCCTATCGAACGTTATCTGTACCGCGTTAGATTTCATACTAGAAGGTCCCTAATTTCACGATCAAAGACTTCAGAAGGACCTGTATTTCAGTTGGTGAAAAAATTCGACAGGGTGCAGCTCGTACGAGTTAATCTAGACATTCTGCTAGCGAAATATCATATTTACAGCACTAGGCGATGTGAATTAGCTTTGCAGGGGCCTTTCAAAGTGATGGTACTTTTAAGCTTTATTTTAAACATTTTTTTGTTTTGATGATCAATTTTGATTGACATTCGAATTCTTGATTGTTCATTCGGTAAGTGTTCGAATTTCGGGCTGCGGGTTTGCAGAATTTTTGAATTATAAAGACAAGTACAATGTAAATAAATGTCCGAACAATTTCCACAAGGGCCTTTTCGCTCAGAAGCTTGAAAGGATAAAGCTAAGTGATTTCGTTATATTTAACTGAATTCATCAATCTTCCGCGAAAATAGTATTTTATTGTAACGTTTGTTTGTTCCGTGCTGTTATATTTTATAGTAATTATTTGTTTTGAATATAGATAAGGGTGTTTTAATTTGTACTTTTTGTACACTTTTTCTCTTTGCATTGTTTTTTCGTGTGTTGGGTATGGGATCTAAACAAAAGGACGACGATTTCAAGAAGGCCATCGGGTGGAAAGAATCTTGGGCCAAGGAAGAGAATTTTTCTTTTGTTCTGAGGGTGGTGGATCCAAAGAAGATTACATTTGGGGTAATGTTCTTTCTTCTAAACCAATTTCTTGGGAGTTATGTAATGTTACATAAGTTCTTGGGCCACATGCTCCCAGTAGATTTTGATATACCAGATGTGTCTAAAATAAAGGCACAATTAGTAAATTTCAGGAAGAGAAAACGTTGTTATCAAGATAACAACACAGGAGAGCCTTTTTTCCAGCATACAACTGCCAGTGCTGGAGAGCCACGTCCTAAGAAACAGAAAACAGATGCAGACCCGTTTAAGGCCGCGAGAGAAAATTATGAGGCTCAGCTCCACAGCTATATGCGTAAGGACCAGGAATTGAGGAATCAAATTGATTCTTTGATTTCTGAGAAAGGCCAGTTAGTGGTTCTCAATGCAAATTTGAATGTGCAGATCAAGGCGCTGGAAGCTGAGAACCTCTCTTTACGCACTAGGAATGAGGATCTTGAGTCGAACTTGTCGTCACTTGATTCTCAGATAGGTCAGTATAATGGCACCATAAAAGATTTGGAACAACAGCTTAAGGCAGCACAAAAAAAGTTTGCATCTGCTAAGGGAAAAATTTCTCGAGGTCAAAATGCGGCGAAGAAACTGGTAGTGGTAGCGAAGTGGTAGTGTAAGAGAAGGTAGATAAATATATGTTTTATATCGTGTAATTAACATAAATTATTGAGTACGTATATAGAAGTTACTTTGCTCTTTTGTTCGAGTTGTCGAGGCCAACAAAAACTCAATCTATCACAAGGAAGTACAAATAAATGTGATGAAATGAAGAAAAAATAGAGGTAAATGTATAAAACATTTTGTGAAATGTGAAGAGTTTTTATCTATTTCTCTCCAAAAATAATCAGGTTATTTATTTTAGGGTTTCGTTATGGGTCACTTTTTACAAAATAATTAACAGAGCTGACTTTGACGGTGATTGAGAAATTGTGGCAGGGGTAGCCTCCAAGATGAGGCTACCCCTCCAATGTAAGCCTCCCTAGTCTCTCTTATTTTTTGCTATTTGGGATCTCTGTAGGCACGACTTTTTATTACTTTTTTTATCTTCCTAGGTTTCGGACGACAAGATTGAAACAAGATCCTCATCTTTATCGAATGGACTTTTTACAAGATAATTGACAGAGATGACTTTGATGGTGATTGAGAAATGGTACCAGGGGTAGCCTCCAAGATGAGGTAAGGTAAGCCTCCTTAGTCCTCTCTTATTTTCGCGATTTGGCGACTCAGTCTCTGCATGACTTCCTTTACTTTTTGTCTACCTAGGTTTCAGACGACAAGATTGAAACAAGATCCTCATCCTTATCAAATGGACGAAAACTGCAGCCTTAAACAGTTGTTAATTTATTTGATGTAAATACAATATTTAATACAAACCTCTTGTTATTTTTCTGTCTCCTTGTTCTGCCAAGCTCATATGAAAATTTAGTTAACTTCCCAATCAATCTGAAAATTTTGATCACGGTGTGTGGTGCGTTGTCTTTATCAGCCATGCGCCTCGAAAGAGGCGCCTAATAATTGGCATACTTACCCCCGGTTTGGAGAGAACTATTAAGAAATATTTGTGAGAAAAAGGATGTAATTGCCCTCACATTTTTATTGAATCAGAAAGTGCCCCATTTTCTTTCATATGTATGATTTGCAATAAAAAGATTGACGTTAAATGACGTCAAATTATTGATTTTTCGATGTTCTCTAACCCCCGGAATTGCTGTGCGTTTGTAGCGGGAGACCATTCTTTTCAATAATAAGTATTTCCAAACTCATCGAGACGTTGTATCACTTACCTGTGTGAATTATTTTCACAAGAACAACAACCTATCTGTAAGGGAAATTTCCATTTTTTTTCGAAAAAAACTTAACTTTTCCAGCTCGAAATAAATCGGGGAAATCATGTTTTCAGCCAGAAACTCAGGTCTGGAACTTACCAACAACGATGAATTAACGTAGTATACATGAGCCATCGAGGCAAACTTTTGATAAAATCGAGGCCGCTCGGGAAAATTTTCTTTTTTTTTTTTTGTTTCACCCGAATTCGCCCGATATCGGGATAACCAGGATACCCGGTTCTGTGTTCCCGATATAGCTCCAACATTTCTCCTTCACATCCATTTTACAGAATTAAAAAATCTGTATTAGTTTTCGAGATATTGAGGTAAGAAGTGGCATCGTTGGGGAAAATTTAATGCGGAGCGGTATGAAAGAAGTGAAACACCCGTGACAATGATGAAAGTTTAGCTATTTGTTTAGATATTTCAAAAAATCTGTTTTTCTCCTCCTATAAAACTCTTTTATATTTTTCACCTATTTTGTTTTCAAAATAAAATGGAGCGAATTGGTCAATAAAGTTTGACAGTCAGAAATTCAAAAAAATCCCAGTACACCATTCACCAGGAGAATGGTGAATGGTGTACTGGGATTTTTTTGAATTATAGCTAATCTATAACATACATACAATCCATATGGAAGCATATGGAAATATAAAAAAATAACCATACCATTGTGAAAATTATTTTGTCCGCAGAAGTGTGTTGGTGGTTGTTGATTATCTCGTGGATGGATAGTGTAAAAAAGTATGGCGGCCTGCAACACGTATCTGAAGTAACTGGGTTGTCTAGAATACCAAAGTATAGAAATAACATATTCTAGTTTACGTGCTAAGCTGACTGAATACTATTTTTTGTATTGAAGGTGAGAAAAAGAATGAAACTTTTTAGATTGATGATGGGAGCAGGCAGAAAAATGATAGATAGGCAAATACATTTTCACTGACAATTTGTTCTGTTATTGTGTGCTTCATTTTAGAGATCTCACAATGCACCTTAGACCTAAAGGCAGGCTAGACTATATAATACCCTCTAGACGCAAAAAAGTTACCATTGAAAACGAGGTCAATCCCGCCAGAAATGTATCAAAGCGAGACAGTCTTTCAATGGCGGTATACACACTTCTTACATGCAGGTAAAATCAATCACGCGGCGTGTGTTATTATTGAATTGAGGCGGTTTTTAAGTTATCTTTTTTAGCATTAACAACTCAAATAAATCTTTTCTCGATTGTTTCTACTTTTCAATAGCTAGTCCCAGCTCTGGCCATACATACACCTATGATGGTTGTATTATAGAATTTTAATCCTCCGAGCCCCCGACCCGCAAAGGGAGAGAGGGAGGAAGAAACTAAAACCAGAGGGGGGAAAGTGCAGAACTTCCGTGTGGTGTTTTATGCTTAAGCAATAAGTGCCCACAAGTTTCTTGGTCTGAATGTTTAGTTCTTACTTGGCAAATAGTCTTTATTTTAGTGTTGGATAAAAAATGACAGGCATCTTATAATTATAAGTTTATAGGCTAGCTAAGCAGCTAGCTATCTACAAGGGGAGCCGTCCATACTCAAACTGCCACGAAAAACGTTGATTCAATGTTAATTTTTAAAGCCACCCACCCACCATGAAAAAGGTAGCACCATGAATTATCAAATCTTTTTCCAAGTACAACAGCATCATATATAGGTAGCTTCATTTCTATGTTCGACAAAACAACTTTAGAATCCAATAAATAAAAAAGGAAACCTAATTTACGTTCAAAAGGATGTAAGATATGAAATACAATATCCAAACAATATTAGTAATAAAAAGATACAGACATTTCTTTTCTTTGAAGATAGATAAACCGAGGAGAAAAGGAACGGGAGAATACGTCCGTGTTCAACCATATATTCTGTTCTCAACAAGCTAGAGTACAATCTACAAAACCTTAACTTTTAACCTTTTGTAACCTTTTGTGCTATGCAGTTATTTTGTGCTACGAATAATTTTTTTCTGTGCTACAAATGATTTTTTTCTGTGCTCATTTTTCAATTCTGGATTAAAGCCTTTTCAGGTCTGTATATTGTCAATGATTTCGGGCATTTTATATGATAAGTGGCCAGCCATGTGTCGGTTTGATCTTCACCTCTTCTTTTAAATACAACTGTTTGGTGATTATTGAATGATTGACTACAGGAAATGATTTTGTTTCTGTAAGATGGTATGAAAGGTGAAAATGATGGTGTTACATTTACTGAATAACAGCGTAGCACAAAAATATATGAGTACCAAAGAAAATGCACAAAAAATATATGCATACTGCAAAAAATATATGCCTAATACAAAAAAAAATATGCGTATCACAAAAATATATGCGTAGCACATAAAAGATCTTACAGGATCCTAGTTAAGATTTCAACCAGGGAAATGTTTTGAGACTTCAGAGCCATCATACTTTATGCTCAACTGTTGTTTGTGTTCAAAAACTTTAGTCGTAACCAACCTTTTTTGCCCTAAATTTAGATTTTTGTCTTTAAACATTAATTGTCATATCTACAAAACAATTTTTGAAAATTTGAGTGGAAACAGAACACAAAATCATAAGAAATTTCAAAACTAAAAAACTTAAAAATTGCTGTACCATTTCTGCCATTTTCTTTAACACGGTTAGGTACTTCATGAGTTTTCTCTAAAGGTGAAGTCATCGAATTGCACCAATGTGAACACTGAATCTGCACTAACATCCAAGAAGGTGAAGTTTTACACAAAGACTTCACAGTTATAAGACAATAATCAAGATTTAGAAAAACACTTATATACTTTGTGTTTATAGCCCAAAGTAAATCAGAACTAATGGTTCTTCATTTTAAACAAGCCTTCCTCTTCCAAAACATTTCTTTCTAGTTAGCAAACCAATGCCTCCCTTCATTTATTTTTTTATTCTTCAATTCATAATCTCTTCAATATTTAGATCTTGTGTGAAGGCAACTTAAATCAGTCAAAATAAGCTTGAATGTGGAACTCTCTAAGAAACTATAATGCATTTAATTATAAGATTTGGTTCATACATTTGAAGGTTTGGCATGATCTCCTTCATTGAGGATCGAACCAAGGACCTGAACAAACCTCCCGTAGATACTAACAACACTTGTTATGAAAAAGGAAATGAGAATCACAGAAAAAAAGATGGTGTGGTAAAATTGGTGAAATTTTTAAAACTCGAGCCAGATATTTTTCAATGATTTTTATCCTGAATGCTACCAAATTTCAGGAGAGTTACATTCTTATCATGCTAAACATTCTTCTTCTTTTTTGCCAAACTTGGTTATGTGCCTTAGGAAAGCACAAACTGTGCTGGGCACCTAGACGAAAGTCCAAAGTCACTATTATATATTTCACATTCTTTGAAATGCAGTAGAAATCTGCCCCTCTGCAAGCATTATTTCCACAATTCCCGTTTTCAAGTTTAGAAAACTTTAACTCTGCAATCTTTTATCCTGCAAACATCTAACATCTAAGGCATTTCAATTCCATATCAAATGTGGAAGTGTTGACTTTCAACCATTTTTCAGACCTGTTGAATCAGATTCTATTTATTGCCAGTTTCAATCTCAACGTTGTTGTTTATTTTTTTAAATTTTAGGTTAGGTTAGTTTTCTGGTTGTCCCTTATTTATTTGATGTTATTTCAAAGATCATTTTGGTAGATAAAAATGTCTGATGAGCATAAAAAAATAATTTCATGGGTGCTAGCAGCTATAGCAAAGGTTAAAGGACAAAAGCAACAGCCTAATGAAGAACGCATCACTCAAGTTTTATTTCAATCATATGGCTTAGAGAAAGAAGAAGGTTTGGAACATTTGCAGCAATGTGTTGAGGAAGGAATTGTTGTTTGTCAGATGGCTAAGAATGGAAAAAACTCGTTTCGCAATGCTAAATCAGTAGCTGGTGTCAAAGGTAACTTGTATTTGGATTCATTTATCTAATTATGAAACAGTCATCATAAAATCACCTTTCATTCATAAATTTTAGCACCTCCAATTAATAATCTTCAACTAAAGAAATGCATTGACGAAGTCATGGTAGACCCTGTACGTGATCTTGGAAGTACATTAGAAGAAATTGAAAATGCAATCAGATCTAAGAAGGAAAATGACAGTTTGTTAGAAAACTCCGAATTTTCGACTCTTTTTAAAGCTGCCGTCAAGAATGGTCTTGCAAAACGAAGATATGTAAAGGAAGGAAAGTTTTATCGCATGGCAACCTTTCCACGACACAAGGTAACTTATAACATAATCTTATCTTCTGTTATAAATATAAAAAAATCTGATTGATCATGTCAGTACTACACAAAACAATTGTTTTTCAAAGGACTACTGTTTTGAACGATGATTTTTGGACTTCTACCTAAGTTGCACGTCAATAATCATGATTCAGCACATAGTGGTAGTTCAAATTGGTTGTCTTAACAGCATTGCTTGTATGTGTAGGTTCCTATAGTGCTGAAGATGCATTTGCTGTTAGCATTTTTAAGTTTTATAGACCTTTACAAACCTCTTAAATAGTCAATATATATGCCACTTGATCACACACCATCAATGGACCATACAGGCTAGGGTAATGGTGTAATTTGAAAATAAACTACTGTATTTACTTACGTCCCTGGTATTTTTTATTTGGCCTTTAAATGTCAGATAGCGTTTATGAGACTGGAAAAATTTAAAATCAAAATTTAAGGAGGCTTTAGGTGAAAGAGAGTTAACCACCCTACGATTTTATTGAACACTTGGGTATTATTACCTAAAATTTGGTAAAACAGGTATCACCTTGTCACTTAAGAAAAAGGAGGTCTTAAATAGATGAGCTACTCAAAGAAGATTTGTTGAAATTTAAGTGGACTTGAGCATATCACAAAATGAACAGTCATCAGGAAATTTGGAGTCTTTTCTAACTTTATCTTTGTTTTAACACTATAAATAGAATTCTTCCAGATTCTAATTTGCATTATCCTATTTGTTGGAATTTCGATTAAATTTTTCAAATGGCTAATATTTAGACAAAAATTAAGAAAGAAAACGAGGAGGATGAGGATGAGGACATAACACCAGAAGAACGTCTTGCTTTGCGTGAAATTTGTGGGTTCTGTAAAGGTACTCGAGACAAAAATAAGTATGGTGATTTTGAAGATCTTCTGACATGTGATGATTGTGGGAACAGTGGTCATCCTACATGTATGCAATATTCAAGGGACCTAACTGCCAGAGTGCGCGAAGAACCCTGGCAATGCATGGAATGTAAGAAATGTAATGTTTGTAAAGATGTTGGAGAAGCAGCTAATCTACTCTTTTGTGATGCTTGTGATAAAGGCTACCATATGGAGTGTTTGACACCAGCTTTGGATGATATGCCAATAGGTAATACAATTAAAATTGTAAATTCTTGGTTGTTTATGGTGGGGGTAATGAATATTATTATGTTTTTGGTTTTTATAGGCAGTTGGATTTGTGATGGTTGTGTTAATGAGCAAAATGGAAAACGTCGACGTACCTCAATACCTGCATCAATATTACTACAGTCCCCAGATCACCAACCTGTTAAAACACATGGTAAAAAAGGTGCACAGAAAAGGAAAGGGCCAGCTGATTATATAGAAGATGAAATGTAAGTTGAAGCACAGTCTATTTGGATGATGCACTTATCACTTTTTATACCTCAAAATGAGAATACACTTAACATTTAGAAAAGGATGTCCTACACCTGGCTGTGATGGTTCTGGTCATGCTCTTGGAAAATATGATACTCACAGAAGGTACTGCTCTACGTCATGAGTCAGATAGCAATTATGCAGAACTAGAATGCAGATGGATAGGTATTTAATCTTTCTTATAAATATTTAATTTTTCAGCGTCCAATTTTGCCCAATGGTTGCCGGACAAAAGAAAAAACGTATTCAAGAAGAGGACAAGGAAGATGAAGATATTGACAAGCATGGTCCTCCTGTACCCCGTTTACCAGGTCTGTTACCAACAATGTGTCATTTCAAGTTTTTGTTTTAACTGTCTTACATTTTTTCATCTGTGTATATAATTCCGGGTATCTGTCTATCAGATCACTTTTTATTTTGGCCATAAAGAAAAAACTTCTCAAGTGAAGTAACTTGTACCTTGATGACGACAGGGGTTGACAAATACTTTCAATAATTTTAAACCGTACGTAAGACCTACTCGAAACTTTGTAACCAGTGTACGTCATAGCGACATTGTAAATAGTAGTTGATATTTTAGAAACCTTCATATAAAGTATGGTTTCCTCTACCATGTTCTGTAATATCGCCAGCTTGCAGTAGGAAGGCGGAGCCACTCTATACTTTATATGATCTTTGAATTTATTCATTTCTTCAATAATTTTAAGTAATCAACATGTGGGATGGAGAGCGTTTATACCTTTAGATTTTTTTTTATCTAAGAACGTTATTATACCATTTAAATGAGACTTGACGTACATAATTTGAGAGATGTAGTGTATGTTTAAATTCCAAACCAAAACCAGAAACGATCAACAACAACTATAGTGTACGTTGGTATACAACAATGAATCGACTTGTACTTGAACAGTAAGCAACCATACCTCACGTACACGATTTGGCAACCCCTGGATATATGAAGTCACTATTTGCATAAATTTAGACCAAATTTTGGATCACCTCTTATTTTGGTCAAAAATGGGTGATTCTGGCAAAATTTGGACCAAATTCCGAAAGTACTTCAATTTTCATGGAAATTGACAGGTAGAACAATTCAATAGTGCTGGTTTCAAATTTGTGAATCATTTTTCATATGAGAATAAATGCTGCTGATGTGTCAAAGTTGCGGATCATTTGGGATATTTTGGAGGAGGGCAATTTTGTGTCAGGAAAAAATTGAAAAAAATTCACTGAACAAAGTTGTTAAACAAGTCTTTTTACAGTTTTTGGAAATACTATTTCCTTTAGTAGATATTTTGATTTAAAAGTCAGCAAATTATGTAACGCATAATTATGATGATCATTTTGAAATATCTTTTGAAATTTTTAGCATCAGGAGATTCACTATGATGTGTTGAAAATGCCGAAAGATCATGAAAGGTCACAAAATGTCTTTTGATATACCGCTAGCACGTAATAATAAAACTAAAAGATTTTTATATTTTATCGCTTAATTTTTGGAAATCGAAATCCATCCTTACCAAATTACAGTTGACTCTCGATAAGTGGAACCTCAACGGGACCGAAGAAAATGGTTCCACTTAGCGAATGTTCCAGTTATCCGAAGTTGGCCTTTGTTAAGCCAAATCCAAGGGACCGACGAAAATAGTTCCACATATCGAAAGTTCCACTTATCCGGGGTTCCACTTATCGAGAGTCAACTGTATCACTTTATTTTATCGTGCTAAGGATTTCGCCGTAATTTTTGGCGCTTGGTGAGGACTAAGCTTTATTACATTATAATTATGCACTATAAATTAAATGTAAGATTTTAGAAACGAAATATCTCAAAAACTAAAAAGAATTATAAAGACTTGATAAACAACTTTTTGATTATAGGAAAGATTCGATATATGGATTTTAAAATATTCTATACGATGAAAGTTTAGATATTTCAAAAATTTGTTTTTCTCCTATGAAACTCTTTATATTTTTCACCTTCTTTGATGTGAAAAACAACGATGGAGAGCAACGAAGCGAATGGGTTAATGTGACTAATGGTGGAAACTGTTAAAGACTGCACCATTCATAATTCAATTTAAACTGAAATTTTTGAGGACATCCATTTTCAAAAACTTAACCTAACTTAACCTAAAATTTCAACAACAAAAAAAGATTATTTCAGACATTTCATATTCAGTATACTTATCGATAAAATAAAAATACAAATAGTCTTAAGTTTTCAAAATAGTTTGCTTCTCTTAATAGTTTTTAATTATTTTGACTTTGCCTTTGTCTTAAATCCTCCCTTTTCACTAATTTTGATAGGCAATTATGACTTTGGTGTGTTTTAATGATAAATCCATTGACTTTGCTATTGTTTTTTGTTTCTGTCTGAAGGATATTGTTTTTTTATTCTCAAGAGAGAAAATGAGAAAGTATTGAAATTGTTCCGCAATTCGATTTGACGTTTTTAAAAGCAAACAGGCGCGCGAAATTTCATTCTAATGTACCTTTGGTAAAGAAAGTTGAACAATAATAGAATAATAGTTGTTTTATTTCAAAATCATTACGAGGAGTTATGATAAGTTTTAATTTTTTTTTTTAATTTACTAGCTTTGTAATTTATATGCTTCTGAAATCATTATCGCCTTCTGATTTCATGAACATATGAATAAAAGAATAACGGTGTTTACGTTCTGAAAGAAACGTGAATGTGAATGTTAAGAAAAGTAGAAAGCGCATGAAGAAATTTTGTACATTTTGTGGTATTTATAAGTATATATTTAAAATGGTGTTTATAAAAGCGAAAGGTGAATATTATTACCGTGAACTCAAAAGACTACAAGACGAAGGTTTATATTCTACAGATGAAAATACGACTAATAAAAAAGAAACAGATCTTGAAAACGAACTTATAAAAAAATTTCAATGTCTTTTTGCACCAGGTATTATAAAATACTGGTTTATTCATTCCCTATATAGATTTTGTTGGTTAAATTTTTGACTTTCTATGAAAGAATAATTTGAGCTTCAGTATATAAATACTGCGATGTTTATTGTAGGCGTGACAGAGCAAGATGAGGAATTATTTCGAACCGCCAGAGAAAAAGCAAACTCGTATTTAACCGCCAACAATGAACCGGTTAATGCTAACAACAATGTTCGATGTCCTCCAAGAATTGAATTTGGAAAGTATGAAATTGAAACCTGGTATTCTTCGCCTTATCCACAAGAGTATGCCAGGTAATTGTTTTTCTGATCAACATGGTGATAGAGTTTTATTCTGTTGGTTGTATAATGATTTTCCTCCTGCTTTTAGTGCTCCAAAACTCTACCTCTGCGAATTTTGTTTGAAATATATGAAAACGAGGACGATATTAAAGAGACATTTAGTGAGTATGATAGTTCATTCTTTGGAGAAAATATATGCATATGTATGCAAGGTGCAGATTCCTAATAAAAATATTAAATTAACTGATCGATAAATATCGTTATTTTTACAGATGAAATGTAGCTGGACACATCCACCAGCAAATGAAATCTATAGGAAAGATAATTTGTCGATGTTTGAGGTAGATGGTGCAATAAGCAAGGTTAGTGGTTCTTAACATTCGCTCACATGTAGTGAAAAATATGTTATGCTGAAGATGAGTTAATTTTGTAGTGGGTGTTTAACCGCCGAAAATGATGTTTCGTTTATTGTTTAGATATATTGTCAAAATTTATGTCTACTGGCAAAACTGTTCCTGGATCATAAAACACTTTATTATGATGTTGAACCTTTTCTTTTCTACGTCCTCACAAAAAATGATAACACGGGCAGCCATCTTGTTGGTTATTTCTCAAAGGTAAAGATTCAAAATTACATGAACGAATCCGTTAGTGATGTATGGTGACAATATTCAATTACGTTCTTTTTTAGGAGAAGGCTTGTCAACAAAAATATAATGTCTCCTGTATTATGACCATGCCACAATATCAGAGACAAGGCTATGGACGATTTTTGATTGATTTTAGTATGGCGATATATCTCTTATATTTTTCATGTCTATGTAGTTTTGTGTGGGGATTATTATTAGTATTAGTATTAGTATTTTGTATTTTGTATTTTGTATTTTTCATCTTTCTGAAATCAAACGTTTTTTATAGGTTATTTGTTATCAAGAATAGAAGGCCAACCTGGTTCGCCTGAAAAACCTCTTAGTGACTTAGGTTTGATAACATATCGAAATTATTGGAAGAGCGTGATAGCTGAATATCTGTTTAACCATATGTACGATAAAGCAGTCACTATAAAATGTATGTTTATAACATTATTTTGTCTGAAGGGAAAATTTTCAAAAGTCTTTTATTTCTATTTTTTGTTTTATTTCACAAAGAACGTGTATTTGAGTTTCATTCATGTGTTCTAGTTGGTTGGATGTGAATCAGGGAAAAATATGAATTCTTCAAATCCACTCTGGACTCTATGTTTAAGGCTGTATTACTCCATTATACTGGATAGATTTCACTACCTTATGAAAATATACCAGAACGGTTTTTAACTGATATGTTGAGTATGATATTTTTATAACGCTACCTATAATTAACGTATAAGTATTTATTGGCAGTTCCGCGCGCCATACAAGTGGGAAGAGTTATTGAATATACTTTTTTACAAATACTGACTTTCTTCATAATCATGTATGGTTTGTAAAAACACCACAGCAGAAAAACAGGTTGCAATGAAGTTGCACTTCAATTTAACATGACTTCCAAAAGCAGTTGAATAAATATGTGATGTTTCTGACATTCAGAAATTATGTGTCGAAAGAAAAGATGAATTTTAAAAGTTATCAAAAGTTATCCATTGTACTGGGAACATAGCCTAATACATTCCAAATTTCTAAGTGTTAAAATGTAATAATATAAAAATAAAAAATGACAGGAAATAAGGGTAGCCATCAAGTGAAAAAATTAGTTTGATTTTCCCTTATCGAGACAAAGTTTTGTATTTTAGCAATCAGTCAAGCAACTGGAATGGATCCACACGACATCGCATCAACTTTACAACAATTAAATGTTGTTCAATTACGAAACGGAAAGTATGTCTGCCATTACATTAATGTTTGTCATGTTGCTTATGTCTTTGTTTCAATGCCGAAGTGCTTGTTTAGTAGATGTTTTAAGAATTTACTACATCCTTCCCAGGGTGACTATCGTCATCAATGAACGTGTGATTGGTGATCAGATGGCGAAAGTCAAACAGCAGAAACGTATTCCAATTGATGAAGAAGCGCTACGTTGGACTCCTCTCGTACAATCTGGCAACCCTGCTCAAATAATGAAAGGTGCTCAACTATCATCTGATGAAGAAGAAGAGGAAGATGATGAGAACGAAAAGTCAGTCTCTGCAAAACCAAAAACTGAAAATGAGACAAACGATGAAGCAAAATCTAACGAAGGAACAGAGGAACAGCTGGATAAAGAGAAGAACAATGAGAACAATGAAGAAAAAGAGGGAGAAAAAGTTGCGACTAAACAAGAAGTATCAACTGAACTTACCGAAAGTATCCGAAAAGAATCTGATGATAAAAAGGAATTAAAAGCTGTTGATGAAGCAACTGATAGCGAAAATCCTACAGAATCTCCAATGACTGAAATGGAAGTGGATAAAACTGTGTCAGTGGATGCAATTCCCGATAATTGTGAAAGTAAAAATGAGGACGAGCCTGCTAAAGTAATTGAATCACCTGTTGTTAATGGTGTCAATGACGTTTCCAAAACGTCTAATGACACTTCTATAGAAGTAAAAACTGAGACGAACGCTTGTGAGAAAAAAGAAAGTGTTCTTTCTTAGACTGACCAAAAACCATCTGAAAACCTTCAAACAGAGGACAGCCAACTGGAAGGAAAACAACGAACCTAATCCCGCTTATTGTCCTTTTTTAACTGATGATGAAACCAAACAAGCTTTAATCTTTTGTACATAACACTGGCGTGATTCTCGTGTAGTGGATTCGCGATTGGTTTTGCTAGCTTTTCGTTGTTATGAATTGATAATTCTAGATTTTTTGGAAAATGCTTGTGAATATATATGCAAAAAATAAGAATCCTTTCGGCCGGATAAAACAAGTTTATGTTTTCTTGATAATCGAAAGGATAAGCCATGTTAGCCTAACTATATTAGTGTGGTTATCAATTTAGCGAGTCTTGGTCCCAAGCAGCAGCTTATCCGAGAAATCTTTCTTTGAGAGAATTTTTGTGTTAGGTATGTTGTTGGATGTGATTCGATGCATTTGCTATGCAAACTGTTCATCTTTTTGATTTTGTCGCGTCGATCATCCATGATACCTTCACCTTTCTCTCATTGTATTATTGCTGCGAACATCACTGGATGTATATTATTTGTGAAGTCTGCTCTTGAACGAAATATAAGCATATTTAATCACACATTTTCTAAAACTGTTCCTGTGAGATTTTATCCTTTTCATTTCGACACTCGTCATGGAAAAGTGTTTTGAAATTTTTAAACTGAAAAAAAGTATTGTGAATTTTATTTTATTTTATTTCCAGTTTGAATTTCCGTTAGATTTTAAACAAAAAGATCTCGAACAAAAGTCTGAACCTGCAACATTTACCGTTTTCTTCCGCTGTCTCGAACTATACTGTGTCAACCACTTTTTAGGTCCCCAGAACCCATTTCTTTCTCTATCTCGAACTTTTCTCAAAATTCAGTTCGAAGAAACCATCCACCATTTTTTGTTCTTGAGCAACATTCGACCTCTCGTTTCGAATGATATGAGTTATGCAATGTTTTTTTTTGTGTGTGATCAATCACGTTTGGTACGCATATTGAGGGGATGTTGAAAATGAAAATTGATCGCCAAGTCTTCGCTAGATAAATGTATTGCGATAAAAGATATTGGGAAGAGAGAAATCGGATCTTTAGGTGGGACAGGCATTCAGAATATCCTTTCCCGAATTCATCATTAGATGTTCCGGTTTTAAGGTGTCCCTTTAAATCACTTTTTCAAATTTGCTGCTGGTGTCGATAGCAATTTCAGGACTAATAACAAATCCACTCGAGCATTGGTCACGAATGCTTGAACAAGAACATCAACCTAAAGCTGCTAACATGATTGAAGAGTGTGTTAATCTAACAAGAAGCGAGCATTAAACTTTTTGATTGAAAGTCTCTTTTTTTTGTTTAAAAGAACGAGGCATTACATAATCATTACCTCATTTAACCCAGACAGAAATAACAAAGTTTTCACCGCATGCTAGTGATTAAAGATGGCATGATGGATACCGCCAGGACACTTAAGTCTTTTCGTTTTCATATTCATGTTTACATTTCTACTTCGGATATTTACATTTTTGGATTGCTGCGTAAGCATAGAAATCCTTTAAAACCGTCCGTGTTTTTCGTTATTGTTGTTTTTTTTTTGTTTTGTTTTTTCATCTTCTCCAAACCTACGCAAGTTTTTTTCTGAAAGTTCATTGGTTATGCAGCTTATTTCTGGTATCTGATTGGCTGATAAATCTAGTTTGCTTCCTTAACGTAGGCGGTGAACGCAGACTGAAATTCACTATGTTTTATCATCTATGCAAAAACGTTTTTAAAAATGACGGAAAAGTTACACTTAAATTTTGTAATTCTTGGATAGTGTATGTATGAAAACGGCTTTTAGATAACGAATTATTCTTACAAGAACGTTAAATATAGAAGATATTCTTAATGTTTTTCAACTTGAATTTCAGTTTGAATTGGTTCTTTATTCTTCACTTCTGGTTAAATTTGTCTTGTATATTAATTTGTCATCATTTTAAGATGGGAATAAAGAGTTGGTCTTTGGTCGGTCTATGCAACATTGTATCTTTTGCATCTCTGATTTTTTTCGAAAGGTAACAAATAAAATTATTAAAGCCTTAACATTTTTTGGATATGTTTCCAAGATTTACATGTTTCCAAGGTAAACGTAAACGTATACACATGGATATACACTTTTCGAACTCATTCAAATTTTATCTTTTGTTATCTTTGATAATTTTCCACTTTAATATTTAGACCCTCATAAAAAATATACTGTTTCATTTCGTTTTGTTTAAAAAGATACGTGCGGGAAAAACACAGTGTATCTGTTCATTGAATGTTTATTAGTGACACCTTACAAAATAAAATAAAAATAAATTAACAATAGCCAGTTTACACTATTCTGATTAATTGAAAATATTTTAATTTTGAGAAAATGAGAATTAGTGTAAACAGAGAATTCTAATATTCTAAAATTGTCTTATAAGACCTTTCTGCACCTCGGCCTGGTGATGATATTCATTGTGATGTTAAATTTTCAAACGGCCTCTTATACATATCAGGTTTATCCGTGAATGTTTGACGGCGAACTTTTGGAAAAAAAAGTCAATAAAAATCGATATAAGAAGAGCCAATAAGGTATAGAAAATGAAAATTTTCAGCAAATAAAGCAGAAATCCTTGTTATTTTTATTTTGATCGCTTTTTTCTCAATTTTCATCGTCGTCAAATTCCTCCTGGAGAAAAAATGTAAATCTACTATTCTAACCGTTGCATATTCAAGGAACTGTGAGAGGAATAAAAAATGGTGACAACTATCATTCCTTTTGTTCAAAACCGAAATGTTGCTAAGCAAAATAAATTTTCATCACACGAAAATATTAATTGTAAACTTGTGTATTTAGTAAGACGTGTCGGAGGAGGAGGAACAAAATACGGTTGATGGGATAAATAAACAGAATGAGAGGGATGTACGATTTCTTTTTATTTATTTCCCTCGATTATAAGCTTTATAGCTGCTTAAAGGCTTCGTTTTGAAAAAGTTCAGGCTTATTGGTGTGCTTGCGCCTTTCAAGTTCAATGGCGGGAAAACAGTTCTATTGCGCCCCGGAATTAATGGTTGTGTGTGTCCTTTTGAGCGGAGACTTGCACTGAATTGAGCCGACTTGTGGTTGAAATTGTGATGTAAGACTGTTTTCGTGTCATTCTAAATTAGTCCATATTTTCGTTAGCGTATTATTAGAATATCTAAGAAGAGAGTACATATAAATTGCCTCTATAGATTTACCTCGTAATTTACCGCTCTATGAACTTGTGGAAGAACTGAAATGGAGTCTTTTGCAGTATGCTCTGAATTCCTGAACGAGTGACCGACTAATGATATTCGTCTTCCTCGACGATGCACTGGTAGTTTGAGGTCAATGTGTTCGTTACTTTCCCCTTCACCTGGTCTAAAATATAAACAGTCGTTATATCAATATGCTTAAGTTTTCCACTTAAATTTTCGCCTGCCACCGGCGAATATTTTCCCCTGAATGAC
Organism: Turritopsis rubra; assembly: GCA_039566895.2. Lineage (NCBI taxonomy): Eukaryota > Metazoa > Cnidaria > Hydrozoa > Anthoathecata > Oceaniidae > Turritopsis > Turritopsis rubra. Next base: position 3,376,881 of record CM077625.1, on the reverse strand, counting down.
GTCATTTCAAACGAAATTTAATTCTAAATTTTGAAACTACACAATTTAAAGGCAACTTAACATTTTTCATACTAAAAATATTGAGAATTTCTGACAAAAAAACCCGTTACGCATAATAAACCTTGTGTTTCTATTATGTTTCTATGTTACCCAATGCAATAACATCCAAAACATAAACAAAAAATCATAATAAAAAAATTGCAATACAAAAATGGAGTGCAAGTGCAAGTGAAATTGATTTGCATGATATGTTTCGTGATTTTTTGTTTTGTTTATGTTTTGATGCTATTACATTGTATAGCATAGAGTTGAAATGTAGCGGTAGTTTTGGAAATTGAATTTTCTCTGAGCGAAATTTTTTCTCGGCGAAAAATGTTCGCCGGCGGCAGGCGAAAGATTAAGTGGAAAAGAGTAGCTGAAGAGGAGAAACTATGCAATGCAGTGGTTTTACTTGCCCACTGACGTCGCACAGTATATTTCTCACTTGAATGCGATTAACCAAACAAGCAAATTGGGCAATGAAAGTGTCACAGATTGGGTCAAAGAAATTTCAAAAAAACTGCACTGTCATTTTTTACATGTATGAAGGCTGACGTTAGAATGTTCTTTTCTTTGAGACCAAAGACGATTGAAAAATCTTACTAGTAAGAACTTATCTAAGATTTATTGCATTGCTCTTGCCATATTTAGGAAACAGAAGTTGAGTATTTTTGCCACACCCGGTATATTTGATCTTGTCAAATGAGCTCCGGCTGCTACGCTTGCTACTTTGTGCTTACCCAAAATGATGGTGGCTTTAAGGTTGGTTCCCACTAGACGTTTATCGGCCTTTATCATTACGTAAGTTTACAGTTCATTAGGAACATAAATCTTTCAGTGTAAAAGTGACAAATGTTGCACAAGAATGGTTTGAGAACATAAAAACATATAAACCTGATGACGAATCGAAGAAATTCAAAAGGTTAAACGTTAAATGAATGTTTAATAAACGTTATAATAAACGATTTTTACCTGCTTGGTATGCCTAAGATGGTATATATATGCTTCGTGCTAGCCCCACTACCTCTCAATCTTTCTACAAGCTTCTTGTGTCGTTTTAAAAGTCTTTGACGTTTCTTTTCAGCAACTTTAGCAATTTTTCTACTTTCTCCGAGTTCTGCTGGCTCCATATGTTGTACAGATGTTGTACTTTGTGCCAAGTAAGGGGGTTGCAAACTTTGAGTATCTGAGTGAAACGGTTGCTCTTTTATATTTCTTTGTGGCCTTTCTATGATTTTCATCCTGTTATTAAAGTGCTCTTCTCCAACAGACATTTTTCTGTTTTGACGTTGAATACCAACCTTATCGTTATCTTCATCCGATATTAAAACGAAGGGCTGCCAGGTCGTATTTAGTTTTGAGAGCGTTGATTCCTGGTAATCCTGATGAGATTCTGACATATCTGTTTTGCTAACACGCTCCGCAACAAATGATAGAATATGCAATATGTCGACAGCGTGTTGTGCAAAAACATTCAACTCTTGTGATACCGCTTCATCTTTCGACATCTTTTCAAGTGATAACATTTCTAACTCTTCTTTTAAGTGAGAGCACTTGTGTCGTGCAATATTTTTTAGAAATTTTAAAACATGTTTTCTTGGATCCTGTTTCGGTCCTTCTGATGAAGTCGGGTTTTGATTATTAGATGATTCATCCATATTATCAAAAAACCCACTTTCTGTCCAGCTTCTTCGCAAACCTTCCCTGTCTTGATTGCTCGGGATCTGTTCTATCGCTTTCAGATCGGATCGCGGGTGATCTGGGCTTGAATATTCTTCACCGATGGTAAACGATGACGACATTGCATCCTTATGGACTTTATTTCCTGTTTTATGATTGGAAACTTCTGCTTGATATTCCGTTTTTGTCATAGATCCCTCAGTGCTCTTAGATCCTGCAGTGCTCACAAATCCTTCCATATCAGGTGTTTTATTTACCTGCGCTTCGAAATCGGCACTTTGAGTAACTGTTGACCTCGTCATTTCTACACGTTCTTGTTTTTTCAAATTCCCCGCCATAATAGAACCATCGTTCTGATTGGTCGATTCTGACCCTGTTGATGATAATATTTCACTTACTGGTGTGAGCATTTTCGTTTGAGGTGTGTTGTCTTCATGTTCTGGTTCGTTGGACTCGAGAGCAATTTGACCATCACTGATACCTTTGTTGGCGTTTAGTTTATTGATTGCCATCAATTTTAAAACATTGGCTCTAAATTTACTCATATTTACTGCTACTTTGGCTATACCAAAGATTTTGGCAGCAATTTCTGAAGTGTGTGTGTCAAGGTTTACTGATATACTGTTTCTCCTATGCCTTGGTGCAATCTGCTTTATTTTTTGGACATCACTTTTTATTTCTGGTTTCAAAGGAAAATCAACTTGCGTAAAGGCGTCACACATGGATTTTTTTTGCTGTTCTATTTCTTCAATTCGCGCCACTGCACTGGTTTTCACTACTTCTGGAGTATTTGGCAAATTTGTTTGAGATGTACTGTGCTGTTCTTCTTGTGATAGTCTGTTGCTTTTAAATATCTGAATGACATCATCGTTGCTGTCAAAATTTGTTTGAGATGTACTGTGCTGTTCTTCTTGTGATAGTCCGTTGCTTTTAAACATCTGAATGACATCATCGTTGCTGTCACTTTTATTTACGGCACAATTCCCTGACGATTCTGAATTGTCAACGTGCCGCGCGTCTTCATCAGTAGGCAGCGTTGGTTCATCTACTGATTCGTCCGACGTATCAGGAATCTTGGCCGATTGTTCTTTATCAAATTTCATGCTTTCCCTCAGATTAGTCATTTCATTCTTAATTCCAAGATTTTCTTGGGTGACTTCATGCAACTCCAACCGGAGAGCATCGATTTTCTTCTTGTGCACATTACATTTTTTACAAGGTGTTTGTTCAACTGCTGGAATTTTATCAACTGTGCCAAAGATTTTCTGTGGCTCGACTTGTTTGATGTTATTCGTATTTGATATATCGATTGTTTCTGTTTTCTGAAAATTTTCCAATTCAATCACTTTCAGTTTTTCTTTTTCAAGCTCTTTCTCATATCGACTTACTTGTTTCTCTAACATCTCAACTTTGACAGATAAATCAGTTAGTTCCTTCCCATCGCTTACTTTTAATTGTGTCAGTTGTTCATTTGTTTTTCTTTTATCATTCGTAAGTTGTTGAACTTGAGACTCCAGTTTTTCACTTTTCATTTGCATTGCTTTGAGCGTCAACCGACACTGGTCAAGTTCTTCTTGAAGCAGATGATTTTCTTGTCTTATCTTTTCTTTAATCACTTCTGTTTTTTGGATAGCAACCTGTTGTACATTTAACCGGTCCTCGCATTCAACAACATAATTCTTTTGTGAGGTGACCGCTTCCATTAATATTCCGAATTCTCTTTCTATTCTTTCCACATCTGTGGCACCCTCTTTTCGAACAGCTTGTAACAGATCGACAATTTCATTTGCAGCATATTTCCATGTGTCCGCTGTCTCTTTTCTTTCATTTCGATTTTCTTGCAATTTTTTAAACTTCCCGACAACGTTTTCTTGTATATTTCTTTCTCTCACGATTTTTCCGTCCTTTGACCCGTGCATATTGGCAGCCAGATGTATAAGCTTGTAAAACAATTTATTTAACTTTGCTTTTTTGTAGTTTATCTTCTCAATAGTCATTGTAATCTCTGATGTGAAATCATCTGCTTCATTTGGTGGTAAATCCAGCAAATTCTCATCTATATTATCATTCTCCAAAGCAACAAAAATTTCACTAAGAACATCCTCTCTTTCCTGACAAACAACTGCGTAAGTGTCGAGTATATTTTCGATACCATGGCGCATCATTGATAATTCACTATTTTCTTTATTGAAACAATCAGGATCTGTGAGTATTCTCATATCGAATTCTTCAACTACCCCCTCTTCACTCTCATCACCCCTATAATCACTTAAGATTTTTGTTGTACGTTCTTTTATATCTTGTAATTCCTCTTCAAGTTTTTCCTTCTGTCTTTTTACCTGCTTTTCCTCCAAATGGCTCATGATGTTATCCAAGGAGTTCACCCCTACTTTATGCTCAAGTACTGATGCTAGTTGACTTAAATCAAACTGTTGTGATTGCTGGAGGGACTGGAAAAAACTGGTGATGTCAGAAAAAGCTTTCAAATCAAGATTGTCGGTCCCCAAATAATTTGCAGTGGCTTCGTTGGGGTCATTGAGTGATTGATCATCATGTTGTGATTCGTTAGTATCTATGGTGATAAATCCCAAGTTATTGCGTATTCGCATTTGTTTACTTACAAAGGAAAACAGATAAACATACCTTTCTTTTTTTTGAACGTCACTTTCCGCTGTTCCCGCTCTTCCTGTTCGTGGATTTTGGAGAGGGGCGCGTTTTCACGACTTTTCCCCAAATAACCACCGTAAATATCTGCTGATTGTTTGCGTGGATTTATGGTAGAGTCAAGGTCATCCAATGATATAGAAACTTTTTTGTTTCTCTTTCTTCGGTTGACTTGCTTGAACGCCAGTTTCCGATGATCATATCGACGATGCGATGGCATCTCTTCACACGTCAGTGTGTGTGCGGCATGTGTGTGTTATGGCTCAAACGAAACGTGAATTTGACGTCATACTTCAAAATAAAATTTATTATTTACAATTTCCCGCGGACATAGAAGTTCATTAACGTGTCATGCCTAAATACCCAATTTTCAATGGGCTATACGGGTTCTTTAGTGGGTGGGTGAGAGGGTGTGGGGGCACCTATGATTACATTAAATGAGTATTTCGTTACATTACAATCATTGAAAGATATTCACTGCAGCAAGTTCGTTCTACTATTCATCTACAGTGATTTCTGAACGGACTGATCTTGAGCTGGATAAACCAAAAATATCGGTACGCGGAAAGGAAACTTTTGTTCTGGTCTGAACTTGAACCCCTAAAATGTCAAAAAAAAACCCTGAAGTGACCTTCTACGTTTAAAAGACACTACAAAGTTTTGAGAATATTTTCCGCATGATATTTATGTCTTGTTCACCACAAGCGTTCTGAATGCAAATAAACGTAAGTATAACCAGAGTTTCTATAAGCGTTGATGAGCGCCCGTTGCCCTTACTCAATACGTTGCACCAAATCGTTTTTTTCGTTTCGGAAGTCGTGGACGGACGGGCTTGAAAACCCGAAAAGTTCTGTTATTATTGTTATTATGTTATTTTTTTTAAACATAAATTTCTCAGAAGTTTTATTTCTGAATTCCTGACAAAGATATCTAAAAAAATGTTGATGCAATTGAGTTGCTACTTTGTAAAAATGTTATTAGCAGTTGCTTCAATGAAATGGGTGGAAAGATTTTATGCTCGATTATCCAGCCGCACAATGGGTCGTCAAATATGTCCAAAATTGACAAATAAGAAACTAAAAGAAATTGGCATTTGGTCAGGTTTCGTCAGGTTTCAACGTGTAGTCATGTACTTGCACAGATTCTACTTGCACGAAACAATTGAACTCGTCATCACTCAAAAAGAAAGTCGCTAAATGATCGACATGTAATTTCTAACGATTAACACACATTTCACCATAACAATGTCACGAACGAAGAATATTTTCGTGGCCACTTAGCAACTCCAAGGAAACCACGTTAGCGTTGCATAGAGTCGAGAGGAGGTTTCATATTTCCTACATAATAACACCACAATCGGATTATCGTGTCAGATACTTTGAAAGAATAACAAGCAATTATGGAGAATTTGACGTCAGAACCTGAGTACAACTTCAAGTAGGTAATATTATGTCAATACAAAACAGTCGAAGTTGGATAACAAAGTTTTTTTGACATCAATATCATGGCAGTAGTTGCGGATAATAAATTCGTTTTTTCGGATGGCATGATCTTACGATGTGCTTTTATGAAATCAGAATACACTCCCATTGAAATGCTGGATTTAGCAGATATCATCCAAAATATGAAAGAAGTTTTGAAAAAGACAACATTGAAACCAAAAGTAAGTTTATCCTATTCCAGAAAATTAAAATGTACGATGATAAAATATATACTTGAATGTGTTTGTGTAATCTATCTTAATCAAGATTAGTTTACAATAAAACATCAATCATTTTCTGACGATTGTTTTTTACAGAATGAAGAAGCCCAACGAAAAACATCTGCAAGCAATTCGCTCCGCAATCGCATCATAGGTTCTTCGAATAGAAGAAGCAGTTCACCAAATAGTTTGTATGTTAGGTCATGTGATTACTTAGATATACAAGAACCATGTCGAAATTCTGTGGTGCTACGGATGTCACCAATGATGAGAAAGCACAAGTTTTCTGAGAAGCGATATTCAACAGGACAGATTTTTGAGAAGACATTTGAAGAGAAAAACCTTCGTGAAACAAAGACGTGTCTTGTTAATTGTTTGGACGACAACCCCCATGATTACGTTCACATAGTAACATATAAACACATTTGTGAAGCAGAAAGGTTTTTGAGACAACTCCTTGAAACAAAACAAACAGTTGCCACGGAGGTTGATGTTACTGACACATCCGTCATATCCATCACCTATCAAAAGTTAACAAATTTTAATCAGAAATTTATGAAGTTGAATTTAAAATCAAGTGAACACATGTTATTTTTGAGACCATTTTAAAATGTTCTCTCTATTTTGGGTGATAGTTGGAGATGCTCACGGAAAATACAGCTTTACAAGTTTCGGTTTTAACACTTTCAATAATCATTAAAAGAATTTAACAAAACTAAAAAAATGAAAAAATAAGTGAAATAAAAAATATTACTACGCTATGAGTAAAATACAACAGAACTTCTTTTATCGATTTTGTCAATTATTGATTTTAAGATTTCACAAACTATTCTGTTGATCTGAACTTTACTTCGACTGTGGCTTTTTTAGCACGACCTCCACGACCTTCATCAGATTCACATTACAAGAGGATTATCATGTTACATCAAGTCAAACCAATATGTCGTACCTTAAAGCATAGTCATTTGAAAATTCCCTGGTCTAGAATTCTCATTGTGAACCTCTACTGTATTTTGAACTAACAAACTATGGTTTCGTACACGTTTTGATCACGTGATAGTAAACAACTACTGCGGATTGGTAACAATGTGATAAAAAAGTGATCAAAACAAAGTTTGGCTATTAAAAAGATCAAAGAAAATGTGGAAAAGTTGTTGAAATGGACTTCCATGCCAGGGAATTTTCTAATGACTGTGTTCATAGCAATCATGGCTTTTCTTTGTTTAAATAGCAAAAAGGTCAACTTACATAAATAAATGAAAAAAATACTAATATATTTTTTAATATACATATTTAAATTCAGTGCTTATTTTTTTTTACTGGCAATGTTTTCCTTCCCTCACATCATTCAATCGAATATAATATAAAACACGCTGTACACCTTCCCCGAGTTTCTGTTTGGTTTACTCAGTATCATCGGGCCTTGTTTCAGATATCAAAATTGCCTCTCATCATTCAACTGGGAGTTTTAGTAATGGAGATAATTACTAAAAAATAAAGTTAAAACAATATTGAAAAAAAAAAAAAATTCAAAAGAACGAGGTTAGATGTTCTAAGGTCAAAACAGGGTTTAAACAGAAATTCGGGAAAGGTGTATGAAATTGAAGCAAAGACAGCTCAAGCATAACAAATTTGCAAATTTACGTAACACCCAGATTTACCAACAAACATGATCTCATGGTCACAACAAACTCCTTTATACACTATCGGGGTCAGCCTCGATCAAATTATTATTTAGAAAATATGTATGTATAGTCATAAAAAATCCCTGGTCTGGAACCTATTGACAAATTCAGGTGTACAGGGTAAAATTGCCAATAAGTTATAGGTTGCCAATAAGGAATTTTTAAATGACTATGTTGTATGCTAACAATTATTTCTGAAAATCTTTTAGCATGATATCTTGAACTCAATAAGTTTATAATTTACGAGTCGTGAACAGGATAGGGAGCCATTTTTTCATCCGATGAGAAAAATATTTTGAAATATTTGACCAAACTTAAGTGGAACACGTTTTTGAAAAAGTGTTATTGCATATCTATTTGTTAACTAGGTTTTCTTTTTGTTCTTTTGTCGCACATTTTGAAAACCACTACATATTGGACATTTTGGACAAACAAACTTGGCTATTCATGAAAAAACAAGGTCTAAGTAATGTCTGAAAATGTGGGAAAATTTTATTAAAGAATTGTGTAACTGTTACTGAAAAATGTGCAACAAACCTTAATATAAGATATGGAATATATTGATTTAGCTCAACTAATTTTTCAGGATCAACAATATACTTTATTTTTTGGACAGTTTGCAACAAAACAGTTGTATCCTCAAAACCTGCTTCACAACTCTTCGCAGTAAAATATCTGCAACTTTAAAAATTCTCCAAAAAGGTCATTTCAACAAAACATCAAGAATACATCAAGTACGTATTACATGTCTTCATGAAAGAGAGGCTGGTGTAAGTTACTTGTTGGCTGGCTCCATTTCGCCCTTTGTCTTCGAATATCTGAAATCAATGTGCACGCGAATGCAATCCCAATTACCTGAAGAGATATCGAGCCATTTTCAGAAATCATCATGTCAAAAATGCTAATGTCTATTTTAGATCATAATTTTTGGAAACAACAAATTTTACCTGCAATAACGCCACCCCAACCGCCACACCACCCACTAACTCCAAATGCTGATTAAACCACTCCGAGATGCCATCAATACAGCCCTTTGTAAAGATCATTCTTGCACGAACAGAATACTGAAATGAAATATGTTAGTAAAATCTGCGGTATGCTAGATATTAGTGACAACAGAGACAATTATAAGTTTACCGGCATTTCGTCCTTGTTGACTTTATATCCACACAGCGTGTTTATCTTATCCTAGTGGAAAACAAAACAAAATACTGGATAACTCGAAGTATGGACGGCTACTATTCATAGACTGAAAAATGGTTGAAAAACGCATCGAACAGATACAGTGAAGGATGACACTTGTTATGGAATTAGTATGAAATTCATTACTATTTGAAATGAACTGATATTGTTTGAGAGTGCAATACTTACAGCTCGACAACATGAATATGGTACAGAGCACGCTTCAGGTCCTGCCTGTGAGCAGTTAAAGTAGACATTTTTTCGCCAATCTCTGTAACTGTACAAACCACAGCATTTAAACTGTAATGAGAAATATTTTTGACTTTCAGGATTTCTTCTAGTTATTAACCAATCTTTCGGCATCAATGCCGTTTTCCGTTTCGCGAAATCTTCTGCGCGGATTTGGTTACGGCGGACTTAACGCATGCCCTGTGGCTCATAAATCGTAATTTTAAACAAGAGAACATGTGCCAAAGTCAAGTCCACGCAGAAGATTCCGTCTAATGGAAAACGGCCTTTAGATCGCCATTTTGTTAGATTTGGCTCTAGTCAGCATGACCACACGATGGACATTTTACAACCAACATTAATTAGAAAAAAATTAAATAAATAAAAAATTACAAAATACAATTAATATCTTATCGGGAGATTTAAGAGATTTAAAGCTGGTCTCACTCAATTCCCAGGCTTTATGTGTGAGTTTAAAGTCATCTATATGTTTTGTAAACAGCAGTCAGTCAGTTGACCTTAACTTTTTACAACATTTACTTTCTGTTCTCGTTATGAGCCAAATACCGTCACTCTCAAAGATTTTAAGTTCATATTGAAAATTGCCAACCACAATTGATTGACAAGTTTATAAAAAAGTATTATATAACTTGGTGTGAGCTTGAGGGGATTTTCAAAAGATTTGTTATTAATGCTAAATGCAATACAGTTTTAAATCTACAAATCAATTATACAGTGGAACCTTCCAAAAACAGATACCTGCGAGGATATTGCGGAATGAATTCTAACTCCTGAATTTTTACCAATTGAAGAGGATATTTTGAAATAAATTTTAACTCTTGAATTATAAAAATGAAGAGAATAAAATGGCAGCAATAGGCTTACGTACCTGGGACTAAAATGTTTGACGATGTTAGAGAGGCGCCCATTTCAGAAGAAGTCACTTAAGGTCTAGGTTCCACTGCATTATACTAAAAAATGTTGTCAAATTAAAAATTTATTTTCTCACCGTAAATTGAGAGTAGTCAATTATATTTTGTAAGTTGGGGTTTCTTCGATAATTAATGATTGTGTCTCCAAGTTTTTCAGTAACAAGGTTTTTAATCTAACATGAACAGATAAATGTTTTTATGGACCAAAAACATAACATTAACGTTTATTTTGACAGAATCTTGAAAACTAACCTTGTGACGAAAGACAAAGCCAATAATAGCAGCTGCTAATTGGACGAAAAAAATTATCGACAAACAGATTGAGAACTGAAAGAGAATAATAAGTGGGGATTTATTTAATTTAGTTGCATAGTTGAACATTAAAAATCTCTGTTAAAACAAATGAAATTGTTAACTTACAAATTTCAACAGACATATATTTTCTCTCAATGCACCCACACATCCACAAAATCCAAGCAAAAACATAATTATTCCAACAAAAATTAAAATTATTGCCGGATCTAAATCCCATCCACTGAACAGTCCAAGAGATGTATTCTCTTGCGTGTATGCAACACGAGCCCAGAGACCAACCCCAGATATCAATCCACCGATCAGCTAGAATAATGAAAATATTGATTATCGGCTAATCTCATTGTGATCATGCAGAATGTAAGGGCATAGAGTGCAGCCAGAATAGATGCAATTAGAATATTTTGTGTCAATCAAAGCAACTCACTCAGTAAACATTCCTAATCATTTTTGTATAAAAAAACTCACCCAGAAAAAGACATTGAAGAAAAACAATAAATATTTTATACAAAGATTAACTTCTGAATCTCTTTTTCCCATAGCTGCAAGTCTATAAGAGAAATGTAGTAGATTTAAGGTGAGGATAGCTAGGGAACCAGACTCTATTACTTTCCCTTATATTATTTTTATTAGCTGATATGATTTAAGGGAAAGAGAGGTTCATCCCACAGTTACAGTTGATAACAGTTGAGTTTGAATCAGGTTCCCGACCTAAGGTGAGGAATAATCTGGCAGTTTACATCTAATCTAACTAATGCTTGGCTCCCACTGAGTTTAAAATAACGATTACAATGATAGCACAGAGACTTACAATAACAAATATTATACATATTATGCATGATTAGACCAAGTACCTGTTAACGTTCACACTGGGTTTTCATTGTAATTGTTTGAGATGTATAATTACTCGAATTTGATTGGTTAACAGGGTGTGCAATTACAGTGTAATTGAACTCTGCACTCCCAAATATTTACTGCTGAAAAAAGTTTATTTACAGACCAGATCAGTCACTAGAATCTGGTCTGCAATTGTAAACTAACTGAAAAGTTTCAAAAACCAATGAAAAGGTTTAGAAGCTTATTACATTAATAAATACAAACCAGACATCAATAATTTGCTAGAAACAAGAACACTAAATCTTTTTAGAAATGGTATTACCTAGTGGAACAGATAATGAATATTATATGTACATGTTTTTATGAAAAGATTGCCAATAATAAAAATTCTTTTAAATGTGTCTTTTATTGATTATTTATAACGGCGAAATATATTTTAATATTTCATTTATTTTGACAAATTCAGCAGTGTGTTTTTGTTCCTGGTGATTATGTTGTGTTCCTTTGGTACAAAGTAGTTGTAGCATATCTTTCTCTCCAGGCATCTTTAAACTGCTTCACACTTTTGCTTTTTGATTATTTTGATGATCGATGGTATTTATTTACCAGAAAGTTTTTTCGAAGAGCAATAGAGGAATAGAGGATAAAAAGGAGTGGCAAAATAGAATACGATACTCATCTGTGAATAATCAGAAATTAATTATTGACAGGCACCCCATTCATTGAAACTGAGGAAAGGAGTATGTGGCAGCTTGGGACACACTCACAGTTTTGATATTATCTTTTTATTTGTTTCAAATCAGTTAAACATTAATAGAATATATAATAATCTCAGCCCCTAAAGATCATATCTAAGGAACCTATATAACTATTATATACACACTGGCTTTTTTGACAGTCTAGCTATTTTGCGGGCTGCAGGTTGCCAGCCAGGTGGTGCGGGTCGTTAAGGAGGTTGTGCTGGCGGTTATGAAGGTTGTGGATCAAAAAGGAGGCCCTACAGTTCGCAGAGGAGGTCGTACTGGTCGCAGAAGAAGTTGTGCTGGTTGCAAAGGAGGCCATGCGGGTCGTGCGAGTTACTAAGTTTTGAAATTAATTGATGAATTCCATTGTGACGGATATATACTGTAAAAACAACATAATAAAATGGTGGCTGGAAGTGTTTGATAATGGTCAGTACGCTTGTGGTGTTTTTATTGATCACCAGAAGGCCTTCAACACTGTTGATCATGAAATTCTTCTGAAAAAACTATTCCATTATGGTATCCGAGGTATATACTCCACTTAACCTTTTCTGCTCCAATCTAACTAGTAGGCAGCAGTTTGTATATAACTATTAATGGTTTCAAATCTGGGTGCAAATTTATTAGACATGGTGTACCACGGGGTTGTCTTAGGCCCACTATTGTTTCTTTATCTATACATCTATTTACAGGGCATAGTGCCAAGTTCTCTATGGTCCATCATTTTGCAGATGTTACCAATCTAATATGTTTTGATACTCCTTAAAATCTCTTTCTAAAAAAGTCAACATGGATCTGAAATTTCTTTCTCAATGGCTCAATGCCAACAAAATCAGTCTGAATAATACTAACAAATCTGAATATGTGATCTTCAAACATGAACTCAAACCTTTAAATTACAACTTTAGAGTATTTATGAATGGCAAAAGGCTCTTCCCAAGTAACTGTATTAAGTACCTTGGAATACTTCTTGATGCAGATCTTAAGTGGAAATCTCAAATTAATGCTGTTGCAGTCAAACTTAAAAGAGCAAATAAAACTTTTTAACTTTGATATTTTGCTCCAAAAAATGTTCTAATATCTGTATCATGCAATCTTCAGTAGTCATCTCCAATACTGTAATAAAATCTGGGGACAACCTGGTCATACCTTTATTGAACGCATTCACTAATTTACAACGATTTGCAGTAAATGATTTCCTTTGAGCATTCCAGAGCATCTTCAAATCCCCTTTTCTCTAATCTCTGTATTTTAAATTTTTTAAATCTGGTCCACATAAAGAACATAAACTTCATTTATAAACTTACCACGAATGCTCTCCAGGATACTTTTACGTTGACTTTATCTCCTATCTCATTCTAATGCCGAAACCCCCCTTCCCACAGAATTCAATGTTGGAGAGCTTTTTCAGTTAGTGGATGGTGCCAGCAGGCCACCCAACATTCGTATAATAGACTAACATTCATTTTAGGGGGAAAGGGGATTTGTCTCATAATTTTTGTGGAGGATTGTAGCCCGCACAAAACAAGTTGATTACACTAATTTTGAGACCAATTTTTAGTTTTTTTGGTGTGTGTTTTGCTTATGAAACATATTTGAAAGAAAATCGATTTTCTTATTTCAAGTTGATTTTAATTAGACTAACCACCTTCTCCGCTAGAATCAGGTATCACTATCCTGATTTGATGCTATTGGAGAAATGGTATATATTTTTAGCTAGATTTTTTGGTATTTTATTTTATTTTTTCACTATGTATATCATCAACTATGAAGCAGGTAATTCTCGAGTTATTTTTCTCAAGTTATTTTCTCGAGTTACTTAAAGTTCGAGTTATGACGTCATAATTACGTCATCACAAAAAATGTTAACTCAAGATTTGAATCTCGAGCTATATAATTGGAGCTAAAACATCAGATTTGTTCCCGTACAGTGTATTGTTTTATTCGGTTCTCTATTACTTTGTTTACATGTTCCTCTAAATTATCTCTTTGCTTACTATAGCGTTCTTTGTATTGTCTTGCTTACTTGTGGCACTATTGTTAAAGGTGGTCTGGGATCATGTCCTTATCTAAACTCACTTAACCCAGTCTATATAAATCATGAGTTTGTTCTCTGTATTCTCACTCTATTTTGTATCTTGCTTTGATAAGAGCTATTGTTTGCCTGCCCGCACGCCCACCCTCCCCTTTTGATATAATCAATGTATTTTTCTTTTGTTTTTATGGTAAAATATTTTCCTGCTTGTGATGTTGGTATACTGGTATGTATCAGCAACACTTAATTCAGTTTTATGTCATCAACAAGTGGTATCACGACATCCGTTTTTTGGTTCGTTACAATATCTGCTTGATGGACACCAAGCGTTCATTTTATCTATGGTTCCTCTCTGATTTATGTCGTTATATAGCAGAATTTTGTTTTGGCTAAGATTCTTCTGTACCATTGTCCTTACGGTTGCTTTAGCCCCATGGTTTTTCCTTGTATGTTTATTTGGTTAGTACAATACATCAAGGTTTTCAATCCAGGAGCAGAAGCAACTGTATTTCACTATTGGCACCCTTTTTCTCTTGGTTGGGATGTCGGGCTTTCCTTGTCAGCCGTTTTTGGGGATTTGCTGCAGGTGTTTCCTATGTTTTCACAGTATGGTGGTTATTCTAGCTGTGCTTTGATTTCAAGTTGTACTTGATTCTTTGTACACAAGCTAGGTTAACTTGTTTATGGGCACTTCAAGCTGTGCCTGGTCATGATAAATTGGCACTTCAACTGTGCCTGATGGTGGACGCATAGTACCTCAAGCTGTACTTTGGCGTCAGTCATGGTAGATTTCATAGGAAACATGCGATCTCGGTTCGGACACTTCCATGTTATTTGCTCACATCTCAACCCAAATTTTCCCAAATTCTTTTGTAGAATTAATAACTGTTCATGCAATACATTTTCTCGTTTATACCTGTGTTTTGTTTTACACTGGGAACCCAACTATTAACTCTCCTTAAAATTCCGAGTTATAAAACTCAAGATTTTAATTTTTATTAGATTCTCGCAAGTTATTTTGTTCTTGTGTTCTTGATCACTCAAATTGACCCTCACCAAACTTATCAAAAACATTTTCATTGATTAACCTCCCCTTGTGTCAACTAAATCTATTGGTTCTAACTCCATTCAGTACCAGTTCGTTCAATCGTGGAAGTTTCTACAGAAGTCCGTAATATACCTTCTTGTAAATTAGTTTTTTTCACCTATTTATACCCAAAAATGCAACAATGTTTTTCCACCTTTGAGAATTTTGAAATTCTTATGAGAATTTGATTGAGTGAAAGAGAATTTATAAGACACATATTTTAATGCATGATTCCACGAAGTCTTTCAGCTATAATGATCCACAAAAAAATACATCAATACAAAATCATAAATTATCCCTTACCGTCCACTTACTTCCTAGTCAACCCAGAAAAAATTGGTTGGTCTTTAGACCGTAACGTAACCAAACACTAGCCGAACATTAGCAGACTCGAAATGTTATTATGCGCCCTCTACTAAAAATCGCCCGTAAAAACTGTATGTAAGACACCTGGCGTAAGAAGACGAAATGTTACCTTCACAGAGCGAGGAGAGGGGCATTTATTCAATAAATAAAAACAGCAACATTAAAAGCGGTTACAAATATATGAGTCATGATGTGAAGGATGAAATCGCTAACATACACAAAAACTAAATACAATTTTAAATACAATTTTTCCATTTGCATTGCATGGTTTTTAAAAGGAGGAATCGAAAGTTAGACAAACTCTTCCCAGACCTTAAATGTGATGGCAGAAAATCAAAAGAGTTTAATGCACGGACAGTTCTGGCACTAGGGTTAAGGAGAGAAGAACCTTATGTAAGAATTATATAGATTCCGTCTTTAAAGAAAAGAATTCCACATAAAATTTAGGATTCATGTGGTTCAACGATTTAAAAACTTCAATCACAAGCAATTATAGATATTTTGTGTGAATAGGAGTAGCATTAGACTTAAGAAAGGAACTCGTCTACCGTATATGTAAAAGTGTTTAACCTAGCACGTAAAGCTTTATGGTGAGTTGTTTTAATCATGTTGTAGGCCTGTTTGTTGCAAAACACCCACACTAAAGGTCAGTAATCGAGAAGAGGGACATGATGAATGCATTAAAAAGAAGATCAGCTTGTCTTTGAGACAGATAATTTCTCATCCTCATTAAAGCCATTTGTTTTTGTTGAGGCCTTTTTGCGAATTTCAATAAACACGAGGATAAAAACGTTTTAATATCCAATGTTTAAAATGAATAAAGACATTGGTAATAAAATATGTCAGCGTGGAAAGTGTTATGATGTAGCTGTTGTTAAAAATGTGTGAACGATACATAATTATAAAGGTTGCTTATCTATCTATTTCCTTAACTGATTAATTTTGCTCCCATTTTTACATCAAGATATTTATTCATCAACATTATTTATGACCACTTATGGCATATAGTTATCTCACAGCAGGCCACATTTGATGATATTTTGAAAACTTTGATTCTCGGGACCAATTTGGGCTTCAGGAGATACATGCAGCGGAAAATAATCAAAACTAATAAAATTTAACGCATCAGATCATATTAAGCTACAATCACTCACAAAAATTAACGAAGGAGGGTTTCGGCATTTTGCCTCAAAATAGGGTGTATTTTGAGGCAAAATGCCGAAACCCTCCTTCCCACAGAATTCAATGTTGGAGAGTTTTTTCAGTTAGTGGATGGTGCCAGCAGGCCACCCAACTTTCGTATAATAGACTAACATTCATTTTAGGGGGAAAGGGGATTTGTCTCATAATTTTTGTGGAGGATTGTAGCCCGCACAAAACAAGTTGATTACACTAATTTTGAGACCAATTTTTAGTTTTTTTGGTGTGTGTTTTGCTTATGAAACATATTTGAAAGAAAATCGATTTTCTTATTTCAAGTTGATTTTAATTAGACTAACCACCTTCTCCGCTAGAATCAGGTATCACTATCCTGATTTGATGCTATTGGAGAAATGGTATATATTTTTAGCTAGATTTTTTGATATTTTGTTTTATTTTTTCACCATATGTATATCATCGACACTGTAAATAAAGTATTCTATTCTATGTTCTATCCAAAATATTTTGAAAATAAAGCAGTTGCGACAACTCGAGGAAATGTTTATGAAAACTTTATTTCTGAGTTAGTAACTCGAATCTTTTGAAGCAATATGATATTATCGAGTTAGTAATTCGAATTGTTCAACATAATATGCAGTTTGTGTATAAGTAAACAAATTTTGTAACTCAAATTGATTTATTTGTGAAAAAGTAATTTCGAGTTAGCAACTCGAATCGTAAAAGCGAGAAATATATTTTCAAGTTAGTAACTGGAAGTGATATCGCAAATTAAAAATTCCGAGTTCGTAACTCGATTTATTACGCCATAATCCATAACTCGATTTTGTAACTAAGGTTTTCCAAGCCTCCTTGCAGAGGTCACTACACGAGGTCAAACTTTTTGGTCAAATGATCTACTTCTACATAAAATTTGTAAAATTATAGAAGAAAATAGGAAGGAAAAGCACTCTAAATAAAAGCAAGAAAATGCGCAACCTCGTCCTCAGGGTCTTTTTACCTTTTCGATATACCGGACGGCGGTCAACTCAATCAGTGGTAGAGGCGCGGTACCATTATTCACGCATTCCGTTTTTGCGTTACATTTGTAATTCGATCAATACTGTTTTAACGAAAGTTTATTTACAAGTATAAGTATATGTACAGGTCTGTCTACGCCATGTTCAAAGCAAGACCGTCTTGTAAAGCAGGGTTTACACGTTTCAACTAGTTGAAGCAACTTTGAGTTGCTTCCACAAATCGCCATGTGTAAACACGATGGTTGAAGCAACTTTTTAGAGTTGAAACATGCTTTCAACTGCTTTCAACCGAGTTGAAAGAGTTGAGCAGTGTTCAACTCTTTCAACTAGTTGAACGGAAATTTCTATTGTTTTCGACGAAGTCATTGGGGAATTGAAAGAAAAAATCATTTTTTTTCGAAGAAATTTCGTTCACAATAAAGAACTTGTGTGTAAATTTGATTCAAAATGTCTTCAAAAAATCAGGAAGAAACAGAACGATTTATTGCTGCTTGGGAAGAGGAAGAACCGCTGTGGAATTGTAAATGTGCAAATTACAAAATACGCGGTGAACGAGACAAGTGCCTCGAACGTTTAGCTGGACAATTTGAAATAACTAGTAAGCTTCGAAATTATCATTCGTTGACATTTTTGTGGAATATTTTTGTACAAATATTTTCGTTTTCATTTGCAGAAAAAGAAGTCAGCCAGAAAATAAAAACTCTACGAACGTACTATTTAAGAGAATTGAATAAGGAACTCAACAGCAAAAAGAGTGGGGCAGGAACAGGTGAAATATACAAGTCATCGTGGATCCATTTTTCTTCAATGAACTTCATACGTGATGTGGTACAACCAAAAAAAACAGAAAATACAATGGTAAGAAAAATATCATCTATGTTAATAAATAACCGTAATGTTATGCTTGGAAGGTTTAATTATCTATTATATACAATTGTCTTGCCAAGAAACCTTTCCAGTTGAATTGAAATACTCTGAAAAACTATCACGAACGTCTTTGGCTGTGTTTGAATAGTTGTTGCTTCCTTGCATGACAAAAGATCTCAAAGGCGTACTTCCATCATCTCTCCAATCCCCTTGTAAGAGTTGATGTTCATCGTCTTCGCGATCCAGCGAATTGGGTGGAGTGTAACGGTTCGGTGATTTTTCTCTTAAAAAATTATGCAAGGCACAGCTTGCTAAAACAATTTTTTCAGCATTTTTTGGTTGCAATAAAATCGGTGATGAAAATATGCGAAACCTACTGGTCATAATTCCAAACGCATTTTCAACAATCCTTCTTGCTCTGCTGAGACGGTAATTGAATATTCTCTGCTCGTATGAAAGATTTCGTGTGCTATACGGCTTCATAATATGCTCTTGAAGTGGAAATGCATCATCAGCAACAACAACATATGGGATTTTTCTGTGTGGCTCTATATTTTCCCGTGATGGGATGCCTAAAGGATTGTGGCGGGAAGTGAGAGCAGTCGAAATAGGGGAGTTTCGGAAAACGCCACCGTCTGATACACGCCCATTGCAACCAACATCGATAAAGATGAATTTATAATCAGCATCTACTATCGCTAAGAGAACAATACTGAAAAAGCCCTTGTAATTAAAATAGTAAGAACCAGACTTTATCGGACATCTCAAAGTGATATGTTTTCCGTCCATGGCTCCCAAACAGTTTGGAAAATTCCATCTCTCCATAAAAGCTTCTGCAATCTTTTTCGATTCTGTCTGGGTGTTTGGTACCTAAAAGGTAATGTTTTCTTTTAGGAAATATGGGCAGATGAGGGAAACAAATTCTCAACGGAAGATTTTGATAATGAGGAATTACAAAGAGGAGAGCCTGGCGAAGAAGTAACCCCGATACCATGTACGAAAAAACCATTATCAGCAAGAAAAAGACCTAGATCGCCTTCCTTAACTTCCTCTGCTGCTGCTGTTATGTCATCAGCAATGGAGTATTTAAATGAAAAGAAAAACAAGGGCAGCGACACATGTGATGATGCTGAAAAAGTATTTGGTCAGCATGTTGCGAACAGTTTGCGTTCCATGAAGGATGAAAGAACAAGAGAATTTGCAAAATTCAAGATCCAGGAAATAATTTTTCAGTGTCGCATGGGTAATTTGTGTTTGCCTAGCAACAATCATTTTGGAAATCCTAGTGTGCAAATGGCAGTAACAAATTGTAATCCAGTCGGCATGGCTCAAACGCAAGCTACATTACCATCTAGTCAACAATTTTCGATGTATTCCATAGATCAAAGATTTAACAATCCTTCGCGGAATCAAAACAATGTTACACCTCCGTTAACCCCTGCAACTACGAGTCATGAAATGTATTAGTATTATTGTTATGTAAAAAAGAAACGCTAAAAAAGATTGTTTACTTTACCTTCAAGTATTTTTCTTTTAATCTTTTATACAAAGCATCACAAACTTTAGGAACAAATATCGAATAAGTAGATTTGTTGATTCGGAATTCATACTGACTATCCGTGTAAGTTCTACCAGTAGCAAGAAAACGAATCGTCGCAGCCAATTTTACTTCTGCCGGTATCGCCTCTCTCATCAATGTACTTTTTTTCTCAATATCAGGACGAACCAATTCAAGCAATTCCAAAAAGTTTTCTTCACTCATTCGAAGATAATTTTGGTAGCCATCGACATCATTTAGTTTCATTTTTTCAAGCAAAGAATCGTAGACTCCAAAAACACTCCTTTCTAGCAGCCACGGCTTTGCCCAAACGGTTCTTTTTTTCCTCTTTTTTTTCGGTTCATCGCTTACAATAGCTGCAGCTGCTGTAATCACAGCGAGAACTGCTTCGTCTTCACTGCTCGAAGTCATTATTAAAAAGAGAGTTTCAACACATTCCACAAAAAAGTTGTAAAGCTGTTTACACGTACATGTTTCAACTACAAGTTGCTTCAACTTAAAGTTGCTTCAACTAGTTGAAACGTGTGTAAACCCTGCTTAACAAACACACGTAACTCCACACGCACGTACCATGATTCAATGTTATAATTTTCTTATAGGTAATGCAGATTTTATTCTACGCAAGTAACAATGATGAAATGAGGTAGCAGTGAGAGTTTCCAAAGAGGAGTAATGTGTTTTGGAGAAAAAAATTGGCAGCTATAAAGTTTTTATATGGTAACATCATAAAAGAAGACAAAACATGAAAGAACGTGTTGTTTTTATTTGTTAAACAGTTTTTGTTTGCATCACCAGCCTGAAAAACTTTATTTTTAACTAAATTTTCATGGTTCCTGAAAGAGGAAATGGGATGTTAGGCGGGAGGATGCTCGTTGCTTTCTTGCAAGTAGATCTTATAAAATATTTAGCGGGGTAATGGATTTATGTGGAAATACAGATTCAACAATAACTCGTTATGAACAAAATATATTTCATTTTTCTCTTTCACAACTCAAAACAATACTCACAACTATTTCAAAGTCAAAGGGTTAATATTATTTAAGAAAAAAGAAGAACAAAGGAAGATTGGTAACAATGCTGGTCAAAATCACTCGCCATTCACAATTATAACTAGGAGAGAATCGACTCAATTATTCAACCAAGTATACTAGTAATGTGAGACATGAGAAAACTGATAAGACGGTTGTATTGATATTGTGTCCCTGCCTTCACAAACTCTATAATGAGCTTGCACGCAGTACCACGAGAACCATTAACGATCCCTTTAAAGACGTCTGTCACGTCACGCTTGGACACACGATGCCCTACATCTCGTTTTCCCATCAGATTAGCTTGAAGATATGTAACCAATTTGGCGAGTTCGTGCTGTGCCATGTAATAGCTAAATTGGATGATATATTGACAAGGTCTTCCATCGCCTGC
The DNA here is from genome assembly GCA_039566895.2 of Turritopsis rubra. NCBI lineage: Eukaryota > Metazoa > Cnidaria > Hydrozoa > Anthoathecata > Oceaniidae > Turritopsis > Turritopsis rubra. The sequence continues at coordinate 3,355,365 of CM077625.1, read as the reverse complement.
TGTTAACATATCTTCTATGATGCCACGTTTCTCAACAAGATGGTCGCCATTCGGAAATGGAACAGCAATAGCATATGTAAGAAGTATGCAAAGAATAAAGGAATGAAAGATCGTATTCACCATCTCTGCCTTTCTCTCCGACCTCCAAAATGAAACGTTTCTTTTTAATGGGTTGGGCTCTAACTCAATTCTACTTCCTACAGTTGTATAAACAATTCTAATGCTTCGAATACACTGAACAAATAACATTATTTACCGTTTGAAGGATCAATATCGTTTATTATGATTCGTGTTTTATGACTTCTGAAATTCCACTAAATCTAAACGTCTTTCTTCAATAGTTGTAGAAATTCATCAAGGAGGACACTAGGGAGTCCTCTTTGATCCAGACCGGCTCACCACCAATAAATGTAGCGTAAACGACCATTGTGTTATCATCAATAAACACAAAATCAGCATCACTGTCATAATCCAGTGTCCCTTTCTTGTCAGTTATTCCAAGTAGTTGTGCAGGATGTAAGGTAGCAGCTTCAATGGCTTCTACAATTGTAGCACCTAATTCATTACAGTGAGAAAAGTAAGAACACATAATATAATCAGCAACTGTCTTGTGAATAGAATTGTTCCTGTGGAATGTTACCTTAAGCGGATTAATTTTCGCGAATGCTGGCATTTAAAGTCGCGGGAAAAACTGAAAAATTTGCTGTCCGTGAACTTAAATCCGCGCGAAAAATCGAAAAGTAGCTAGTTTCCAAAATAATAAGACATGTTTTGTCCAAACAACATCAAACAGCATTACAAAAAGTTTTTTTGATTGAAATGTGACATTAATGTTCGAGACATTATCGAGAAAACATGAAATAAAAAACAAAACAGGACTGTAGTTAAAAATGTAGTTAGAAATTAAATCCGGGCGAAATATCTAAAAATCGAAGGTATATTTTCAAGGTTTCTAAATACTCAGATTATGTTTGCGCCAATATTTTCAAGTTTATTGATTAGGTAATAAACCAAAAGAAAATCTACCTGATCCTTTTCTGAAATGACGTATACAATGATCCATGCTACAAATACTAAAAATAAACATTAACAACTAAAAAAATTGGAAATTTTCCATTTTCCTCGTTTTTTCTGCAGAGGAATAATGTTGAAGTCTTGCATGATAGGGTTGACCATCTTAAAATATTTACCTCCCTGCGAGAGTTTCTGTACCGAGTATCTTTGCATGTTTTTCCGTAATTTGCACGTCCATTGTACCAAGGTGATGCACACCTGGCGGCAATCCTAACGCCATTATTGCATCAGTAATAAGTACTATGCCTAAGAAGGAAAAAAACTATTAAAAATTATTGGGAAAATCTTAAGCGTCCGCTTCCTTTGAGCGCCCATGCAAAAAAAAATTAATAACAGCCCAGGGCGTTAAATCGAATATTTACAGCAATGTTTTTAGCTGTTACTGCTCTGCAACTAAAGTTCTTGATATATACTTTTCAGGAAAAAGTGATTGACTGGATCTAAGGTCTCAGTTGTACACATGTCATGTGATCACATTTAACATATCCCATATCTAGTTCAACTAACCTTTAGGATGGCTTCTATGGGCAATACGAAGGGAAGTTGGATGTGTATGTATCCCATCAGAAATAACTCCATAAAATGTTTGCTTAGGTATGACTAAGCTGGTCAGAACACCAACAATACCAGGATCACGATGATGAAATGGCAGCATTGCATTAAACAAATGTGTAATGAATGATGCACCTTTGCAAACAGCATCTTCAGCAATTGGCAGATTTGCAGTAGAGTGACCTAGATAAAATTCTCTTAATATTTATAATGCTTAATTTATTTAAAGAACCACTGCCGGCTTAAAACAATAAGACATCGCGTGTCCCGATTTCAGAAGCACACAATTACATTTATTTGTCTATGCGTTTGGATGATTGAGGCAACAAATACAAAGTTCAGAAAAGAGCAATAGCTACAAAAACTGTGTTTATCAGAAACAAAGTGGGATGTATTAAATAATTCTGTAATCATTTGTAATGTGTACTTAAAGTAAAATGAATGCCAAGAATTGTAGCTTGATAATGCGTGATTTGTAAGATAGAGTTTGATATCTACTTGCCGTCTTCGATGAACACTTACACTACAGTGAGTGATAACACCCAGATTGACAAAGATCGATGTTGAAGGCATACCGAACTACCCAGGGTATCACTTATTTCGAAGACTCAAGGCAAGTCACCGCGCGATACATGTTTTTAAATAATGCGGACCAGATGTTTTATTATTATAATTTGGAAAGTATAATATTTACATATATTTCAAGGTAAAATCTCGTATCAGTGAAGTTCATGGTGTAAACCTTGTAGAAATGGCTTGGGTGAGTGAGTATATAAACAACTTCTGCCTCTTTCTTCCACTTTTATATAAGAGTTCTCACCGAAAAGTTTATGATATAAGATTTTACCCTGAACACCCTCTTTATTACTCGCGCCTCCATTAATTTACTGACCGTGGAAAGTTGGCTGGTCTGTAATATTATTCTGACAATTCTTCATCCTTTTCAAAGTAAAACAACATGGACAGAAAAAGAAAAATCACGATCAACTTTTGTTGGCAATATTCGATGCAGACACAGTTTAGTGCAACAAAGATAATAAAAACGTATTCTTTAATATTTCTAGTTCTTTTATATTTATCAAAACGTTTCTTGTTTCTATCTATCTTTTTTGAGTAATCATCACAGATACTCTGGTAAACCCATACCAGAAGTTTCTCTTGAAAATCATATTTTTTCTGCTTAATGGTTAGACAGCCTTTATTGTATAGTATAAACATTATAATGTTTTAGAAGAAAATTTCCCCTTACATACTAAATTTATGGTGAAAACAGGTTAGTACTTTCTGTTTGTATATTCTCTCGCTTAAAAAAAATATGCTTAGTTTTATTTCAAAAAATATGCTTAGTTTTATTTTGGGATAAGTTTTATCCCAAAACTTATTGTAATTATTCTAAACAGCTCCACCCTTGAATAAGCGTCGCAATATAATGCAAACTGGAGCGCTTATAACCAAAAAAATATAATTAAATATGGCGCTTATTACGAAAAGTACAAAAACACTAGATTACCTGAAATAATCTCACGTTTTCTTATTGGACAGCACCCAATATCACGTGGTCCTGTAAAGGGTACTTCGAAAATGAATTAGCGCTGCCCTTGAATAATTACGGTAATGTATGAGTTTCCTGTTTAAGAAAGTCCAACAGGTTCTCAAATTATTTGTTCAGTTTCCACAAGCTATGCAAAAGGAAATTGTTTAAAATATTTAGAATTTATTTAATTGTGTAAACCCGAGGTATAAGCAAGTAAAAAGGAGTTTTAACGTCCTTGGGGCATATCCATTAATCTCAATGGCTCTTCATCCCCTCCGACAGTCAACTTTTTAGTTAACTCGCTGCTAGAGATACGCTAAGCATTGCTCTAACTTGCGCACTGGCCATAAATAGTCTGAACGATATAGAGCATCACAATTTTTTCCAAATGTAGCTTCAATTCTTATTTTGACGAAAAAGGGCAATTCGGGCAGAATTTGGACCAAATTTTGAAAGTGCTTCAATTTTCATAAAAATTTTCATGTAGAACAATTCAATAGTGCTGGTTTCAAGTTTGTGAATTGTTTTTCGTATTTTGGCCAAAAAAAGCAATTCGGGCAAAAGTTAGACCCAATGTTGAAAGTGCTTCAATTTTCTATATTTTAACTGATTTATAGAGTTGATTGTTTATAAATTGAGGCTTTTCTTGTAGTTATTTTCAACTGTTCGTTATTTTGATTCCTGGTGCTATTTCTAACATTTTTGAAGTTGTTAAATCTGTACTTAAGGCATTCTGGATTTATAATTATCACATTGGATTTTAAATGAATTTGCAATCACTGGGCTGCAGGTTCCTCGGTTCAGGGATGTCGTTGAATAAGCATTTTTTTCTTTTTTACTTGTTTTTATGGCATTACCAGGAACGCGGAAACTGTTCAAGTCTCCAGGGCTTCTTGTTTAAAATTAACTGCAATAATGAATTAAAGAGGGGAGGAGTTGCTAAATCCTTAATTTTTATTTGTATAATATATAATATATATTTAATGTTTTGACTCATGTATGTTATTTCCTTGATTTAATGAACACGTTGTTCGTAAGTCATTTTTTAAATTGTTTCCACTTTCTTGTCAACCATGTGACCTTTTTTAGCCTCTCAACACATAATAATATAATCTGACTCCTAGTGAATGTTTTTTTTTACCTCAGAGAGAACGTCAATTAAATGTTAATGTGTATGTATGTAATAATGATGCTAATTATTATAATGTAATAATGATGTCAAATTAACGTCATTTTAACAAACAACAAACATGCATGACATCATTTTGATGTAAAAGTGATGTCAAATGTTACGTCAGGAGGAGGATGTGGAGAAATGATGTCATTTTACAAGGTGGCCACTTTTCTGGAAATCAGGGAAATATAATTTGGTCAGAGATTTTAGAGAAAAGTAAGGGAGTTTGTGAAGTTTTTTTTAGAAAAATCTGGGAAAATTCTTCAGGGGCTTTTTTTAGTTTTTGAGAGAATTATCGTTTTTCAGTCAGGGAAAACCATAAAAGGGTAAGGGAAAGCCAGGGAAATTTTTTCTGAAAATGAGTGCTTAAATATCATAAATTACATCAAATAAACATCATATATTTAGATGTCACTTTGCTCACAAGGTAAGAACACAATGATAATAATAGCAAAGTGACTTTACTTTTTGTGCAGTTGGAGATACATGGAATGGAACCTCCACACAAAAAAACGAAACACCAGTCATGCTAAATTTATTGAAAATGCTACTTATAAAATAATATGGATGACTGCTTCTATTCTTGGAGCAAACAAGCTCGATATTTGTTTTAAATTTTCAATATTTTTATCACGTGACACTAATATTTATATTTAAGCTGGCTAATGGTTCTTTATGAATGAAAAGTTGTGAATGATTAAAATAAATTTCTTACCAATAGATACAACAATATTTCTTTTTACAAGATCTGGAATAAACTGAAGAATTCCTGGTACTTCTGGTGCAACAGTAATAATAGTGATGTTATCTAATGAACCATATACAGTTTCTATGGACTCCATACTTGTGACTGGTTCTTTATAAATATGACTTGAATCATGAGCTCCTTTCTTCTCTGCATTTATGAATGGGCCTTCACAATGTGCACCTGTAGTAAAGGACGAAAATACCTTAAAATCCTGGAAATAACTGGGAGGAATTTTTTGTTTCAAATTTGATGGGCTTATAACTGGGATTTTATGTCATGGTTAAAAAACCCATTAAAAACAAAAACTAAAGCAATACTCAAGCAATGGCATAAATTATTGGAATTCTATAAACTTAGAAAAATCATGAGAACATCAGATTTGTTACAGAATACAATTAGAATCTTAAAGCAATCAGCAATGATTTTAATTAAAATTTGTTTTTTGTACCTAAGATTTGTGCACCCTGTTTGCCTCCACAACTTTTTTTCAATTTAGGAAGAATCTATAAAAAACTTTCACAAAATAATTTTAATCAAATTATAGGAAAGGTCATCTATAAAATAGATAAATCAAGTTCTAGAAAAATATTTATTCTTACTTGCCTATACACATTGGCTGGCGAAGTCACAAGTGTTGGACAGAACGACGTAACTCCATGTTGAAGTATTTTCTTTGCAACCACAGATAAACCTTTGGTAAATAATTCTGGGTTTGATGAGAAATCATAACCAAAGCCACCTGAAAAATATAGACTGGAATTGCAATATGGTAAACCCCCTCTCTCATCCCTACACAAACACCATTGTACCTTTGACAGTGAAAAGCTGGAAAACGTCAAATTTAGCCTCCTTCACATTACAAATGTGATATGTCTCAGGTAAAACTGTAAGTTACTATGATGAACAACATTAAGTTTGAGAAAGTTCATATTTTTTGAAGTTTTATAGCTTTCACAATGAATAATTTAGAAAATTTCTCAGGAATTGATTTTATGGAACAGAGCTGGCTCACTTTTTTCACAACTATATATATGAAAAAATTTGCTAGCTCAATAAGCGAGCCAACTCGGCTAAACACATTCACTTATTTCTAAAAAGCTTAAAATTATGCAGATCAGACATATTAAAAGAAGAAAACGCTGTATGAGTGTGAATGGTAGAACTGATCATCTGTCCTGAAAACTTTTGGGAAAAGTTTTTTTTGGATGGACAGGGAAAGATTCTAAGAAGTGTGTAGTTGATGCCTTTTATTTTATCAAAAGGATTTTCTCCTGATTATTTAAGTTTGAGTCTTGATCATTGTATTAGTCCATTTGAAACACATTTTTTATTGTTTCAATTGAGCATGTGTATTTCTTTAGTGTCATCCTGGATACCAGGCTAGCCCGGGTAGAAAAGCAATTATATGGAATTTTCTTAGCTCAGTAAACGCGGCAGCTCTCCCCATCAGCCCCTTCGTCAGCTCATGATTTTGTCTCCTCAGCAACAAAAAAGTGACAAGGTCTGTAGACTCTCAGTGACATGAGATACAAAATTTTGTGTCAATCTGCCTTGCATTCATTTTCTAGCAATGTTCTAGTATTTCAAATATACACACAGGGCAGATTTAGTTAAGCAATTGTTGCATGGTCCAAAATGGAAAGACATGTGACTTGGCTTTTATCTAATGAAATTGGTAAATTCTTAATGGAAAACAGTGTTACCAAACATCATGGAAGTCATGGAAAATAAATTCAGGGAGAGTGCTCTGTTTTTTCCCCAAAATGTGATGTCGTCCCAACTTGAAGAATTGAAACAATCATTGCCCTGAAGTGTTTTTTTTTTCCACTAAAAAGGCTTTCAATATTTTATTTTAATGGGATGGGATTGTTGTGGGGTGGTGGTGTTGTCTATATTTTTCCTCCTTTGCTTTGTTCTATTATTATTTTACTTAAAATTAGAGAAAGCATATAAGAAAGACTTTTACCATTAATTTGAGTGTCTATAAATCCTGGCACAATCAACATGTTGTGACAATCAATCTGCATATCACTTCTAACTTTTTCATCGAAGAATATCTTTTCTGGATTCAATATCTTTCCATTTCTGACCCAAAAGTCTTCTTTAATAATTTCCCCTTTAAATAAAATTCTGCAGTTGCAGAACTGAACTAGGCTGGAGGACGACACGACCATTTTCAATGTTACATATATACACTTTATAGCAATTTCGGTTCAGGAAACGTCAAATCACAGCACATGTCAGTGAAAACAGTGAAAACATGCAAACTGATAACAACTGTAATACTACATAACAGCTAGCTGATTTCCAAATTGCGCAAGCGAAGCAAAGTAGACTTTGAGCAAAGATAACCCGGCGGAGTGTAAGATTTCCGCCTTATTATTATTTTCTATTTTTTTTGCCAACGGTTTACAACTATTTTTTGCTGACGTCACTCCCGTGACATCAATAAAATTTTGGATTGACGAAATCTCCGTAACTGTTCCTGTTCAACATGTGATCTCATAATAAAACTGTGCACTAGGAAATACAAAAGAATCTCATACATGCATGACACCATTTTGATATGTAAAAGTGATGTCAAATGTTACGTCACAGGAGAGGAGGATGTGCAGAAATAATGCCATTTAAAACAAAGGCATCACCCTGCGTGAGGTTGAGGGGTGACCGAACTAATGCTCTGTTAAATTAATATTTTTTTGTTTCCTTAAAAAAGATGGCATATCATCAATTGTACAAATGTTTTTTTGAAGATCGTTAAATATTCTGGCAAATTTAAGATGCAGATAGGCCAGGGAATTTTTCGTCGTGATTTAAAAGGCAATTCTACGATTGAAAAGTCGGTTTGTTCATTGATGGGCAACCAGTGTAGATTAACTACATAGATTTGTTTGATATATCTTCCTAGAACATATATCCAGCTGTTGATACTTCTGTAGACGTTTTGTAGTCTTGTTTTTAAGTATTCTGGCGCATTTTTATACAACTCAATACCATAATTGAGTGAGTCTTCTAATTCTTCTTAAAGTAGCGTAACCGCTAGTGATGACAGAGGATATCTGCTCTTTCTTCCAGTCCAGATGCTGTTTGAAAAAAGTGTTATTTCTTTCTAACGATTTCCATCGATATTTATGTGAAACGTCGTATCATCATGACGTTACGGTATATGAACGTTGTTTTCTTTCTTTTTTTTCGAGATAAGGATGTAGACATATTAGTTTTATCTGAAACTTAATGGTTACTACTTAGACTATTCTTTACAAAATCCCGGGGATATAAATTCGCCGCAACACAACAACTCAAAATAAGTGATAACTGGGTAATTCGGTATGCCTTTAAGAAATACAGAAAAAACAAAGATGCTAATTTGAACTTGTACAAAACTCTTTGAAACAAGTGCAATAATAAACTTAAATAGGCTAAAAGCACTTTCCATCTTCTACAGAATCTTTAAATCTTCTACAGAAAAGTGATGGTAATGCAAATGAATTTTGGAAATTTCTGAAACAAATTATTCCATATAAAATAGCTAATGCTCCCAGCTCTAGCAGGGAAAGTGAAAAGAAATCTGCTAGTTTTTCAGTCAGTACTTCCAATTCGCCGAGAAGAAACTTAAAGAGAAATCTATTCCATTACCTGATATTGTGCGGAGATACACATCTTTCGTTTTAGTTAGAACAATCTCTGTTTTCCGTGTTGATTATCTTTCATGTTTTGTGAATGACAATTAAAAACGTTTTAACCCACTAAAGCGTGTGGGGCCAACGAACTACCACCAGGACTTTTAAAGACTGTCGCAATCACATCGCACAGCCGATATCATTCATTTTAAACTTATCAAAATGACAGGAACTGTTCCAACGGTCTGGAAAATTGCGAAAGTCATTCCAGTGCACAAGAAGGGTTCACTTACTGATCCATGTAATTATCGTCCCATTTCTGTACTGCCTGTTTTGTCGAAATTACTTAAACGTGCAGTTCATAGTCAAGTTTTTGGAAAAACACAATCTGATTACAAAATTCGGCTACAGAAAAAATCACTCTACAAAAGATGCTGCAACCCTACTAATTGATGACATCAAAAAAGCTGTTGACAAGTGTCATATGTTGACAAGTGTCATATGTTGACAAGTGTCATATGTTGACAAGTGTCATATGTTTGGTGCTATGTTTGTTGACCTGAGCAAAGCATTCGATACGGTCAGTGACAGCACGTTATTCATTTGGTATTAGTGGCACCGAAATGATATGGTTCACGGATTATTTATTTGGGGGTAGACAACAGTACGTACAGATTGACAGACAGGAATGTTAATGTACTAACATGTTAATAACATGTTACTGTACGCTGATGATACTGTCCTTATTATAATAACAATAGAGAATGTGTTCACAACAGAACTAAAAGCTCTTGCAAATTATTTTGAGTTATGCTTTTTGCAACTCCTAAACGTTTGTCAACATTAGATCGTTTCTTTAAATGTTTTTTACGGAGATAATCTGATCAGAAACACAAATTCGCATGTCTTTCTTGGTCACATACTGGATACAAATCTTAAGTCGACTCATCTTATCTTCCACGCGAAAACATCTTACAAATGATGCTGCTATGAAGATGTGTCAATCAACAATCTTGAAGTACACAGGAACTGTGAAACTACACTTCACAACAACACAAAGTATGCAGCTACAATCAGCCGAACGAAGAAAGAAGAAATTCCATCAATCGAAAATGCTTGGAAAATAAAATGTGTTACAACTTTGCTTGTTATTATTCGATCGAACATGAAAAGAACGCAAGAAACAACAGAACTGCTCCAAGACTGCCTTAAGTCAGATTGGAGTACGGCAAGAGATTATTTCGGTCCATTGGTTCAAAACGGTATAACGAACTACCCGTTAATATCCGAAGAAAAGAAGCAAGCGAAGTGCTTTGAATGTAATTTTATATAAAAATGTTTTTCGATATTTGTGTATTTGTCTTGTACAGTGATTTTGTTTTGCAATTTATTTAGTTTCCTTGGTTTGACATTGGCTTATTTTGTCTCTATTTGATCTTGTTCTACTATCTCTTAGAAACATGTGTGAAGGCAGCATTACATTATTATTTATTTTGTTATTTATTTACTAACCAACATTCACACCCATATATATATACACATAGAGGACACATATTGATAACGTAGAATTTTATTCTGCTGTTTCTCAGTTCACGATGGTGGAAAGAAATTATCAAGGTCTGCGTTTCCAACAGTTTCTTGAAAACATATACTAACATATTAACATCTAGTCATCAATTAAACCCTATCCATGCTCGGGGTTTTTGGTCGAGGAACGACAATTTAACCCTAGTAGGCCCGCTCATGCTAGGGTAATGAAACTTGGTAGGAAGTAGGAATATAGCTCAACCTTTTCTGAATTTATTCCAATAATAATTGTTTCCATTGAATTTCTCTGGCGTCAGCACATTTATAACCAGGTAAGCCTGGTAAGTCAAATATCCTCCTTAATACTCTGCAATACCCTCCTGCAATACTTTCCCTGTAATGATGGACCATAATGTTTATTTGATACTGGAAAAAAATTGTTAGCAATTACAGGTTCTTCTATCAAGTTTTAAAATACATTTCTAAGAAAACATTGACAAGATGTTGACATTCGTGGATAGAGTGGTCCTAGAGGAAGGGCGCTGTGTTTCCTGAAGACGGCAACTCTATGTCTTCAACAAAACAAGTTACATGTCCGCGATTTCCTCTCAATGTAATGAATGCGGACGTGGTAGTAGACGCGTCCCCTATAAAATTTATTCTACTCATGTTAGGGCAATGAAACTAGGTAGGAATGTAGCTTTTGCTGACGTCAGCACATTTCTATCTGGGTAAGCAAATTTTCAAGAATTTTTCATGATTTATGATATGCCTTAAATTTTACAGATTATTATGTTTTGAATTAAGTTTTCTTATTTTTTTTGTTTGTAAGTGACATATTCAGACTTTTATGCAAATAGCTAAATAAAGTATAGTGGCACATCAGCTGCCCTAGTGTGGTGTTTGAACCGGGAACGTCTTGATTCTCGGTTGATGTTATACCCTTTACATCAACGAGGCCACAGTCGATGGTACACATGTCACCAAGAATGCTCAATGCCCCTAATGACAGAGCTTAGTGGTGAGCGTGTTCTAAGCGAACACTCGTGCCCTGACGATGAATATAAATATACGTAACTAAAGCAGCAATCGAACCATTTCTTTATCCAGTAAGTTAACATATTGCGGCATTTGAAAAAGATCTGAATGTTTCACTTTGGCGACACTTTAACGGAAGTTCGTTGAATTGCTTTGTAGTTGGAAATATGGTGATGTATTGCGACATCACACGTTCAGGAAAATTTGTTTGACAAACATGTTTAGAATAATATCCTGGAGAGTTATGATGCATATAAGGGTTATATAATCAGTACGACGTGCCACATATTTCCAAGTAGTATGTTTTGGTGAAAACGAGTGTACCTCAAAAAAGTGCTGACGTTACTAAAAATGGAAACCTATCGAGCACTATTACGTAACTTTAGTCATAATTAATATACAAGTTTGTATTGTTCAAAACCAATACAGAGTATTTTCATCTGTACGAGTTTTTTTCACTATAACTACTTGCTAAGTTGGCAAGCCAAATATTCAAAGGCTAGAGAATCATTGAGGTTGAAATGGAACTGTATTTTCACTGAGTACACGCTTTTTTTATAAGAATATACTTTATAAGAATATGGAGGCTGACAATGGGTCAAAATTAAGAATATCCTAAGAATATACCCAGGCTCAGCTATTTATTCTAGATATGAAGGCTGATATTTGTCAAAAAGTTAAGAATACTGACACTCACGAAAATTAAAATTACAGAATAACGAAATAAAGTACCATGTGATTAAGCTGATCAAAAAAATTTATAAATCAATTTCATGATCAAATCGAACGCTTATTGTTCGAAATAATTAGTAATTTCAAAAAAAGAACATTCGAAAATCTATCAAACTTTTTAAAGAAAGAAAGAAAGTTGAAAATATTTTTTTAAAACAGTGTTTAAATTTTCATATTCGCACTACAATTTGTATGACCAAACAAGACAAGAAAAATTTTCGTGACTCGATTAAAACAGCTCAAAAATAGAACAATAGTATATACACCCAAACAAAAATCTTGGATGATCGAAGCAATGAAGCAACATCGAAGCGGCACAAAAATCGGACCATTTCAAATACTCCTTGTATAGTAAGTAAGTAAGTAAGTACCGTATTTCCTCCAATAAGCGCCGCCCTCTATTAAGCGCCGCCCTCTAATAAGCGCCGCACCTAAAATTTGAATTTCGAAATTAGCGCCGCCCTCTAATAAGCGCCGCCCTCTAATAAGCGCCGCACCTAAAATCACGAAAATTAAATAAGCGCCGCGGTTAGCTTGGGATTCCTTTGAATGCCACATGATGCAACCAATCAAACAACGTTTGAAAAGTTTCAATGTTGATTCGGTTATCGTCCCCGGTGGTTGTACTCCGTACATCCAAGCCCCCGATGTTTCGTGGAATAAGCCATTCAAAGCTCATGTTACCGAAGCTTACGATACCTGGCTCAGTGAAGAGATCCACGAATATACGAACGCAGGTAATATGAAGTCACCTCCGCGAAGGAAAGTAGTCGAGTGGATCTTAGAGGGTTGGAAAAAGTTGTCAAGTGAACTCATCGTGAAGTCTTTTAAGACATGCGGTTTGAGCCTGCCAATCGATGGTAGTGAAGATGATAAGATTCATTGTTTTAAAAAGGAGGGAGCTTGTCCTGATGGAGCATCACGGTTAAGAGAATCCCTGAATATCTTGCAAGAGGAAGAGAGTCAAATAAATCCATTTAAGAATATAACAGATTCGGATGTTGAGGATGCATGCGAGCCGTTTCATTTGATTGACTCTGACCAGGAAAGCGACGAAGAAATTGATGTCTAAACTTATATTATTCTTAAACTTTGTTATATTTGATAGAAGAAGAACAGAAAACATCACGATGCATATCCGTTAATTCTTTCTCGTACGTTACTTACCCCGATAGAACCCCAAATTTTATAGCAAGAACTCTTTTTCTAAGGATATCACCCAACCAACCGATCAAATTCAAAGAATAGGCAAAAACTTCAGAAACTTGAAAATTGAAATTTCGAAATAAGCGCCGCCCTCTAATAAGCGCCGCCCTCTAATAAGCGCCGCACCTAAAATCACGAAAATTAAATAAGCGCCGCGGCGCTTATTAGAGGAAATACGGTAAGTAATCATTTATTTAGTTTATAACTCTCATACTTACAATTACAATGAAAGAAAGAATAACTAGGAGACCACTCCATATAGAAAATTCTAGTCAAAGGGAGTGGCCACCTAAAAAAAACAAAAGTGATAAAAATGATAATAACATATGTAATAAGTTTTCGTCAATTAGTCAATATATTGAGAAATAAGATACGATTTAGTTAAGACTTTTAATTTTGGAAATGTAAGCACAGATAAGTCGTCAAGTTGAAGATGGTTTTGAATGAGATTCTATTGGCAGATCGACTGATATTGGATGGAGAATTTGCCAAATGAGAAAGTCTTGAACGGGTGTTGAACTAAAGAACCTACGTTCCTTCCGCGAGTATTATAATTCAAATCAGAGCGTTTAAAAATCAAATTATTGCACCTTGTGTATAAAGGATATATTTAAAAATTTTACAATGTCAAAAAGCTTAAGGAGACCTAATTTCCGAAACAGAGGGGATGTATGAGCTAGCCAGTAAGCATTACAAATAGTACGTATTGCACGTTTTTGTAGCAGAAAGATACGCTTTGTGACTAGGTTTTCCCTTTGACCCCAAACCTGACAGGCATAAACCATATGTCAATAAAAGATAGCATAATAGACAGAAATTAAAAGAGGTTGTGGCATAAAGTGACGAAGTTTTGCTAAAGCTCCATTTGCTCTTCTTAGTTTGTAAGATAGCTTGTTGACATGCACAGACCAGTTCAAATTTTCATCTATATGGATTCCAAGATATTTAATGGAAGAACTCTTAGACATTTTTTTACCGTCAATTTTAATACACAAATTAAAATCAATATTACGACGCTTGTGTTTAAACAAAACATGTTCTGTCTTAATTATAGAAATTTCTATGACGTAATATATATTTGATCTTGCCAAATGAGCTCCAACTGCAAAGCATCTCGCTTACGCTCGCACTTTTTGCTTATGCAAAAACAGCAACGGAGTATTTTCATAATCATTGGACACTGGTATTTACCAGCCAACTTAGCAACTACCTCTTGCTTACGCAAGCTTCCTTAATATAGTGATTTTTTTTTTTAAATTCCAATCTTTACTAATTTTTAGGGAAAGTCATGAAATATGAACTCAATACAATTAACAGTTCCGGAGATATCGGATTTGATAATTAGCTGACAGTTTGTGATTACTTGGAACATTAACAGCTACAGCAAGAATTATCCTCATATGATGATGATGCTGATGACGATGATTCAAGGAAACTGCTGAATTTGTGGAATCTTCACACACAATTTATAAACTCCGCACAGATGTCAAATGATGACTTGGGGCACAACCCAGGATAACAGTGTTTCGAAGTGTTCACGCATGGGAACATTCAAAACGTTTTGAAAAATTAATCAGGATAAACATATCGCACTTAATTCACAGGCATTTGATCCATCTTTCCCTGAGAATTGGCTTAACTTGCTTTCTATCACCTCTTCTTCTTCTCTCCATCATAACACACAGTAGCGGTCACATTTTCCTGCATTCTGCACCAAAACAAAATTAAAAGTAGATAGGTATCAAACCATTTGTATATTAGTATATATTAGCAATGTTTGATCTAGAGAACAAAATACATAAAGTGTTAGTCTAAAGTTAGGTTATAGTTCTCTATCTCCCCCAGTCATTATCACGAGCTGAGAATGACGTATCAATTTTAGGGAAATGTCATTTTAATACAAAGTCGTCAAAACGGGATGGTTGATGACGCTCTCTTGTTGATCGACGAAGTGGTGGTGGCGAGCCAGGTGTCGTGGGAGGTGTAACGGTTTCTGGAGGGACGCGAGTAGGAGTTAAATCAGAAACGAGAGTAGGCGCCGGGTCTGGATTGTTTTGAGATGACTGAGGAGCATCTTTGCTGGGTTGAGGCGTTCGAAGTTTGCTGACATCAAGTGGGCCGGTCATGGCTGACTTCGCAATGTCTGGTGTGGTAGTTATGGGGGAGCCATTTGGTAAAGTAATAGGGTATTCAAATGGTCTATTCTGGTGAACTGGGGTGAATTTTCGAATGTGTCCTCTCGTAGGTGTATAACCAAGTTGTTTGTAGTCCATGTCTGTTATCTGGATGGATACTGCTAAGAATGGTTGGAGTGGTGAAGTTGTTTTCTTCCAAGTATCAGTCAGCTTGTTGTGGCAATGGTGGTCAGCAGGGAGAGGCTGTTTCTTGTTTGTGGAAATCGAGCAGAGAGTGTTGAAGAGAGCACTTGTTTCACCGATGTTAGCTGTTTGGTCGTGCTGCTTTGACTGGCCTCTGT
This sequence comes from Turritopsis rubra, assembly GCA_039566895.2. NCBI lineage: Eukaryota > Metazoa > Cnidaria > Hydrozoa > Anthoathecata > Oceaniidae > Turritopsis > Turritopsis rubra. Next base: position 3,339,684 of record CM077625.1, on the reverse strand, counting down.
GGTTTCTGTCTTTGCTTCTACAAACATGATCATAGTGGTGAAGGCGGTGACAGTGTCCACAAGAGTGATTAAATGCTGGACAGCTTTCTTTGTGAGTCTTCATGTCTGAGCTGTGTGTGTTCTGCCTGCAATAGGAGCATCGAGATCGAGCTGTGTTGGATTGATTTTCGCTATTGTTGGACAACTTGCTCTCTTGTCTGGTCTTCTGGTAAGAGCTTTTAATTGCAGCAGTATGTTGGCCGGTCTCCTTGGTCTCAATGAACCGGAATACCTCTTCCAGTAACAAGTTCTGCTTGGCGTGGCCGAGAAGTTCCAGCTGAATGTCAGGATCAGCAATGCCACGGCTAAGAACGTCCCGAAGGATATTTTCAGTATAGTCTACATTATGGTTGCAGTTTGTGCATTCAATGATGTATTTACAGATACTTGCTTGTCCTCAATCGAGCACCAAAAGATCGAATTGACTCTTCCTGATCTTGGTGCATGTTGTTCAATGCAACTCTTGCGACCATCACATTCTCCTCTCGAACAGCGAGGGATCTCATTGCTTGGAGCACTTCATCTTCGGTCTTGTGAGACAACAAGCCAACTGATGAACGTGTAAGATCTTTCCTTAGCTGTTCTTCGCAGCATTCCAGTAGTTGCAGTACCGCATCTCTTCCAGTTATCTTGGTGGCAGTTTTGTATTCCTTCCACCTTGTCTCAAAATAGTTCCAATCTTCGGATGTACCAGCAAGCGCTATTGATGGACGTCTGACTCTTTCAACTTTAGCAGCGCTTCCTGAGGTCGCTGGTGACATGGTTATATGTGTTACTGCATGGGCATTCAGCAGGGCTGCGACGATGACAGCATCAGTGTCAGGTGTTTTGTATTCACACCCAGGATACGGGCAGTCAATTTGTGGCATCCTGTGTGATGTGTGTTGTCGTATGCAGAGGTATTTAACCAAACCAAACTTCAGATGAGATCAAACATAGATAGGTATCAAACCATTTGTATATTAGTACATATTAGCAATGTTTGATCTAGAGAACAAAATACATAAAGTGTTAGTCTATAGTTAGGTTATAGTTCTCTAAAAAGTAACAAAATAGCTCTCTGTGGACATTCTGTAGCAAAATTTCTGGAAATAATAAAAAAAAAATATTAAAAAAACGTCGCTAGACTGCAAGCGGAATATTTCGCCTCTGGCGGATGAATGGAAAACAGGCTTTAACTATTGAGATAAATCGGACTATAGGTAGAAAACAGATACAATATTTGGGTCAGCGAGTTTATGATTTGACCTCGATCTTTTGAATGTTTTTATAAAGGAGCAGTTTGGTTTCTGCAGCGGCTAGAGTAGATCACGTCAGTGAACTGACTAGACCTAGCAGCTAGCTACACGATGAATGATTGCTCTTTCACTTTCTAACAATAAGGTTATCATCAATTTTGTCTAGAATCTATTGACAACACTGTAGCTAGTTTTCTCTCTCTTCTCACCATCTCCTGGATGGCGATGCAACCTTTTTCTGAATCTGCATAAAAGAGCTACTCATCTCATTCATATTCCAATCTTCTCACACTCTCAAGCACATGCTAATCCACTTCTTAGAGAGTTTACGAATTGTAAAATTTCCAGACTTCTCTGTGTCTTCAGAATGTTCTTTTTGTTAAAAAAAGGTTTTAGCTATATATATATATATATATATACTAGTGTAGCGTGTAAAAACATTTTACAGTTTTTCTCCATAAATTGTTTTTACATGCAATACTGCAATGATAAGTCTGTGTATTTACAAAAATTGTTGTGTTTCTCCATGTTGGAATTATATCATATTTAACACAAAATTGTTGTATAAATATTTTGGATCGATCATTCAAAGAATGCTATTATCCCTATTTTTCAGTGTTATCTGGCCTATCTAGGGAAGTTCGTCAATGGATGTTTGTTTTTTCCGTATTAGTATGGGGAGAATCTCACATTAGGAGAATCACTAGCTCCATCTTATGGGTTTTTATTACTTCATGGAGTGTTGTACCTTAAGGAAGACATCATAAGCTGCACGGAGGAGAACGCAATGCAATGTTTTTGCGTTCCAAAGTATATATATATATATATATATATATGAGAGGCTTAGTTACAGTTCACTCTCGGAACTATTAAACGGCTCCATAAACCTGTAATGGTTTCAAAGAGCCATTCATTATTTTCTGACTCGCTCTTTGTGCAAATATAATCGGATAATCGGTTTGGAAGTCAACTGCAACTATAAGCCTCCCTTGTTTTGTTTCCTCATCATCAGAACTTTCAACTTTGACCTTTCAACTATCTACTTGATCCACATCCTTTGGCTCTAATTAAATTTTGTCTTGGATGCATATTTTCCGGAAACAATACACTTGCTTCTCTTCTACCCTTACCAGATCTTTGTTACCTTAAAACAAAAGTCACCATTTTTTTTCTTAATTCTTATACATTGACATAAGTTCAGTTCTGATAATATCTTGCCAGATCACTTAAACCCTCAATTACTCCCAGCTATCAGTGTGTTTGTTGTTGTGTTTGCCTTTGTGCACTTGGTGTGTATACTTGGTGTGTTTTTATAACATATATATTTTACAGCATGAAAGAGACTTTACATGTCCATGAAAGATAATTAGCTTTCTTGATAGATCGGTGTCTTTAGAAGTTAATACTCTTGTTTATTTTACATGTTCATGTAACATACAATGCACACAAAAATCTTCTGTGTTTTCATGTAAAATTCTATATATTCCCTCCCGGACCGATAAATTGTCAATTTCAATTAGCCATATATATATTGGCTAGCAACCCTCTCCGATGAAGTGTCCAATTTCATTGGAGAGATTGTACTGTTAAGGCATTTTTATAACCATTGTATTTATTTATGTATATAATATAATAATTAATTGACGTTAAATAAATGGTTAATGAATGAATGAATGAATGGAAAAAAGGTTCTTTCATGCTGTATAAATGTATGTGTGTGTTTTTATGTATACGTTGGGTTTGCTTTGCGGGTTTGTAATTTTTTAAAACTATTTTCTTGAAACTAATAATTCCTCACAATTTTTTTGTATCTATTTATGTTTTCCAAATAAAGGCTTTACTACTACTACTACTACTACTACTACTACTACTACTACTACTACTATACATATATATATTTTTATCACAATGCTTATGAAAGATTTCTTTCTTTATTAATTGTGACTGAAGAATTGCACTGAAAACAAAGCATTTCCAAGGTGTTTCTTTGAATGTTATTGTAGAAGTGCAGACAAATATCCACATTTTAAACTATTGTTAATCAATTCCTTAGACTAAATGAAATGGCAGCAGTTGCTATACAACGCAGGGAAACAGTTGTTTACCATCAAGTTGATGAAGAAACACCATTAGTTTCGAATCAAGTGACTAAATCATCATTTTATACATTAGACAAGCCAAATGTTCCCAGACAAAAAACAATTTATTCTGCTATTACATTAGCTGATATTTTCCAAAAAGTTGTTTTTACTACAATTCTTGCAAGTTTCGTTGTTTTTGCATGGACAAACTTAAATTTGAAGTATGAAAACTCACTAGTTGCATACTATATTTTTACAATATCTACCTGGCTTACGATATCTTTAATGAATCTTATTGTGGAGAAAATCTTTGATAAAAAGAAAATCATTGCATTTGGTTTCATAATTTACTTCGCTGGTATTGTAACTCTGTCTGCTGTGACAGCTAATCTTCAAAAAGAAGTCCACCTTTTAAAGTATCTTTGTATAATTCCTTTCACCTTGATTTGCCTTGGTGAAAGTATATGTAAAACTTTTATTGTTAGCTTAAGCCAGGGACAATTTGTTTTGTCAGAAACACTTCGTATGTATACAACGAAATTGTATTGGATTGGTCACACTGCTGCGTTGTTGCTGATTGCATTTTTTTTGGGAATTATTGAATTTGCAAACTATGAAATAGCACTTGGGTTATGTTGTGTATGTCTTTGTGCTGGCTTTTTGTCCTTTTGTGTTAGTTGGAACAGGTTAACACTTCCTGCTAGAAACGACGTCTCTGGTATCAAGTTGCTATTTGAAATTTGCAAAAATGCACGATCTACCAAAAAGTCTCATTTAGTAAAGTTAGTTTCACATTTTCTTTTCCATTTTTTCTTCTAAGCATTGTTACTGAAACAAGTTGAAATGAAACTAATAGCACACGAAACACATTTTTTTGAGTGAAAGATTTAAACAACATTTGAAATTACCTAATTGATGTTTTTTAATTGAAATCTAAATTTGTTTTGATAGTAATTCAACACATGCCCAGCTGGAAGATTGGATTGATTATGCTCAAATTTCAAAAGGTGGTAAATTTGAGGATGCGCAAGTTATTGAAGCTAAATCTTTTTTCAAATTGGCCAAGATGTTTGCTGTCTTCATCCCTTACTGGATCACTAATTCACAAGTATGGTATCAAGTATACCTTAAAACTGGATATTTTTATCAGATTTGGTTACCAAAAAATTTTAATTTGTACTTTTTTTACATCCTTTGCTGGAGCCTTTTGTTTTCTTTGGTTTTTGGAAAAAGGGTTATACAGTTTTTTTTCTGACATTTCATAATTTTTGATATTAAATTTAACATTTTGATTGGATTTAGAAGTTATTATTAATGATAATTGCTTGTTTTCAGACTTACAGCACATTTGTGTATCAAGGTTTCCATTTGAACAAAAGAATTGGTAGTGTAATTGTTCCTGTTACATGGGTCCCTCTTGTAAACATTTTGTCAGTTTTGGTTTTTGCGAAAGTGTTAGAAAAAGCAATTCTCCCTGGTCTGTGGCGGAAACAAGTGCACTTTTCAAGTACATGGCGTATTACACTGGGTATGTTGTGTGCTGCTGTTTCCATGGTATTGGGTATGTATTATCATGTAGTTATTGATATTCCCTTAACGTCAACCACAACCACAACAATTTATTATTCAATTTATTATTCAATTGCACATTCAGTAATATAAAAATAGATGTTCTAACAAAAAAAGTACATGCATGGCCAGCATGGGACAAATACAATAGTGACAATCACATTACACACAAAATTACAAACACTGAGTACCCTTGTGGGAAGAGGAAATAATTAAGGCATTAGGATAGGATAAGGCATTAGGCATCTTATTGTGTGGCAGATTATCAAGAATAATAATTTTTTTGGATGTGAATCATATTGGCAAACTTGGAATATATTAGGTTACTGGGAGAATCTCTTGATGATTTAAATGCCATAAAAGTCTTTACATCACTTACAACAAGTGTTTGGGAGAGTCACTCATGTTTAATATGAGTTTTGCAAAAAGGTGAACATCAGAGAATAAAATGGCAGAAGACAAATTGTTAATGTAAATTAGTAATAATAAATTATAAATTATAAAGCTTAAATTCCTTTTTTATGAATTCAGAAAATGGAGTTTGAAATCTTATTTTTGTATTATTTTTTAGTAGCAAAACAATTATATGTTAAATTAGGGAATATTACTTAATCTGTTGATATCAGCATAGAGAAAAAAAAATGGCTATATAAAACTAAAAACACTATGATAACATACTGGCACTTTTCTTTACTAATTCCCCAGTAGAATTATTAGGAATTAGGCAGGTACAATGTACAATGTCATAACTTGGTCTTGTCTGCAGTAAATATGCATTTCGGAGTTAAGGCTTTTTTTCCTGAAAAATTTAAAAATTACTGGCACTTTATGCCTGAATTAATTTGAAAGAAGCCACAAAATGGACTCAAGCTTTTGTTTTAATTAAATGTTCATTTCATATAATGGAATTTACTGAATATTTCCAGATGTTTTTGCTATTGTGATAAACTGAAATTAAGGTCATTTGGAACTTACATAATCATGGCTTTCTAGAAGTAGACAAAATGCTTATTAAAATGAATCAAGTTTTAACTTATTTTTCACAAAAATGGACATAAAGACTTTCTTGTTTTCATGTGATGTTGTGGTCCTGAACTGAGCCTTGTGTAACACCATGTCTTTACCACCTCAACCTGAAAACCTGTCAAGATGGCAGTACTACGGATTCAATAGTTTCTTAAGGAGGTTTTCATGATCTATTATCAAAACCCTTTTGAAGATTAATAAACACACCATATGCATATTTTCCTTCATCTAGGACATCCATCTTTTTCTCGGAGATGTTTAAGAGAGCTTGAGCAATTCAGCAACTTCTTCTAAATCAGAATTGTTGTTTATACATAACATTTCTAGCATTAAGAAAATCATTATGTTTGTACATTATGTTTCTGTAGTTTGTAATTCCCATTTTATAGACTATAACAACACCTAATCTAGAAGTAATAACTTGTTTCTTCAAAAGACTTAGGGTAGCATCCCAATTTATGTTACTTATTAGAAAAACTGTTGGATTCGAAATTGGAGCTCATTTGAATCATAATATTTCCAGTCAATCCAATTCACACTCTCATTCATTAAACTTAACAGAATTGTTTGAGAAAGTCCTTAATTTCTATAGGGGGGAAGTTGTATTAAACTCCGGAGGAGAAACTGCTTCACAAAAGGGGAGGTTACTACCAGAAATACATTTTGAGTAAAACCATGATTCAGTTAAATGTGATATGATATTCTAAAGCAACTCGATGCTCCTTCTTTGATCATCTAAAGAACATCAGGGGAAGATGTGTATTATTTTGGTAATAAAAATCTCCGGCGTTGTTGATTATCATCAAACATTGTGCCATTGCGTTGTTAGGGAAACTGTATCTTCCAATCGCCTTGTCAATTTAGTACCACATGTAAAACTGAAAAAATTGATCTTCATAAACAATATTTTTGTTTAAATTAGAATCCAAATTAGAATTTATCAGATAAAGATGATAGATGAAAGTTTTCGTATCGCCTGAGCTACAACTTTTACTTGCTATTTCACTTGTAGTGTCTCCTGTAATTATTGTGTTTTATTCCCGTTGGTGACGTTAATATCCGAAATTATGGAGTCGCTAAACATTCCTTTGCAATCAAGCAGGACGCCAATTTTCACATCAGTGAATATTTTAATGGTCAAAACAAAAATTAATTAGTTGACAGTTGACATTAGTTAACAGAAAATCTGAATCATATATTTGCTGTCGAATTATTTTGATTTTGTTGACTTTGTTGTTGTTGTTGTTGTTGTTGTTGTTGTTGTTGTTGTTGTTGTCGTTGTTGTTGTTGTTGTTGTATGCTATATTTAATCTGATTATATTATATTATATTATATATTATGTTGTTGTTTGTGTTGAACATTTGTTAGATGCCTGATCATTTTGTTTGGACGAATTTCGGAAAACCAATAACATGAACCATTATTGATTGTATATCAAGTTTTCCATTTTTTTTCTTTTTATCAGCTGGAAGTGTTCAACTATATGCACACAACCACCAACCCAGAAACATCAATTCTACAGTTTTGCATGGAGTGAACGTTACTGATATAAGTAATGTTCATATTCTATGGACCGTACCACAGCATATATTCCTTGGGATGAGTGAAGTCTTAGTCTGCTTAACGGGTATGTTAAGCGGCGGATCTAGCGCAAAAAAGTGGAGCACAGCGTCATGAAATTTCTTTTCAATAAGAAGTGGTGATTAGGTTACTTGCACGCTTTTCTTCTCCACTCTGAATAACTTAACTCTCCTCCATGAAGTTGGCCTAAACTCTAGATCCGCATATGTGTCTTACAGCGTCTTTTATCTTTTATCAGTTACATAAGAGGTGTTTCGTACATGCACGTTATCAATTGAATTTTTAAACTTTATCTAAAACACTTCGAAATATTATTCTTGCATTATTTTTGAAAAGATATCATTTCCACTATCTTTTTAACATGTTCTTGTCATGATACCAATTTGTTTTCGTGATATCCAGCTAATAATAGTAAGTTTTAATGACAGTTTAATAATCTTTTAGGACTTGGATTCGCGTGTAAATTATGTCCCGGCGTGTTTAAACACCTCGTCGTCAGCGTTTATTATCTGATGGTTGCTATTGGCAATTTGATGTCTCTTCTTATCCTATTATTTGGATGGTTTCCCAGGACAACGTTTTTCCGTGGTTATGAATTGGTTATATATTTCTTTACATTAGCAGGCACTGTTCTCTGTGGCGCAATCATGTTCCAATGCATTCCTTCGAAACAAACTGTCGCTGTTAAAGTTGCCGCTCCAAAAGAAACAACTGACCAACTGTAATGTATTTCACTAAAAAATGAACTTCCAGTGAATTTAAAAAAAAAAATTATAATAATATATTTTTCAGATTTTAACATCAGTTTTTATTATTTCTAAAGAAAAAAAATTTGACTATTATTTATGGAATGTATAAAGATGGCGTAAGATATTATCAATCGATCAAGTTAAATAGCTATCAACAAACTTCGTCTTAAAATGTCAATCCTATCTATATGGTGCATGAAGTTAAGGTCACCAACACCCCATCGTTATAAACTACTGTATAAGATATAAAAAACAACAGTGAAAGAGTTCATCAAGTTCATCGACAATGTGAACAATATTTCGGTCGTCACGATTAGAGGCTTCTTATCTCTTTGAACTGACTATAAGGGTATATGCATACTAGCATATAGTGGATGTCATTCGTGTTTGATGTTAAGCGGATGCTGTTCAAGAATACTTGATCTTTTTCGTAAATGTTTTTTTTTTCTCTCAGTAAGTATTGAAGTAGCATCTTAAAGAGTGTTTATACGGAAGACTTGGGCTTAGATTTGCCACGTGTAACGGTATGAAATTCAATCCTTCCATTTAGCTCAAGTATATGTGATCAAAAAATTGCGTTTACATGTAAAAAATTTACAGCCCCAGGCTAAATATCATATCCCTGCAATGCTTTGCCGAGATAGTTTTTTTCACCCGGTCTGAGTATGCGCAGTAACTGTATTTCGGAAAACATTTTGATTTTTGGCTTAACATTTGTTTGTATATATTTAGCTTCGTTTCATAACCGACATATACTGCACTGAGTACAAGCTAAGTGCTGGGTTGGAAGTATCCATATAAACGCTCTTATTATTCAGCTGGAATTTAAGCTTAGGAATAAAATTTCTCCTGAGGGGCGTTTCCCCTCTTAGTTGTTTTCCAAAAATGTGTTGTCTCCAGGAATACGGCGGTATTACAAATATTTTTAATGATTGCCTATGACGTCATGTATTGCAATTCAGTTATATCCGCAGGCCACCTGTAATTTGTCTGGCGAACGTTGTATGTATTGTGGAAAGGGATACGATGAAATGGGAAACGGATACACACAGTAATAAATCAATTATAATATAGTGCTTCTTGTTTGCAATCAGTTAAGTTTTCGATCGAAGTTGCTTCTTTTATCTGCAACGATAGTTTAGACATCTTGAGACATGGGCGGAAGTTTACGATATTTTCAAGCTTTGTATCATTTTGACACCTAATACAAATGTTAAAAACCAATGGTTTGTTAGAAGGATTGTGAATTCCTGTTTGAAAATTGTTTGTATTTTTTTGTGAAGTGGATTACATAAACCATCACAAATGTCGTTAAGATTAAACTGGCGACAAGACAATTAAACTTTCAACTACTAATGGTTCCTGATCTTCTGTGCCTCATTATTCATTCCGCAAATCGTCTTTACATAATAAAAAAAAAACAAATTCTTTATTATGAACGGATCTTTTTGAACATTGAAGTATAGTCTACGAGTAAGCAATACGACCTCACACTAGACTTAATGCTATGTTTACATAAACATTTAAAAATATGTTTTGAGAAATTAATTATCGTTTTTATGTCATCCCTAAAAGTTTTGTATGAGACAATGGCAAACAAGATTTCTTTTTGAAACATTTGCATGACATAAGTTTTCCAAAGTTTTGCAGATCAAAGGGAAAGGATAACAACCATATCAACTTAATTTAATAAGCCTTGTACAGATTAGTATTAATATGCAGTTTTAGAGACAAGATTACAAGGTGAGTTATAAGCGGTTCGTATGCCGGAATTCTTTATCAAATCATGATTTATTGTTAAACACAGTATGGGGATAACCCTGAACAGCTTATATCTTTGAAGTGAATCGAAAAACTGTTAACCGCAATATATTCTATTTATAATAGATTTGACATGTTTTCTCCTTTTTAAAAGTTTAGGTTAAAATTTCAATGTGAACATTGCGACCATTTTAAAATATATTCAGTCAACACGTTGAGAACGCAGCGTGTGCAGGACTTGGTAAACAAGTCTATTCTGAGCATTATCAAACAAAATAGTCTGCCGTTTTAGTTAAGATTTGCCAATTTTGAACACTGCTTATTCTGCTGCTGTATTGTATGATTATGCATTGCATGTAATCCAAATCGATGATTTTTGACTCGAATTTTAAGGTATTAATTCATGAGCAATTAGATAATTTTGATAAGGGAGCCACACAAACAATCGCTTTCGTTTGATATTTGATTCCATTATTCTATTTTTTTCGGTATATTTGAGACAGCGGACAATTTGTTAATATCTCTTGTCTATGTATACGTCTCAGATAATTAATGTAGGAAACCAATTTAATGAACTTTGATTAAGCTATGGAAATTGGTCCATTGTTATCCTAGATCAAACATGTTGTAATCAATGGAGATATTTTTAAAAGTATTTTTGAATGAGTGTTTATGTTGTGTAATACACTGGACGGACTTCAAATGAAAAGGAAGCTATGATGTGAACACAGTTTTATGTTATTTTTTCAGTTCTTTTGAATTTTTTTTGTGTTAGTGTCGCGATGAAAGGATACCAGGGTTTATTCAGCATTTGTTTGTTAATCACGATGCATGTTATTGAAAGTAATGTGCGAGTCGCTACTTCAAAGAAACACCCAAAGATCACGAAGAATTTGGAAGTACAAGTCAATTATGGACGAGCTGTTTATATTAATCCAAAAACTCTGTCAATCGATTTTGACGTGGGTGACCATTGTGAAGTAAGTGTTATAAAGAACGATCCGTCTAGCTTGCAAATAGGGAGCATTGTCCCATCTACGTTTCCTTGCAAATTTCCATCTAAAACCATCGTATATCAACATTATGGAAGTTTGTCTCAGTTGACAGATGTAGTAAAGTTACAGGTGAGATTGGATACTCGAGACGACACCGTTATCCTACCTCTGATACTTCGTGTGAAAGTCGTGTTTGATAAACCTTTGGATATTCTGAAGAAAATCGATAATTTGTTTGTTGACGAGCTGGGAGGTCTCTCTGATCCCATCCAAAGTAACATATTGAGTTTTAAATTTGACAAAGAGCGGCAAACCTGTACTGTGTGCTTTTTGCCAAAAGATGATGGTCCACCTTATTTTGGTGACATTGTAAATACCACTGATGTAGAAGGAGGATTAGACTCGTCCAACCATAAAAAGTTAATGTATGTTCCATGCGAGGAGTTTTTGAGTGGAACACTGAGGTATGCACATAAGAGATTACGACGATCTTCCAAGAAAGACTACTTACCGCTTGTGGTGGAGGTATCTGATAAAGCAACAAACGAACTCAAGAAGAGAGAGTACGTGCAAGTACCTGTTCGCATAAGACGTGCTACTGAAAACCAAAGACCAACAATAAATTACAATTCTGCCAGTTATAGCATGCAGGTCGACCAGTTAATGTTAACAGCAGTGACGTCATCTGTTCTGCAAGCTGAAGATCGCGAAACGGAGTCTGGATCTATCCGATTTAACGTAACCATACCCCCTGCAAAGAATGAAGGCTTCTTGGTTCATACAGATGATCCAACTAGACCAATCACCATATTCTATCAAAGAGAAATTAGGGAATTGAAAATAGCATTTAAACCTCCAGAAAAATTGAGCACCAGTCAACGCATGCAGCAGATATGGTTGGAAGCGCGTGATAACGAAGGGGCAGCATCATCGCCATTTTACATCATTGTTGTGATTAAACCAATGAATAATAACGCCCCACAGGTGGTGAAAAATACTGGGTTAGCAATGTATGAAGGTCAATCACGAAAATTATCAAAAGAACATCTGTCTGTGCGTGATCCAGATAATGAGGAAGATGTGACCATTACTGCACTAAAGGGACTGTTTAATGGGCGGTTGGTAAAAGACGGGCGTGATATTTCGGTATTCACAATTGAAGATCTGGATAATGGTTATATATGGTATGTCCACGATGACTCGGACACATATGGTGATAGTATGATCCTTAAAATATCAGATGGATCGAACGAAATCAATATATTATTCACCATCAACGTTATTGCAAAGGACGATCAACCTCCGACACTTGTCTATAACACTGGCGTTATTCTTAATGAAGGAGAAAGCGTCAAAATAGATCAATTTGATTTAAGTGCCCGTGATGTAGATACTGAGGATTCAAAAATTTACTTTGAAATAATCACTCTTCCAAAACATGGATATTTGTTTCGTCGTCCGTCACAATTTATCGTAACGTCGAAGTCGATTAACGAAGACAACAAAAAACGGATAAAGCGTTTCTCGCAGGTGGATATAATCCTTGGTGATATATACTATCAGCACTCTGGAGAAGAGCAATTTCAAGATTACTTCACATTTCGACTCTCTGATGGACATTCTCCACCAAATTTGTCGGGCTTAAAAACATTTATCATTGACATTAAACCGCTTGACGATCTAAATCCACGTCGACATCCCGGCTGCCCTCTTAAAATGACGGTTATCGAGGGCATAAATAAAGAGTTTTCCAGGTCGGTTCTTAGATATACTGACGGGGATTCTCCAGATCGGGAGTTATTGTATGAAATAACTCGTCCACCATATTTTATTAAGCCAGCGTCCAACAAAAAAGCTGGCAAGATTACTCTGAGCTCTGATCTGTCAACGGAAATAATCAAGTTCACACAGAAACAAGTAAACCATTTTAAAGTGACATATATTCCTCCGACCAGTGAAGTTGGTGTGAAAAAAAGGTACATTCGATTTATGTTCAACGTAAGCGATACACGTGGGAATTTTGTAAGTTCACAGAGATTTCTAATTGAGTTAGCTCCGGTGAACAATAAGGCGCCGATTCCGCATGTAATACATCTGTCAGTGAAAGAAACGCAATCAAAAATTATTTCACCAGAAAATCTGCGCGCTTTTGATAATGACAATTTCGAAAGGGATTTGTATTTTCTCACCAAAAAGTTGCCGAAACATGGAAAACTCATTTTGGATGGAAATAAACTGGGAGTCGGGGATTCGTTTACAGTGGAGCACGTAAAGAATCATCTACTAAAATACCATCACGATGGCTCTGAAACTCAAAATGATGAGATCAAATTTATTCTATCTGATGGCGTTCACATGGTACCATTTTTGTTTCCAATAAGTAAGTTTTAATGTTTATGACTTCTTCTGTCTAGTTGGGTCCGTGATAAGTGCTTTAAACGTTACAGATTATCTCAACATGTCAACAATGAGTATAAAACTTTTTTTATTGACATGACATCTCTATAAAGATAATATTCGAGTAGGTGATAAAGCAAGCAGTTAACCAAACTAAAAGAGAATTCAATATTCCTTTTCAGCTATCACGCCGACTGACGATGAAACTCCAGAAGTAACCGTTATGGTAAAATCTCTAGATGTTTTGGAGAATGGCGTTCTACCTTTAAATGATAAGATAATGGATGTCTCCGATGAAGATAGCGAGGATGACAAACTAACATTTATAATTGCGTCACCTTTGAAATACGGTACATTGATGAAGACAGGTATGTGACTATTTTTGAGATGTGTGTCATTCAAGTCGTGCACGTGGTCTTTGCATGTGGTATTTTATGACACAGAAAAAAAATGGAGACTGAAAATAATTGGATTATGGTTTTCTGGTTTCACGCGAGAAATTTATCCACCCACTCAGGCTAATAAAATAACATAACAATTCTACTAAAATCATTGAAACTCCATTTACACGTTAAACTTTATTAGATCTATTCATAATTTTCATGGCGTATTTATAATTTTCATGGCGTATTTATAATTTTCATGGCGTATTTATAATTTTCATGGCGTATTTATTGTGTGTGGTTTTAATACTGATGTGTTGTTGATAAATCTGGTCTTCCTTTTGTACTATTTTGTATTCGTGCATTCGTGTTAGGTTCAAATTTTCATTCCTGAAATTTACGATGAAAGATTGATAAACGAACAATGGTCATCTAAATTTCATTAAGGAAATAAAAATGTATCCACAATCTATCTATTTTTATCATTTTTATATTCAATTATTATTTCAGTTTACGTCGTAGATCAAATAAATTCTAATTTTATTCCAATAAGCTAGGTGATTTTTCGATGCGACAGACCTTTTCATAAATATTTCACTTTCGTTCTCTGCATTCCTTGCCTCGTTTCAAATCAAAATAATAATGGCGTTCTTATGCTTGATATTGATGCCACCGCCCACCTACCCACCCAACATATTAACTACGCCTCCTTCGTAAGGAATATTGTTTTTTCTACTGATCGACTTCTTTCTAGGAGCACCCATAGCTGGCTTCAAATTAAAGGATTTACGGGATGGTTTGATATCCTACCAGCATACTAGTGGCGAGATTGGTGCACAGTCATTGAAAGACCAACTTCAGTTAAACTTAACTGATCTTTCAAATGATATTGTTATAGGTGGCAACGTGTATTCTGGAATACAATTTGACATTAATATTAAGCCAGTAGATAGCGAGTCACCTGAAATCTTTGGAAGTCTCCAAGGTAACGTTTCTGAAGGAGGAAAATTATTGCTAAGCAACAACATAATTAATATTAAAGATAAGGATACGGATCTTGAAAATGTGTTTTGCAATTTGACAAAACAACCAAGTGTTGGATATGTTGAAACAACCTCTACAGTTGCAGGATCAGAAATTTCTCTTAGCGGACAACCATTATCGATATTTTCTGCTGTTGATCTAAAGAATGGGAATATAAATTATGTTCAAAGCGTACATTTAGGAATTGAGCCAAAAAGTGACACATTTAGCATAAAATGTTATGATAAAAACAACTCAGCAAATGAAGTGACAATCTACATAGCGATCACACCGACAAACGATGAAAAGCCATATTTGTTCGTTCAGCCAAATATTATATGCGTAGAAGATGATTTAATTCTGTTCGACTTGACATTAATAAATCCATATGATGGAGATAAACCTGAGGAGGAACTTGTTATTACGGTAACCAAACAGCCAAGTAATGGAGAACTTTTATTGCAAAAAACAACAGAATTGAAACCAGCAAAAACATTTACCAGAGCAGTTCTCGTCCAAGATGGCGTCAGTGCTCTTATGTATCAACATAAGGGAGATGAAACGACATCTGATTCG
Source organism: Turritopsis rubra (assembly GCA_039566895.2). Taxonomy (NCBI): domain Eukaryota; kingdom Metazoa; phylum Cnidaria; class Hydrozoa; order Anthoathecata; family Oceaniidae; genus Turritopsis; species Turritopsis rubra. The sequence continues at coordinate 3,324,265 of CM077625.1, read as the reverse complement.
TTTAATTTAAAAGTAAGTGATGGCATTCATGTTGTTGAGAAAACCGTCTTGATAAAAATTATTGCAATGGACGATGAAATCCCACGACTGATTGTAAACACAGGTTTAACAATTGAAAGAGACGAAACAAAAGTTATAACCTCCTACAATTTAAGGGCGATGGACCTTGATTCAGTTGACGAATCTCTCACTTATATTGTGATGATGAGACCGAACAATGGAAAGCTACAGAAAGTCATATCTCCAAAAATGACTGTTGATATTGGAAAAGATGGAAATTTTACTCAAAATGATATTAATAGAAGAAGGATCAGGTATCTATGAAATCTGATTTCCACTTCCTCTTCCACTTCCTCTTCCACTTCCTCTTCCACTTCCTCTTCCACCTCCTCTTCCACTTCCTCTGTAGTTTTTCCCAAACCATATCTCAGTATTGATGGCGAATACTTCCTCTTTTATATAGGTATACTCATGACAACAGAAAAAAGGGAAATCGTGACATCATACGACTCGACGTGACGGATGGTTTTAACCGACTCATCAATCAAATGTTTACAGTCATGATTGCACCTGAAGATAATATTTTGCCGACAGTCGTAACAAATGGTGTCACTCTGAAAGAAAACAATCGCGTTGTTCTCACAACAGATATATTGAGTGCTTCAGATTTAAATACCCCTGACGAAAAACTGCAGTTTGTGATCACCAAAACACCTTTAAAAGGTTTTCTACAGCATTTGGATCACCCATTGGTACCTATCACAAAGTTTTCACAACTCGATCTTGCTGCAAATAAAATCTCCTACCTGCATACAAGCCAAGATGAAGTGAAGTTGGATAATTTCGAATTTGAAGTCACAGATGGTCGGAATAAAGTTTTTCGAACATTTCGTTTTAAGATCGATAATGTCAACAACAAAAAAACAATATTAGACATCAGAACAATCAATGCGTTACAAGACAGCGCGACATTAATCACGCCGTTCGAACTTAATGCAGTCGACAACGATTCTTTGGCATCGGATATCATGTATAAAATCCATTCATTTCCTAAACACGGATCATTATTGGATGAAAAAAAGGAAAGAATCATTATGTTTTCTCAGAGAGATCTGGAAACTAACAGAATATATTACCAACACGATGGCAGTGACGGCAAAGTGGATTCCTTTTCTATAACAGTAACAGATGGAAGACATACTGAGTTTTTTCTGAAAGGTGAAATTGACAACAGTGTCACAAAACCTGTTCAAGTAAATATTCTCATCAAAACAGTCGATGTCAAAGCCCCAATGCTTATCACAAACAAGGGAGCATCCAATTTGCGCATGCGTGGATCTTATAGTATGTTCAAGTTTTCATCTCATCGACTAAAAGCCATTGACAAGGAGAACGATGAGATGCATATAACATTCTCCATCAATCAACAGCCGCGACATGGCAAGATTGTGAACATTGAAAACAAAAATAAATCCTTGAGTAAATTCACACAACAAGATATCACAAACCGAAAAATTGCTTATATACTTAACGAAAATGAAGTTGCATCACGTGATATGTTTATGTTCAATCTGCATGATGATAAGAAGAATGTGCTGAGAAAACAAGCATTTCATCTCAAATGGTCGTGGATATCATTTGGTGCTTCGTCTTACAATGCAAGTGAACGTGATGGCAAAGTCCGACTGATGGTGAAAAGGAGCGGCAATTTAGATGAAATATCAACCGTCGAGTTGAAATTTCAAGATAAATCTGCAAAAAGCCGATTGCATTATTACATCAGTATCAACACTAAAATTATTTTCAAACCGAATGAAATAGAAGCAACAATTGATATTCCTTTAGTTGATAATTCCAAATACGAGAAGAAAAAAGATTTCGTTGTTATTCTAACAGAAAGCTATCATGCTTTAATCACTTCGTTAAATAATGCTACAGTAACTATCGAGGATCCTGAAGATGGTAAGCATCAAGTGCAATGAAAAATAAAACCTTTTTATTTTCTCATAGATGCTGATCATTTTTTCATTTATTTTTTATTTTAGAACCTTTTGTCGCTATGGCTCGTTCACACATAAAAACAAAAGAGTCCGTTGGAATCCTCGATGTGCCAATCCATCGTGAAGGCGACATCAGCGAAATTCTTAAAGTTGTATGTACAACTCATTCAGGTATTTAAATTTACTGCTTTTGTTTGCAATCTTGTGTCTGCCACTACTATTACCACCATTATTATTGACATATCCGCCATTATAGGTACGGCTAAAGGAACAGTCGGAAGTTCAGTGACGTCATACAAGGACTTTATATCGAGAGAAAAAGTGGATCGACATAGTATAATCCATATCAAACCTGTAAGCTCGTGATGTCTTGTGATGTGTTATAAGCAACCTCGCCCTCAGGGTTTCTTGCCTTTTCGATATACTGCTGTCGTTCAGTATATCGAAAATGCAATAAGCCCTTGGGACGAGGTTACTGTTATAAGTTCTTGGAAGAAACAAAATATAAGAGAATTAAATTGATGATTTCTCTAGAATGAAACTAATGCATCTTGTCCTGTTCAAATTATTGATGATTCATTGTATGAAGGAGAGGAAATGTTTCAAGTTGTCATAACGCCCTTATATGGCGGCAAAGTAAACAAAAAGAAATCCAAAACTATTGTGACCATTGAAGAAGATATTCAAGATGGTACGTGTAGTAACTTAAGTTATAGTTGGCGTTTTAAGTCCTTGTGCTTCTTCCATCCGTAACAGTTGTTTCGTTTTTTATGCAATTCATTGCTTCACAGATTTTACAAATTTAATCACTCATAAATAAGTTACAGTTCAATTGCCAAAATACTTAAAAGAGTGTTATTAATTTTGCAGACGAGGCAAAAGTTGTTGACTAGGTCAGTGTTTAAACTCTCGGGAAAGGTAGTTGACCAACATTGACTTCAAATTGACTCCTTTTAAAGCGCACCAGAGCATACGACAGGACGGAGAGTACTGCGTTCACACACGAAAGTATTAGCATGTAGACCATCGGCACAAAATTAATTTTCTTATTTATCGATAAAAGCATGACATAAGTTGTAACCTAGTTATAAATTCAAAACAACATTTTTAGAAGCGTTGATTTCTTTCGAAAAGTCAAGAATTGCTACTGACGAAAGTAATCCTTACGTTAGTGTAAAAGTGATACGAGATGGAGCAGATTTATCAGTGACGTCTTTTGTGTTGTTTGCAACAAAAGAAAGTGATCCAGTTTCTGCTAGAGGTGGGCAGATGCCATTTCGAATGTTATCGTAACAAGGAATATTTAATAGTCATGGTAACATCTGTTTGTAACTTTTTGCAGCTAACAACGATTATCAACCGTTGGTGACGTCATTAAAGTTCGGGGCAGGTGTTCGAGAAAAAATTGTGCAAGTTCAAATATTGGATGATGAAGGACGAGAAAAAATGGAAGGCGAGGAAGAATTTCGAGTGATACTTCGAACTCCTCGAAACGCGAGATTGTCTGACATTTCGGAAGCAGTAATAATAATCGATGATCAACAAACGGACAGTAAGTAGTCGTCATTTGTTTCCCGATTGTATTCGTGATTGATCGTGTTTGATCGTGTATTAACTTTTTCTCGTAATTTCTTTGTAGAACCAAGATTAAGATTTAAAGAAGACTCGATTACTATCGATGAAAACATTGGCGTTTTATCACTTGTCATCGAGAGATTTGGTGATTTAAGACTAGAAACATACATTAGCTGTTATACACGACAACTTACTGCTAAGGTTAACGAAGATTTTTTGGAAAGACAGAAAACGAACTCTTCGCTCATAAAATTCTCTAAACGAGACAAAAAGCAAATCTGTCAGGTGTGTGTTATTTATTTATTTATTACTCATGCACTATATTTCACAAATACCTAAAAAATAATTATTTTTTTCCACAGGTCTCCATAGTAAATGACCAATCATTTGAGAGTATCGAAGAGTTTAAGGTTATACTTGGAGACGTCTACGGTGGAGTAATTGAAGAAAAACATGATGAAGTCATTGTTACGGTAGCCGATGATGATAGTAAGCTTTTATGATCTTTGAACTGGCTCTTATCTTGTATTTTTTTGTACTAATAAATTCCTCGTGTTTTTAGTGCCTGTGATAGAGTTCAGTGAAAAAAGATTGTATGTGAGAGAACCGACGGTGTTTGAAAAGGAAAGGGACTTGGAAATTACCCTCCTTCGTCGAGGTGATTCATCAAAATCTTGTAATGTGATGGTGATTGCAAGGGATGGTTCAGCAATTTCCTCAACACATTATGAAGCAATTGTGAAGGTAAATCAATCAACTGAGCCCTTTCCGAATTAATTTCTTTTTTTCTGTGAAAATTCAGATGTATATTTCATAATGTCATGATATGCTTTACCACATTTAGCAAATTCAATTTGGGATTAATGTGACCAAAGCCAATTTCAAGGTAAAAATATTTCACGATCCAACAAAGAGGTTGCGGACAACCTTCTCTCTTCAACTAACAGAGTCTGAAGAATCCAACGTGAAATTCGGTCTTGATAAAGCCGTTGTTTTTATCGAAGAAAGTGATGAAAGAAGAAGCGTGACTTTTCCCCTCGAACCAAAAGTCGTTTCTTTGCTTGATTACGAAGATATATCAAGAGCAAGAACGAATCCTCACCAGGGATATCCTCTTATATGCGTGACGGTAAGTTTGAATGCCACAGTTCAATGTCATCAGAAGATGATATCAGCAAATGTTTATATACAATGTTTTTGTCAATTTAGTCTTGCAATCCAAAACATCCACAATACAAAAACACACGGAACCTCTGCGATGAAGAGCTTATCAATAATGAAATGACGTCATATAGATGGCAAATCGCTGCGCCCAGTTCCTCTGATGGCGTTTCTAATGAGTTCAAGGATGTCAATATGAAATTATTCTTTACAAATCCTGACAGAATAACTTTAGATGTCGTTTATTTCAACGCTGGATCACGTATTCGGTGCACTGCACAACCATTCTCAGAAAGTGGAAGCATTGGCGTGAAAAGTTTCAGTAAAGAAGTTATGATTGATCCGAAAGCCGGTTTGTGTATTCCGAGAAAACCGGGTGATATCGGTGCTGAAACATTTTCTGTTCAGGTATCACGATATTTTCTTTGAAAATATAGCAATGCATAGCAAAGTAGAATTCTTAGCAAGTATTTCGTCTATTTTGTTTCTTTTTCTATATTACAGGTATCATACACTGGTACAAAGGATTTGACACACAAAAACCTTATTAAAATAAAAATACTGATTCCACATTTTGATGGTTTATTGCCTGTGATCTCAACTAAGAAACTCTCTAATTTCAAGCTACTTCTGAGTCCAGATATAAGTCGAACGGCGCAGCATACCTGCTCCAACCTCTTAAACCCGAACGAAGTCATAACTCAACACGGTTTCCTTAGAGATAATTTCAATACCAGCAAAATAAATGAGAATTATCCCCATCAGTTTGATACGAGAATTCGTGGAAATGATACAATCAGGTAAGTTGAAATTTTATTGTTTGTTGTCTATAACGTGATCAAATTGCTTCGAAAAGTCTTCTAATTCACATATTTGTTATCAGGTTTTACAAGAACTTGGATTTACAAGCATGTTTATGGAGATTTGAAACTTATTATAACATGTCTGAACTTGTGGAAGTATGTGGTGGTCAAGTTGTAACTGATGGGTTGGTGAAAGACGCTGTGCAATCCCATCTCACCGTGAATATACCTTTGTTCATTTCGTACGTTTATCACTCATCACATGATGAAGATGGGTGGATAGATTTTAATCACCAGTCCTCTATTCGATTGACAGCTGTTTATAATACCGGCATACTTTGGAAAAACGGAGTTGGATTACCACGTAAAGCAAAACTGAAAGGAAATTTGTACCCATCAAGTATTATGGTCCGAAAACTTGATCGCAAATTGCAAATGAATTTTCGGACAAAAGCAAGGTTTCATGGGATGTTCATTCTTCAGACGAAAGGTACTTTTCCATACTTCTCCATCCAATAATCCTGCAACACATTTTACAATTTCAATTCATTCTAAAGTATTACGTTATGTTACTACTGTTCTTCTTCTTATATTTAAGATGGCAGGCAAAGAAGTGAAGTAGTACTTTTGGATCGAAAATCTCTTAAGTTTCAATTGAAATTAATTCGGAGTGATAGAAGTTTTTCCGAACCAGAGCAGTTGTGGCAAGTCGAGTCTCAGTATGCTGTTGGAGATTATACTGGGTCTTATTTATTCAAAATGATTCCGTGCACCGCTGATGAAGTAAGTCAAAAGAAAGGCCATTATAGTTCACAGGAAAATTTGCTCGATTAAAACTCCATTTGTTTTTCTCTTCTAGGAGACTCAATATTCCTCGCTATCCGATTGTACCCCACAAGAACCCGTTTTATTCCGTTTAAACCTGACCATCCAACAGACCAGTGAGCCGGTTGAAACCACATTTACTTTAAACACAAGATTCATATTACTAAACAGCAAAGAAGAATGGCTGTCCCCCTCCATTTCTCAAGTCACGGATGTTTATTTTCAAGAAGGTAAGGAAATTTTATTTCCCAATCCCTCGTAAAATCACCCTTGCTTTATATTTTTCTTCTTGTGCAGGTGATGTGATATATGGTCGTGTAATGATGGATTCATCGCTTGGCGACGCATATCATGTTATGATAGAAAAAGTTTATTTATGCAGTGGTACAGATGGATATATTCCTACTTTCAACCCCGAGAAGAAAGAGTATGGATGCATTGCTGATTCACCAAATCTAATTCATCGTTTTAAGATTTTGGTACACTCTTCTTTATACTTTTTGCGATCTTCTTTCTTCTTAGAGTTTAAGCCATATTTGCGTGAATCAAGTAACATTTGCATTTTGTCAATTTAGGATCGCTCGAGTCCAGAAACAGCAGATTCGAAATTTTCTAACATCGATTTTAATGCGCGGCTAGCTGTTGATGGCAAAGATGGTGATTGGTTGATCTCGCACACAAATGCTGATGGGTTTAGTTTGGAAAGTACGCCACTGTTTAAGGTAAAAATGAAACTGTCAGCATTTCTTTTAGAAAGTTTCTTTTAATGACTGCTTATTAATTTTATTTCGTTTGAAGGTCTCAAGTGGAAAGAATTGGTTTCTTCATGTCGTTTATACTTTGCGTTCTCAACACAGAAAGAGAAGACTCGGCAGAAGAAGCGTAGAACAACACACATTTTCAGAATTTCCTCATCGACGAATGAAACGGACGACGACGGGAGACATATCACGTGATGTACGATCAATTAATGATGGCGAAAAGGGAACAAATCTACAAATGATACTTTTGAAAAGGAAAAACATTGAAACGAGTCTACTGAACAGAAACCCGAAGAACACTCGGGTAAATTCGGGGCAAGATTACAACTTGATAATAGTAATAATTGTTTTAGTTCTGTTGCTGGCTGGTATGCTCATGGGGTTTCTGCTATATCAACGAATGAGGAGCTCCCCTGTAACTGTTATAGGCGGGGAAAATGGTGGCACGGACATTTAAATGCTATTTATATAAAGATTAATATATTGTACATATTAAGGCACCCCTAATACAATTAACGTTTACAGATTGTATGTATTTATTTTTTGGAGGATTTTATTCATAAAGATTACCACAATATTATTCAACTAGTCTCCTCGAACCTTTTTTTCCGGGCCTAATGTTGAGCCCGGTCTCTGTCCGGTCGAGCTTCTGTCCCATCGGCCATTTACTTCTTCTACAGATTGAGTGGATCAGATTGAGTGGATGTTTTGCTGAGCTGATACTTTGAGGTGTACAGTGCAAAAATAATCCAAGGTTCAAAATTACCGCATTTTACTTTAAGTGTTGGTTTCAGAGGGAAAGGAAACAAGTTACAACAACAATGTTTTTTTTATTTCACTTTACTTTAAAGATATGGTAAAAACATACTTGTAAGTTGAATGCACAAAACTTTGCAAGTACTTCATATATCAGGTCACAAACATCGTTCAATTATGGACGAAGTAGCTTGTGACGTTCATAATTCCATCTCAATAAAGTAAAAAAAAAAAAAAACTGTTTTAAATCTTTACCATGAACTCTGCTTTATATGCCGCATCGTATTTCCCCTTGAATAAGCGCCCTCCTTTGAATAAGCACTCCCCCACCTTCCTGAATTAGCGTCCTTCTGGAAGTCCACGCTTATTCAAGGAAATACGGTAAGAGAATTTTACGGCTGCGAATTACAAAGAACCGCAAATAACTTCTGAAAACCCTTTTTTTTAAAGAAAACTTGAAATTTTCCAAAACATGAAGAAGGAATTCGACGAAAGACTTCAAAATAAATTGAAGTTCATCTTTCACAGTTACAATTCTTTTAACGATGAATCAAGTGTTCCCTCAAAAATAATGTGTTTTCATAATTTCAACAATAATTTCAGCACGTTTTCCTGATATTTTCGTGTTCAGATATCGATTAATTAAAAATCTTGATTGCTTGATATATTTTTTTAATGAAAATTAAAATTATATTTTTTAAATATTCTTTGTTAAGCATTTTCCGATGACCTCAGCAATATCCTTTTCGAATGTTTTCGGCAATGTTTCAGCTGAATATCGGCGAACAGGGACACCTTTTTCGTCAATAAGAAATTTTTCAAAATTCCATTGTATATCTGTTGTTGTTATGGGTTCCCATAAAGTTGTCGTTTTTGACGATATTTTTGTGGTTGGTCGTGGGCAGCTCTTCTAAGGTAATAAACGATGTAGAACATGTGCTAAGAATTAACAGAATATGAAAACAGAAATCAATAGGGTTCATTTAATCAACGTATGAAGTAAGAAGACCTTTTTCCCACGCGATCAAATGAGTCAAATTTCCTGATCAGAAAAAAAGTGGCTAAAAATCATTTTCAAGAAATAAAGAATTAATATAAATTACCCGTAACCATAGAAACAACTCCGAAGCATGTTCACCATTCACATTGACCTTAGAAAATATTCGGAAATTCGGCTTGTATCCATTTCCTGGACGAACATACCGTAAACAATTCAAGATCTCTTCTTCTGTTCCAGGTTCCTGATGTCCAAACTAACAACAAAGGAAATTAATCAAAGTCAAATCAAAGTATTAATTAAACACTCACACGCGTGTGTCTTAAAGTTAACGCGATAAAAATAAAGACTTACTTGGTTGCAAGGAAAGGCAAGAACATTTAATTTGCACGTGTTCCCGTCGTTATTCAGATTGCTTCCATATTTCTTCATAAGTGCATTCATTTGTGTATACGTTGAATGTGTTAAAACTCAAAACGAGGCTACATTTACCACCAAGGATACGGATCCTTTTAATTCTGTCAGATCAAATTTTTCCCCATGAATATCTGTATGATTGAAACCAAATAAGTTCTTTTTATATCCACTTTGATAACATTCTGAATGTTCGTACACTATCAGCTTGCTAGCTGAAAAGTTAAGAAGAAACAGAAGTATTGAAAAGCAAACGCGCGCCATCTTTTTTTAGAAGGAAGCAAGTATGACCTTATAACTAGATTTCGTTTGGTTTAATATACGAGTATTTTCAATCAAGACGTTTTTGTTTCCTTTCCTAACAACTATCATCCTCGATAAACTAAAAGTTTAAATTTGATAATCACAATTGTTTTTTTTCTTCACAAAACACATATTTCTTTTTAAAACGAGAAAAGGTTGCTGTAACAACAGCAAAAATTCTCCTGTCGACTAACATGGCACTTTCGACAGCAGAACTACACTATTTACAAATGTGTATTTTTAGCAACGCATCCGTTACTACCACAAATTGAAATTTATATTCATCTTATCAACAGCATTATCACAATTCACTTAAAGTGAATTGGGATGGATACCTTGCTGTTCACTAATAAGATTTGTTTGCAAAACATGCTGCGAGACTTTTGCAGAAAATCCTTCATTATAATCCTACAGAAATAAACAGCATTTGAAGAAACAACATGCCGTAAGGGAGCTTATTTACACCCAGTGTGATTTAATTGACCATGTCATGGAAATAATAAATTTATAAGCACGATCATGATGATGAAAAAATCAATCTCTCTAACAAGATTACAGATAAAAACATTAAAAATGATTATAACTATATCGATAGAGATAGAGAGAGCATCATTGAGAAGGAGAAAATCCTAAATGGTGCGATTACAAAATAATACAGAAAAGTAAACAAAGTTTTTAATCTTTACAAAACATCACTTCTAAATCATGCTGCTTCCTTTTCAATATATAACAACAACAACAACAATAACAACAAGCAAATAAGGGTAAACTTTTCTCTTAATATTGACGTGTTTTGGTCTTTATTGGAAAATTGTTGGTTATAAAAAACTAATGTTAAAATAGAGAAAAAGCTTAGAACGAAATAAGTCAAGTTGATCCGAACCAGCATTTTTCAAATTTTTCTGTCGCAACAAAAATTGCGTGAGATAGTTTTTCTCTAATCCGTAAGAAGACGTGTTAGTTCGTATGAAATTGAGATCGGTTGTAAAACCAATTGACCTACAACAAGATTACATTCATAAGACACCGCTTTGGAAATATTCAATAACGGTCAATCCAATGAAATTATAGTGTCGTCTAAATTAACTTTTTTCAACAGTTAAATAAACTTACTCGAGAGGCTACATCTTTATTAGTATATGTACAATATTGCTAACTTATGCGTTTGTTTTTGGGTTATCTCTATTCAAGAGACTCCCTGTGGTGAGAAATAAAAAGCTGTTGAAAGAACAAACATTACAAATAACGAACTACATAAGGATAAAAGCATTGCTCTTAGCTGATCTCATGAAGACAACATCAAAGGCAGGACATTATTTTAAACTCCATATAAATGAAAACGTTGTCATAAGCAATATTGTCTCAAGTTTTATGTAGTTGTTGATTTGTTAAAGCAGAATAAAAGACTTCATTTAATTACAGCCTTATTTCATTGTGTGGTTTATCTACGCGCCAGGTGGTCGGAACAGTTTAAAATACTATTTCACTTTAACGCCTGCTAATACAACTTTTTAAAGTGCCGAAATAGCATGGCTCTTGAAGGAAAAAGCAATATTGTGGATGGAGAAGAAGCAATTGTTCTTGAAGATCTTCATTCAAGTCGTAATCTCGATTCTTCATCAAAGCCTGTGAAACCTCCTTATAGTTACATCGCATTGATAACAATGGCCGTGTTACATTCGCCGGACAAGAAGCTCACCTTGAGCGGAATCTGTGAGTTTATCATGCAAAAATTTCCATATTATCGTGAACGTTTTCCTGCATGGCAAAATTCTATTCGACACAATTTATCACTTAATGACTGCTTTGTGAAAATTCCTCGGGAACCTGGCAATCCCGGAAAAGGACATTACTGGACATTGGACCCGGCAAGTTCGGATATGTTTGATCATGGAAGTTTTTTAAGAAGAAGAAAAAGATTTAAGCGCATGTCTTCAATGATTATGTCTCCTGTGTGTCCGAGAACTGTTGGATTTGATTACAACATGGGTAGAAGGTACCAACGTTCTCAACCGACGGCTTATTACTCTCCCTGTTCATATTCTGTTTCACGACATCGCGACGATAACAGAAACAGTTCAAATTTTCATGTTATGTGTAAATCACAAGAAGATGAAAGAGGCGTTGCCAAGAAAGAAATCAAGAAAAAGAAGACTGATTTTTCCATAAAAAATTTGATCGGTGACGAAGATGATAATCTATATGCAAATAATTATGGTAAAAACAATTTCGATAGAATCATTTCTCTGGAGAATAGAGTTATGAAAGCAAGATATTTGCAAAATCCACCAAATTTGACGCCAATAGATGCTTATGGTTGCGACAAGGCGAGACAGTATTGCTGTCGTTGCTACCCCGAACTGTGATAACAACCTGAATTGAAATGACATAATTTCATGAATTCCTGTATCCTCTAAAAAACAAAACAAAAAAACAAAAGGAAATACAGAAACGAATGAATAAATAAATAAATAAAAAAATAAAAAAATAAAAAATAAATAACATCAAAGAAATAAATAAATGAATAAATAACATCAAATAAATGTAAAAATAACAATAGTACTTTATGTATGTATAATATATGTTTCTGTCGATATTTTGTTCTGTTTTTTTATCGAGAACGGTGATAGATCGAATGGATTAAAGACAAAAGGATGTGAAAACTGTAATTGTCATCATTTTCTGAAGAAATGGACTTTTTAAATTTGAACTTCCTGGTCGACCATTATTTAGGTAAATTTGTTTTTAATTGACACATTATATCAGTATCGCAGGCTAAACATATGTCATTAGTGGAGGCTAGATTCATCATTTAATCATCGCAGAATCATGTTTTTCATGTTTCAGCAGTTCGATTGCAGTTGATTTTCTCCTTCTTTTTGAATTTCAATCTTTTCATAAAAAATTTCGGGTTAATTATTGAAAAATCTAACGTAAAAAATGGTATTACGGTATGATATCTCCATTACAATTACCAAAATAAATAGATGCATATTTTTCAGATTTGAAGCATGTTTTTGTTAGTTTTGATCCGGTTTTTTTTTCTTTTTCTTAGGTCATTCATTTTAGACAAATGTTTGATTTCTACTCCATCAAATTTAATTTTTTTGTCGGATAAAAGTTGGCCTAATTAAAGATCATGAAATATTCATGATCACAAATGGAAATCATTATAACTTGAAGTTGAAATCTAGTTTAACAAGCTCAAAGATTACGTGTGATTCGTTACATCTTCCAAATTCAATTTGCATAATATAATTTGTTTCTGAAAAATCCTTCTTAAAGCAATGTGTACAACCGGCTGTTTCTTTGAAAGTTGCTATGTGTTAAATCAACTTATCAGAAAAATCTTAGAAAAAAAAAGGTTTATTTTTTTCAAGGAGAATGTCTAAATTTCATTTCTTTGACACAGCTCTTGATGTTCCTCTTCAAAAAATAGACTGAACTTAGCCATCACGGACGTTTGTGGTATGCGCTGATTTTTCAACAATAAAATATTTTTCACAAGATTTTAATTGGAGTTTTTGTTTCGTTAATTCTCACAAATTTGATTCCATAATAGATTAATTTGAGAACGTAAAACTTTCTTTTTTATATCATAATGTTTTTACGTTTTCAAGTAGATTTAATAAAAACGCATTTTAGACATATCAACATTTTGATGAAGTATAGGCCACAGGATTAGTACCCGTACATGAAAACGACTGATAAAATTAACAAATATTTTCTTTAATCCTCGAGCTTCTTGCTGGCGATAGTTTTTTGTCTTGTATTTAAAGAATTTTTCTAATCTGTCAATGTAACCACAATGATAATATTGAGCTTGGAAATTTGCCGACAATAAATTTGGCGACAAAAATGAATAGACTCTTAGATGACCAAATTTTATTTTTATATTCTATTAGAATATTTTGAAAATCCATTTCACTTTTGGTGTCGAACATTTTTTAATGCCTTTATCGGTTCTCAGGATATTAGGTCTTTCTCAAAAGTTCTTGAGATGTTCATTATTATCATTGATGTTGTTATTATTTATTGATTTATTAAGTTATTTCCAGCTTATTGACAACAGTTCCCCTAGGCTGTATGCGAGGTGTAAGCTCCAGGCTGTATGCGAGGTTTTTGTGAGTAACTACCCTAATTGCAAATGAAAAGCCGGCGGGGAAAACTGTTAGTGAGGGGTAGATAAGGTCATTTCCCCCGACTAAAATTGGATTTTAGAGATAACACGCAAACACAAATGTTTAACAGAACTTTTTTGAGTTAGTTAAGGAAACAAATATAGATGAAGCTTTTTGATGTTCCATATGCAGTGTTTCCAAAAGGCAGGAAAAATATAAGGAATGTGGCCTGAAATTCTAAAATTGGATAAATTTTGATAAATTTTGATGACCAATCTTTTGATTGGATAACCGAGTCTCGCCAAGATTTTCATTGAAGTCATGCAAGTGACAACGTTTCTTAAGTACTACTGATCAATTGGTTTATCAGTTGTTGAGAAATCATGGTTCGAATTTCAACAAGATTCGCATAAGATGAGACTATATTTCCCCATTATAATCCTCTTTTTCGAAAACTCTGATCAGGAGTAGAAACACGGTAATGACCGTACTTACAATGACATTATCTTGCTTGATAAACTGAGACCACATACTTGCCCTATAAACTGGCATGAATAAGCCATACGGCCTAATAAAAAAACTTTACCTTGTTTTCAGTATTTCGTAATTACTTTTAGCTATTTCCCCTGGAAATTGCAAGAATAAGTAATGAAATCGGTTAAACAAAATACATAATTATTCAGTAACCCCATGGAAGTACAGGGAATCTGAGATAACAATAAAAGCCTTATAACCGGAAGTGAAAAAGCCTTTAAAGAAAATTTTGCATCCATTTAAATTGCAAATAAGATTAACTTAACTCTCTCTGAAAAGATGGCGGCAATGCGAGTGCGTGTGTTATTAATCGCTCTGTCGATGTTTTGCTGGTTCTGTGCTTGTAGAGAAGAAATGTTTCGTATCTGCAGATATCATTGGATTAAGTATTAAAGGAAACAATGATCTAGAGATGATAAAGGAAAATTTCTACATGTGAAGTTTATGGATAAACAAACGAGGAAGGTATTCAACTTTTTGTTGGAGATTTACAGATTCTGGACTGAGTTGTTTGTTATTGTTGTTAGCTGACGCTAAGGTGGTTTAAGACTGATTTTGAAGGCTTTCAAAACTGGAGGGAAGGCAGTTCTTCTAGCACTTTTTTACAAAACCTGACATAACATAAACTCTGCACTAATAGAAAAAATCGAAAAATAAGATTCACATTCGCACGTAGTTAGATCAATACCAAATTAGGTGCCGTTTATATGGAAGATGGGATGGGACGTTTGCCTGGACGGGATGAAAACAAGAGGAATATAAATTTCGACTTTCAGGCCGCAAACACACAAGAATATTCGAAACGTCAGAGGCGTAGCTAGAGCTCAGTCAAAATGTGTGAGGAGAGTTTAGTCATTTAAAGTAGAAAGAAAAACGTGCAAGTAACCTAATCGACACTTAAGACTGAAAAGAAATATCAAAATGTTGGACTCCTCCACTTGTTTTGACTGACCCTAATTATAAAAAATTACCAAGGGGGAAATACTTGTGATATGTTATGTATCTCAAAAACGAATACACAGATAACATTATTTGATACACAGATAACGGGTGAAACTTCTCTCAAAGTCATTACTGAATTTTTTTCGTACTTATGTTATTTTCACGTGTATATGATTTTATTTGATGTAAAAAAAAGAATTAAAACAATATTCTCCAGTGCATATTCTTTTGTGTATATGCATTAAGATTATTCATCTTTTTACTAAAAATAACTTATTCTTGCGATTATTCTTGTGTGTATGGCGGCCCTTACATGAAAAAAAAGTCAGGACCGGACAACATATTTTAAAGTTTTTATTGTCTAAAAAAATTTCATTGTTTGAAATTCAATGGTTTGCAGCTGTTTGAAATTTTTGAACAAACTTTTGATAATTCGAACAATTTTTCGTCCCCTGTCAGCGTTCAAATTATCGGACTTCGACTAATCAAGATTAGTAACTAGGGGCGGAAACCCATATTCCGAAACGGTCTATTCGGTACAATGTACGCAATCTACAGACGGCCTTTACGTAAAATAGACAAAGTAGACCTGGGCGTCGAGGCAATGTGTGAGACCAATGTCAACGAATAGTTTTATTTATGTTACTGATCTTATAGAGTGAATAAAAATACACATACTGTCAACCTCAAACCCAGGGTTGTTTGTCTATTTTTGATAAGAAGGCCGGCAGGCTGAAATTGACACATTTCACAGAAGCACATGGTAGACAAACCGATGCTTCTTGCGTTTACTTAAAGGGATCCTACCATCTAAAACAATATTCTGTAAAACACTTCCTCAGACCATAAATAAAACATCCCCATATCTTAAAAGGTATAAAAAAACTGCAAGGGTCGATAATCAACCAAATTATTTTTTAATATGGTACCGTCTTTCCGAGAATTCGCTTCTTCCTCATCAAAACAAACTTCAGAGTAGCCCCTAGTCCTTATGCGGCTCAAGTGATAAACAACAAGTTGGTCTATCATACCAGAGAGTTCAATTTGTTGTGAATAAATATAGACAAGCACGGTGAGCACTTTTCCAAGATGTCTGATTCGTAACCTTCGTTATCTCTTCGAACAAATCGATGAACTTAAAAGAGTTTATATGGCTAATTTGGGTCGAATCATTCAATTTGGGTTGTAAAGACAAATGTTTGTTTTGATGTTTCTTCTGGGAAATGAACGAAAAGTCGATTCTTGGGAATTTCGAACAAAATATTATGTTTTGTTTGTGGAAATGGATTTGAATTTCATTACACTTTTTTGTTATTTTACCTCTCTTATACTTGTGGTTGATCATGGTATAGATAAATGTGTTTAACAAGCCTTAAAAAGGTCAGAACAAGTGGATCTCCACTGGGTGAGTACAGTCTTTCTATGTTCGTTAGTCACTCATACGTCACACGGCGCGTGGGGACTGGACGCTATAACTGAATTTTGGAGCGAAGGAGCGAAGCGAAAGTCTGTAATGGCGGCTGAATTTTGCGAACGTTTTTGCAGTGTTGCATAGCAGTGATTCACTTCTGTCAAAAAAGTCAGATGGCAATCTTTTTTTTTCTGGTTTATAAACAAATAACAAATTTTCATTTTAGATGGTAGGATCCCTTTAATTTAACATTTTTCTTGTTGTATTTTTGAGTTCCTGTGTAAGCACAAAAAGCAAGGATGCCCAGTATTTCCCAGTATGAGTGGCTTTGTTGGATTTCTGCGTAGCAAAGAAATTCATTTTACAACCTATTTGGTACGGAATAGGAAACAGGAATAACTATGTATATTTGGGTTACTTTAGTATCTTTCGTCTGCCATTATACATTCTATCGCATGGTCTCCGCTGCCCGCCGATATGCCGGTATCCGACATATGTTACATCCTCCCCCGTTTATCTAGAGTCAACTCATTCCATAGAGTTGTGTATAATTTCGTCTCCGATATTGCAATGTTCGGTGTTACTGGTCTGATCATGTCTAATCGCGTTCGGATACGTCTTCTGATAAACAATTCACTCGGGGCTACCAGTGGTCGTAGTGGGCGTCGCGCGGTAGTGTTGCAAAAATGCTGTATTCTGTATTCCCTTTCTTTATACCTGCTGTTGTCAGTCCTCTCTTGGTTGTTTGAACGAATCTTTCGGCACCGTTCGTCTGGCAAAAAACGTTGTAGAAGTAAATTGTGGCCCGTTGTCGGAAACTATTTGTAAAGGGAATCCGAATCGAGCGAACTATTTGTGTAGTGTTGCAATGGTTTGCTGTGCGTTGGTGCTTCTCATGATATTTCCACTTCCATCCACTGTGACTGTCCACAAGAACTAAAAATTCCATACCACGAAACGGTCCCAAGAAGTCGATGTGTACTCCGTCGAATGGATTGGACGGCAAGTTCCAAGGGTGAATATGCGCTTTGCTAGGTGATTTGTGCACATTGTGAGCAGTTCTGTACTTCTTGCTAGATTTATTTTTCGTTACTAGAGAACCAAACATGAATTCAGCTTAGTCCCTTCATCCTTACTATACCTGCGTGTGTACTATGTAGTTCATTCATTATGTGCTGTCGATATTCTGTCGGGATTACCACACGTAAACCACATAATATTACCCCGCTCTCTATCGACAGTTCATCTCGACGATTAAAATATGGCTTTAGTTCCGGTGTAATGTTTTCTTTCGTCGGCCAGGAGTCTTGTTGGTAGAAATCATGTACTTGTTTGAGAATTCGGTCGGTTTGTGTGGCTTCCCTGATTTGTTCGGCGGTTAGCGGGAGGAAATTAATTTGCATGACATTTATTGACACAAGCGGTTGATGTTTCAGGGAGCGGAAGTCTGGATAACATGTCCGCGTTCGCATTTTCTTGGTAGAACGGAACTCAACGTCGTAATGATATGCACATAACATAAGTGGATTTGACGGGTAGCTGCAAGGGTTGGAATAACAATTTTGCTGTCGAAAATACGGGATAGTGTCTTATTGTCGGTTTTTAATGTGAAGTGCCGGTTGTACAAATATTGGTGGAACTTCTTCATCCCAAAAATGATAGCAGCTCCTTCTTTGTCTAGTTGGGAGTAATGTGTTTCGTGCTTGATTAGTGTTCTGCTTGCATATACCAAAAATTGATCGTGATTCTTATTTTAATTTCTCTCCATGTTGTTTTGATTTGAAAACAACGAAAAATTGTTGAAATAAAATAGACAAGCTAACTTTCGACGCGATCAATAAAAACAAGAGCCATATGGCACGGACATTTTAATTCTTAACAACAACCATATGGTGCAAAACGGCCGCAACATTTCAAAACTAAGTCGCAATACGACTAAAATAGATTCAGCGATGCACGTTTTCATTAAGTCCTCTGGTTTACCTTACAAGACAATAAACCTAATAAAAAAGTTTTTTTGATTTGGGGAAGTGCGACCAATATTCAATCATAGCCTCTGTTCGTAATGACAGAAAAACGCATAAAGGCTAAAATTCCCATTTCACGCGTAGTAGTAGGAGGAGGAGTAGCCCGACGATTTGAAACACTCCTTCCGCATAACTCATGAGCATGAAGCACGCTGTAACTTGCCCCGAGTGTTCAAACTCAAAATGCGTGATACCCTGGGTAATTCGGTATGCCTTTAAACTAAAAGCAAGGTGGGCCACAAAAATTCCAATGTTCAGAGATTTAGAAAAGAGTATACTCATACCTAACCACAATTAACCCATTATAAAAAAAGTATAAAAAATGCTTTCAAATTTCCCTACTTAACTGAAGCAAACAATCGTACCATTTCTATCTTTTCAAACTGATTTTTATTCTGCTATGTTTATGTTGTGGAATAAAACTCTCTCGTGTACGTCTTATCTCTCTATTTACATCTGGCAACTTACTACAAGGTGGTTGCCTAATTATTATAATTATGTATACATTACAATATAACATCTTCCCACTGTGAAATATGTACTTCGGGCGTGTCGTCACATCGGATTGACTGAAGTCTCAGTAAACAGTTCAATACATTCTCCACTTACTTAAGGATCTTCTGTGCCTTTTGGGGTATTGTTTTCTCGGAATTGTTATCTTTTGGGTCCCATTTTTGTCAATTGACTTCTCTCATACCTCATTATCAGACATGTCCTCCCCTCCCATGTGTTTCAGGTGGTACCTTCGTCACTGCATGCGGGGTAGAACGGGGTTGGCGTAGAAATTTGTAACATTCAGTCTCCAAATCCTTGCCTTATTTGTATGCCGCACGTATTGCTTTCATTAATGGTTTGCTTAAGTTCTCAATTTGGCCGTTTGCCTGTAGTCAAGTAGGTTTTATTCTATGGTGTATGACACCGATTTCTTCCATAAGTTATTTCGATGTAAAGGGTGGTCCAATGTCGGTAACGATTTTAGTTTCCGTAGGCACCAAATGTCTTATTCAAAACATTGATGAGTGATTTTGCGAGATACTTTTCAAAATTGCAATTGCGGGGTAACGTGAACGTTTATCGACCATAACTAGAAAGTATTTGTTCATCACAGGTATTGGTCCTACATAATCTACACGAAAAGTGTCCCATACCGCATCAGGAATTTCTATCGATTTGCATCGGAGGCGGTGGTTTGGCAGGACCGATGCATTTAAAGGAAATGCAGTTACTAATCAAATTCTCCACCATTTTTTCCATACCGAAGAAGAAGATTTTTGTCCGTAACAATTGCTTAGTCTTCTCCATGCCTTGGTGACCAACGTGACATATCAAGACGGCGTCTTTCTGGAACCTGTAGGGTAAATAGATACAGTTTTCCTGAATGACGTCGTGCTGATGGTCAACGGGCAGTTCGCCATTGATTTTGCAATATCATCTGAGTGTATCAATCGAAACATCGTGTAGGTGCTCGTGTTTATTTGGCTAATTTAACGTGTACTAGTTGTTGTTGCGAATCATTTTCTTTAGAATTCGCAGTTCGTTTTCTCTGTTAGTTCGGTAGCAATATCTCGAGTTGAAATGATTTCGGCGTAGCAAACTTGGTAACCACGTTGGCGTACGATTCGATATGGTTACCGTAGAGTCAAGTTTCTTTGGATGTCGGCTGATGTAATCGGAGTTTTTTTGTTCTAAAGTCATGTGTTTAGCCACAAAAATGTAACCTTGTAAACGGAGAAACATGCGTTCAATACGAAGCGTTAAGAGTTGGAATTGTTCATTAGATTAATCAACACTTTGTGGTTGATAAACAAAGTGAATTATCGTCCAAGCAGGTAAAGTGTATTTCTCTCGCAGGAATAAGCAGTGCTCAAGCATTCTCTTTCAATCTGACTATATTGTCCTTTCCGGGGGATGTTGGAGTTATATATCCGTAATGCCAACAGGACTACCGTCTCAAATAACAAATGTTTCTTTTTCCTCACTGAAGTACGACAGGGTCGAATTCTTTGAAAGAGGTTTCACAGTCGTCGCTCCACTCAAATACAATGTCCTTTATAGTCTTAGTGGATGCGTAAGTGTACTTGAACAGCACTACCATTTTTCGGTCGCTCAATGTCCCGTAAAGCTTGAATTTTCGTTTCGCTCGGTCGCATACTCTTCTCTGAAAACACATAGCCGTAATACTCAAGATGGCGTTTGCTGAACGGTCACGTTTTGAAATTTAAGAGAACACCATTCTTAGCTAGGCACTCAAGGGTACGAGAAAGCGTTCTACTGTGTTGTTCTTGCGTACGAATAACGTTTTGGAGTTCTTCGGAAGCCCAATTAATTCCAAAAGAGAGTCTTTTAAAACGTTTTATTCGATCCTCTGTTTGGAAAGCTGTTCTGTATCGCGAAGCAGGATCTAATTCTTACTGGTGGAATGCACTGTTCATAGCCAGTTCGAAAAATATTTGGCGTCCGCAAGTTTAGAAATAAAATCATCGAACGTAGGAGTAGGTACGACTAATGGCACGATTAGCATTTCCCATGTCTATGTAAACTCTTATATTGTTCTCACCCTTAGGAAGTACAACCATCTGACTTAACCAGGGAGTAGACTCTGACGTAATGTCCTCTATTATATCAGCAATTTCTAAACTTTCAATATGCTCTCTAACTTTATCTCGTAACGCAAAAGGGATTCGTCGTTATCTTTTTTTTTTACTTAATAATGAGAATTTCTGAATTAAAAAAGTAACGCAATGCAATCGAATTGCAAAACATAAATAAAAATCATCAAAAAATTCCTGAAACAGTAAAAAGTTTTCTTAAACCAAAATGGAGTATCCATCTGAAATTGATTTCTAACTCATCTGTGCTAGCTGAACTCTGCTAAAACTTTGCAACAACTCAGCAGAATTTGGTGAAGAGTTGCTAGTAGAATCCGAATGTTTCTCGATTTTATGTCCAGTTGAAGTCTTACAAAGGACTCGTCCAGAAAATGTTTTGTTCATGCTTTGATGCCACTTCGTTGCGTAACAAAGAGAAGACAAAATGTAGCAGTAATTTTAGTGGAAATTGTATTTTCTCTGAGCGAAATTTCTCTCAGCGAAAAATATTCGCCGGCGGCAGGTGAAATGGTAAGTGGAAAACCAGCTTAATGGAGCTAGAGATTCCCCTATTCTGATGGGAGATTCCCCCTATACTAATACGAAAAAAAACATAAACAGATGTCCATTGACGAACTTCCCGAGAAAGTTAGGTAAGAAAAAAGCAAGATTTAGTTATAGAAGATAATAAAAAAGGTATTCTTTAATGAAATTTAATACTAATGATCTTTTCACCTGTAACTTATAATATTTAACACTTTCGTCAACAGAAAAGTTCGCGGAAAGAGTATTTTGATTAAATTATAATGAGCTTGGACCATGGAGGTATAAAACAAAAGGGAAAGAACTCTTTCTATTATTCAGATAATGACTTTTCTATATTCTTTGATGTTATCCGTGATGCGCTTTTTACCACTTTTCGGTGCAA
This sequence comes from Turritopsis rubra, assembly GCA_039566895.2. Taxonomy (NCBI): domain Eukaryota; kingdom Metazoa; phylum Cnidaria; class Hydrozoa; order Anthoathecata; family Oceaniidae; genus Turritopsis; species Turritopsis rubra. The sequence goes on along the minus strand of CM077625.1, from coordinate 3,302,119 downwards.
GGAAACTTTTCAAAAAATTAACGACAATTTAAAAGGCAAACGACAGTCATTGTATCATAAATATTTTACTTATATAGGGTCCATACGGATAAAAAAAAACTAAGATCTTTATGGGAAGACAAAATAGAACCTATATGTTTACATTTTTATACAGTTTTCAAGGTATCTTATGATTTATCTAACACTTTCAGTCCTTATATCTTTCAAATTAGATGCGCCTCCTTAGTGCCGTGCAATCAGAAAAGAGCTACAATGATTCTCTATTCAAAAACACAAGTTACTTCCAATATCTTTAGGATATCCTGAATTATAAGAACCTGAAATTATATTGTTGTCGTTGCATAATCGTAACGTTTTTGCATAATTATGACATTTACTTCAGATTATGCGTTCTTGGTACTTAATTTTAACGATTCTTAATCACGTTCATAAGAAGGTGATGGTTACGAGCACTTTGGCAGCCATCATGGAATTGGTGTGATTCTATTTACATCCGGGACAATGTGATTCATTAATAAACTTACATTAGAGATTGTTCTACTGCGCAGTAAAGATATTTCTACTGCGCAGTAGAGAAATTGCTACTGCGCAGTATGCTTGACTTTATTGCCCAGTTGAAATACTTATTCTACTGCTCAGCATACAAAATAAACCCAAAACTTGTATGAAGACGGGCGAAAATCATTAAAACAACGAAATGCATAGAAACGAGATGAAACTCGATAACACAATCATAATTCGGTGTTTCTTTTACCTCCAACTGATACCACCATGGCAACAATTCGACACAAAAGACGTCACATCAAGTTTTTTAAGCAGACTAAATGTTCTACTTGAAAATCCAAATTTCTTGACGAATGAATAGCGGGAGCCGTCTGGGTAGCCGCTCAAATATTTGAAAAACAAAAACTGGAATGAAAGGGTTAAGCAGAAATTGCTGAAAAGGTTTTTTCATTTAAAATTTCCTTAAACAATCTTTGAAAAATACAATTTTTGAGTGAATAACGCTTAAACGTTATTGTCAAAATGTACCACAATAAGAGCAGATTTCCACTAGATTGGCTATTTCGAGTGAACGGAAGATTACCAAAACATTCAGTGAAATAATTTCCTCAGAAAATTCGTACCCATCAGAGCACGAGTAAGTATTTTGTCTTTTTTGTGTTTTGAAGCCAACATTTAGGTACTCCTCCGCAGTGAATAATTCTCTCTATCTGTAAATCAAATTACTTTCTTCTTGAAAGAAGCTTCTTAACTTACTGCATCGCAAATGATCTGCAAAAACTTCCCAGAACTCCTGCTTATGGTGTTGTGTATTCGATCTTTTCAAAGAAACATTTTACTTTTTACTGTTGAGATTAATCCCAATATACTTTTCCCGAATTTCTGTATAAACACGCATTAAACTAGCAAAATTGCTTTTTAACCATTCAGCTAGGAATTGGAAGAATAGTGACTAATCACTGAATAATAAAATTTTAAAAATGAGGTCAGAGATGTTGATTACGTCATAATACGCTGTTCGGGAAAGTTAGCTTGGTCTTTTATAGCGTGTAATTTAATTGGCTGCTTCCCCACTTCTTGGATTCGATGCACATTATCCAAAAACGGCTTAAGAAAGAGTCCCGTCAAAGAGGACAAATACAGTTTTATTTAAGCTACTTTGGTTTAGAAACGCTTGTGAAGATCATGAGGGTAGGCGAGGTATAAACCTTCAAACTTCTCGGTGAAAACTGTAATAGAAGTTTTGAAAGATTGAGGCAAAAAGTTGTTTATAGACTCAATCACCCAAACAAATTCTACAAAGTTAACCCACTGAATTTTAGATGGTCTGAGATTGTTAGATTCAGTTGTCAGGACAAAATCATTCTTAAAATTTCTTCTTAATGATTATAAACCCTTCGATAAAATCTCCTTAAATGACTTTGGCAAAAGGCCAAGATGCAAGAACAGTCCAACCTCCTTCCCAGGGTTTCTTTAGCTCTGTGAGAAAGCGGAAATAAATCCTGGGAAAGAGGTTGAAAAGAGTCAATCAAGAAGGCAGAAAATATTTTAATGATTTAAAAGGCAAATGCTTCTAAAGGGAATGACCATATCTATGTTCATTGTTATGAAAGAGAATAACCGTTTGCGTACTTACTGTGTGACATGTTTGTTTCGTGAACTATGTCCTGTCTCATGTAAACAATTCCTTAAAAATTAATATTATAACAGACTTGCCACTGGTTAATACTTCTGGGTAATTGGATGAACTAAACAAATCGGATGAAATAAGTTCTAAAAAATAATAGGGCTAATGTGTTTTGTTTAGTAAAAATGAAAAGAGAGATTTGTTTACATAGTTTTTCACTTATTTTTATTTTTAACTACAAATCTGATATATCTTCTTTGTTATCGTACCAAACAAATTTTGTTGAGTAAGTACAAATTCTACACCAACACAATAAAACTGAACAAAAAATTTCACAATAAAAAATAAATGCAGATAGAAAATAGAAAAACAACAAAGATTTCTTCTTTTTTATTCACGATATTCACAAAACAATTTTTTATATTCTGAGATCTCATACTTGATAGTGGTCAGTTCATACTTGATAGTGGTCAGTATCGGTTAAAACTTTCATTTCGTCAGGTGTACCAGGAATTAAATTTGGTTTTTCAGATGATACAAATGAAACACTAGTCATCATACTTTCTCGCCTAATGAACGGCTTAAATTTCGAACATATACCAGTACTAAGTAAAATTAGCCAAGAGCTTTTACGCAAAGAACGCGTAAACATTAAGTAAGTCAACGGATTGAGACAAGACACTATAAACGGAACAAACGGAATCAACCAGTTCTGAAAACCGGTTATCTTTTTCCCCGTTGAGATTTCGTAGATATTGCATATCATGAAGTAACCCCAACCACCAACAAGAGGCAAAGTCATAATGGCTACATTTAACGCAATTTTAATTTCACGGCACCTGGCTGGTCTCATTGACGCCACTTTTTCCAAATTGTTACGGTCCATCATACTGATAACAATTATAACTTTACTGATTTTTTGTTCCATTTTGATGTTTTTCAGTGCGGAAACCAAAATAAAACTATACGAAACTAGCACCAACATACAAGGAATGAAAAAACTGAATGTTACAGCTGCATAAAAAAAGACTTTCCCGTACAAAGGGCCGTCTATCCAAATCCGGAGGATGCCAAACCCGAACAACAGAATGCAATATATCCATATTCCCTGAATGACACGCTTCGATCGCCTTTCACTCAGATATCTGGGATAATTCAATGGCATAGATACTGCAATTCCACGTTCGATACTTACTGCTGTCACGTGTAATAAGGATGCAGAACCTAAGAAGACATCAAGCGATGGAAACATAAATTGCTTCACTCCATGGCTAGCATTCTTTGTTGCCCCTGTTTTGTACAAAGTCAAGAATAACAACATTTGAATGATGACGAGCAGGTCAGCGACAGCAAGGTTGCAAATGAAGTAACCGGTAGTATTGCGAAGTCGTTTTACTTTATATACAGTTAACAGTATCAAAAAGTTTGCAAAGAAGCCGATTGGTGAAGCTAATGCTAAAACAAAATAAGTGAGCAGGGCGTAAGATTCTATATTAGATGCAATAGGAGCAGCTGTGGTGGTGAGAGTTAAATTTTGTTGACACATTGTGTTATAAAGTTTCTCGTCCTCTGAGCTATTCCGTGCTCCCATGTAATCACACAAGTCTTTGACGAGATGACCAGTTAGTGAGCCATTTAACGTGTGTTGAACAGTTTTATTTAAAATCATGGTTGGGATTGGATTGCAACATAGATCATGGAAAGTGATTTCTTCAATTGTTGTGTTGATATGGTTTCGGTTGATGAGACCACATATTTCTGGTAAAATCACATGAATAATGTCATCTGTCAGACTATCGGCAATATTAACTTCACGAAGAAGCTCTTCACATGAGCCGTAATTCATATTCGTCCCAGTTCTTTTCGGTTTTTCGTATGTACAGCTGATTTTTTATTTAGTTGATCTGCGTATGTATATTTATCTAAAACGAAAACAAAATAGTTTGTAATTCTCCTGCAACAATGTCACTGATACGTTTTTCAATAAACATAGCAAGATTTGGCATTCATAAATCTTAAGAGTTTCAAGAACATGAACAATATCTTATATCTATGAAAAAGAAACGATTTAAAAATTACAAGTATGCTCAATTATACTTTGGTACAATAATTTTTGAGTAATAACGAGACCGCCTTTTCATTTTCTACATATAACTCTTCTATATAAAAAACATATATATTATAACAGAAATTTGTAATGTCATATAGTTTTTATGGTAAATGAATCACCCATGGGATCAATGTTATTGCTAATGGGTCAATTTGTCTATTTTGTCTTGATTATTATGAACAATTCGCAGTTTACGTGATTTTCAGAGAAGCGTTTCTGATATCGATGATGATTGTTTTCTTAACGAAGCAATTTTCAAAAGTGGTACCTTCATCACTTTGATCGTTTCCTTGCGAAGAGTACGTGTGAAAATAATATAACTCACAGGATTAATGCAACAAATTATAAATGGTATAGCGTACAATATATCACTAATCGTTCCGATTCGGACATTACCGGTAATCACTTCATACATGCTAATGATGATGTAATAGCCCCATCCGATTATAAATGGTGTCGTCATTATGCCGAGATTTAATGCAATTTTTATTTCACGAAAACGTGATGGTCGCATCTTCAAACCTCTAATGGCTACTTGGTTAGCAGTTCGATTAATCAATGCCCGAGATATTGCACTTTTCCGAATTTTCCGATCAGACTGCATGTTTTTCACTGCTACCAGCGATATTTTTATGTAAGAGAAAGTCACGATGAGACACGGGAAAATGAAACTCACAGTAGCTGCAACAAAAAATGAGATATTAGCATAGCTTTTGTTATTAATCCAACTTCTGGTCAAGAACAGTATGAACAACAGTACACAGTAAGTCCATATAAATGCCATAAATTTTGCTGCTCGGCGTTTCGTTAGTATCAAAGAATAAAGTAAAGGTTTTGTTATGGCAACGACTCTCTCTATGGTAACAGCTGAAACACACAGCAACGATGCCGAACCAATCATTACATCAAACGATGAGAAGATGTAATAGGTTTGAAGATTCAAGGCTACATCGTAATATTTCAAAACGATTAGAAAGTATACCATGGTTCCAAGAATATACAACAGATCGGCTATAGCAAGATTGCATACCAGATAACCGCAAGTATTTCGTAATCTTTTGCATTTACAAACCAGAGAAATGATGAGGCTGTTTGAAATAAGACCAATTGGACCCAAAAAGATTAACAAGACCATTATGAAAAGAACCCCTTTTGGCGAGTGGTAACCAATATCTTGAGTTTCTTTCGATATATTACAAAAATCCATTCTTATTTCAGTGGTGAGATTTTCATCATGACAATGGCTTTCTGCTAAATTTTTCACCAAATCGAAATCTACTTCCACACTCGTCAGGTTTTGACAACAGTATCGAAAAAAAGAGACGGATGCATTTGATATATCATTTTTTGCTTCTTCGCATATTGAAGGAATAATTGACGGGGGTATATGCAACGAAATACGGTCTAATAATTCATCACATGATTTGATGTCCATATTTACCATGCTTGGTCATAAAACCAAACTTCCCTAAAAAAAAAAGCAGATGTCAGTCAAAATGGTGGGCATTTACAGCATATTTGAAAACAAGATTTTGTTAGCAGTACTACATTTTTCGTCCTAATCACTATAAGACTAACAAAAACAATAACAAAGAAATAACTAAATAAGGAGTAAATAACGAAAACAAATTATGGTTAAATGCTACAAAATTTGATCTGCTCCACAACTGTTTAGGTACCCGAAACCTTTTTGTTTTTTCAAAAACAAAACATTTCTAATTTGTTTTCATAAATAGACGCCGGACAAATCTATTTCGTAGCTGGTTGATTATAATGTTTTCATTACAACTCATTCGAATCCTTTGTGATTGCCAACAAATACATATGCATGATAAAGAAAGTTTGAATGCAAAGCAGATAACATCCGAATGAAAACATCCTTACCAATTGTGTTTGTTCCAATAATTTACGAAAATAAAATCTTATGGTTGAAAATATGTTAACAATTTTGGGATGATCCTTTCTAACAAATGTTTGTTGATTCATAAACACTTGCAATTACCCAATTATGCAAAAACTCTCCAACGCGCAGGTCTTATCAGTATATCTGAAGAGTCCTTTTCGCGATAAATATCTTAAAACACCAAGGCGAAGAGCCTTTGAGAATGGAATTAATAAAGCCTAGATAACAACTTCTAAATGGTTCATGTGAAAATTTAGTTCATTAAAAATATGCCGAATTGAAACAAAGGCCATTATCAATCGAAAATTCAGAACAAATAATGAAAACATTGATGGTTCACAAAAACATGTGGAAAACGACTTCTTATGTAACTAGTTAAGAAAAATTCTTTATTCACACAAACGCAAAGGAAAATTATAAGGCTGTCTTTTTTACGCTGCTGTTAACAGACAGATTTGTGTTCATTACAAAATATAAGTATTTTTCAATAAGAAAATGTATTAACTCCTCCTTGTCTAATACTTTAGTGTGTTGCATGGTGGGATCATAAAGTCCTTTCATTCACTTACGAAGGCAGTTCATTAGAAATGCGTGATACCTTGTAATGAGCTACAACAGATGAAAAGTAATGACCTACTTAACGAAACAATAGGGAATGGTAGCGAAGTGGTGATTTTAAAAGATTTTGTGAAAATGTCAAAAGTTTTGTGCCGAGAGTGGGCATATTCTGCTGGGTCATAATCACCCAAATATTCCCAGAATGCTAGCCAATCATTTCCTAACGTTTCAAACAATAATCCTTTAATTCTAATGGAGATGCCATCACTGATTACATGCTGCTAGCCATAAAACGTGTCACGTACGAAACAAATCTGACTTAATGAGAAGGAAGAGGCAGAGTAAGCCTGGTGTTGAAACATCACAAACCACATACTTTTGTTATCAGCATTTTCTAATAACATTTTGATTTCAAAACAATAATAATAATAATAATAATAATAATAATAATAATAATAATAATAATAATAATAATAATAATAATAATAATAATAATAATAATAATAATAATAATAATAATAATAATAATAATAATAATAATAATAAAATTTCACATATTTTGTCTCCTGAAAACATTTTGCTAACAGTGATTGATGAAAGTTTATTAACTCATTCCCATAAATCTTCTAAAAAAAAATTATTTTTGGTAAACCACGTCCATTAGTCATTTTTCTAGTGACTCCAAAAATAAGTATTATTTTTTTTTTCATTTGCTTTCCTTTGTGTAGAATCCTTCAAAATCATCTGAAACATCGAACAATGGCAGTTTATGGTTAAAAAATGAAGAGATGTCAAACATTTTTTAAAGTGCTTTGGTACAATGATGTTGAGTTCTATTAAAACCGGTAAATAGTTACAAAATATCAAAGGTATTATTTCAACATTACAGTAATTTCAACTAAATATAAACTCTCTGTAACCATCATTTTCGGTTATTTTGGCGAAACGCATTTCGGAAATTAATTGAAATGCGTATGAGAAAGCTTATACTACCTGCAAGTCACACTCAAGACATTCGCTACAGAAAAGAAGCAAGAATTCAAACACTCATATTATAAAAACAATGCAACAAATAACCGTACAAATTTTAAAATTTCTTCAGTGTCGCCATTATATATCACTGTCTTATATAGCAGAAAATGGACACACTGAAAGACGTCTATACAAGTAATATATGATGGGATATCACACCAAGATGGAACATTTACTATTTCTTGGAATTCGGAACATTTACTATTTCTTGTCGAAAGCATCTCCTTAATTTTAATTATTGAGATAAAAATAAAAAGTCGGCTGCCATTTATTTAATACGAATACCTGAAGCCTGGGTCGTTGTTTAAATATTAAAATATATATTTTAAGTCTTTTTTTGATCGATAATTTGCGGTCAGTCCGCATATATTTTAGGCGATTCTATTTTCGTTGCAGTAATTTTCACAGACTCATTCTTCCCACCTTTACAACCAGTAATTTGAAACACAATTAATAACCACGAATCCATTACTTTTGTTTACATAGATGTTACCAAAAATTCAAAAATAAGCAGCGCATGGAATCAATATATCACTGAAGTTATTCAGTGATCAATTGATGACATATCTCAAGGTAAACATATTGAATTCTAAATACACCTTAAAACTATGTGAAATATAACGTTTTTAAGTCATTAATTTGAGTGTCATTTTTAGCGTCCGCCTTCTATAATTACACAAAGTAACTCTGGGATTGTAGTCATGTCTAATTTCAACCGTTTTTTGAGCATGCGCCAGACAATATCACGACGAGACACGATTTCCTCAATACCTACTTGTACAGTTATCAATCATGAACACTTTCCTTGATATTTCCATTGCTTGCAATTTGTCTGGCAAACGATTTTTGTTAAGGGGCGTCAATCGTAAAATGGAGCCAATTGCACAAGTACAGATGTTATAATGGTATTAAGAGCTAGTCTACAGTTAATTATATGGATTAATTATGGAACATATGTGTTTGTAAGTGCATATAACCATCGCATGCAAACACGTTTAAACGGTCATCTATTTGTCATTATGTTTAGATGTGGTTGTTGCGTTATGACAGGTCTCATAAGAATCCGTAAATGACCCTAAGTACGCGTTGTTACTGCTCACAAATGACTTTTTAACGTGATGGAATTGCGACTGAGTAATTGTCGCTGTAAATACAAATTGTGTGCCACGTTTCAATCAATATATTGGAAATACACAAAACCTCACAAATAGGGATGATGAAAAATACATATGTAAATTTATATTCATGCAACTGAACAATTCAACTGTAATTATAATAACTATTAAAATGAAATTGACACATCCTCTTCATTCATTTTTTAAAATGGTGACATATTAAATAGCCGTCATACATTTCAGTTGGAAATAAAATTTAATTGCAGGCCATAATATCTCTTCTCACAAAATAAAATGAAATGAGTTTGGCTCTGAATGTTTCATTTGCGTAATTATTTTTATGAGACCGTTATGAGGACAATTAATGATGCTACACATGATATATCTTTTTTGAGACCATGGAAATATCTGATCTTTGCATTAACTGAAGCTATATCTTGATTATAACCTTATTGTTTTGTTGATAAGAGGTGGCATATTACGTGACAGAAATGTCATATTTCCCTTAATTCAAATTTCTTTTCGTTTTGACTATCATTTTAGAGGCTATACAATAAGCAAATGATCCATCGAAAAATGATTGAGAGAACCCGTTAAATTTTGAAAATTTTGGAAAGATGTTTACGGTGTTTACCGTTTTACAGTAAGGTTTCTATTTTGAAAAGTCATGAGTCATTATTTGATTTTTAAAGCAATTTTTTTTCAGATGCTGCAAAAGATTCCACGCAATATCAATTAGTAAAAGACTATCGAAAGTGTAAAAAGACTACTAACATTTCCAACGGATATTAGATTAGAAAACGATATGTACATCATTATAACTACTGAACCAAAATTAGATATTCAATTCTCTTTTGCATAATCAATATTACCGTTATTCAACAGGAAAAGAACCGACGAATTTTATTAAATGCATCTTCTTTTAATAAAATTGTTTTCCTGAAAGTCTAAAGTTCTCTTGTGAACATCAAATCTGTTTTTGAACTTATGTTGATCCAGCTAACAAACATCTTAACGTAAAAATATTTGAGGAAAATTCGGAAAAAAAATTCTATAAATTATGGAAAAAAATTGGATTCTGGATGTTCCATTAAATGTTTCACTTTCTAATTTATTAATCCAGAAATTAGTAACACAATTATTTTAAGTATTAGCAGAAGATGTAGCTAGCATAGAAAAAACAAATGAAATTACTAAGGAATATCACCTTTGCATTTGAGCCACTCTCTCATATTGACTGTTGCAATTCTTCAATGCCAAAAGAAGTATAGAAGACGAATTTCAAGCTAGAACTGCTGTCAACTAATCAAGCTTTCGACAGTTATATCTAATTGTTTTTTCAATGGACAATAAGCCATTATTGATAAAAGCTTTGTTATTTATCGAACAAAAGACATTCGATAACCATGGACCAATTACTTTTTGTGTTGAATTATTATGCAAATTATTATGCAAATTTTAATTGATCAGAATACTGGCATCATTGTAATTAGTTTGTTTTGTTCAAATTAAAATTGTTGATCTCACGAATCTTTATACTGAAAGTTCCTGGTAACTTTCCCCTTCCGTTACAAACCTATTTGTGCATTAGATCAAGTACTGACCAGAGGCTGAAATGGACAAAAAAGATAAGTACTTGTAGGCTTAAAATCATAGCGAAGGAAAACAATTCCCTGAAGATACCTCTTATACTTTCTCTGCCTCAAAAGAGACAGTCAGTCCTTTTCTTTGAAACTAAAGTGAAGGTGGATTTGGTATGTTTTGAGGGAGTTATTTTTCTGTTTTCTTGCTATATCTAATACAATGTGTATAACATTGAGATAGTTTTGTCGTTGTTAATAAAGGCAACTGTCGTGCATGTAAGGACGAGAAAACAATATAAACTGCCGCGTATACAGACACGGCCAAATATAAACAAAAGTGCCAAAGAGTATGTAATGAAAATTATTAAGACCTTATTCAGTAAGTATTATGTGCAACCTCTCATTGTCTAAACAAATTTTGGCACTTAGACAAATTAGAAATAGTTATTTTTTCCATAATAGTAGATTGTTATAAGCGTATGAGAAGGACAACGAAATGTGCAATGATATGGGTGAAAATATTAATCAGGAGATTGAAATCAGCAACAGCTCGTCGCCATGCCAGCACGATGACGCTGAACTATTTCTATGGTAACCATTATGGTAAAAGTGTAATTTTCATCTGAAAAACATTCTCTTCGAGATTTTTCTTTTGTGCGTTGCCTCTAACAACGTTTTTAGTAGTTTTAGGTTTCATTTCATCAGAGAAATGTTAGATGGTAAAATGTGAAGACTCATGGTGACAAAAGAGATATGCAAAAATAAGGACAATGTGTTGATAATTCTTTAAAAACCTTTTGTAAGAGGCATTAGAAATGCATTTTTTTCACGTGGTATTTTAAGCTAGTTCATCAGTTATTCAGGAAAAAACAAACATAGTTCAAGAGAAAAACAAAAACACGACTGCCTGTTTAGATATATCGTTTTCTATGCTATCAGTTATCTTATTTCCCTGTTGTTATAGGATTCTTGGTTACGTCTTGAGTATAACACCATTGGGAATAAACCCACAGTGTGAATAAACTGTTGTCTATTAGAATTCGGACGAATTTCGGATAAAATCGGTTTGTTATCAGTGAATCAAATATCAACCAAAATAGAATGGTATCAATCATAAAAATCTCTTTATGACGTCACGAACTTTGAGTGATTGTTTACTATCAGTATAGTGGATTATGAAGGTGCTATATTAAGACTGTATAATCATGTGCTATCTCAACACTGAGAGAACGGATTTTCTTCTACCAAAAGACTTCCTATGGACTTTCACCTGACAGTCTTCTTGTTGACAACACCAACGTACACAGAGTATAATAAAAGAAAAAAGGAAAAGCCGGAGATAATACAAAAAAAAGTTCAAGGTCACTTTTTCATTTCACTTGAGAATCAATACAAATCTCAAACTTTAGCTAGGATGTGTTCTCAATATTTATTTGACTTGCATCTAACGTGACTTTGTATAATGGTCAAAGCCATAGGTTTTCTTCGCAGCCGTAAATTTTCTATTATGTTTCTTATTTACCATTCTTCAGGAGGAAAGTAAAGTTAACATGGATGGAGAGTGTTAAGCTAACAAGATGTGAGCATTACACATTTTGGTTGATAGTCATTACATAACCATTACCTCGTTTAACCAGACAAAAATAACAAGATTTTGACCACAAACTAGTGATGATCGCATCTTTGTTACTTTAACCTATAGCATGAACAGTGAAATGATTGATATTCCCTTTTGATTGGAAAACATTTTGATTGGAAAACATTTTGATTGGATAACATTTTGATAGGACGTATCATTTGATAATGTTATTTGATAATGCTCTTGATAGAAAAGTAAAAATAAAAGTGTTACCGAGTTCCTCTGTCATCGTCTGTGTTTCTTTTTGAAGAAAATATGATTTTATTAGAAAACATTAGATCCATAATAACGAAAAGATGAACACAATTAAAAGATATCCGGACAGCCAAACAGAAGCGCTATCATTGAAATAGTTAATGACTATTCTAAGCGTATGATAGGTACATATAAATTGCAAAACGATCGATTAGTTCTGTAAATTACACCATCTATAACATCATTACCATTAACTGACTGTAAATTTCAAAATATTGGAATGGATTCTTAATAGTCCGTTTGGGGTTTTCATCCTCCTCCAACTCAGCAACCGCAGTTGTTAGTGTTTTCCATGTTCTATCTTATTTTCAAAAATGGCGCTCTTCGAAAGTCGAGAATTGAGTTGTTGTTTTGTTGTGTTTTTTCATAAAAACACTCAACTGTGATGACGCATCTAAACTTTCTTAATTTTTCATCTTTAAAGCCCGAAAATTTTCTTAACAATGTAACAACAGGTGTATCGGCGTTGTTTTGAAAACAAGAAAGATTTTTGTGGAACAAATAAAACTATAAAGATTTCCCATAGGAGACGTTTGAACAAACATTTAGGGCATATACCTTGTGTCATTATATCGTTTGCTCTTATAAAAACAACTTGGAGTCCACAAAAAGGACGTGTACACTAACACGATGGGCTTACTAGACATTCTTTAAAGTTATATCCCTTAAATAAGATTTCTTTTCTAACTTTACAGACCCACCAAAAATTATGACGTAACCTAGCGTGATCCTTGAATTATGTCATTGGCATTGATATCTCAAGAATCCTTTAATTCTTGCATTTATAGCTTGAAATGGATAGTAAACATTTAAAACATTTTAAAGGTGTCAAAATCATAATGCTAATTATAAAACATCCACAAATAATGAAGGTTTTAACAGATTCCATATGATTAGTGTGAGAGAAAAGTTGAATAGAAGCGTTAACCACAGGATAAAACAATCTCCTTGCTAAGACACAAATAAATTATTTACATGTGTCAAAAAATTGAAGTACTATTGAAGGAAATGTTTCATGTGAAGTATCTTCACAGACAGACGGAAAAACAACAACAAAGACTCGGAAAGGAAAACAATTAATATGTAATTTTATTACAGAATAAACATTTTCAGCATCTGACTGTTTCAAGCGAAGCGCAAAGCTGGCGGTTATCAATTTTAAAATATAACAAATCATCTCATATAAGTACAAGAAAAAAGTGGAGCCATAAAAATCCAACATCCAACAAAATTTTACTTCGAAATGTTTTCTTGAATTAACAAAGATCATCATTGGCAGGTTCGTTGTTGACATAGTTCACGGGAGCATTGTGGACATGTTGTCCTAGTGTCATCGCACAAGGACTTTGCAAAACAGAAGAGCAGAATGCTGAAAAATATTCGTTCTTGAATATAAATTTATAAATAAAGATGAAAGAATAAATTTTTATTTAAAAATGTTTTTTGTAATAATATCAGGCATGAAATACCTTTCTTTTCTACTTATCTGTAACCCTGAAAATATAATTTAAATATTGTATCATACCTTCTATGCATTTCCAATGTTTATTGTAACACGTCAATAAACTTTGTCAGTTCGTTCTCTTTTATAACAAATAATTCTACTACAATAGCACATGTATTGCATCGGTGATATCTGGCCGCAAGTAAACAACGTAAAATGTAAACCTAATTATGTTTGCACAACAAAGCAAAAAAGTCTTTACCAAACCTAACCTATCAAAGGATAGAGATCACTTACATGATAACACTTACTGACGAATGACTAAGTTGATGGACAAATAAATATTGATAGAGTGCATTGCAAGAAATTCTCTGCGATGGAGAAGATTATTGACATTCCATTGTAAAAATCACACCTTAAGACCCCTCTCTCTCGTTGTGTTAAAATCTATTGTGGTCATTAATTCAATAGCATCACTCAATTAAGGTAAATATTTAATCAGCACCAAAAGTTTAGCTGCGCGGGAAAAAATGCCAAGTATGACGTCAATTTGAAGCGGAGGCATGATTTGAAACTTATGTTATTTTAAGATTTCATAATAAAATATGACTTTACCTCCATGCAAAATCTCAAAACTGATAGCTGTCTGTTTTTCTTCAGATGTTCTTTGCATATCCAATTTAAACTTTCTATACCAGCATACGAGTTAATCTTCTTGACGTCATCGGCTAATCGACTTTTCTTTCCTTGTTTCAAATGTTCTGGATTTTGAAGCATCATCGACTGGCAGTTGGAAGTCTGGAAATATATTCTTGTCCCGTCTATTGCTGTAGTCTATGAAGAAAATCTCTTTAACATTAATGGTGAAACTGCAGCTTCGTATAACAACGTCGCGAGCAGATGACGTCGTTTTAACGTTCTAAAAACGTTCATACAACGTTCATACAACGTTCACACGACTTCATGTGCCTGCTAGGAATTTTAAAAATAGTTTTGAAAGTTTTGACCCCCTCCTTTCTCGGTTCAATTACAATTTGTTACAATAACTTTCCATATTTTTGGATTACATAAACTACATTGGATGTGACATAAACGGAAAATGATCAAAAGATAAAAGTTATCATTTTTAAGCGATAAAAGATCTGCAAAACTAGATTCTATCTATTGGCATCAACACAAATAATAACAATAAAAAATAATGAAACATGAATTGGCGAATAAGGTTAAAAAACCTTAGCCTGTCATAGTAATGTAATAGGTTCTTAAACACTTTTGATAGCTTCCCCTCTATTGGAAACTGAGCATTTTGAACGCATGTTTCCCACGAAGTTGATGACTGACGTATAATGGAATATCGAAGATAGCCTTTTTCTACTAAATTATTTGACTAATTGTTTTCTATGACCACACGATTCCTCCTTCCTTCGAAGTAATAATTAATTAACGCCAATAAATCTGCAGAACTATGATCGAATATTACTTTCGGTGAGCAGAAAAACTTCTTGAAATTCCAGATGTTTTTTCTTGCATCATATTTTAAGATCGAACCATTCACATTTTGGAAATTCAAAATAAATAGAATTGTATTGGTCTTGTGCATTGTGTTCTGAACTGATTGTTTCATCGGCTGATGGGAAAATAAATCAAGTGTGAGTAAATGTGTGTTTTTCAAAGCAATCTTACAACTTATGACAACACAAATTGTAAACAAAAAATGTATGCAAAAAAGTGCAAAGTCTATTGTGATGTAAAACAACTGATTCTAACAATTTATATTGTGGAAATTATGATTGAGAAATAAGAGAGTAACTTTTAGTGAATTTCACTGACTAATCAACCAATTTTCGAGCTAATATGGTGGATTGAAAAGTGTTGTTTACTCAAGCGAAAAAACGCCTGTAATTTACCTTCAGTTTCAACAAAATATTGCTGTAATTTATTTTTAATTACTAAAATAATAAAAATAGCGTCACGTCCTTCGTCCTTTGATACTCCCTCACATAAATCAGTTGTTGACAAAATAGAGCACTTTTAGTCCATAGATCTGCTGGGAATGATAGTCACTGTTGTCTGACTTAAAGGCACATCAAGAATTGACAAACAATATATTTTTTAGTTTTTCTTGGTCTCTGAATGATGAAAAGATTTGGGCGACGTTGAAAGTGACATATTTGTCCGCGATTAGTCTCAAAAAGCTCTTTTCTATTATTATAAAATATGATTTGTTTCTGGAAGAATAATTACTGATAAGATGTAGTCTTCGAACACTTCAAAATCAAATTTTAAAGAAGAACTTTTGTCCTTCAATTAGAAAATAGAAGCGCTATCAAAAAAATTTTGGAGTTCATATAACTTGAAATTGTCCAAGAATGTCATTTCTAAAAAATACTTTTGACTCATAATTGTAAAGTTTTACAGATAATAAAAGATCATTTCAGAATGACAAATTAATTGTCAAAAATATCTGATATATTGTAAATGCTTCCTATTCACCATAACAAAACAATCAATAAAAATCCAACAACAACAACAACAACACCTAACAGAATCTACATATAAATATTGCCTGAATTTCCACCACCAGGTTTTCTTCAAATGTAATGAAATAAATTATTTTAAATTTTATTTTGGCGTAGATTTATACAATTTATTGGATTTTGGATTTTATTTGATGATGTTATTTCTTCCATTTGTTGGTAAACATCTGGATTAGTGTGTGTTTCTTTCTTTTTCTTAGATAAAAAAGAAACACATTAAAATAGGATCATAGCAAAGGAAGTCCTAAATGCTTTTACCTTTCGACATAATTATCGAAAATTTCTATAAAATGTGGTAATGAAACAAAAACATTTGCAGAGACATCTGTTTTTGAACAATATTCATGCAATACCCAGCTTTATTAGTTTATTTAGTCTATAGTCTATATACGTTTATACTGGATGATATTTGTTTACTTTTTTTTACTTACGTTTTTTCACACTATCATTTTTCACTTCTCATATCGTAAAGAAACTAGTAATTGCAAATTTAGTAATTGCGAAAAATTTGCGCCAGCATTTCTTAATTACTGTATAAATGTAAAAAAAATCAAATACTTACATGTGTCATTATTGAACAGCGTCTATGGTCGTTACAGTGTCATTATCCATTTCCACTTCCACAAAAAAGCATGACAAAAAATGGCATAACACAAAGACGTGCAGCATGTAGAATCTTCAAGTTGAATGTAAATAGTACCAAACAAAAGTTAGGCACCAAAGGGAACGTTCTTAACTCTTTTCTTCTTGCTTTCATTCTCATTTTTCGGAGGGAATTAAAAGCGTGTTGCGACTGCTTACTAGCTCCTTGCTCGCTATTGTGACAAACGAAAAAGAAGGAACTTTGATAAGAGCATATAATTTATTCCGTGAAGATTACAGAACAAAATCGGAATATTATCAATACCTTTTAAAAGGAATTATGAACTTCTACAATAAATTCACAATTCAGATTTAGATCTAAAGAAAAATTTTCACGCTGGACTAATTTTTTTTTCTGTCTTGTTAAAATAAAACCAAACAAAAAATCAAAGGGAGGGAAGTTTCGAAACGGTAGGGGGAAAAGATAACATTCCAATCATAACAACTCAACCAGGACAATTTTTCTTCAAATTTACATTAATGCTTTCCCGCTGGAAAAAAATCAGTCAAGTCATTTTAATAAGGACTTGTAATGACTTAATTTATTTGATTAATTGACTGATAAGTTACATGATAACTGTTATACATTCATACGCAAACGACCGTCCAATGTTGATAGCGGTGCTAAGTATCAAAACAGATAAGCTTTATCATTTATCACTGCCATGACGAACAAAGATGAGAAACATCCTTCTATTTTGGCTTGGTTTGTACGAAGATAACGTTTTAAAAAATCCTAAATACAAGAGAATCGTTCAACATTTAACGTTGGTTCGGGCAGAAATTTTATTCCTTTCCCATAAATCTTCTGTGTCGTTCAAACATGTCCTACATACCAGTTTTACGTCATTAGACAATTTAGGGATTAAGAGAGTGGGTTGTCTTAATTGCATGTGTTCGATTTTGTTGCTAGGGGTAACACTAAATTAGTTTTTAGGATTTGATCACCCGGTTAATGTTTTTGTTAATGAAATTCAGGGTAAAAATAAATTAGTCAAATATTAAAAAGTGAACCACGACGCAAAATATATCGAAAACAATAAAAAAAATATCAATTAAAAAGGAGCGCTTCATTGGAGCAGGTCCTTTACATGTATTATTAGTTGTTTATATCGAAGCCTTATGTTCTGATACATAGAAAAAGAAAAGAGGAAAAGGCTAAATATCCCCATATTTACTTTTACGGAGACATTACATAGCTATAGTCCATTGAAATGAAAGTGATATTGTGTCTTTTGCATTTTTGATGTCGTCGTCAGTTCATCAGAAAGATTCGAGAGCCTGCGTACGAGCTTAGCTTTCATATTGATTATTTGACCTTACTTCATCTCCCATTTGATATATCTTTCGCAAAATTGGGAAAATGATAGAACTATGCGATAACGAAGTTTTTTCTGAAGCGCATAATACACTGTGCGATTTTTTTGCATATTATTATTATTATTATTATTATTATTATTATTATTATATAACGTATCATAAAGTTTTTGTTCCTTTGTAAAAATAAAATTTAAAAGCATTGGAGTGTAAATTTATGTTATTTGCACGTGTTCCTTTTTTTCAATAGTTCCTTTTGAAGAAAAGGGAACAGATTTTAAGGGACACTCGGGACATTTAAGGTTAATGAATTTATAATCATCTATTAAAAGAGAAAAGAGTCTTTATAAGACCGATATTTTATGTCGTTAACGGTCTTTACTGTTCTGTTTTGCACTGAAATTCAACAAATTATAAAAGAAATCTTTGTTCTGTAGTTTGTTAGTCAATATGATCCCTTTAATACATTTGTTGTTAAAACAACACATGCGTGTATAATGCCGAATGTTAGTGGAAAACCCTAAATCAATTTTTACAGGCCTATTTATTTCGGTCTGTCAATGCCCGCACGCTTGCAATTAAAAATGTAAGTTTGGATTGGGTAAAAGTGACGTGTGTTATCATTAAAATCTGGCATAAAGAGGATCGCATTAATCATTTAAATCAGTGTTCAAGAGAGATGTTGATAAAACGTATTTTATCAAAAAAGAAGTGGCAAATTGCTGTTGGAAATGACAGGAAACCAAAAAGATTAAGTTTGAAACCCAATAGCGATGGTGTTTACGTATGTCCAGTTGTGACATGTGAAAGTGAATGTTTTAAGACACAAAGGGGATGCAGGAAGCACGTTTTTACGAAACATGGGTGGTTTTATTTTTTTGACGATAAGACTGACTTTAATACTGTATTTCCTGAATTGGCAACTCGTCTATCCACTCAAGAAAAACGAAAACGATCCTACACTACTTTAATGCCGATGTTTGTAAAAACATGCACCGTTGGCAGATTATTTTCAAAATGGCTACAAAGTCCAGGTGGAGGAGGTAAAAGTTTATGCCAAGCAGAACAAATAACAGCCAAACTCTTAAAATATGCTAAATTCTGTTGTGATGACGTATCTATTCTCTGGGATGTACAAGAGTGTGTTATCGACTATTGTATTGGATCTGTTACAATGCTTTCCGACTTTGTGGATTACTTGAAGAACACTTGGAAACTTGGTCGTTCTGGAATTATTGGTTATATGAACGCTATTTCTCATACACTTGACTATAGAAGGAGTAATGCCATTAAAAGTGAGAATATCCCTGTGTTCATTGCAGCTGAAATTTACTTAGACAGGGTAAAAAAGTGCTTAACAAAGCAAATGAAGATTGAATGGAGCACAGTTCTGAGCATGGAATACCTTACGACTATTAATTGTTGGGCTAGTCTTGAACATCTACAAAGTGTTATTCCTTTTCATGCGGACAAATTTTAACAGATATTGATTAACGCCAGTAATGCGACTGCAGTCGTTCCAGCTCACGATTTGTCGTTTTGCACTTCGTTTGTCGTAGCTGTATTGTTCCTAATGGTGAAAGCAAGTCGACCAATGACATACCAGTATTTAACCGTTACAATGGTACGTGGGGTTTGAAACGAAGGTGGTATTATCGATCAAACTAAATTCAAGACAAATTATAAATATGGATTTGACACTCTCATTATTTCAAAAAGAGTTGTTGATATTTTGAATGGATATATAGCTTGTATTCGGACTAGACTTGATCCCATTTGTGGCTATCTTTTAATAACAAAGAATGGGACCCAGTTGAAACAATTAAGTGATATTTTTGGAAGAATTGTTTACCAGGCTATCCGAAAGTACATAAACCCGACACGATTTAGGCAGATTATCGAAACGGAGAGCATGGCTAAACTTAATGAACGTGAGCAAGCTGCTTTATCACGTGATCAAAAGCATACGTCACACGTAGCTAGAATACCTTATCAAAAACTTCAATCAGCCGAAGTAGCACGTCAAGGACAACAGTGTATGCAAAAGCTAGTAACCATGGAAAAGGAAAACGATCATTTTAACGATCATTTTACTTTATCAGCGTCTAACGAATTCAACAAAAGTGGTGTCGACCGAGAGGGTGAACGAGTGAACGCTCTCCCTGACGTGGCGTTAAACAAGAAATTATCTGTTTCAGAAACACCTAAGGATAAAGCTACCAAACGACAGGGCAAGGTTTCGTTTTCGACTAATGAAGATTCTTTTTTGTCATATGGTATCAAGAAATATGGCCCTGGAAAATGGACAACGATTTTACGAGATCCGGAATATAGCTTTAATCCTTCACGTAAACCGAGTACTTTGATGATCAGAGCAAAAACTATAAATATGATATAAAATCACACCTTGTGTGTCAAATGGGACAAATTTATCCAAATAAGGTATTAATAATCAAGTATATCAATGCACCGTTTACAGAAATTGCCTTCTTTTACTCTTTCTTCAACTACAGTGAAGATGTATTTTAAATTCAAGAAAGGTACCTTTACAAAATGTGGCGATATCATTTCAAAGCACCATCTCAATGACCACGAAAAAGACTGTTTGAAAGCTATCTTTGCAACTCACAAGTTGAAACCTGATAAATTGTTTAAATTTGCAAAGATTACAAAACAAGAAGGTCTGATGGCGAAGCTGTTACTGTTAAGAAGAAAAAAGAATCAAACGTTACTCTTACACAAAGATACAAAATATATTGTAACCGTCAACAGAGAACCAAACAAATGTAAAAAAACAGTAATAAATAAATATATAACTTAACAGAATGGATATGTTCTTTGTATTACCGTTGCAATATCTAATGTTGAATCCAAGATTGATTGTCAATTAAAATCATGCTATTATCAGGACAATTGGCTAAGTTTCTTCTTACCTGCTTCTTACGCAAGATCGGTTGTTTCTGACGCGTCGTCTCCTCTTATCCCCTATGTCCTAAAGAAAAAGATATCGTCTCAAGTCCTACATACAAAGACTTAAGCAAGAACGAACAATAAAATATTCTTGTTCCCCACATCAGCGTTCTTATCACCCCTTATAACCTCTTGTTCCCTCTTGTGTACCCTTATTCCCTATGTCCTAAAGAAAAAGATATCGTCTCAAGTCCGACTCATACCAAACTTAAGAAAGTATGAGCACTTAAATATTCTAGTTCCTTACATAAGCGTTCTTATCCCCCCTTACACCCTCTTGTCCCCTCTTGTTTCCCCTTATTCCCTATGTCCAGAAGAAAAAGATATCGTCTCAAGTCCGACTTATACATAACTTAAAAAAGTATGAGCACTTAAATATTCTAGTTCCTTACATAAGCGTCCTTATCCCCCCATATTCCCCCTTGTCCCCTCTTGTTTCCCCTTATTCCCTATGTCCTAAAGAAAAAGATATCGTCTCAAGTCCGACTCAAACCAGACTTAAAAAAGTATGAGCACTTAAATATTCTAGTTCCCTACATAAGCGTCCTTATCCCCCCTTATTCCCCCTTGTCCCCTCTTGTTTCCCCTTATTCCCTATGTCCTAAAGAAAAAGATATTGTCTCAAGTCCGACTCAAACCAGACTTAAAAAAGTATGAGCACTTAAATATTCTAGTTCCTTACATAAGCGTTCTTATCCCCCCTTATTCCCCCTTGTCCCCTCTTGTTTCCCCTTATTCCCTATGTCCTAAAGAAAAAGATATCGTCTCAAGTCCGACTCATACCAAACTTAAGAAAGTATGAGCACTTAAATATTCTAGTTCCTTACATAAGCGTTCTTATCCCCCCTTACACCCTCTTGTCCCCTCTTGTTTCCCCTTATTCCCTATGTCCAGAAGAAAAAGATATCGTCTCAAGTCCGACTTATACATAACTTAAAAAAGTATGAGCACTTAAATATTCTAGTTCCTTACATAAGCGTTATTATCCCCCCTTATTCCCCCTTGTCCCCTCTTGTTTCCCCTTATTCCCTATGTCCTAAAGAAAAAGATATCGTCTCAAGTCCGACTCAAACCAGACTTAAAAAAGTATGAGCACTTAAATATTCTAGTTCCTTACATAAGCGTCCTTATCCCCCCTTATTCCCCCTTGTCCCCTCTTGTTTCCCCTTATTCCCTATGTCCTAAAGAAAAAGATATTGTCTCAAGTCCGACTCAAACCAGACTTAAAAAAGTATGAGCACTTAAATATTCTAGTTCCTTACATAAGCGTTATTATCCCCCCATATTTCCCCCTTGTCCCCTTGTTTCCCCTTATTCCCTATGTCCTAAAGAAAAAAATATCGTCTCAAGTCCGACTCGTTCCAGACTTAAAAACGTATGAGCACTTAAATATTCTAGTTCCTTACATAAGCGTTATTATCCGCCCATATTCCCCCTTGTCCCCTTGTTTCCCCTTATTCCCTATGTCCTAAAGAAAAAAATATCGTCTCAAGTCCGACTCGTTCCAGACTTAAAAACGTATGAGCACTTAAATATTCTTGTTCCTTACATAAGCGTTATTATCCCCCCTTATTCCCTCTTGTCCCTTCTTGTTTCCCCTTATATTCCCCTTTAAATGGTTTGACGTCTTCCTTTTCATTTTCATCATCATTAATAACAATTGTATATGTTGGAATTAAACGAGTAGCAAAAGGCTTTCTTTCCAATATACATTCCTGAGGATTTTCAATTGGCACGAATATATCGACGTCATTGTCATTATTGTTTGGATGACTCTCTGTTTCCAGCAAAGCATCATTTTCTGGTTCTACGTTTTCAAGTGCTTTAATTCTTGTTTCCCAATCTGGAAATCTGTGTTTGAATACATTTTTTCGGAAGGCCTTCCTTTCATAACCGTTCATGTATAGCCAAGCGTCATACAGAGAATCGGATCCACTCCAACCCACGGTTTTGCGCATTTCATATACCTTGAACACCTTATCATTAAGGTTGGATACCAAGAAACTCCATTGCAGCATTAACTGCAGTACGTTCTCCATGTAATGCACGTCATGTGTTTCCCGTCCAAAATCCAAATAATCATTTTCTATTGACAAAAGCTGATACAAATTTCCTTCTAATTGATCAGCTTCTAAAACTGCATGCGCCACTGCCTTGTCGGATATTATTATGGTATTTTCGGTTTCCGGCATAACACATGGGACCTGCGAATATCTGAATTCATCATTTCCGGACATCATTGCTGCAGGATCGCAATCAAAATCGTTATAAATTGCCCCAACACCAAGCTCTTCCTCGTTGTTTGTTGTGGCGAAAATGGGTGTGTCCTTTAATTCGTTAACCAAATAATAAAACACCTCCATGCAATGTCGCCGAAGCCAGGCTAGAAATTAAAATTGGAAATTCAAACATTGTATTTAGCTTGCAAAGGTCGCTAATCTACTGAAATTTAAAAGCACAGTCCTCACCGGATACACTTCCATCTTTTTTTATTAATGCTTTAGTGTTAAAAACTTCGAGTCTTTTACGGACTGCTTCTCCATCACTGTTATCACCAAAATCAGGGTAAACATTTGTGGTAATAAAAAAACCGCTGTTATAAATAAATCGCGATGCTTCTTTGTGCTTTTGTGGAACCATAATCAAACCACCCGCAAAAAGATCAAAACGAAATTCAAGCAATTAGTCCTGTGTTTCAGGATTTCGTGTTTGAAAGGTAAAAGTTACCTTGCAAGATTCTTTTAGCATCTTCACACGAAAGACTGTTGGACGTCCATTCGTCCATAAACACCACTTGAGAATTATTGTTGATCATGTGGCTAGAAAACCTTCCGTCTTCAACGACACCAGCTATGTAACGGGAGGGAATAATACCTAAAATGAAGCTTTTAATATTCAAAACTAAGAACAAAACTGAGAGAACTGGGGAACAAGCAATAATCAATTATATACCTTGAAATGGGCAAAACCAACTTGTTTTACCGCTGTCTGGTGGTCCAACTAAACACAACTTCAGCTCTTTCATGGGAAACTTGCCGTGCATAAGTATCTGATAATACTTCTGGTAGAATCGTTTTCGAACCACCAGATCTGGAAAACTGTTCTCTACGCCTGAAAAGAGTATCATTCAGAGACGGAAGTTATTCATTAGGAGAAGAACTAATAATTCAATATAGTAAATGATTATACACACCTTCAATGAACTTGACAGGGTATGGAATAACACCTTCATCGTACTGGTACCGCACGTGGAGATCCTTTCAGATAACGAGGATTCTTTCCAAATTTTTTGCCTTCAATGTCAAAGCAGTAATTTTCGTTTACTTCTATGTAGTTGTAGTCAATTACCAGCGGTTCAATAAGGCGAAACGAACTTTCAGACAACAATGCCGTCAAAGATGACACAAATGGCGTGAGAACATCAGCAATATGACCATTGCCAAGCAAAGATAATAGATACTGCTTCACAGGACTACAATAAACATACGTATATGCTGATTCATCGATCTTCTTATAAACACATCCATCACTCAAACCATATCCATTGTCAGCCATTATTCTCTTAAGTAAATCTACAGCTTGGCAAATCTTTGATGTTGGCTTTGTTTGCTTTATAGAAACTGAATATGCATCTAAATATATGTAAACGAAAAGGAAACATTAGATAAATAGGACTAATTAAAGAATTTAAGATGAAAAATTTTAATAACATGTTACCATTGTCTGCAAGATTCTTTAAGG
Organism: Turritopsis rubra; assembly: GCA_039566895.2. Classification (NCBI taxonomy): domain Eukaryota; kingdom Metazoa; phylum Cnidaria; class Hydrozoa; order Anthoathecata; family Oceaniidae; genus Turritopsis; species Turritopsis rubra. The sequence continues at coordinate 3,277,142 of CM077625.1, read as the reverse complement.
ACAACTGGATAGAAAACTGGATCTTGTTTACGCCTTCAATCAGATTTTCCCTCGTTTCCATGTCCAGGCTCTTGAAAAGCACAATTTCTGCAGGTTTTCCAGACAAAAGCACTTCGTCATGCAAATTAACATTTGCAATTGGAAATCCAGATTTCTCTGCTTCTTCTCTGATAATTTCTTTTTGGGATAACTGAATAAGTTCAGATGCTTTTAGTGAGTTCCAGTCCTTTAAAACAACAAACAATGAAGCAGCATATGCATCCAATGATGTTCTGCAGCCTATAAGTCAAATTTCAAAATATATATGATAAGAAAATATTGAATTGAAAACGTGACAGCTAAAACTAAGGAAATTTTTACCTCTTCCTTTTACAATCTTGCAGCTTTGAAGTTCAAGGCCAGACCCCATAAACAATTTAGCAAGTATATCTTCGTAGGAAGACAAGCTACATTCTGGCCAATCAAGAGCTATCCAGAAGGACAATCCTGGCTCCTTGATGTTTCCTTCTTCTTCACTGTCAGGAATATTCTCATGTTCACCGTCACTAAGAACTTCTTGCGTTAGACCAGCCAACGATTCACTATCGTCAACTTCCGACGACCTCTCCAATACCTCAGCTTTTCTTTTTGTAGATTTTCGCTGGATAGCAGTAAAACATGAAATGAAGGCTACCACATTATTTTGATCAATCAAAATTGAGTTAATTTTCTGTCTTTGCGCCCAGATACTTCTCAATGAATAACCAGCTTCCCACAAAACACGAACAGCGCACACATGATATTTGGATACAATCGGCGACACGATATAAGCCCTTAAAGCGTTCTTTAATGTAGTGTTTTTAATACACGTTTTGACACTAAATTCAGAAGACATACTAATTCTGCTTTCTACCAAGTTTGATTCATAAAAATGGAACACTTTTTTTCTTATACGGTTATTATTATTATTATTATTATTATTATTATTATTATTATTATTATTATTATTATTATTATTATTATTATTATTATTATTATTATTATTATTATTATTATTATTATTATAAACGAATATTTTAACAGGATAAACCATTCAGAAAAATGTACAATATTTACATAAAATATACAATATTTCTGTTCTCCCATGGGTCCTGTGTATAAATAAACTGATTATCGAGGGGTAAGGAGTTCAAATAAGCATACACAAAGTAAACAAATAATGTTAAACGAGAAGAAAAGAAAAAGGCAAAAAAGGGGAATAAGGCAATTAGTAGTAAAGTAAGGAAAAAATTCATTAAAATATAAGTAAGGGCAGTTCATTAAATTGTTTTGCAACATTAAAATAAAAACTTTACGGGCACACTCAAGTTTAATCTTGGAAAAGTCTAAGTCCGTTATTTTTGGTCTTGTTTTGCATTACATCAAAGTAAGTCTGAAAATTATCACAAACATTTCCAGTGTGGCTATCAAAGACTTGTATGCAGATGCGTTTACGTCCAAGCAACTGGACAGAAACATTTTCCTTCTTTTTTGGAATATTTTCACCGTAAATGATTCCAAAACCACGTTTCTCAAACTGTTTAACTTTTGTTGTGTACGTGTTGGTCGAATTGAAGGCAACGATGGAACAATACGTGAAGAGTGGAATAATCATCGTTTTGTAGATGGTAAGTGCAGCTTCAATTGTTAGGTGTGGTCTTACTTGTTTCAGGAGGTAGATTCTGCCTGTGGCTTTCTTGTTAACTAAAAAAGTGTGTTCACGTAGAGAAAGGGACTGATCGAACTTCACGTCGAGGTACTTGTAAAAGCTGGCGCAGGATATGGTGTTTTGGGGATATTTAACTCCGATACCTCCTTTTGAAAAAGGTACAGACTGTCTACGATTAAAGAGGTAGTTAGTGATAACTTTCTTTCCTGTTCCAATAATGGAACATGGTTCAGGGAATCAAAGGATCTGCTCGGATCAATAAAGATAGCACCTGTTATATCTCTTTTCTCCATGTTTTTTCTGATGGTGGCCATACAGAAAGTTCAGTGTTTGTTTGTTTTCTGAAACCAAACTGGAAGTTCGATAGTAAACGGTGTTGTTTTAGAAAATCTGCAATTTGTTGGTGTATACATTTTTCGAAAAACTTGGAGCATGTAGGGAGGACAGTGATTGGCCGGTAGTTCTCCATGGAGCACGTTGTTCGCAATTGGTAGACAGGAGTAACGATACCATGTCTTAGATCGTTTCGGACAAGGCCAGTTTTGAGCGATAGATCGATTACGTGGCAAAGTGGTTTGGCCAGGTAGATGGCGATATCCTTTAGAAAGCTGGGTGGCAGATCGTCAGGCACACTTGCTTTCTTCCGTTTCTTCAATAATTTCTTCAATAGTGTGAAGATGTCTGAGACGGTTACCGGCTTGAATCTTAAGATATTGTACGTTCCCATGCGACTTTCGATTTCATGTTTGTAGCAACGATAGAGAAAAATGTGCAAAAACCAGATGCTATGGTCTTGGCGTTTGAATTCATTATTTCATTGATGACGTACGATTTCGCACTGGTTGATGGATCTATTGATGGATTCGTTTTAACGCAATCCATGAATTGGCAGCGTTTGAGGCATTATAAACAGTATCCCAGTTAACGTGTTATAGTTCAGTGTTAATTTGAATAATCTGTACAAGCTATTGTTTCGTGTTCTAACTTGATAATTGTTTATCTTTCTTCTGCAGTCAATAATGCCATGATCACTAATTGCCGATTCAATAACGTTTATTTCAGTCAAGTTCAGGCAATCAGGCTTTGTGGTAAAAATTAAATCAATAAGTGTTTCAGGTAGTTTCGGTTACCCTAGTTGGCCCCTAGATGGTTTGGATGAGACCGATAACTGTTCTTTTAAAGCCGAATAATGACTTTCATCGAGGTAATTGGAGTTAAAATGTCCGATGATTATCAACTCTTTGTTTTCACGATTTACTTTTGCAACAACTTTCTAAAAACTTCCGTTAAAACGTTTACTAAGATGTTTACTGCTTTCTGGTCGGCAGATAGTGCCAATAATTAACGACTTTGAGTTTTTCAAAAAAAATCTCTATCCAAACACCCTCGATTTCACTATTATCAAAATCACCCGTCTTACGCCTTCTTCAGGCTTCCTTCGATCTTTTCGCTCAAAAGTAAATCCATTTACGCTAACGATAATAACGAAGCATTCAACAAAGTTTCAGTAATACCAAAAAAATTGATGTTATTTTGTATCAAGTAATCCGAAATTTGTTCCTTTTATTATATAAACCACGAACATTGTGATGAAGAACAGTAAAATCTTTATTACGCCATGGACCAGGGCATAATTCCACATCACCAGCTAATAATATCAACGAACATAAAAATTTCAGTACAGCACGTCCGTCCAACATCATGACTCGACCGCATTGTTTACAAGAAATCGTAAAGTGTATTAGAAAAAGTTCTACAACTTTTTGTGGTCCTTACAAAAAACCTATACAACTTTTGAAAAGTTTGACATGTTGAACTTGATACGATTTTTGTAAGGAATTAGCCAATCAGAATTCTCTTAAAGAATAACACGAAAACAGTGTATTAGTGTATTTGACACTTGTTGAAACGGTACAATATTCATGCTCAAAGATGTTCAAACATTTTCTTCACAACACAAATAAAACAAGTTAAAGTAAACTTTATCTGCCCAAGCATGTAAATACAAATTTACAAAATCAGTTCAGTTCAAAAAATGATGATTTATATTGTTTTATTTCTATTTATCATCACTCACATCCATGATGCAAAATCAAAAGCATTGAATCACACATATCATCTACTCCGAGGAAGGAATCTGTTGAAAAAGTTGCATAGTCTTTCGTTATCTTTAAGGAATACTTTGCCATGTAGACGGGTGTGTATTACTTCAAGGTTCAAATAATTACATAAATCAATCAGGAGTTGTAGTCTGTGTGTAATTGTATGATTGTGTGAATTTTGTATGGAAATGATCTATTTATATTTAGCATACCAGACGATGCTACGACGATGATGATGATGATGACGACGACGACGATGATGATGACGACAACGATAACGACGACTATGATTTAAGACATCACAAACATCATGATTTCATCATCATCATCATCATCACCATGATCGAGGAAATGATGAGGAAATACGAATGAACAAAGATGACTTGGTAAGATTTTTGATGCAAAAAGCAATAGATCAAGCACACATCAATAACGTTATGATGAGAAGACAACAAGCCGATCAAATTAGGCGCGAAAAACTAAAATTTTATATCCAGAACAGGGATAATGAAGACGAAATGATGACGAAAAAACTTTTTGAAGCAGTCGATACTAAGTTACAGTCTACCAATTATCCAAACGAAAGTGGTATGATTCAAAATGATGTAAATGGCGCTCCATCAGAACATGACTTCAGTAGATGTATGCATATGTATGCATAATTTTCAATATTAATCGATCATCTCAAATCATCCGATAAAAGGTGAGTTTCACCAGGTTCATGCAAGTGCAAAAATTCATTGAAAATAGTACTGCAAATCTTTTAAATGTTCTAAATGTTAAAAATCCTCAATAAGAATAGTAAATAAAATATAATAAAATCCTTTTAAAAATGATTTTCAACGTTTAACATGCGCATGAATAAAACAGGACCTATGCTTCATGTGAGAAAAATGGAACTGAAGCAATTCGAACTTTCTCCTGAATTAGTATTAAATGATAAATATCCGTAAACGTTACCGTTAATAATCACATATGGCTTATTTGAAATTCATCTGACGTCACCATACACCTAAGCACGGTATCAACCGGAATAAAAACTAAAAACATCTGTTTCGAAATACATTCATTCAATTGAACGAATTTCGAATCTTAAATTTCGAACGTTTCTTAATTAAATCAATCAAAATAAAAACTTTTTTGTTTACTGCGAGATGAAAATTGACATAATAAACAATTAGATTCATGTGTGATTAACTAGTAATCACATTAAATTTTGGGGGAAAATTGGGATTTTAGGAAAAGTTACCCCAAAGTTTTAAAATAAAATTTTGAAATCAATCCGAGCAAAGCGGATGATTTTCCTCAAATCATTCTGCTTTTGCATGTGAATACAAATAAGATTGGAAACGATGGTCCAAGCAAAAATAACAGTTATCGGGCAATGTGGCACCGTTGCGCTTATTTTCATGGAATGGGAGTTTGGAAGAATACTGTACAATTAAATTAAAGGGGAAATACTTTTAAATTCCCAATCTCCATCGATATGTGACTGTTTCTGTTTATTTTTTAATTTATTTATTCACAAATAATTTATAAAGGATAAAAGTGTTAGTTATTTACAATATATACCATACATAATAAAACTGTTATTCTCACCTGTCCTGTTGCACCGCACGTATCCGAAGTGAATGAAAATTCAATATTTTGGAACACTCCATCATGTAATCACATGTTTTTGAGGATGATTTGGGAAACATCTAGACTAGGTTTTAGGCAAAATTTTGAAATCAAACCGAGTAAAGCGAGACAATAATTTAAAAAACCGACGAGTGGTTGGTCTCAAAATTTCTGTGGAAAATAAATGTGATTACTAGTTAATCGCATATGAATCAAATTGTTTATCAGATCAATTTTTATCTGACAGTAAACCAAAATGTTTTTGTTTTGATTGATTTGATTAAGAAGCGCTCGAAATTTAAGATTCGAAGTTCGTTCAATTGCATTGGTCAATTGAATTGTTCCTTTCGGACAGGTTTTTATTTTTTATTCCGGTTGATTTCAAACTCCGGTTGATTTTTTTAAAAAAAACCTTGAATTTGTATGGTGACGTCAGGTGTAACTTCAGTGGTTAGTGCTAGCATATATAGTCACAAGAAAAAGGGCCAGATAATAACTTGTCCGAAGACCAGTGTGCCGTCAATCGATGACTCCAAATGGGCTGATACACTGCTTTTAAAGCGCATTGTAGTGAAGTATCGAAATGCGACATGAACACGGTACTATCCACTACACCATCGCTGAGAAACAATTATATATGCACTAGTCATAACATATGACCTTGAGGGCAATTTGGGGTTAACGGCTTTTACTTTGACAGTTTTCAAAATTTGATAAACTGCCAAAACGAAGCAAGGGTTTATTATCCCCAAATTGGCTGAAAGGTTCATGTTATTACTTGTTAATCGTTATCTTTGATGACATTTTTCTGTCCTTTCTTTTTATTCATCCTATGATTTTTTTTTTATCGTACGATATTTTTTTAACCATTCACACTTCGAATAATCTTTATTTAAACCACAATCACAATTCGAATCAAGGAGATCACATTCGAATCTAAAAACTTCGAATCTTAATGCTTTGTTAACATTTTGTCATTGCAACCGGCCGATTACAGCTAAGAGGGCTGTATCCAACTAGGTGGGCAAATTGCGGATTAGTGGTCATGTGGTCACGGCACTGCTCTGTAATCAACCATACGATTAAGTTCAGAAATTTTGACTATTTTTGCAAAGGGGGAATAGATTATTTTTTTAAAACCTCTCCAGAATTTCCAGTTGGAATGGGACGAAACACTTCCTAGTTCCTAATACTAATCATTGTGCATATATCCAAAATTCAAAAGATTCTTGATGACCAAAGTAGTTCTCAAGCTGGTCTTGGCATAATCTTTCTGTCAAAACATTGTGACACCATGTCATGTGATGAAGAAATTTGGCTAATTCAATGACAGAATGAACCGTGATATTTGTATGATGTTATTCATGAAATGAACAAGATATTTCTTGCATTATGCGTAAAATTTCCTTTTGATGTTAGAGAAATTGGAGCATTGCTGACTGCTTGACTTTTATTTTTTTCAGACTCTCTTTCCATAAATTTAATTGACATTTGCTCTAAAATGCAAAACTCCACAAAATCTGTGAATTATGAGTATCAATGCATATGCAGTGTATTTTTAACAAACACACTGACAAATTGTTGTTTAAAAGGAAAATGTTCAGATAATGTCACATACGACTTTATTCGTGCAAAGCGACCTTTCGGCTCGAAAAGAGTCGCAGTAAAAAATATTGATTTCCACGACGACAGTGCGCCAAAAAACATTGTTGCTGTAAACATGAAAAACACAAGACGTTTATTTCTGTTAAGGAAAATCTTTGAAAATCATTACATGAGAGATATAGGGCAATCAAGCCAATCAGGCTTGCAACTTTTTCCTACTTTTTTTCCGCTGAAATCGCTTTGCGCGAAAAAAGGCGCCTAGTGAAAAACCGGCTTAAAGGAGAGAAATTATTTGCCTCACAAATTTTCGTGAATTTTGGCCAAACATCCTCGCCAAAAATCCCTGGAGGATTGATTCGCGAACATAAATCCACGCGAAATATATATAAAATATTATCGTTCCTTTGTAATATAATGTTAATTCACTCTCTACTGATTAACAATGTTCTAGTGCGGACTATATCCCAAAATATGCTACTGGCCAAAACACTTATATGGGACATAAAGCGATGTCATTTGAGACAAAAGATAAACTCTTGATTATGATATATGATTCTAATAAAAGTACATAATATAGATATATTTGGGTTAAATCACACAATCAAAATGTATGAAATATTTATAAAAAGTAAAATTCACGAAAACGAATCCTCGAAATTCGTGAAAATAATTTGACGCGAAAATTTCTCTATTTCTGCTGGTTTTATTATATATATCACGGTCTTTCTATAACTTCCACCCATAAATTCAATTATTTATATTCTGCACATTTTTATGAATTGCCACATACATTGAGGGAATTAAATTTTGCGGGAGATTTCTGGCAAATGAAAATTTTGCGCGTTTCGCAGGAATTTATTTACGCGGCAACATGGAAAAACTTCACATGACTAAATTTGTTACATTCACCTGCGAAGTTGTTTTCTAAAGAGATAGGTCCATAGGAACCAATAGACCTTTTCATAAATTACATGTTACAAATCCCATCACCTCGATTTCAAGATGAATTGTAACCACATTAGGGTCGTTTACAAAGTGAAACAATAGGGAAATATTTTTTATGATGTTCCTTCATCATGCTTAATCATGAAATAATTAGTAACATTAAAAGCGAGGCGATGAATGTTTTGTCATTATGTATGAAAAGGTGAAAAGGTCTATCACACAGAAAAAAAATAAAAATGGTCCGAATAATCAAGTGCATGACGTCATAATTGAGGGGAAACATAAATTCCTGTTTAATTGCTAATATGCATCTGAAAATTGAAATCTCTAAATACCAAATAATGGAGATCCAGGAGAAAATTTTGTGGCGTAAATATACGTACTTTACTCTTAAGCCTGGGCGGAAATTTGGGACAAACAAAGAAACTTGAAATCTCTGTTGCTTGTAATTGCAAATTGTTTTCATGAGAAACCTCTTCAGGTCGAATTGTAGTGGCTGAAAATCCCGTACTTGGTTCAGGACGTGATTTCGTTCTCAAACTTAATAGAGAGAAATGCAATGGAATTGGCAATGCGTTGTCGTGATTTAAGTGGCGTACGATGCGTATTAACATATGCGGAAACCTATTTTATTACGCGTAATTTACATCGGAATCATTTACATTAGAAACTCAACTCAATTATGCTATTAAATATCCAAGATAACTCTATTTATTTCGAGTTGGTACCAGAATAGTTACAAAGAACTAATACAAACTAAAACAGTAAAACTATAAAATCATTAAAATCATAAAGAAAAATGAAATCTCAACATAATTTCAAGAGCAGATACGGCAGCTGCAGTTTAGATTAAATGACCGCAACTTGACTTTGAAGGTGTTCAGTGAGGATGTTCCCTTAACAGGAATGTGGCAAGCTATTCCACATAACACAACCCTTGAAATGGGGAGTGTTCGTACCATAGGTGGTAGTACGGACTTTAGGTATCGTAAGTAAAGTACCGGGACGGAGTTGGTAGTTTAAGCATTTTGGGACAAAAAAATCGGACATTAAGTCTGCTTTCAACCCATTCAAAGGCTTGTAAATTTCCACTGGAAGCATTTTCAGATGCATTTTATGGATGGGCTCGCTGCAATCTAGACTGAGGAGATCCTCGTAGCTATAAGATATATCGCTAGCAGGATCCCAGTATTTAACAAGGGTTTATTAGCAGAATAGAACAAGCTTCCATTACATTAACACTATGCCTCAGTGATAAAAAATTAATCTTAAGGGCAGCTTCTAAACAAACAGCTTTCCACACCAATGAACATGTCAAATTCACAGCAAGCTCATAGGCAGCATGATAACCCTTACTTTAGCAGGCATATTAACATACATGATCGATGGAGTGTGTTTTCGAGTTTACATACACACGATGATAACTTGTGTACTGGTTGTGATTTCCATTAGTTCGAGCATGTTTTCATGTAATATGGTAAATATAAACGTTCCGCATTCTGGACATTCTTCCTTACTTTCTCACCAACATGGTAAACCATCTGATCGTCCTTTACAAAGGTTTTTAATAAAGGTATGATTTTATTCTCTCACGCATTCACGCATTCCCTGAACTAAGTAGTTTCTTTCCTATTATGAAGGGAAGGCTTTGATGATGCTATAATGACATTTTGGTTTTCGGAAGACCGCAAATACATTTTTACTTTTACAGGGTACGAAGGATCGATTTTCACCTGTTAAGAAGAGTTACGTTTCGATACCTGATCTGACCAGCTATGAGGTCAATAATGGTGATGAAGACGAAAGTGATGACGAAAATGATGAAGATGATGACGAGGATGATCGAAAACATCGTAAAAATCACCGTTACGAAGAAGAAGATAATGACGAGGATTATGGCCATCGAAAACATCGAATAAGTCAACAATACCAAGATAGACATATATATGACTCACAGAAAATGCTGATGTTGAAATTGTTGCGGAAGTTCTTGAACACTAGAGAACAAACAGCATTATTTGGTAATTATGAAAATAGTCCTCTTAAACCACTTGATCCTTCACTGTTCGCACCACAACTTCCTTTTGCGCCACTTTCCCAACCACCACTTCGTTCTCCGTCGCAAGATACTTTTATAGAAAGATTGCAACAAAATTCATTGCATACCAAAGATTTGTTACACCAAAGAGACATGGACGATGAAGTGCAGAGAAAACTGAACGAACTTCGTAATATACTTCACAGTAGTATCCCTCCTCAAGGTTATGAACAAATTGTACCAAATATGTTGTATTCATCAAATGCATATGGAAGTAATGTCATTGAAGGTGAAGGTCTTCAAAATAGAATTGGACAAAAAAACATGTTTGAAGATATGCCAGCAAGTAGGGATTCCTTACTTGGCTTTCAATCTGGATATAATACGGCCAATCGGAATCGTCAAGACTTGCCAGGTTATTCAAATTCAATTCCAATTGCAGCATCACCATTCAGCACTCCGTACCAAAATCTTCCCAATTCAAATTATGTAAACAATGTTGAGAAACCTGACCCATTATTGCAATTAAGTAATCCGTTACAAAATGTTCCCAACCCAATTTATGAAAACAGAGCCGAGAAACTTGCACAATTGTCTGCTGACACTGCAAAACAATTATACGGCAATTTTTACAACAAAGATAAAAGTATCTACAATGAACTCAATACGCAACAGACAGGAAACGATATTTTAGAAAATAAACAAGTCGCTGAACAAGCAGTGTCTATTCGACGTCCAACAGAATTTACAAATACAATGAATGATAAAACAGCATTCAGCACTCCGTACCAAAATCTTCCCAATTCAAATTATGTAAACAATGTTGAGAAACCTGACCCATTATTGCAATTAAGTAATCCGTTACAAAATGTTCCCAACCCAATTTATGAAAACAGAGCCGAGAAACTTGCACAATTGTCTGCTGACACTGCAAAACAATTATACGGCATTTTTTACAACAAAGATAAAAGTATCTACAATGAACTCAATACGCAACAGACAGGAAACGATATTTTAGAAAATAAACAAGTCGCTGAACAAGCAGTGTCTATTCGACGTCCAACAGAATTTACAAATACAAAGAATACAGAAGTTGCCCAGTCCCATCTTAAAGACATGCTTCATCAACTTTCCGAAACCAATCCTCCAGAAAGGGAAACTGTTCGAAACGGTTCGACTCATATTTTGAATTTGAATAATTCCTTCAATGGAGCACTTCACGAGATTGATGGTATCATGACACAGTTAATGAACATTGATCACAAAACAACCGATGAAAGAATATCAAAAGGTCAACACAACTTCCTAAATGTAACTAAAAACGCTGAGGAATTACTAACAACCCTTAAGCACATTCGTAATTCAACACTTACAAACTCGCAACTGTACAGTGATAACAGCAACCATAAAACAGAAGAGAATCTATCAATGGTGAAAAAACCTGAAAACTTAAATAAAAACAAAATCAATGCTAAGAAAGGAAGTCCAAAATATATAAGAAAAGCAAAAGAGATACCATTAAAAATCGTTACAAAGACACCGAAAGGCAAATCTCATAAATTTGTAAATATGACAGATATTATTAAAAACAAAGACCAAAAGTTGAAAAAGAAACTTTTAAAGAACAAAATCATCCACAAATCCGCAAAAGGAAAAATGGCTGTCAATGAAACATTCAAAGCAAATTTCTCGTTTCTGAGTAAAGAGACGAAAGAAAAAGCAAAGAAAGCATATAAACTTAAAAAACAGATTCAACAAAACTATCTGAAATACAAACAACTAGTTAATGAATTTCGTCAAGAAAGTACATCTGTTGGCGACGTAGATGAAAACAAGGCGTTTTGGTCAAGCGGCAATAAAATGATTCCAAATCAGCAAACTGATAACATATTGACGGTTAACGGTACAAGCAACACTACTGGAAATCATGGCAAAATCACAACTAATGAGAAAGCGTGGATATTGAATGTTGATGTATAAAACAATACTATTTGGTGAATTTACGATGTTTGTTTGATGTAATTCTAAAGGAAATTCTCATCCTTTTGCATCATCAGACATTTTACCAATCTGTATGACAGGATTCCTCAGATATTACACTATGTTTTGAGTGGAACAACTTTACATACCCGCAGTCTAGTCAGTCTATTTAATTTTTTAGGTTAGAACTTTCTGTTTGTATAATTTTAACCCACTGAATTAAAAATAGGTGGTATGTTATGCCTTTAAAGGGCTTGATAAGTGGAGTAGAGCGTAGTACATTAAAGTAATGAGACACCCCAGTGGTTAACATCTTCAAAAAATCTCTGTGGAGGAGTGTTTTATTGAAACAGCAGGCGATATTGCTTGCCACTCCTATAGAAAGCACACCTGCACAGAGACTTTTTGCACAGAGACGGTTATTACGGTTATAATCTCTTTACAAAACTAAGCTAGCAGTGCAGTGGTACCAGTGTTAACAGTCAGAACTAAAAACGGATATTTACCACGGTCAAAACCTTCTTGCTCCGACTTCTCCAAAAAATCCATTTGTTTGTTTGGTTTAATATTTCAATACATTAGTTACGAAAACGAGAGACGAATTAATTATGCACAAAAATGTAAACAGATTGGCTTAAAAATTTATGAGCACGGAGAAATATTGAAGACATTGCGGTGCGAAATTCACAAAAACATTTTGGTGAGGGCAATCGGAGCATTATTTTTCCATTTTTTTGGTAACTGTGGGCAGTGCTGGCAAACGAAGCATGCTACCAAACAAATGTGCCCTAAGTGTCTCATTACTTTAATGTACAATGCTGTTTTGTTGTTTTAAACATGTTGTTTTGTTATAACAAAATTCGTCCCACATCGTAATACTACACGAAGCTGTTACTACGATGGCAAAGGTTCATTCTCGAGTTCTTTCTGACACACAGTTTACGCAATCTTCGTGAGAAAAAATTCCACATATAATATTAAATAACAAAGTTTTCTCTTCGATAACATTTTAGGGCAAAGAATTTCTCCATGATATTTTTTTACCAAGAGTTACACAGTTCTACAGATCTATTGGAATAGCTTCGTGCTATTGCTACAATAAAATTGGAATAAGAATAAGAATAAAGGATTTATTTCAGTTCCGAAATTTACAATAACAAATAATTTCGTATTAATTGGACATTATACTAAATTGCTTCCGGTACAGTTTGGTGTCTGTTATAAAATGTTATAAAGGGTACCAATATTTTAAATTATGGTTTTATTTCTGACTTAGTTCGTTACAAGATGGGACATGGGTTTTGTTATTTTTAAGGGGACAGTTTTAAAAAGGCAACGGTAGCTATCAGAAAGTGGCCCTAAAAGCTTATTTTGAACTGAACCTATGCAACATTTTGTGCATAATTCTTTAACAAATATGGGTTGGTCGTTTTTCATATCGTCACGATTTTGATGTAATAACCTACACGATTCTACCTAAACCTTTTTTAAATTTTGTTATTTCAATATTAATGGAAACCTTCAAACTTTGAGAATGAACATAATGCCAGCTTACTTTTACCATAATCAGATCACGTTCCACCTGAACGAACATGAGGATGATTCAGTAAAAGTTACATTTCCGGGTTTGGTAGCATTATTTCTATGTTCTCTTAGCAATACACAGCGAATGAAAAGAAAATTTTATGATGAAAATGTTATTATATGCTGGTTTTATGCAGCTCTTTTTGATGCCAGTCATTTTCTCTTGTTTTCAACACCATCAACATGTTTTAGTAAAACATCGCCATGGTTACAAGAGAACAAAGGACAAAACTGGAGGAAAACGATTTGATGTAAGCATGACTCCACATGGGGTATATGTTTCTTATGATCACCGTCATTCAATTCCGGAACAGGTAAAAAAAAATTCACTTCTTAATATATGGACTTTCATGTTCTTGGTTTTTATTAACCTAGGTCAGCAAACTTATTTTATGACTAATTACGCATGTTGAACCGCTTTTGGTCAATTTAAATAAGAAAAGACCCTGTAGCTCAAAATCGTAATTTTAGATAAGGGAGCATGCACAAAGTCTGCCAAAGTCAATTCCAGGTCGATTCCACCTAATGGAGAATGGTCTTAAGAATTATACATTGAAGCTGCAAGAAAACCTTTTTATGCATACCACTCCGTTTGTTTCTGCTGATTTTTTATCATCAAGTAATTGCTTGTATTTCTTTCTAGACATTTGTGCCATCTACCAGCAATTCAGATCCTTTGTCACAATACTACTTTAATGGTAACCCTCATCCAAATGGACCGTTCACTGAATACTCTGACCGAAGTTTGGATTTTATTCATGGGAAATTGAATGCTCCATTCTATGACCAACCTGAAGGAGATGATTATCATGATTCGAATCATATTGACGAAGAGGCGCACGATGTTGCTTCTGATAATGCAGCACCAGAGGATCACCACCAGCAAGAAGGCAGTTGGAATATGCCAGATTCTCATAATGTACCTGATATCAATTCTCTTGAGTATCACCAACCTTTACATCACGAAGTTCAGCCTGAAGATGAAAGGGTTGAACGAAGAAACTTCAATCCTTTTGATGTGCATTCCCAGTCGCACGAACACTTGTTCCATCCAAACCACGTAGATGAACTCCATGCAGCAATTCATGATCATCAGCATGAATATCATAAACAGTTCAATGAATATTTCGATCATCCTTTCAGTTCAACTAATCAGGGCTATGAGCAAATAGCACCTGGCAATTTGGATCATTTTCACACAGGTTCCCATATACATTTTGATGATTTTAATGAGGCGCCTGGAAATCATTTTCATTCTGATCCCCATCTACCTCTGCATAATTTTGGAAATTTGCCGCCCTACCATATTGACCCCCATTTACACTCTGAAGGTTTCAATGAAATTGATGAAGATAATCATCCCAGTGAAATTGATTTGCCCCATGACCCACATGGTCCTTCAAATGTAAACAACAATTTTTGGCACCAGAATGTGTATCCTTTGTTACAAGATCATTTAACTGGAAAAATTCCAATTTCATACCGATTCCCTCCACATGCCGGCGTAAAAGGTCAGGTACCTTCTAGCTTCCTCGCCCCATATAGTTTTGTTGAAGGTAATATGGATGATTTCTCTCAGAGGGATTCCGTAATTGCACCAGAGAAAGTCATTGAAACTAGTGATCGGTTACAAAGAAAAGGGAAGAAGAAGATAAAAACACAAGTTCACAAGAAGGTCAAATCGTGGAACAGAAAAAACATCCGAAACAAGAAACGAAAAACAAGAAGAAACAGAATGCATAAGCGAGCAAATAAGGGAGAAGGGACTACAAGAAAGAACGAGGGGACAGAAAACGAGAAAGATATTTCCCAGCTACAAGTAAGACAATTACTGGAAACCATCAATAAATTGAATCTCTCCGACGCTGATGTTAATGGAAAGAATGATTCAACAAACGAAAAGGCTAAGCAATCATCAATTTCAAGGAATAACATAAGGCTTGACAACGTTTCATCTGACATGGAAGCATTTGCTAAGTTCAATGATGGTAATAGTAATTCCATAAATGAGGAAGCAAATGCAGAACCTGGTGTGAAAAGAAAAAAATTGGAACGCGGTGTTTTGAGAGCAATTATTCCAATAATCGAAAGGTTTCCCAATAAGAAGTACTTTCCGATCAGAAACGACTAAAAACACATACATGTTTTTATAATTCAATTTAAGGATTATAATCAAAATCTGTGTAAAAGCTTCATAAAGTTTAATAAATCTGGAGAAGACAGTAACATATGTGTTGTTAGCTGACATACGACATACTTCAAAAAACCGGATTCGGTTTGTCCCTGGACCTTAGAAAATAGATTAGAAAAACCAATAGAAAAAACGGAACATACATATTTTTAGAACAAAGCATTTTTCATGAATTTAGGTCAATATACAAAAATAGAAATCTTATCTTAAAACTAATAAGGTCCGGGGTCCAGGGTACGGTTTTTGTAAAGGTCCTGGTTCGGGCCTATTTTTTAAATTAACCCTAAATTAACACATCGCCCTGAGCGCGAAAAAATGAGACAATTAATTTTTAATTTTCCGATTAATATAAATCCTCTCTCAAATCTTTTTTGTAAGTGAGGGAATGTAAAGATAAAAAAATTCTTCAAATTGTTAATAAAGCATGAAACATTTCTATAAACATACTGACAATCCTTTTTTAAGATAGACAGAGACACACGCGTGCGCCCAGCACATTTGTATTTAAAGATTACTAAATGTGCAAACTTTTAATAAAAACGATATTTCACGCAGACTTAACGTATGCATTAGACAGTCCTAAAAATCAATAATGAAAATGATAACTTCATCAAATTTCGATTATATCGTCTGGTTATCACTAGTCTATGGTTCAAAAAACCTTTTAACTTGAATTAATCTCCAACAGAGATTTAATAAAGACAACTGCTATTGAAGGATATTTTCCAATTTTCAGATTGTATTGGCGGATCAATTTTCTAGTTTTCCTCTGTCTAGAAAAGAAAATATAATACATTTTATTAAATTAAAAATACTGATAAAAGTTGAAGTTTTTAAATCCGTGCATGGAAACGTGTTTACAATATTTGTATGGGGATAAGGTATTATTTATAATCAGTGTGTCTTCTGTGTGATAAGCATTTTATGTAACCTGTTATGTTACCTGTTACGTTCGATTGAGGTTATTTTAGTGTGATTTTTAACAGGAAGGGTGATGGTGCAAGACCAACCAGGAATAAAAGAAATATATTCAAGTTCTTTCGAACAATTCAGAATCAGGTTCATTAAAAAAAGATCGTCATTTTCAGTTATACTAAATCATAATTTTTCATTTACATACATAATTAATTAAAAAATTTGTTTAGGACATACTCATTCTTTTTTTACTTACTCACAAAACGAAAAAAAGTCACACATTCTTGTTTTCACCCACGTCTTAAAATACGCTCCATAACACTAAAATGGACAACGTTAACCAATGCGAAACATCGCACTTCTAAGCACACTCTCCTGTCATTGTGCACGAAATGACGGACAGGATCAAAACAGATGATTCGGTGGTTGGACAAATATGAACATGACGTTGCATACGATTAGGCGTATGTGGAAACAACACTTTCCACAGACGAGTAGAATAATCAAACACTGCGCAGTTATTGTCCATCTTCAGTCTATTTTGTTTACATTCATACGTCAATCAAAACCGGACAGTGGAACTTGCATCTGGAAGCAACAAGAAGGAAGTTACGCAGGTTCTTTGCCTATGACCGACCGAACTATAATCATTTTGACCCTTTACTGGCAGATATGATACAACTACCAGAAGAAATCCACCCAGAAATTTATAGTCAGTTCCTGTAAGTGAGCCTTTCTAGCTTAGTCTAGATTCGTCTTAGTCTTGATTCTTTCTAGCAATGAATAAACCCCTTCACTAATAACACAGGATATATTTTCATAATGGCGGCAACGAGAACGGTCATACTCTTCAAGCTTGCAGTTAAAGTTTTATCGATAGCTGCGATAATATTAAAATCAATATGAGTTGAGAAAAAATGTTTCTTATCTTCTGATGTTCTGATATATTGGTTTTAGTGGCAATATTATGAACATAACAGGGGAAAGTGAAAAGTTCTACACGTCAACTCTATGGATTTCATGAAGTTTAGATACAACTCTCGCTCAAAATATTTAGACCTACTACTTTTACTTACTCAGCGGCGGATCTAGGGTATGTCAAAAATTGTGGAGGAGCACATTAACCTAATTTCTGTTTTCAGTTTGTATCACCAATGGGATTACTTGCACGTTTTTCTTTTATGGTTTAATGGCTAACATTCTCCTCCACAAATTTTGACATACCCTCTAGATCTGCCTCTGCTTACTGTGGTGATATTGAGAAATGCCCTGGGCCTTTTGAAGTTCGGCCAAATCCAGAGCTAGAAAGAATTACATCATTGAATAGATTGCACTTATTACGGGAAAGATAGAGCGTCCCGTATTAAAACCAGCTTGTGTTCCTCCTCCGCGAAACGTCAATTCTAAATCAAAATATTTTTGTGAGAAACATCAATGAATAATTCCGTTTTTTGACTGAAATGATCAAATATGCTAAAACCACACTCAGCTTCCTATATGAATTTTTATTAATAGCCCGCTCTCCCGTTTTATGCTGCTCAGCTTCTTGTTTCATCATAACGTAAGAGGATTATGGAAATATATTAACAACATCACGGAACTTTGTTCAAGTTTTAAAAATATTGACGTACTGTCTCTCAGTGAAACTCACATAAACAACAGCAAGCCGGAGGACATGTTCAGCATATATAATTACTCTTTCATGAGAAGAGATCGACCTAACGGTATCGCAGGAGGTGTTGGCAAACATTTCAAACAAATTTGCCAAAGGGAAGCACTGGAAAAGAAGGGAAGTTCTTGAAAAGGCCGAAAATTGTGCCTCCGAAGTCGAAATCTTTTTTAATATGTATTGTATACCGACCCCCGGACAATTCAAAATATCTACATCCGAACTTTTGTGAATATTTTTATGAGTCATTATGAAATGCAAACAATCACAGTAATGAGGTGATTGTCACGAGTGAAATTAATGTGAACGGCAATCATGATGACATAAAGACAACATTACAAGCCTAAGGTCTCAACTCATAAAAAGCGCTACTTGAATCGATCATCACTCTGAGACCTTGATTGACATAGTTGCGCCA
Organism: Turritopsis rubra; assembly: GCA_039566895.2. NCBI lineage: Eukaryota > Metazoa > Cnidaria > Hydrozoa > Anthoathecata > Oceaniidae > Turritopsis > Turritopsis rubra. The sequence goes on along the minus strand of CM077625.1, from coordinate 3,258,388 downwards.
AATACTCCGTCGTCCGTCAATGAATCGAAAATAATACCTACAGCTTATAGTGATCACGATATGGTCGGTTGCGCTTGAAAAATTAACCATGTTAAATATAGTCATAAAACTTTAGAATGTCGTGATATGAGAAACTGAGATCAAAATAAACTCTGCAACGATTTAGATGCATGTGACTGGAGTAAAGATTATAATTCAACTAATGTTAACATTGGATGTCATGAAGCATCTCATTCAATCTTGCATCGATTCTATGATCCCAATTAAAACCAAAATGGCACAGGAGAAACCATCATTAAACGTAAACGTTCAGAGGGATCAATTTTACAGAAAATCAAGAAAAAGCAGATCCAAAAATGATTTCCGCGCCTTTCGAAAAGGTCATAGCGGCACCACTGGATCCACTACAAATCCTGGAACTGCACAATCTTGCACAATGCCAATCTAAACCTTCTCGTTGAAAGTGTACCATCACGTCCTTAAGACCTGGGCCCTTCTCGAGTGAAATTTGACCTAATGTTTTTGCAGATTGGGGTAATCCCTTTGAATATAAGGAGTCACTTTTACACCTCTGCTTTGGCCTTGAGACATCTTCCTGATGTAAACAAGGATTTACTTGATGCTCCGACGCTTGGTGCAAATCCACTTCAAGAATTTATTCACGATACCTCTAATACATCATTTTCTGCTCCAATAAAACGAATGAAATTGAAGTCGTTTCAAGACCTAAAAGTTAAACTAATGGTCAAAGTAAAGGAAGTCGTCACTATCGCTGCAGAAAGGAGCAATTTTGGGTGATTGCTTGTGATTGCCAAAAGCAAAGAGCCGATCTCACTACAAGAAGTGCTATCCTACTCTCTTAGCCCGATCCCATGGTCACTTGGCTTGCCAGGCGGAGGTAATTTTCTTTAGTAGCTAAGAATGTTGGTGATTTGATTTCAAATTAAGCATATCTTTGAGTTTTTTCTTCTTCACCATTAGGTAAATCATAATTAAAATTATTTAGGTGCTATATAAAGCAGTGTCCTTACTGTTGATTAATCTATAGAAGGTTGGATTTTTGATGGTATGGTTATTCTCCAGCAGCTCGCTTCAATGCAGTTTTTAACATTTGGTGATGTATCGGAGTTTGTTTTGCGTCGTATTATGAAAAATAAAATAGTCGTTACCGATCAATATAATGATGGTTCAATAAAATCGTTTGAAAGAAACAGAAGTGCCTCTGGAAGTCTGAGAGTAAGAATTTAGAGGCGAAAGGCGAGAGCAAAGTCGACCGAAACTGAACTGTGGGCAAAATACTTGAAAAACGTAACAAGACAGAACTTATTCAATTCCTGTTAGAAGATTGGTCTCACCCAGAGCTTTTTTCAAGGCTTTTGTCACAAGAATTGGTGCTGTATATGTGAATGGCATAAAGTTTTTGCAAGCTAAGTTGCGTGGATGGAATTGTTATCAGTTCAAAGGAGGATTCTTTGAAGACTGACCAGGAAGAAGGAGACAAAAAAGTTTTTATTTGTGCGCAACACGCAAGTTTTAACAGCATACAATCAGTCTGTAAATCTACCGTGGCTAGTGATATCCCAATTTAAATATCCTTATCCAATAAGCATGTGAATATTCATAAAGATTTGGGTTAGGAATCAGGAAAGGATGTCGGATGTCACGGAGATTGCATTGCAGTTCGGTAGGAAGTTTTGCTTGGATTTACCATCGTTACACGCATTCACTGGTAACGATTACACGAGTGATAGGATTGTTTGACGTATTTTTTGTGAACTATATACTGAGATTTTTTTCTTTTTTTTATCCCTAGTATATACCAAATACCAAAATCTTTTGAGGAGCTTTTGCATGAATTAAATCGTGAAGATGATGCAAAAACTCCTAAAACACCATTACTTGGCCTATGACGTCATCAAAAGTTTGTAGCCTCCGTAGCCGTGCAGAGGTTGTTTAAAACTACGAGCTTCTTACATTTTTTGTTTTTCTTCAATAATCTATCAACTAACACTATTGGATTTAAAGATTTCCGACATCGATTTTTTATTTCACTGCGTAACGTCATCAAGACATTTAGTTCCCCCGGCACGGATCCACAAGAAATATCAGAAACAGGCTTGTAAAGGTATTTGACTTGCTATTTTTTTGCCTTTTTTATCAGTTTCAAATTATCCGCATCGTAGAATTTTTTGGCGTCCAGCGCCCTGACTCAACCCTGCAACCCTCAAGTAAAAGTATACCATTTCGAAAAAGATAATCATTGAGAACAAGAAAACAATGTAAATGGCGTATGCGCAGATGAAGTGTCATTTTCTCATTAGAAATATAGGTGGTTAGAGATAGAGGTTATGTACATTATAATAATGGCTTATTAACCGTTTAGCCGGTCCAATACGGGAAAATATTGACGGAGGTTGTGTAAAAGCGTGCTTAAATTCTCATACGGGGGTTTATTGAAATAAATTAATTAATAACTTCGTGGTTGTGGATAAACTTGTCGTATTAGGGGATTTAGGAGCACTTTAGAGGTTTTTTAATATTTTTTTATACGCTCAGAGAGTCTTGTTTTTCTTGACCATTTTGTTCAGGAAATCAACTTTTTTAGGCATCTAAACATTATTACCTGGAAGCAATAGTGAATGAATAGTGACAGTACAGCCAAATGAGAGCTTCTGATTGGCTTAGACGCGTTTCTCGAGGTCATCGGTACAGAGCTGTACTGACTGGTTTGCGTCATAGGTTATAAAGTGGTAGTTTGAAAACAAATAAACGAAAAGTGAAAAGAAAGCAAGCAAGTGTCGCGTTTAAAAAAAACTGTTAGGTGTTATGCTTGGACGAATAATAAGTGAATCAGTTAAAGGAAATCATTGCATTGATTTTTTTCTATTTTTAATAATAAATCGAATGTCACACAAAAATGTCAAAAAAAAGTTTGTATACGAAACTCGACCTGTACATTCGGACCTCGGGTTTTGTATTTCTCTGTACGGATGCGCAAACAGTCAGTATCCCGTTAGTATTGACCGGCTTCACAAAAAATGTAAACAAAGTAACAAAATGATGAGGAAGAGTCTACATTGCAAGCACAGAAAATATAAGAAAACAGAAGGAAAATAAGTTATTCTTTTAGATATTACAACAAAAACGTTTTAGCAGGGCGATAATTCTTCTCTTAATTATGTTGCCAGGTACTAAATGGCTTATTTACCTTATTAGCCTGTCAATACTTGGGAAAATATTGACCTCGGTCGCTCGTATGACGTCACAACTTCGGTCAATATTTTCCCGTATTGACCGGAAATACGGTATAATACAGGCTAAACGGCTAAACGGTTAATAAGTATTAGTTATCGCACAGTGCCGAGTGCAATATGGCGAATATTTTTCGAATTTCTTATATTTTTGCTGTTATTTCAAAAGCCTTTAGGCGAGTGAAATAACAGCAAAAATATAAGAAACGAAATTAAAGCTTAATTGACCAATAGGATTGCGCGAAGTTTTTGTATCGAATACAGCCCTGCTACGCGGGTAATAATCCATTAATACATTTACAGGTGATCTCCATCATATACGATATTACAGTTTTGATGGAAATTCTCTCTCCGTAATTCTATCTTAACCTTAATTTTATTCCTTAAAAAAAATTTGTAAACATATTTTCATAAAAGTATATTTTTTGTAATCCATTTCCGAAATTAGACCTCTCTGGCTCCTAAAACTGCAATTTAGGAGGTCTGTAACACAATTAAGAGGTATCTTTTGTTGAGATATTGAAATGTGAAAATGTGTAATTTAAGAAAGCTCTTGTAACTTTGGGTATCATTGTACCATCATGTTTGAAAATTTTAATCGTGAATATCCAAAACTATATTTTAACCCTAAAAATGTGATTTTTGGAATTTTCAATTTACAATTTGGCAAGGTCTTAAAAAACACTGGTTATTCCTTACGTGAATTATAATATGAATAGATGCATACAATTTTTTGTAAGGGCCAAAGTTATACCTAATATACTGTACTATTGACTTTTGACTCTTACTAAATAACGTATGTAACTTTTCACAAGTTTGAATAACCCTATACTAACTGGTGCCCGAAATAAACAGTTAGTATATGGGTTATTACCCGCGTTTGTATTTCTTCAAAATTATACTTCGCTTTGTGCACAAAAAAAAAATTGTAAACAAGCTTTCCTTTTTCATTTTTGTGTGACATTCGATTTGTTATTAAAAATAGAAAACATAGAGAAATCAAGTATTCACTGATAAGTTGAGCATACATTATTTTGGTCGTCGGTTCCACACCACTGGTTTTCCTAATATGAGGCACTTGCGCTGTTACTTCCGCAGAGAAGAGTATAAAAATAATATGTAAAGGGAGAGGCGAATGTTGATTTTAAATTAATCGATGGTAAATAATGATAGATTGCTTAAATAGTTTATCATGAAAACATTTAATATACTTTCTATACTTATTTCTTTGCATACACACCTGATACGTACTCAAGACGGTTTCGATTTGAAAAACAAGAGAAACGGTGTGAGCATGACACCAAATGGATTATATATCGACTATGGCTCACTTGAAAGTCCATATCAGAGTCTGGCCATGCCTCCAAATCCATCTCAGAGTTTGCCAATGCCTCCAGTAAGTATATCATCTTTTTAACATCAGTCCCTACAGATATAAGCAACGGATTAAATTTATCTGTTAATTTTTTTTTAATTTTTAATTTTTTGTAGAACCTGTCCAGCGGATACAGATATCCTATAGACGGACATTTAGCCGATAGTTTTTCAAGTCATCAGAGACGGGACAATAATGATATTCATCACTATCATGAAGATGATGACGACTATGATGGAAATTATAACGAAGACGACGACGATGACGATGACGATGACAGCGACGAGGACGATGATAATGATGACGAAAACAAAATAAATAGAGATCGCATAACACGAAGAAACATGTTTTTGATGATGCTTTCTGCTTCTATTCGTGAAAACATGCTACGAACGTATTTACATCAACGACCAACACCCATCCATCCTAGAAACAACTTCTTTCCCTGGTTTCACCATAGATACCCAATAACAAAAGAGGAATATGCTGATCATTTGTTAGAACATGCTCACGAAAGACCGTTGTATCAAATGTCCAGTGCCTTGAAAACAGACGCAAATCACTATGACGTCACAGCTGAATATAACAACAAACTCAATCAGTACTTCCAAACGCAATCAAGCAACACAAATCAAGGCTATGAACAAATTGCGCCAATTGAACATCAGCCCTTCCTACCAGGATCAAGTTCATCAACAAGAAATGCAATGTTTTGGCATCAAATCGCTTTTCCGATGATTCAAGATCACATTTCGGGTTATGCATTTCCAGGTCATGGAGGAATAAAAGGACAAATGTTTCCATTGGAATCTTCTGAATCTTTTAAGAAAGATGAACGAAATCACAATCCTGAGAGAATGCCGGATGAGAAGAGTACAGATGCGCGTGGAAGCACGAATACCTCTCTCAACAATAGGATTGAAGAAACAGAACACACGGAGGACGAAAATATAAGAACATATAATTCAACAAACATTTCTAACTTTAAGGAGGTACTAGACAAAATTGGGAATTTTTCCAAAACAAAATTCCAGCGTTTAAAACTAAAGTTATTGAATATAATTTCCAAGAAAACCAATAATAATCGACTTCAAAAAATTACCGAAGATGGGAAAAATTTATTAACAAACATCCACTTATTGCACGGCTCGACTAACGACAATAAAAAAAATGAAAAAACCAATGAAATTTCACATGCAAATGTGAACAGTAATGATCATGGAACAAAGAAGAAAAATGAATGGATCAAGAAATTGAGATCTTGTCAAAAGATGACTAAACATTATATGAAACCAGTGCATGAAAGCACACATATCTATTACAAAGCATTTGCAAAAAGAAAAAATCTTTTAAAGCGGATTTATCCAGCAAGATTATTTGTCAATACGTCGTCATCATGATCAAAAGAGAATAGTAAATAATAATAATAATAATAATAGCCAATTAAACGCAACAAATATTTCAAACAACACGATAATGAGTGCAGGGATTACAACCATTTTTTGAAATCTCTCTCTCTCTCTCTCTTATTTTCTTGCCATTAAAGATACACTAGGTAGATTGTTAAAAGTTTCCCATTGGTAATTTCAGCAATGTAATAGATTAACCGTGTGAAAATCTTGTTTTTAATAAAGTTTTTGTATCAGTTACAATCCACTTAAAACAAACATCTGTTTATTGGATTGTTTGGGGAATAGTTTGAATGAAAACTGGTAATTAAGTTGGACAAAAGTTGAGTACATTTAAAATCGATATCATTTTAAATATGTGAGCTGAAGAAAATAGCAAGCCAAAGTTATGTTGTTGCTCCGTATTTATGATTGGGAGAGAATTTTTGACGTTTTGCTGAAAGATACAAGGCTGATGTGAGTGTTATTTAAAAATTATGTATGAGGAAAGACCCTAACCCACTTTCGTGATTTTGCAACGTTAAAACCATAACTTCTGAAAGGCATACCGAACTACCCAGGGTATCACTTATTTTGAGTTCGAAGACTCAAGGCAAGTCACCGCGTGTTACATACTTTTGAATTATGCGGACCAGAAATTGTCATTATTTTTATTATTTCGAACTTATAATATTTATAACTAGCGCCTCCATTAATTTACTGACCGTGGGTAAGTTAGCTGGTCTGTACATTATTCTGAAAATTCTTCATCGTTTTCAAAGCAAACCGACATGGAGAGAAAAAGAAGAATCACGATCAACTTTTGTTGACAATATTCGATGCACAGACACAGTTTAGTATAACGAAGATAATAAAAACGTAATTATTCAAAACCTTTCTTGGTTTCATCTATCTTTTTTTAGCAATCTCCTCACTCACAGGGACTCTGGTAAACTTTTAGTTTCTCTTAAAAATTATATTTTTCTGCTAAATGGTTAGCCATAAAAGCCTTTATTGTATAGTATAAACATTATTGTACTGTTTTAGAAGAAAATTCACCCTTCAATACTAAATTTATGATTATTTATGAAAACAGGTTAGTACATTCCGTTTGTATATTCCCTCGCTTAAATTTTAATTTCGTAGGACCCACTAAATTTAAAATAGACACTAGGTAGTTCGGTATGTCTTTAAGGTTTTTTTATGCTTTTCGGCAATCGTTTGACACTAATTCAGTAGCAGAATTTTCAAACGTTTATATTTAACTTCTAGAAAGATTAGTCTTAAAATCGCATTTTTTTTGTTGAATTTTGTACAGTTATCTGCAAAACTGACGTTATAGCTTATATAATCTTCAAGCAAAATGTTTGCCAAGAGAATGGTGGTTTCTCAACGTAATTGAACAGTAAAAAAACGTTTAAGGGTAAGAAAGTCATCAATTTTTTGCAATCCATTTTCACGTGGCAAGAGAATCATTGGAAAGTGTATGCATGCAAAATGACACAAAAATTAGATTTCATGAGTGTTCTTTTGGAGCGTTTTGATAGCCTTTTTCGTTTAAAAAGATTTAAGTTTACATATACTTGTAAGAATTAAAATTTAGAGAAATTGTAATAAAGTATATTGCATTTCTTATGAGTCAATCCATACTAAAAAATTCTTCGCGGAAATCTGTTAGTTAGAGTGTTAGTTATGGTGCCATGTTTGTTTGAGCTTTTCCGAAAATTCTGGATGAAGGTTGTTGCTCGTTGGATGCGGGACGACCTTCTATTTTATTCTTGTAAAGAAATCACAAAACATTATAATATTATAATAAACATTGTGTGATTATTATAACATACCTTATCGAGAACTAAAAAAAACTTTTTCCCTACTAAAAGTTTTCCCAACCTGAAAAAAAGTCTCGCCCAATATCTTCCAAATAGAAAATACCTATTAAAAACTATAAATATCTAGCGATTAAAAAGCTCGGGAAAAATGACTAGATTTAAATATTATGGACCAAATTTTTCCCGGTGAATATATATTTTCTTAAATCCCGATTTTTCATCCCCGATAAAATATTTCTTTCTTTAAACACCCAGGTGGTAAGTAAATTTATTTTGTAATTTGGATGTAAGTCAAGGGGACTGTTAAAAGATGGGCGCCCTAACAGCGCCCTAACAACGAAATTGTATACGAGTTTTTTTCCCGTACATTCTCTTGTTTTCTGTAAGACTTAATAACCCAGTTGTGACATTCTGATGACTGCCCGGGCACTTTCGCTTACTTGAAATACTTCTTTATTCTAATTACTTTACGGTCCTTTGTTAGAGAGGGCGGTTATGAACCTATTTTACTTGCCTGACCTATCACGTGGTTTAGATGATTAAATAAAATCCTACACTTGTTGTTCTTGTTCGATTTTAAATCTTATTTCACTTTTCTAAAACTTTTAATACTATTATAAGTTTATTGATCGTTATTTTATGTTGAAAGAGTTCCGAATACAACTTCTAACATCTGAAAATATTTTAAGATGATAAGTGACAAACCAGAGACCGGCATCATGTTAATACAAAATTAATTGGCATTAGAAAGGCAATTACCTATATTTTATTTTACCTTAGCCCGTTGTATGTGACCGAAATATTTCATTCCTTTGATGTTCACTTGAGCTGATTTTCCCCTAACCGATTTGATATTGATGACAATATATATAAAAGGACATATTTGCAAGATTTGCATTGCAGATATGGTAGGGCAGATTTGTAGATGGTACAATTTCACTTTATTCAATTTCTGTCTTTTTGACCTTCACTTTTAACGAGGTTTTCAAGCACCTTTTTCTAATGACAATTTAACATTTTCTTTCACAGATCAGTATTTCTTATTAGGTTTTGTAAAATGAACGAAAAGAAATTCCAAGAAATATTTTCTTCTGTGTTGAAATAACTTTTTACATAAGATTCATGAAAACTTCATAAATTTGTTGCTTTTGTTTGTTTGCTACAATTTATTTATTTATTTACTTATTTATTGTGTTGACAAAACCTCAACTCTGACCACTATATCTATAACAACACCCACAACACATGACAGTGTTCGTATGGTTTCCAGAAGTAGTTTTTCTATATCATTGTCAAGATTGTCTGTTACTATGTGACAATGCATTTTTTCCATCTCTTTCCAACCACTTCACACTTCATTTCCTTTATCATGCTTTTTCCTTTTTTTTACTTTCCGAACAGGCTAATTAACGGAAAAGCTGTTTAATTTTAAACATTTATTTATGTATGGAGTTAATTATTGCTTGATTTTAGCGTTGCGTTACATAATCTATTACGATTTGCGGTAACTTATTAAGTAACTTATCGAAATATTCATGACAGGATGTTTCGTTACTTTAAGTAACTTATCGAAATATTCATGACAGGATGTTTCGTTACTTTCTTAATGCTTCAGGGTTGTTTGGTTTTGGTTTTGGTTTTTTTGGTTTTTTTTATCTCATAGACAGACAAGTTTAACATCAGGCAATGTTGGATTATTGTATTTATCTAATTAAAATGTATCCTTCCTCGACTAAATGACTTTGTGTTTATTAAGAGAGATCATCAAAAATTCTTGTTCGGGACAAAAGTTTTAAAAGAAAAAGAAGCTTCGAAATCTTGTAATATATTTAAATAAAAATGAAGCTTCTGGTGATTCTTTATTATGAAGAGATATCAAATATATATAAAATAGTTTTACTCCTAAATACGCAAAAAGGTCGTTCTGATGCATTTGGTTTACAATATAAATTGTATTTTAATATTTTAATGAGTTATGATGTTTGTGAATTTAGAATTGAAATACTAATCAATTAATTAATGTTTTATAAATATGCAATTTCTTCTATTCAAAGTATTTCCATATTATTTCCTTTAAAGGAAGTATGGATATTTCAACCATGTGATCTGCCGTAAATCAATATAAAATTCTGATATGTTGGTCACTTAAAGTACTAACCATGTCCTTGAAAGATGGTAACTGCAAAGAATTGACGGTTCATGGCTATCACTTGAAAAAAGTTATTGGTAAGTTTTGTCAATAATTATTATTAACAAAAATTATTTCTTTTGTGATCATTATAAGTGGTGATTCCATCTATAGGGAAAGGGGCGTTTGGGACTGTTTATGAATGTGGGAAAATATATTCCAGAAAGACATTTGCAGCAAAATTAGTTGAAGCTGACGTTAACACCACGTTAAAGTTGCATACAGAAAATGAAATTGAAGTAAGTAGAGGGATATATATATATATTTAAAACAATTTGTATTGTCATGCAAGAATTTCAATATCAATGACTTTATTTCTTTTCTTGGAAACTTGCCAAACACTAGACAAACTCTTTACACTAATGTAAACTTCCATAATCTCCAGACTTGGAAACCTGATCAAACCTATCTTTCTTGTAATAGATTCTCAAAGACTTAAATTCACATCGACATATTGTTCAATTACTAGCAGTTGTGAGAGACAATGGTTGCATCATTCAAATATTGGAATTCATACCAGGTTCTACATTTCTAAAAGGAATTTATAACTGGCCTCGTTTCAGAGAACATAATCTTAAAAGTGCTTTAAAGCAAATTTTATCTGCATTGGATTATTGCCAATCAAAAAGAGTGGTACATAGGGTAAGAAAAGTTTTCTTTTGACCAAACGTTTACATCACAAGTCAAAAGAGGGATACTAATTGTCTTATTAATGAATTTTTGGTGTATTTTCAGGATATTTGTCCGGAAAATATTATGTGGTATCAGATACCAACAGCAAGAAAACCAAATCAAGTACCGGTCTTGAAATTGATTGACTTCAATCTTGCAATGCGATTGCCAGGTTAGAATATATGATATTGTCGAGGTGGCTATTTCAAATCATCTAAATAGAACATTTTATATTGTATTAAAATAATGATTTTTCTATCTAGAACATACCAAGGCCTTAAGAGCTGAACCTTTGGGTAACCCTTCCTACATGGCACCTGAATGTTTACAAGAAAAATCAGTGGTCACATTTACTAGCGATATATGGAGCGTGGGTGTAATTGCTTTCACTCTTATGGTAATTTAAACTATATGTTACAAATGAAGCCAAATTTCAATATTGCAGGCCAGAGTATGTTATTCTGAATAATTTGCACTACAGGGAGTACTAAGGAAGGAAGTACAGATTTATTGCAATTTCCTTTAAATGGTTACGTTTTCCGTGTTAGGCTGGATATCCACCGTTTTGGAGCGATAATTACAATCACTTGCTAGAAAATATCACCGAGGCTAATTACGTTTTTGCCGATTCATTATGGAAGCACGTCTCCAGTGATGGCAAAGATTTCGTGAAGAGGACTGTTAGTAACATTTTTAACCTCTTTTAAATAATCTAGTAAAACATGCAGATTCCGATTGAAACATCAAATCAAAGGTATTATCTTTCTATGTTATTGCCCTATGACGTGAAATATCTTCTTGGTTTATCTAGCTTTGTAAAGATACGTTTGAACGATCGGCAGCCAGTGAATTATTATTTCATAAGTGGCTTCGATCTGTGAATGCAGACGAAGAAAATGTTAATTGGGTAGGGCACGCAAGACTGAAATCGTTTTTACAGACTCTTGAAGAAAAACGAAAAAGGTTTGTCTTTTTATAGTTAAGTTCCCTAAATCGCGTCGTTATGGGAAACAGTAAAGTATGTTTATTTCTATTGTTTTTTTTAGAAATCCAACCCGTAAATGCACCTTAATCAGAAGCGAGAGAATAGCTTTCATTCCAGACGACAATATGTTCAAACATTCACTGGCAGTAGATTTAGAAAAAAGAAATAATCTCAATAGGAGAGATGAAGAAAATTTATTTTATCATTGGTGAACTGTGAAAACGTCATGATGTTAAGACACATCATCACTTGATAACAGAAAAAGGTCAGATGAAAGTAACTTGCTGAGTGAATGACTTAAAGAAGTTTGGAAAATTCATAACAGGGCCGACGACATGTAAATGAACTGCCGACGACATGTTTGGTCAGCTGTGAGCCCCACTAACCATACCCTCTACCCCACCCCGGAGTCAACGGCCCTGCATGAATGAGTAGGATTAATTAAATGATGTTTGTAAATAATGTATATAAATAGATAAATAATTAATTTAATAAAAAAAAACTCATTGTATTTTGTCCAGTCATATTGTTTTAACTTCAGCTCCACAAACCTGACATGTGATTAGAGATATACAATACAATGCCGATAATCCAAACACATATATACTCAGCAGTTGAACACAGAGTATATGAGTATCTGCAGTTTTCTTCTGAAACCACAAAAGTTTATGTTATATTATATATGTTCGTGACATCGATATGTTTTTTATATATAATCTTTTCTACGTATATGTACTTCAAGATCCCAGCAAAGGTTTAAACTGATTGCGTGCTGGACATTGATATAATCGAAAACAACCATTGCCCTTCCCTTTTGAATTTACTTTTGTGAATCCAATTAGTTTCAGGGAGAAAAAGATGATTAGTGATGATTATCAATAACAAATAATTATTTCATTGATAGTTATCAATAATATTAGTAGGACATTGTGCTAAAGGTTCATGATAAGTTAATGATGAATTATCACCGTTAATTATCACCAGTCCCAGACTGTTAAAGACAAATTGACTGTTAAAGCCTCAAGGCTTGATATGAACTGTGAAACGCCACTAAATTCACCAATGACGTTAACAACTACTAACTTTAATCTTGCAGTTATATTTGTCAAGCTTCTTAAAATCAGAATCAGAAAAATTGAGAGTAACTGGGGTAAATAACGACTTGGTTATCATAAGTAGATACAGAAAGTTAAGGTGGTAAGCTCTCCTAAATGTCAAAAAAATGAGATGTGAGCTTTTACGTTTAAAAGAGACACTACACAGTCTTAAGAAAGTTTTCCAGATGATTTTTATGTCTTGGTAGCCCTCTTGGTGGTCCTGTTCGCTACAAGCGTTCCAGCAGCAAATGAGCATAAGCAGGCTTTCTATACAAGTTGCACCCTTGGCCCTTTGAGATGGCGTAAGGGCGTCTTTGAGTGCAATACGTTGCACCAAATCGGTTTTTTCGTTTTTAAAGTCGTGGATGGTCTTAAAAACCCAAAAAGCTCTCGAAATTTCTGTTGTTGTTGTTTTAAACGTGAATTTCTCAGAAGTTGTATAGTAAACTCTCTCTATCCCGAACTTTCAAGGAACCGGGAAATTTGTTCGAGATAGGGAAAGTTCGAGATATAGAAAATCTTACCAAACGAGCAGTTTTCAGAAGATTTAACACAATTTAGTATTTTCAACACCTGGAAAGTATTTAATTGACTCTTTTTTACTGAATGGCCTTCATAATGATTAAAAAGAAACAATGGGGAGGAGTTAGAAATTAACAGAGACATTACATAAGGTTTTTACAGTTTTTACGGTTTCTTTAAAGAACTTTAAAAGCTTTACTATTACTACGTTACAATCAAACGGGTGTGAAAAATTCACATATATTTTTTTGTTTCTTGGATGCAATTCGATCTTCAGTGAATAATAGAGATAGAGAGAGATAGAGAGAGAAAATGGTTCAAGGGAGCGGAAAATTTGTTCGATATAGGTAAAAGTTCGAGATAGGGTAGTTCGAAATAGAGAAAGGCTATGCAGTGTTCTTGGGGGGGTTTCAAGGGAGACAGAGAGATATTCGAGATGAATCCCTGGGAAACATATCTCAAGAAATATCGATGGAATTGAGTTGCTACTTTGCAGAAATGTTTTTAGCTGTTGCTGCTATGTAATGAGCGGAACGATTTTGTTAGGATCGATTATCCAGCCCGACAGTGGGTCGTCAAATCTGCCCAAAATTGACCAACCTTTTCAAATTCTAAATTTAATAGTCCTAATTTTCTTAAAATGAATTTTTGGGCAAATTTTCGTCGTTCATTGCATGCTCCAGCCTCAACGCCCTTCAAATCAATATTACAAGAGAATTCTAGTTCTGGTCTGCAATTTTCGATACGTTTACATTTGCCAGCGTGCACAGATGCAAGATGGCTGAGGGTTTAAATGATAAGAAGGACAATAAACACAACGTATCGTATCGTGTCGTGGAAAATGGTGCGACAAGGTAAGTTCTTTTTTATTTTGTGAAGTAGACCCCACACATTTTCAATAGCAGAGCTGATGAGAATCAGTGTGCTCTGTTATTTAAATACATTAGAACTTTATACAAGAAACGAATATTTTGATAAACAACGGAGGAGAGCTGTGTACATGCTCAAACTATCCTCAGCGCTTTGGGCTACCTCGGATACGATTGATATGCACTTAGCACTGAAATATCTCATGAAGCTCACTATCTCTGTACGTATGGTAACTCTCTATTCCCAATCAGTTAGTGGCAACTTTTAAGTCAATATCAACGATATCCTCTTTCTTTTAAAATTAGCTGTCTCGGGAACATGGAATACTATATCCGGCTTTCCACCTGAGGCATGAGCAGATCGTCTGACTTATTTTAAATTCCATGACTGCAAGAAATCGTTAAGCTCCATTTATATTATTGGCAAATAAACTAATAATAAACACTCTTGATAAGTGACTTTAGATATGGGGTACATACAAACCATGTATTGGAAAAAGTCAATTCACCATTTGTACGGATTATTTTTTTTAGACGCGACCAAAAAGCTTCAATTCTTTGGTTCCGAGTAGACGCTGTGTATTGATAGCTCTCATCGTAACCTGTGAAAAACACTTGCAAGTCCACACAATAAATGTTTTCACGGCCTTTCGTAACATTAATGATCAATCATGAACCCTTTAATGCATGACATAAAAACAACCATTAATGCATGATCCCTAACTCTTTAATTTGTCATTTCCATCAATATGATAAACTGTTCCAGGCCCTTCAAACCAAAACATACGACGTTAAATCGTATTCCTTTTTCTTAGATCGGTCACTTGCAGCTCCAGCTGCTTTAGCGACTTGCGTAGACTTCCTTTTGAAACATTCACAAGATACTTGACAGAAATTTGCTCACACATTTGCCAGTAACCAACTCATGCTAAAGATGTCTGAAGTTCATTTAGTAACAATATCATTCAGTTCCAAGCTGTTACATTTCTTCGTCTGTTGAGTCCTTCTTTTCTACAAATCCTCTTTTTGAAATCTCTCTTTTGCTGGGTGTTTACCGTAGTACTTACGACCATTTAATGGTGATGGGTAATTTCAACGCCGGTCCTGATTATCCATGAAAGATCAATATTACCTTGGAACTCTACAATGCACTGTAGAACTTTAGAGAAGACTTCAACAGCATTCTGGAAAGAAGTGAGGTGTTTACAGTTCTGTCCAGTTGATTTTGTAAATCATTAAGATGTTAAAAGTGCCACAGTAAACATCTTTGAAAGGGGAGAAGTGATGCTGTGATTTAATGTGGAGAAAAGTAAAAAGTGGACAGAAAATTAAAAATGGACCGAATGAAAAAAGTTATATATTTTCTCACCTTGTGAACTCAGATTTGTGCATTGAGGTTCGATATTCAAGAAAAGAAAACAGAGAAAGATAACGAAAGATCTTTTACTAAATTGAGTGTGTACATCTGACGACCAGCCTGACTGACGACGATCTGACGACCAGCCCGATCGCATTATTACTTATATTAAGTGGTCAGTTATAAATGAATCAGACAATATAGATGACTTTCCATTTGACGTATTGTTTATAAACATTGGTGTTCTTTGCTCGATAATTCTGAATGTTTCAATATAGAGTATTAATGATCAAGGCATCTCCACAGGTTACTCAAATGTTCTTTATACACTTTGAAAAAATTTCTGGGTATTTGGTTCCCTATGGGATCATAAATGAAAATAAGATTAGGATTGTTTTCAATAGACATTAGCATTCTGTATAGCCAGGAAGCCAGTGGGAAAATTTTTCCACAACGAAGTGGACATTTAAATAACTATTGGAATTGAATTATGGTAATATCAGGATTTCAAATCATTTTACTGGACATCGTGAAATTACCTTTGCGCCAGTTCCAGGTCATTTAAAGTTTTGATGACGTTACACACAGGGAAAAAATTTATCGAAAATTTTGAAAATGTTTAATGGGAATGGAACACTAGCCCAAAATGAAGCAAAAAATATAAAAACACTATTGTGTTTAGAGTGAGCCATTAATAGTTACATACAGGGAATTTTAGGGTTGAGACGTCATTCCATAGGAATTATTTTTATTTTTTGCAAATTTCAAATTTTTTCAGAGAATTGGAATACTTACCCAAAATGAATAAAAACAGTGTAAAAACAGTGTGATAATTTAAGTCAAGCAACAAGAGTTATTGGCAACTTTAATTTTCATAATGACGTCATCAGTACAGTACAACTGGAAAGAAACTCTACGTTTCCGTGTAAGATATCTATCTTTCGTGAAGAGTCTTTTCATGAGATTTCAAAAAATGAAAACGTAATGCCTTCGTGTAAAACTTTACACTCAAATCTTTTGAGCTTTCAGGTAAAAATTCATTCCTTGGCAGACGCGAAAAGTTTCTTTCGGACTGTTCGACATTAAAAAATAAATAAATAAATAACTGTACTATAAAACCAATATTTAATGTTCCTCCTCAGATTCGTCATAATTACTATCAGGATCTGACTCTGATTCAGAAGAATCAATAAAATGTTCGTTATATTGCACCCAGTACAATGACACAAATCAGTGCATTTAAGACGATGAGCAACACAAACACAATTTCCCGTTTGGCACTCCAAAGAAGAGCTCTAATTGGTGGTAAACTCTGTGGCTGTGGTGTTCATTTTGTTCGTATAAACTTACGATAACGTGCTTCATCTGTGTTTGAACAGCCTGGTAAACCGTACAACTTGCAGACAAATTCCTCCACAACGGGAAATAAAGAGTCAAAAACAACACATTACCGAAGGATGCAAATATGTTCAGAAACTCCACCAAATCTTTTACCAATCTAAATGCCTTAAATTTGCTGATACCATGGAACGCGCTGGTATAGGCATTGCCTGTGAAAGCAGGCATAACATCACATCGCAAAACGTCTGACCGAGATCTGACGATATTGCACGAATATCTAATATGGTTTTCTTCGCCTTCACGCCGATCTCGATGAAAATAGGTGGACTTATGCGATTGTTGAAGAAAAACCTTGAAGATACATTGAAGATACATTGAAGATACATTGAAGATACATAATATACATGCATATAAACATAAATTTATAAGCAAATACCCCTGAAAAAGTAAATTGAGAAATTTACTACCACTAGTCCCTCGATTGGTCGACTCTCTATCTTCTCTCTATCCATCGCTTCTTCATAAAGCTTTATCAGACCTCTGACTTCTTCATTTGGCCGAGTGTATGCTAAGTAACATGAACGATGCTACTGTAATTCTAAACCCACCACAATGTAACTCCCAATGTAAACCAGCCATAGCTTCAGTCGTGAACTCAGTCGTGAATCATGTTTTTGGTTGACACACTTGGACATCTTTTCATACGCTGTTTGGCACCACTTTTTCGATAACATAAGCAGCATTCATCATCTGCAATAATTTTCCCTGCAGTTAAAAGCGATACAGGGAAAGATGACGTTAAGATATCTTCACTTCAATACATTCTCATTAAAAAGACCGCGCAAATTTTTCCACCCCAGCTGGAATGGAAAATAGCACCTTTTTATGTCCAAACACCAAAACATAACATAATCAAAACATAAAATTTTTGCAGATAAATAATGCGTGCTATAGTAGCGCTATAAAAGTCCTGCCAAATCGGTCTCTTTTCCAGGAAGTTTTTCTCTTTTAGATTTGTGGTTGTTCAATTTCGTTGGAGTTATCTCCAATCTTTAATTTCCAGCTTTTGTAAAGACTTGCGATGGGTGTATGTATTGTAGCACTTTTGGTGAAATTGTAGCTGCATTGCATCGTCTCTGTTTACTGCCTCTTTCACCTTTTCATCATCTCTGATTTCACTATCCGAATTAATAAATTATTAATTTAAGGAGAAGTAAAATCAAGTAGATAAAATAAGTTTCTTAAAAAGGTCACTAGGATCTAACGCCAGCTAAAAGAAATTCTTTGACACAATTCGATAAACATAGATTCGCAAACGAAACTCTCTCTCCGCCCGTAATCGGTTATTTTATTTAATGTTTGGTTCCCACCGGCGATAATAGTTGAAATCTATCACCCAGTGAAAACCAAGCTTAAGGAAGACCAAATTCAAGCGGAACTAGATTAGCGCTTTTCAGCCATCTGCTATTGCATTTCTCTGGATGGTTACGCAACTTTTACGGACTATGCATCTTTTTGAAATTTTCTTTTGTGGATTCTGGATTCACTCCAACACATAAGTAATATTGAGAATTATGTAAAAAAAAAACTCAAGCCGCAACACATGCCTACCTTCCGCGTGTTAACTTTCTCCAAAGATACATCTGTAAAACTTCGTAAGTTTTCTTTATCCTAACTTTTATAATGGATAATACAATCTTCTTTCTTTTTTTCATTTTTTTTCTCTTTTTTTAAGTTTAATATTTTCAGCAGACGGCATATTATTTGTAAAAAAACTTTACATTTCCTCTTTTTCAATTTCGAATCAATTTCGAATCAGTGATGTTAATGTTTATTTTTTTAGCCCTTTCGAAGAAGCGCATTGCTCCTTTTTTATTTTCCGGGGGTTGTAATTACTTAATTATATATAATAACAAAACAACTTTGCGTTCCGTTCTTCTTTATGTCTTTAAAATAAACATACAATATATCACAAAAATATTTTTTTAAACATATTTCGTAATAAAGCTACTCCTGTCTTACTTATTACAACAAACGGAATAGCTTCGCAGAAAAATAAAAAATAGCGACTTGGGATGAAAGACAATTTTCAATGAGAGGTTTGCTTGTAAAAGATCTGATCAGGGGATGTATGTATATTTAAATTTAAATAAGTTTAAAGCTTTGGATCACTTCTTGTAAGTGTCTAAGTACTGCATTTATCAAAACGTTTGTATATATACCTAAACATTTTTGACATTTGAATCTATAACATGTAAAATGTTTCGTTTTTAATGTTTATTTTACTTAAATATAATGCTTCAGCTTTTTGTATATCTTCACTATTATGTATTGAAACAAGAATTTATAAGAAACATTAACAACATTAATTTTTTCCTGGCATTTGCTTTTGTGAAATTGTTGTATAGTTTCAAGGTTACAGAAAAGGTGATCCAAAACATGGGTAATGGCTTTCCCGCCTACAGAGGTTATTTGTATCCATATAAACAGCCCCTAAATCGTGAAAACGATTCTGGCAAATCCCAAATCCCAGAATCGATTCCTCTGAATTGTATTTCATCCAGAAATCGATTTCAGAAGAAATGATTTTTCGATTACTGTATGCTTTTCCCTAAAACCATCACAATTCTTTTTTTTTTATTGTCGTTCGATGCATATAATATATACTTTATATAGCGTCAAAATTAAATCGCATTCTTTTCATCCTAGTATGTGCACATATCCGTCTAAATTTGATCCCAAGTAATTGACTGCAATGCTTTGTTTGGGCCCTGTTTTGCTTCAAAGTTCTCTATCTGAGATTGGACAAAAACTTTGTGATGTTGTACAAAATTTGATTCACCAGAAGTCTCCGAACTTAAGTTTATGGAATCCAAATAATAGAAATATCGATCAATCTGTAAAAGTTCTTAGAAACTGTCTTCTTATAAAAAACAATGTGTCACCATAATTTATCACTGTTGGCCCACTTTGTTTTTTAGTAAATGGTGCATCATAATAATGAAAATTTTTCTTCTTCACTTGTTGATTTCATGAAGAACTGAGGTTTTATTTTTGTTCATAAGATATTTTATGCAATTTAGGATGACCCATAATTGGCAAAAATTCCTGCCTCATGTTGGGAATCTTCATCATTCCTTGACATGAAAATCGAGATAATTTTGACACAGCACCAGCAAATACTAGCTTTTATAACGATTTCTTACTTTCTTTACATTCCGGCTATTTCACACATCAGAAATCTTTTACGCACATCATTAACATTTTAGGCTAACGTGTCCGGGTGAATACAAATTATAGGATATATTTGCGTTATCTGTATTCATCCGTACACAAGTGCTGGTGATTCCCGGTTCCCCAAAATTCTTCTACTAAAATACGTTTCAGACGGGGCCCCGTATTCTCACACAATCTCAAATTTAATCGCACCATTTCTTGTATACATCTTTAAATGCAACCGTATTTAGTACCCTTTCGCGCCGCTACGAAATATTGAATCTTCTTTAAGATTTGGATTATTTGTATTATAAAGTAACGATAAGGAAAAATGTTGATTATAAATTGATCAAATCTCTGTTCGAAAACTAATTGGGAGGCACCCACTCTTGGGTAGGGGTCATCATGTGGCTTTTAAAGGATATCTCAACATTGGGGATGCTCAATTGGAAATCCGAAAGCATTAGTTGACATTCTTTTTTCATTTTATTGTATACATAACTCCATCTTCAAAATCTATTTTGATCTATTTTTTTGTTATAAACTGTTAGACAATACTGCATAATTCAATAGATTTTAAAATGCCTGTTTCTTATTTAATTAACAGTTGTTCAGCCTGTTTACAATTACATTAATATACAAATGCCAGTATAACAAATTACATTAAATGCAAAGGTTTCAATGCTAATTAGGAGTTGCTTATTTAAGTTGTTGTCAGTTGATATGCTTCGTTAGTTTTCAATGTAAAACTACCTGTGAAAATTATGCTCAAAGCTATTCTGATCTCATATTCTCGTTCGGTATTGTTGTATTTGCAAACAAAAAAATTAATGGTCTACACGAATAATATTTTTTTCAGAACAGAGTAGTGGAATATATATAAATACATGGTATATTCCCATGTCAAACTTGAAAATGAAGGGAATCGTGTGTTGCCTTTTATTACTTATTGCTTTTACTTATGGTAGACCATATGAAGCTGAAGATGAACGAGAATCAAGGTTTACTGTACACGAAAAACCACCTGAGTTGGTAGTTAATGCTGGCCCTGATGGTGTGAAGGTTCAAGCGAAACCTTCTAAACTCCAAGTTATTGAGCACCCACATGGATATGGCGGCGGAGGTTACGGTGGCTGGGGAGGCCATGGTGGCTGGGGAGGAGGCGGACATAGCGGTGGCGGTTGGGGAGGCCACGGATTTGGTGGTCACGGTGGAATAGGAGGTTTTGGAGGTGGTTTTGGAGATCATGGTGGTTTTGGAGGTGGTTATGGCGGTGGACATGGCGGTGGTTATGGCGGTGGATACGGCGGTGGTGGTGGTTATGGTGGTGGTTTTGGCGGTGGTTACGGCGGTGGTGGCGGTGGTGGTTTTGGGCATTTTGATGGAGGTCACCACGACCATACAACATATGTACCATCACATACCCCTCCAGTTCATGTTGGACCAAATGCCCCGCCAATTCATGTTGGCCCTCACGTCCCAGCGGTCCATGTCGGCCCTCACGTCCCAAGCATTCATTACGGTACCCATGCTCCACTCTATCATGTTGGACCTCATGTACCATTTGTTCATATGCCACCTCCAGTACATACTGTCCATGCAGGCCCCATGGGTCCCCCTGTTCATGTTTCATCCCCACCAACAGTTTATCACCAACCTCCAGTTGTTTATCATCAACCCCATGTCGTTGGTCATGCTGAGGACCATGGATTTGGCCATGGTGTCAGCTTTGGTGGATCTTATGGAGGCGGTGACTATGGCGGTCATGAAGGTGGCGGTTATGGCGGTCATGAAGGTGGCGGTTATGGCGGTCATGAAGGTGGTGGTTATGGTGGTCATGAAGGTGGCGGTTATGGTGGCGGCTATGGTGGTTTCGGTGGTGGTCATAGTGGTTTTGGTGGCCATGGATTTGGTCATGGTTTTGGTGGACACGATGAAGAATGTTGTGAGGAAGGAGGTCATCACGGAGGATTTGGAGGTGGGTACGGTGGTTTAGGTGGACATGGCTACGGGAGATCAACCATTCCAAAGATATCAAAACGGGCAACAGGTGAGTCGGAAATCGTGTACCCTGACAGCACAGTACGACGACTTGACAAACGACAAGCACCATATTACGGATGGCATCCATTCCCAGCAAGTGTGCATGTAGGTCCCCACACTCCACCTATTCATATTGGACCTCATTACCCCCCTGTACATATTGGTCCCCATGTTCCAGCAGTACATATTGGTCCTCACGTTCCGTACATTAATATACCAGCACATGTGCCGGCAATTCACGTTCGTCCTCACGTTCCAGCCGTTCACATCAGTCCGCCAGTACCGATTATAAACGCTGGAAATCACGTACCTGCTGTGCATGTTACGTCACCGCCAACGGTATATCATAGACCACCAATTGTCATTCATCAACCACACATTGTGCATTCTCCACATCACGGAGGTTATGGACAAGAGGTTTATGGTCATGAAGAAGCGCCGCATGGTGGACACGAAGGCTATGGCAATGATGGACATATGGGTGGTCAAGAAGGTGGCTATGGAGGACATATGATGGGTGGTCTAGAAAGTGGCTATGGAGGACATGCGATGGGTGGTGTAGAAGGTGGCTATGGAGGACATGCGATGGGTGGTCTAGAAGGTGGCTATGGAGGACATGCGACGGGTGGTCTAGAAGGTGGCTATGGAGGACAAGAAGGTGGCTATGGAGGACAAGAAGGAGGATATGTTGGAAAACGTGATTTCATACCTGTTGTAGATGATCGTCGTTCAGTTCAGGATGAAGTACGAGAGGGTAAGGTTACACTGAAGAGCTTGTTTTCAATGATACGTCCCCGAAGACAACTTCTTGGTGGTAACTCAGACGGAGGCGATTCAGTCATTTTTGTTCATCCAAGTGGATCTTCTACTCCAGTTGGAAATTCATTAAACGGTGAATCACCATTGGCAGGTTTAGTACCAGGCGGAATGAAAGGAGGCGTGGCTGCACCACCAATAGAAAATCCAATGGCTGCAAATGCGCCAGGCAGTGCATTTGCAAAGTCTGGCTTATCAGGTTTAGGTCCTGAGGGAGGCTTTCCCGGAATGGCAAATCATAACGTTGGTGGAATAAATCAGTTTGGTGGCATGGAAACAAGTAGTATGGAAAGTAATTCACAAGGAATTCCGGAAAGTTTAGCTTCGCAAATGAGTGGGCCAACTACTCAACATGAAGAAGGTGGGTTTCCAAGTGAAGCACCAAATATGAATATTGGTGGCTTGCAAAATGGTGGCTACAGTGAAGAAGCGCCATCTACAGCTCACCCGGAGGAGAGTACTTCTATGAATTATCAAAGGTCGTTTTTCCCCGGTATTAATTATGCATCAATAGGAGAAATGAATGATGTGAAAGATATAGATTACTCTACTGAACGAGATGCCAAATCTGTAATACCACATGAAGATGACGATGACGATTACA
The DNA here is from genome assembly GCA_039566895.2 of Turritopsis rubra. Taxonomy (NCBI): domain Eukaryota; kingdom Metazoa; phylum Cnidaria; class Hydrozoa; order Anthoathecata; family Oceaniidae; genus Turritopsis; species Turritopsis rubra. The sequence goes on along the minus strand of CM077625.1, from coordinate 3,234,835 downwards.
CTGAGGAGGACGACGGACACACACGTGTACATAAAGACATAATTCCCAGACCGATTGACTACGACTACTAACTTATACTTAAAGAAGTTTAGGTACGAAGTAACGCAATTTGGCGTTTACTATCTCATCAATATCTTCATCAAAAATGACTGATTCGCCAATGAAAGAGTTATTGCCAGATGGGCTGTCTCGAATTTATCATCAACTGGAAAACGAGACATCTTTCTCTAATCTATTGTTTGTCTTTGTAAGCTGTTAGCCAGAACAAATTGCATTCACTGGCAATTTCTTTTTCTAGACAACGCTTATCAGTCTCCTTTGATTTTTAATTTGTATCTTTTTTTTATATTTTTCATTTCTCTAATTATCATCATTTGTTTTTTTTTAGCATAAATTCTGACGCTATTTGTTTACATTCATCGTAATAATATCAGTAGATGTGTCAAGACATCACGTGTTCTGTTCACAAATAAAGATACATATGGGATGACAATAATGATGGCAGTTTTAACTTACCTCTAGAAACACAATAATTGTACAAGACAATTTACGCACTATATATAACATAATTTTTAGAAAGTTCTTTTATTTTTTGTACCTATTCTCAATAAACATGCCACAGAGCCCAAAACAACAGTTTCTTGTGGTGAATTTACCTATCCATCAATTAATAATCAACGCCGACACAGTTGATTATTCACATGAGGTTTCTGAGTCGATGAGAGATAAAAGAGAAGAAACTGATATGACGTCAAACTTATTGATCAGACAGCAATATTCAGTTTACAAAAAGAATTGAAAACCTGAATTTGGCACAACCCCATAACACATTTCTTTTTTCTTTTTTCGAAAACTTAACGAGGCGCGTTTTAGGAGAGTCGAGTGTAAAGATTGTTTTTATTTTATTAACTTTCTTTGACGTCACAGTTGTCAGTCCAATGCAAGATTACGTTTTTAGCTTTGATAAGCGTCTGTTTGTTTTCACGTGTAAAGTGCAGTTGCATTGCAAAATATTTGACGCACATCCTTTAAGATCGCCCTGTATGGTACTTGAAACAAACAATACCACACTCAAAAATTTCGAACAATGCGTGTGTAAAGAAACATGATAGCGGCCAAAAACATTGACACAATTATTATGATTTTTAATTTTCATAGTCTCACGGGTCACTTTACACAGGCCATCTACACAGGTCATTTTGAAGCGTAGTACCACCGATGCCTATAGCGTGTACGGAGATAACAAAAAAAAAACCCTGGACGGATATAAGAAAGAATGGGGACGAATTAAAAGGCTTGTTCAAAGTAAGGAGAGTAATTTCAATGATCATTTAAACTGTCAATATATGAAGGGCCTTTAAATGCATGAAAAATTTTCTTCAGGATTTCTTGATAACTATTTTTGCATTCCTTAAATCAAACTTCAAAATGGTGGTCGAGTTACCATTAGCAATGTTGGTCCTATTGAGAAAACTCCTAATATTACGTCTTCAATATATACAATATTGTATTTTTTTGACCTCAAAAGGACCCTCGTGTTTCCTCTTAATTCCAACACTAAACTTACTAAACTTCAAAAAGGATTTGAAATTATACTTTGATTCAAAAAGGATTTGAAATTATACTTTGATTCAAAAAGGATTTGAAATTATACTTTGATTCAAACGAAAATTACTTCCACTAATTGTTAAAAGTATGGATCGCCTTTTTGGATTTTAATACTATCTGAAATAATACTTTCTTTTCAGCCAGTATTACTATGTCTGCGCTTTCTCGAGATAAAATAATATTTGCTGCATAAAATATAGTACTTCCTTTCATAAGACTTTCTCTATTTCTATAATACTAATCTAAATCACGTGGCAATTCCAATCACGTGTAAAAATCGTCTCGCCCATTCAATTGTACTTTCGTTGTTTGTGTTTCAGATCCAAAAGAAATATGGTGACTCAATTATTGAGCAATCTGTATGAATTTCTGGAAGAATGACCGAATACTTTGGATAGTAAGTTTTCTAACGACGACATTTTATTGGGGGGATGCATCTTGGAATGTAAGGAAGTACTTGAGGAAACAGCATTTCTATTCAAGAAATAAATACACTTTATTACACTGTAAAGTTGTTTTAAATTCATGTCTATTTCACCTTCAGCTGCTTCATCAGAAGTTACCGGAAAATGTGAGATAAGGCAGCATCAACTTACTTTTGCAGCATTGACAAGATTTGCCAATGATTTTACATAGACATTTTCGAGTTACCATTTTTATCTTCCCCTGGCAGTCTTGAAGCATGTTTGGATAATCGAGACCGGACTCAGACTACTCAGACCTCATACAAGAAAGTCGATTGGGTAAATAGTATTAAAGTCCAAAACGACGTTCCATATAAAAGCCTCCCTTTGACGAGAAAATGAGAAAAGTGAGAAAAGTTTATTTAATTCATTTTGTTGGAAAAAGAATCCAAATTTCTCCTTCAACAATTGAATTTACTTTTTGTTGTATAAGTACCCTTTCGTGAAATTGTAATTTCATAATACTTTCATGAAATTTATTTTCCCCTTGAGCTCTGAGGAACTGAATTTTGTAAGTACATTATAATAACTTTATATTGTTGTATGTTTAGAGAGTTGGCCAAATTATCTGCAATAGACACCGAGTTGATTGGTATCTCAGTCTTGTGATGCCTTCCGGATGTTCATCACAATGTGCGATACTTGAGTCATGTCAGTTTATATTTTGTGGAAAAATACCTCAGATAATAAACCTCGTCACCAACTACTTGATGCAACAGTGCTTCCAAAATAAATGCATTGTAGGTATTACCCAACTCTAGGTGAATGTGTGGCTTAACAATACACAGAGCAGACATTTCGTCACATCCTTACAAGAGCCAATTTTAGAACCACATGAGAAGAAACGAATAACGAGAAATAAATCCTGGTGTTAAGAAATTTATTTTCGATTAAATAATTATCTATTTAACAGTTAGTTTATAATTGACACAAAAAATGTCCATTTCATTGTTATAAAGCATTCCTTTGATCTTACTTAAAAACTTCTGTCCGTTGACAGATCTGTTCTAAGTACTTTACAAAATATGTAAACATTAAACTATGCCACAGGTATGCCAACACAAACAGACACAGACAATCGACATTGTATGATCATGTATTGAACTGAACACAAGTGGCTTAACGGTGTTTGAAAACACCGTATTGCGAAATTTCATGGATTTTGCTTTCAAGGACATTTGGACACTAACGTTAAAAAAACTATGTTATCTTTTAATGACATTTCAAATCTAATTAAAGCAAAAAGGATATATTTTATATTAGAAACTAATTCTCAAGGTTTGCCCTCTCATATAATACTCTGTAAATGGATCAGGCACGATAAAGGAGGGCAGTCCAGAAAAAAAAAGATAATTAATTGGAGGATTAATCTTTATACATGCATCTATCTAATTTTCAATTGTTTTCAAATTAATTTACCCCGAATCTTTCCTCCTCTATACGGATAAGTAACGATATTGAAAAATTAATTACTATTCTGATGGCTACGCAACATATCAACATTTTAATTACACTAACAAGCAACCTTTCCCGCGGTGTGTCCGTTTTGGTTTGTCACAGCAACCAAACATTTAGAAAACCTAAAGCAAGTTACGGATGGATTAGATGTCCCCTGTTAAAATTAAGCTTTCTTTTTGTTTTTAGCATGAATAATATAAGAATTATCCTAAAAATAGATTTTAGCTAATAGCATGAAATTGTGAAAACCATTGAGCTAATAAGAATTATGTTGATAATAAATGTGGTTGAAACGTATGACCTTTAATCAGTTGTATAAAATATTGTTGAATTGCTGAGCGACATGTACTGAAGTGCCAAAAATAGATTACATGCGTCGTTTGTTTGTTTTTACAAGAGGACGCATATATAAGCCGTGATCGAAAGTAAGATATCTTATTCATATTGTCTACTAGTTTGTGAACGGATGTTTGTGATAAATATGGTTAATGAAATTGCTGAAGAAAAGATCGCAAGAGTTGCTGTTTTAGGAAAACATGGAGTTGGTAAAACTGGTAGGTTACACTGGCTTTTATAACTTCTTGAAGTGTTGAAGATATTTCCTAACAAATGTATCAGGCAATCCGAATCAGCGATAAATATTTTTTCTTCGACGTCATAATGTTTGTGTAAGTAAGTTTCACTTGGAACAGTTCCACAAGAAACGATATTCTTGTGTGAAAAAAAAAACGATCGTCACACGACAGCGTTGGAATTTTTGTGACGATATTTTGTTTTGTTTTTATAGCGCTTGTGGTTCGATGTCTAACACGGAGATTTTTACCAGAATACGCCCAATACAAGGAACTGTCGTATAGATACAAGCGCTCAACTAAAGATGGCGGAAAAGACACAGAAATGATCATAATAGATTCAGACGGACAGGTAAGAAAAAAATGGTGTTGTCCTTTCTCAGCAGCCTTTTCATTGATTTGAGAAATGAATATCAAACCCCAACATTTACAGATTCTCAAAGTTTATCGTAAAAATTTATCAAAAAGTGTTTTATACAATCTATGACGCGATCAACAGATCAATATTTTTTACTGAATCGATATAATAGGCATGTCTCCATTTGTGACATTTAGAAAAAATTCTTATGTAAGTCGTCAATTCGTTGAAATTCATCATGCCAACTGCTACGTACACACTGAACGCAAACAAAACATTAATTTTCGTGTGAAATAATTAAAAAGGAATAAAAAGGGATGAAATAGAAATATGCTGAAAATGTGTTTTTCTTTTTTTTAGAACCAGGATTTACTTCGATGTACAGAAGCATTTGTGTTTGTATATTCTGTTACGTCAGCAGAAAGTTTGGAAACTATAAAGGAAATGATAGGGAATGTTAAAAATATTTGCAAAAACGAACCACATATAACGATTGTAGCCAATCAAATTGATTTGGTTCAAAAACGTGAAGTGACGACATATCAAGGACAATTACTTGCAAGCAAAACTGGAGCAGAATTTTATGAAGTTTCTGTAGCGAATGAAGTAGATCAGGTTATTGATATATTTAAAAGAGTAAATCAGAAATTAAATGGTGAATTGAAGAAACGGAAAACCCAAAACAAACTTATGGAGATGTTTAAACGGCGAGGATCGTCATGATGTTATGGCTATTATGTAGCGTCTGTCTTTTTGTGTTTTAGCAGAAAATTTTCAGATTTAGTCACTTTCTCAGATTGTACATTTTTATCTTTTATATTTATTTTTATCTTGTAAATATGTAAGACATAGTTTGAGATTATTTTTAACTTATTAAAACCACACATTAACAGATTGTCTTCATTCATATATTCTTCCTTTCTTTTTTACTGAGGTGTTGACTTAGACCGAGATGTTGAGATGAGGAGAACTGTTATCTTCACACTGAATTTGAAATCTCAAAATATTTTTCCATTTGAAACATTTTACATATATGGGACATATCATCTCTAGAATAATTATACAGAATACCGTCAACTCACGTTGTCTCGTAAGCGCACATCTGTTATTTCGAATAAAAGCCTTATCTCGAACTGTTGTTCCGTCGTTTGAAGGTTCGATGGTGGGAATATTGATTTAAGTAATACATCGAACTTGAGAAAAGCTTTTACTTTGAACACATTTTGGTCTATTTTCTATTTAGTATGTCCTGATGATTTCGGGATATGTTCGGTTTATTCTTGAAGTGCCGATTCCAATATTACATGCTTTAAGAGAAAATTATTTTTTTCTCAAAATTTTTGCCAGTGTGTAAAAACAAATCTTACTCTCGAACATTTTTCGCTCGAAACTTTAATCGTGCAGACATCAAAAATTCTAAGATAATAAGTCAAAATGGAAATTTTCGACAGAAGATAACATAATGATGTCTATTGTCAGGGGAATCAAAAATATTTTACTCGTATCTCCTATCTACGTTTTGTTAACATAAAAACAAAGCTGTGGTTGTAATGTAAGAAGCAATGTAAGATCTTAAGAATTTCTATTACCAAGTGTTTGCAAGTGTTTACAATTTTGCTGCTGTCTTTCACCTTTGATAAGCTTATCGCCATATTCAAACGATTATATAAGATTGACCAAAAGCGGCATTTCCTTTGTGTTAACTTCAAACAACATGGATGGTTATGGGTAAAGATTTGAGCTGTTAAAGATTGTCTTCTGATAAATTATGATAAGAATCTAACAAATAACATTTCATGAGCAAAAATAATGACCATGAGGTAATAATGGAATTCAATCGTGTGATATTTATTGTCTTTGCCGCAGAAGTTACAGTTCCGTATCTATTTATCGACTTTTTCATATTTTGAAATGAATTCACAGGACAGAAAGAACGTTGACAAAGCATGTAAATAAAAAGGTTTCTTAGATAACACTAAATGTGCGTGTGTGGTGGTTGGGCCACGTGTTCCTTTCCCCGGTGTAATTGGCTCTTTTTACACTCAAAACATTAATGGAAACAATATTGCTAATAGGGTTAATCTAAATCATAAACTCGTTAAAAAACAATTCTGTACAAATTGCAGACAGACAACAACCAATGAAGCCCTTTGAAATCAACGTCAATAGATTGCTGTTTTGATAAAAAATATTTTTGAACTAAAAGATTCCTTATCTCCATGCCATGTAAACAACATACATGAATAGATGTGTCATTATGTTTTCGTGGGTTGATGGAACTGTTTTCCTGTTCAATGGAAATGAAACGATTGTGACTAAACAGGAAATTAATGAATTCGAAATAGAATGGACTGAATCCTTTTTTGATGATTGGTTATTAAATTTTAAAGATGTTCCTTTATACTGGCAAAGTATTTCTCACGTGCCATACATAAGCAACATTCCTATCTTAATTCCATGCACTGGTTCCACACAACTTATAAGAGCCTGAACATATACTCCTTGCTGAAAAAAGCATCTTAAGTTTTCATCCGAATTAAACTAGGTATTACTTTCTTGTTCTTTGAATGTTCTCCTATAATACACCATCCCCGAATTTCTGTTTAAACGCTGCTTTATGGCCGAGTCAACAAGTTTCGTCTCGTTTTCAGTATTGTAATTGCTTTGAACTACTCTGTCATGAAATTACTCAGTAATAAAGTTTTGAAATCAGTAAAACAATAAAAAGCATGTAAACGAGGCGAAACTTGATAATATACAGCTATAATATGGTGTTTAAACAAATATTCTGGAAAAGTCTATTGGTCAATAATATCTAATTAACTCGTTAGACCTACTTTTCTGTACGAAAAACCTACATGAACAACGGAACGAAGTATTTCATATGAATGGTCTTGAAAAGAAGAACTTGAAAATGAATACCTGTTTTTTAGTACGACAATAAGCTGTTTGTTCCCCTTCAGTTATCTCTAATACAAATGACAAAATAGAATCCAAAAAATCAAGGGGGATAAGAAAAGTGTTTCATAAATCAAAACTGATACGCGCACGCTCAAATAAACACCCACAGTAAAAGTTTCAATTTTTAAATTAACGCCCAGGGCGTTTAATGGTCATTTACGGTAGATATATAGCAAATACGACTAAGTTCCCTTATTGTTCTCAACAGCGAATTGTATGAAGCCAACCTTTAGCGAAGGCATAGATAGAAATAGGAATTCAGATAGAATGGTAGAAAGGCACATATAACCCATAACTCAAGGTTAAGATTTGTCTTGGTTTCCCAGAACATGAAATGAATTGTGAATCTTTCAAGGTTTTTCATACGGAAAGAACATTTACAGCAAGTACTAGAGTATGACTTTCCAACATTAAGATTTTCAGTGAGATGTCACTGGTGGAAACCAGGTAAACCTTCTGAAACCATGGCCTTTGTTTGATAAATATTTTTGAAGTTTGATGTAAATATAACAGTAAAAAACGTTATCTACCAGAAAGATTACAAACAGGCATCTTCTCAGGATTTGACAAACATTAACCAGAAACTACTTATCATCGAGCTATAACGTATGAAGTTATTTTTCACGCTTAACACGCTTGACACCTGGTCCAGGCGTAGAAAGCAATTCTGCACTCAAAGTAGCATCAAATGTCCTTGTATATATCGAAAAATACCGCCCTCCTAATGACAGCAGTGGAACAGTCATTGTTAAAGCGCCAACAGCAGCCGTGATAGCAGTTGTTAATTTCCCTAATATAGAAATCGGAACAACATCGCCGTAACCAATCGAAACTATAGTTTGCATGGCTAACCACATGGCTTCTGGTATGCTTGATATCTGAGTTTCTTCGTGTCCTTGTTCGGCATAATATATCGCTGCTCCAAAAACAACAAAAGTGATGAGCAAGCAGAAAACTAAAGTCAGCAAATCACGAGAACATTGTGATAGAATGTGCAGAACGACCGATAGACTTTCAAAACTTTTTGATAATCTAACTAGCCGCAATATTCGAAAAGTTCTTAAAACTCGTATGAATAATAAGTTTTGAATAACGCCTCCGCTCAAAATGTATATTAAAAAGGCTGGATATATTGCCAAAAAATCAATAGTATTTCCTAATGAATACACGAAACGGAAAGTGTTAGGTGAAGAAATGAGGCGTAACATGTATTCCATTGCAAAAAATGAATTCAGCGATATTTTAACGATTTCCCATTCATCGAATGTGAGATGCTTTAATGATTTGGCCAACCAGGGTGACGTCTCAAAACAATCCATTATTATTGAAAATGCAATCATGTGGATGGACACAAAAGCATAAATTTTCGCTGCTAAGGAAGATTCTGGAGATTCGAAAAACATCCACATGTAGGCGATTTTGTTTTTGCTATGAATACGGAGGGGGTAATTGTAAATTCGTTTCTTCGAGTCATATCCTTCTCTTTCTTTCATTCTGCTGATCGCTTTTTCGTCAAGTTCGTAAAATATGCATTCCATCTCGAAACATTCCATGGAGAGGAATGGAGGGCGAACCAAACACCCATTTGATTGATAGTAAAACAAAATAGCTTCAAATGCAATTCTTGAACGATTCAGAAAGTACGTTTCATTGGTAGGTTGGTAATGTTTTAAACGTCTTTCAGGATCACCAAGCAGAGTTTTCGGAAATCGGCTAAGAGTTGAACCGTATGTCTCATACGAAGATCCACTCACATTAAAAGTTATCCTTGTTTTCAACTGAAGCGATGTATCTATGAAATAATCAAAATATTTGTCATCAACAGCCAGCTACAAACAAATTTCTCATCAAAATATTGTTTATTGATAAATGGTTATATTTTGAAACTAATAGCCTCTAGCCTTTGCTGCCTGACAGTTCACAACCTACCCGGAAATAAGTATTATACACGCTTGTGTTTATAAACACCATTTCTATAAGCATTCACTAAAAAGATAAAGAACCACCTAAGCACCTAGGTTTAAAATCATAGCAAAGAAAATCATTTTTCTTAGTCCCTTACGCCTCAGAAAGAAAGGTAGTCCTTCTCTCTTAAGTTAGGTATAGGTAGCAGGTGGTTTTGGAAGTTTTAAGGACACATACTCTGCTTTCTCTCCTTTATTGACCCTTTATTGACTTATTTATTTATTGACCCTTTTTACATTAGTTTTCAAAACTTCATTTGTTTCAATTTTTTTCGTTAATCTTTTTGAGAAAAAAAATCTTACCTTTTACATTTTTCGGCTTAAAACCAAGTTTGAAATGAAAAACTTCAGACAATTTTTTCGTTTTTCTCCTAACCCTATCTTCTATAGTTTGTTTGATAAATTCAGACATAATTCGTCGTGGATTTTTCAAGTTTATTAATATTTCTTGTTATTCTATCAACTACATAACATTAAAATGCAACAACTTTCGTCCACCTTTTGATGAAAACTTTTATGCTGTTAAAGATTTTCCTTTCTTTTGCCGTATATTTGTACATCCTTCGTAAAATAGGAACTTAACGCCTAGTTTATAAATAAATTATGACATTTCCTCTTCTTCTTCTTCATGGTGAATTTTGGCAATTTAGTTTAGACTTTGCATGTAATGTGTTTTACCAGATGCTGTTTTCTTATTTTAATTTCAAACTTGTGCATAAGATATCATTTGAATATCAGGCGGCTTTATCAAACATAAAAAACAGCAAATTGAAAATCTAAAGAATATTTGTTTTTTTGTTCAATAAGGCAACTTCAAACTTGATAAGATTTCTTCTATTATTATATCCCATCTGCGCACAGAGCAAAGAATAATGAGAGCTATTGTAGTAACTGAAAAAAAAGAATTTTGGTGGGTACCCTTAATTTCAAACATCGTCAAGATTGCATTCTTTTAGCTTCCATTGGTGTGACTTAAAGAGTCTCGGTACGGATGAAATTCTCCAATTACATAAGGCGCGAAGCATATGGTGAAAGTAGAAAAGCCATTTATTTTCTGTGTACATATATTATTCATAAGTATGTACTATATATCGATGACATCATCAGAACTTCCCACTTCTATCACCTGAAATACAAACATAAGATTAGATAAGGATTTATTTCTAGTATTTCCAAATAAATACATTTGGCTCTTCACCCAGAAATGCGTATGATATAAGTGTTTGCATTGCGTCAACATAAAAAATTTAAATAGTATAGTTCATTTAGGTTTGTTCAGGGCAGGTGGGAGGGACAATATTTGATTGTACTTCCATTTTATTCATCACGCCTTATGTAATTGGAGAATTTTATTTCATAAAATCTCCATACGATCTAATATTGGATAATCGAGACCAATCTCTATAATATTGGAAACCAAACTCCTGTGTGGCCTTGGTTCAAAGCGTTTAACTGTTAAGAGGCTTCGTAAGACTACTGATTCGAAAGTTTCACTCTCCCCCCGAGATAGTTTGTGATAATGTTTTAACCAGGTTGGTTTTCCTGACCACTGCACTCTTTTCAAAACCATACAAAAATTTCAAGATGTGTCATTCCTGAAGATGCTGTTAATACTCAAATCTCAACTCTGGACTTTGGTGACGCCAGCAGGTCCATAGCAGCAGGCAAGTTGGTAAGAATTTATTATAATTTTTATTGAAATTTCAAATCAATCAATTTTCTAGGTTTAATTCTAATTGCAAATTTTTCAGTTTTGTCAAAATTCATAGTATATTTTCTAGTCAAATTGTTAGTTTCTTTTTGAAATTCAATTTTAGTTTGAACAATTCGCAATCAATGTTCCAAACACTTGTGTCTTATTATTATCCCGCCACACCCATTTGCATTTGAAACTTCGAAAATGAATAAGCGCTGCATCTAAAAATCGAGTTTTGAAATAAGCGCCGCGGCGCTAATTCGAATAATTACGGTACTCACGCTCTGTTCTAAAAGAGAGATGTTGCTTGATGGGCACTGCTTTGGAAGGAAATGGTAAGAGTCCGGATGATGTCGTAAACCTGGAAAATTAGCTCAAAATTTTATTTGAAGAGAATTCTGACCATCCCAACTTGAATTTGTGGAAATTAATCAATTTCGGACAGATTTGATGATCCACCCTGTAGCTGGATAATCGAGTCTAAACAAATCGCTCCTTCAGAACATGAAGGCATTCTAATAACAACTCTTAAAAATACTAACTCAATTGCTTTAATTGTTCTTGAGATATCTTCGCCAGCCACTCAGAAAAGCAACTTTTGAGAAAATTAAGTTTAAAAGCACGCTTATAGAAACCCCAGTTATGCTTATGTTTATTTGGTTTCGGAACGCTTGTGGTAAACAGAGGGCTAGCAAAACATAAAAATCATGTGGATTATCATATCCAAACCTTATAGTTTCTTTCAATTATAAAATCTTTATTTTTCGACATGTAATCGCCCTTAATAATGCTTGTATACAGCCATTGAGCAAAACACTGCAAAACATTTACACGTCGGGCAATGGTAAAAAACAAACTAACCTTTATTATCACTGAAATTTGAGGGATGAGGTATTTGCTGAATCAGCATAACATTAACAGAACAGTAGTCTTAGTTTCAAATTTTTACGTTTTTTGATATTTATGGCGGATGTCAATGTAAAATAGGATCAAGGAGTGCCATGCATCCTGATGCAATCCATATTTACCTTTACAATAAAACCCCTGTGATTTAAAACCCCTGTGACTTCGTAAGCAAATACATATGAAAAAACGTTAGTTCCAGACCAACTTATCTTTAAACACTTCTCATCGTGACTGATTACATTTGGGTTCTTCGTAAAAAAATGTAATACGTCCCTGAAAATAATTCAAACACACCACAACCTGCAGATGTTTGTTGTTAAAATTGATGAGTTTTATAAGATAATCTCGCTTGCTTAGAGCAGGATCTCATCTGGATCTTTTAAACGTCACATAACATTAACATGACAACAAACTGAGCTTCTTGTTCATAAAGTCAATTAATATATGACTTCGTGGAAAATGTGATGCAATTGGTGCCACCATTGATACATAATGAATTTGTCTGTGAAGCCATTTAATGCTATAAATAAATTGTAGAATTGTATAATAAGCATTTAATACAGATGCGTAATTCTAAAATTTGTTTTGGTTATATCCATACCTAAAAGACGAGGAACCTTGATTATCCAACAAATAAAAGCGTCATCATCATGGTTACCCTTCCGTCGAAATATATGCCGTACGTGTGTATATGTGCCGTACGTCATAAACACTCCCTTATTATTATATATTTAGATTAATGTGAAGTATTGGGTTAATTATATCAATATAAGAATCAAATAAATCATCATTAAGATATAAATCATCATTAAGATATAGAAGTATAGATTTAACGTTCGTAGAACACGGCGGTTTTTTACTTAAATTATCTCATTTTTATGGTTCGAATCAGAATTTCTTAATTGATCATCTGGAAACTGTCACATTTCCTATTTTTAGCCATAAGAAACCCACATAATGTCTAAGGGACCAAAGTGAAATTCCGAAAAAAAAATAAGCCGCCTTTTAGACTATTATAAACAACTAGTGTAGCGTGTAAAAACATTTTACAGTTTTTCTCCATAAATTGTTTTTACACGCAATACTGCCATAATAAGTCTGTGTATATACAAAAATTGTTGTGTTTCTCCATGTTGGAATTATATCATATTTAACACAAAATTGTGGTATAAATATTTTGGATCGATCATTCAAAGAATGCTATTATCCCTATTTTTTAGTGCTATTTGGCCTATTTAGAGATTTCTAAAGTTGTAGATAGAATACAATAGAATTAAATATTAAACTTCACACAACTGCGATTGTAATTCAAATGAGATGCTGAAAGTCTAATACCTGGATTGTACAGTTAAACTAAAGGCTAAAAGTCCAATGTTCAGAGATTTAGAAAAGAGACAATACAACGTATACTCCTACCTAACCAATGTGCACTCCTGCCTAACCACGATTAAACTTCTGATATATCAGAAAATACTTTCAAATTTCCCTGTTAACTAAAGCTAACAAAAACAATACCTTCTCAGACGTTTTTATCTTTCAATTCTTTATTCTCCTATGAATTGTGGAAATGTCTTCATTTTTCTTTAAAGAAATGAACGTTGAGAAAATTTGATGAACTTTCGAACGCAAAAAATATTGCATTGCCTTCTCCTGCGGGCGACTTTATGATGTCTGCCTTAAGGTACAACACTCCATGAAGTAATAAAACCCCGTAAGATGGAGCTAGAGATTCTCCTAATGGGAGATTCTCCCTATACTAATACAGAAAAACAAACATCCATTGACGAACTTCCCGAGAAATTTTAACGTTCTTTCTTTAACAGTTAGGTAAGAAAAAAGCAAGATTGCGTATTAGTATAAGAAGACTAGTATCCCGGGTAAAAACATTTTACCGGTTCACTTTCCCCATAATAGTTACTCCCATTCCGTGATTTTCCTATCAATATAGGAGTGACCGAAAATAAAATCAGGCAATCCAAAAGGGTAATTATTTCTAAGTTGTAGAACTTGAAAACCTGATCAAAAAAATGTATGGGATCGTCTGCGTACGACGTGCCATTACCGAGATATCGTCGATCAAAGAATCTGATGACGTCACACAGGTCCCCAAAAAGTTTTAGACCCAATTTTTTTTCGTCACCCATCCCCAATATCGCACGCCCAAAGTGACGTCAGTTATTACTATTGGTTCTCCAGATATTTGACCCTGAAAATCGCGTTCCATTGGGGGTGCAATGCAATGTCCCCCGTGTGCAAAAACATTGACGCCGCGTCATTTCCTACTACTATACTAATACTGAAAAAACGCTTCTCGCAGCAGCGTGGTTTTACGCGCTCCCCATGAGTTACCGCCATCCCGTGATTTTCCTATCAATATAGGGGTGACCGAAAATAAAATCACACAATCCAAAAGGTTAAGTATCACTAAGTTGTATGGGATCGTCTGCCAACGGCGTGCCGGTACCGAGATATCGTCGATCAAAGATTTTGATGACATCACACCTGTCCCCAAAAAGTTTTAGACCCAATTTTATTTTTCGTCATCCCATCGCCCAATATCGCAGACCCCAAAAACGTCAGTAATCCCCATCGGTTCTCGAGATATTTGCCCCTAAACGTCGCGTGCCAAAAAAATTCACTTCGCGTCAATTGCTTCTACTATACTAATACTGAGAAAAACGCTTCTCGCAGCATCGTGGTTTTACGCGCTTCTCGTGAGAAAATGACCGTGAAATTGCTTAAAATGTATCACTCTCTAAAATAAAAGCGGTATGCACACTCGCTATTAGTACATAAGACTAGTATCCCGGGTAAAAACATTTTACCGGTTCACTTTCCCCATGAGTTCACACCACCCGTGCTCTACCTCTTTCAAAATGTAAGGGTGACGAAAAATACGATCATATAATTGCTAAGAATAAGTATCACTAAGTTGAAGAGCTCGAAAAGTTGATCAAGAAAATGTATGGGATCGCCTGTGTACGACATGCCGTTACTGAGATATCGTCGATCAAACATTTTAATTACGTCACACCCGTCCCAAAAAAAGTTATGGACCCAAATTTTTCGACAGCCCATCGCCAATATCGCGCGCCCAAAGTGACGTCAGTTATTTCTATTGGTTGTCGAGATATTTGCCCTTAAATATCGCGTTCTATTTAGGGTGCAACGCAATGTGCCCACTGACGTCGCTCTACTCCTATAATACTAATATCGCCTATATCTCGACAACTCAGTTACGCACGATCTAAAATTTAATTATAACATTTTCCATACGAACATTTTGTTCCCAGTCCTTTTATTCACACTGACCGAACTAAATTTGTTATGCACAGTCGCTATTAGTATATAGACTAGTATCCCGGGTAAAAACATTTTGCCAGTTAACTTTCCCCATGAGTTACCGCCATCCCGAGATTTTTCTATCAATATAGGGGTGACCCAAAATAAAATCACACAATCCAAAAGGATAAGTAGTACCACGCTATAGAGCTCGAAATGCTGGTCAAAAAATGTATGGGATCGTCTGTGTACGACGTGCCGTTACCGAGATATCGTAGATCTAACATTTTGATGACGTCACACCCGTCCCCAAAAAGTTTTAGACCCAAGTTTTTTTTAGTCACCCTTTCGCCAAGTTATCGCGGACACCAAAACGTCAGTTATCCCCATTGGTTCTCGAGATATTTGCCCATAAACCTCACGTTCCATTGGGGGTGCCACGATTAAACTTCTGAAATATAAGAAAAATACCTCCATATTTCCCTATTAACTAAAGCTAACAAAAACAATACCTTCTCAGACTATTTTATCTTTCAAATCTTTATTCTGCTATGTTTTTATCTTTCAAATCTTTATTCTGCTATGAATTGTGGAAATGTTAAAACCCAAAACTCCACTCGTGCATCATGATACAAAAACCATGTATCTCTTCTTGTATTACATTCATCTATACTACTCAATTCTCTAATCTAAAACAAAATGATATCAATCAAATACTGTCAAAACAATATAATAATGATCTTGCTACCTTCGTTTCCCTAAAGGCGAGCCTTAATAATAACAATCCACACACTACAATGAAATACCAAATAAACTACTAGCTACACATTTCGGAATAGTAGTCAAAACTAACTGATACGAAAAAGCTACGTTCAAACACATTTAAAAAATAGACGAACACATAACAGGTCTACATCGACTATCTCGTCGGATAGAATAGTTACTGATACCTATCAAAGTTGTTATTCTTTATTACTGAACTTACAGTGTTGAATAAAAAATTAAAAAAAAAACAAAAAATGTTACACACAGCGTCTTTGTTCCTCGTTTAAAGAAATGAACGTTGAGAAAATTTGATGAACTTTCGAACGCAAAAAAACATTGATTGCCTTCTCCTCCGTGTGGCTTTATGATGTCTTCCTTTAGGCACAACACTCCATGAAGTAATAAAAACCCATAAGATGGAGCTAGTGATTCTCCTAATGGGAGATTCTCCCTATACTAATACGGAAAAACATAAATCCATTGACGAACTTCCCGAGAAATTTTAACTAACGTTCTTTCTTTAAAAGTTAGGTAAGAAAAAAGCAAGATTGCGTATTAGTATAAGAAGATTTACACCCGCTATATAAATGTACAAATACAAACAGAATGTATTTTTAAGATTTCCCCGTAAAGGGAGAAAACTTATTTATTTAGGCTTTCTGTCTATCGACTTTTTCTGCCCATTCCGAACGGTTATCAGTTTTTAAATGGCGGAAGTCCGTTTCGAGAAGCGTATTTTTTCCAATAATGTTTTTTTATATCTATGGTTTCGATAATGATGTGTAAAATTACGTTAAATTTTTAAAAAAGCTTTCAGAAAATCTAAAGAAGTATTTTCTTCAATTATTTAAGTGTGTACATTTGATATGGAGCAATTGGTCGTCTTCCAACAACTTCTGAATTGTTTATGTTATATATTTTTAAAAATACTTTACAATGTAAGCGTATGGATGGCCGAGTGCCCTAATGCTTTGCATTTCTTTTCGAGAACATAGTTGTTCAAATCCGATGACAGGCGTTTTTCGTGTTTTTTTTTTTTTTTTAGAATAAGTTACAATAAGTAAATGTAGGTTACAGCTATCCTCCTAGGTTACAGTAAACGTGATTAGAGACAGATTTAGTGCTAAAGGATAAATATATTTAAAATAATCCTCCATCGGATTTGAACCACTATTGATTGATACAATGACATGTTTTAACAATACCTTATATTTAGCCATTTTGGCTGACCCTTATTAGACCAAGATAAAAATAGTGATTTGGCCATTAAGGACGGTATTTAAAAAAGACATTATTGAGACACCCAGGCTACATAAGTCTTATTTTTTCTCTGGAGTTAATATTATCATAAACATTGATAAAACGAGTATTCTGGGACACACCGTCTAGGGAAATCTTTTTAATCAACAATGTTGATCCTGCTTTTATTTATTTATTTATTTATTTATTTATTTATTTATTTATTTATTTATTTATTTATTTATTTATTTATTTATTTATTTATTTATTTATTTATTTATTTATTTATTTATTTATTTATTTATTTATTTATTTATTTATTTATTTATTTATTTATTTATTTGAATACCAATACAGGATATGTAAAATCCCCATTTATGATTATCAACGAAAAGAACGCAAGAAAACAAGAACAGAGCAAAATGCATAACTTTATAGACCATTATGGAAAATAAAATAAAAGTGAGCGGTAAACTACACCGCCGCGTAAAATTTCACGCAACCTCCTATCATATTACCGCTCATTTTTTTCTTATTAACAATTGCTCGCATGTTTCGACTGCAAAATAATCTTGATCACCTTCTGTTGCTCTCGTTAGTAGATTACAACAAAAGCAAGGAGGACATCTTTCACTTTAAATAAGTTTATCACTAACAAAAGATAATCTCATTCAGAATGAAAAGGAAAAATTCTTCATATTTCTTATCTTTTAGGTACGGTGTTCTGCACCGATTTGTAATACCTGCCCCCGATTTGTAATAAAATTGCCCCAATTTTTAATACCTGCCCTGATTTACAATAACTGCTGCGCCGATTTGTAATAGCCAAAGCTGCCCTAATTTGTAACAACTGTTTTGCCCCAATTTGTAATAATTTGGTATGTAGACTTTCGCAGATATCCTTTCTGTTAGAACACATTTGGTACTGGTGACGTCATCATGACGTCAGCGGCTTTACTTAAAACGCCCATATCAGGTTGAATTTATGCTTGTTAACTTGGATAAATACCTGTTTGAAATGAAATGTTTATAACTTTCCGACACTGAAATGTTGAAATGCATACATACGCACTGTGCATAAATATAATAAGAGTATAAACAGAGCATAAGTCTTACACGTGCCATTTTTTCGAAGCTGAGCCAGTGAACCATTGGAAGCGTGAGTGATGTACGATGAAAAGAAGGAAAGGTTAAGTTATTTTAATTTATAGAAAATAAAATGAATTACGCAAGCCCTAATAAAAAACAAATATATAAATCTTTTTGTTGGGAGAGTATGAACCTTTCAGTAAATACAGAAGTGTGGTTGTGGACCGGTCTAAAAAAACAACTGGATTGCACTGAATTCCACCCACCCACAAAAAAGGCGACCATTTTGCGCTTACCGTAGTTTCTGTGAATGACCCTTTCGATACACGGATATATTCACACATGTCTTTTGGATGTTTTGATCACTTTTAAACTCAAATCTGTAATGAATGATGTATGTAAGCAATTGTGGTTCGTCGTTTCGAGATACAAGAGAAACCTTTTCTAGAAGCCATAAAATTGTCGGACTTTTCGTTCCCAAATCATGTATGCTGGACACTTAAACATGCTTTAGAGGCAATCCCGACAGGCATAAACCATATGTGGAACCAACGTCTTTTCTTCGTGAAAATTTTACAATCGTTATTCCTTTTTTCCCGATTCTATGACACGCTTCAATATGCTCACTCTCGATGTCAACGTCAACTTTATTAAGGATGAATCTCACCTTTTCTTCCAGATCTTCCTGTTGGCAAACTCTAAACATTCACGTCTGCTATATTGCTCCTGTTGAGGTGTTACGTGTTACCGCCAACTCCCCTCAAATCGTATCAAGCTGGTGTTGGAGCTTTTGGTTGGTGTTCTTCAGCTCTGTGTTTTCAGACTGCAAGTCCTGTACTAGTTTAATCAACTTTTCTTTATTCAAATTTTTAAAATTCGACATGATTATACGTGTTAATATTATTGTATTTATATAATATTTATTAGTTTATATAAGATAATTATAGTTTGCTTCTTTCTTCACTCACTTCACTAAATCGACATCCGACCTCTACGGTGGTCAGAACAGAACAGAATCAGGGTCTATTTTAATTTAGTGGGTTCCACGAAATTCAAAATTGAAGCGAGAGAATATACAAACAGAAAGTGATAACCTGTTTTCACCATAAATTTAGTATTTAAGTATAAATTTTCTTCTAAAACATCACTATAGTGTTTATACTATCCAATAAAGGCTGTTTGGTTAACCGTTTAGCAGAAAAATATGACTTTTAAGAGAAAATTCTGTGAACAGTTTACCAGAGTGTCTAAAACAACCAAGAAAAGTTTTGAAGAATTGCATAAAACATAACAAGAAATATTAAAGAATACATTTTTATTATCTTCGTTGTACTAAACTGTGTCTGTGCATTTGGAGCTCTTCATTATTGCCAACAAAAGTTGATGGTAATTCTTCCTTTTCTCTCCATGCTATTTTGCTTTAAAAACGATGAAGAATTGTCGGAACAGTATAGAGACCAGTTTACTTTTCACGGTCAGCAAATTAATGGAATTAATGGAGCAAATTACTGAAATTAATTAATTGTGTTATTTCTGGTCCGCATAATTCATGTAACACGCGGTGACTTGCCCCGAGTCTTCGAACTCAAAATAAGTGATACCCTGGGTAGTATGGGTATGTATGCTTTTGATAGGTATTCCTGGGTATGTATGCTTTTGATAGGTATTCCTGTTATTCTTGTATCTTGTGAAATAGACCACTTTTATCAAAGCTTTCATCCTGATGCAGTGAAGGTGTTAGTGATATCAGAAATATCTCGGTTTTGTATCCAAGGTTACAGATTTTTGTTTGAACTCGCTAACTGAACTATTGTCTTAATAAACATGTCTATACAGATCGGCACCTGGAAATAAATAACATAATTAAAACACGTGGTTTTACATCTGCTATAAAATTGAACACATTCGATAAATTGCAATACATGGGCAACACAATGTTAAAAGTTTTTTTCTTTTGTAACGGTACGCTGCTTTCATTTGAACCTTTGTAGCAAAAACGGATTCTTTTGCTGTTTGGACATTTCGTTCAATATTATCTAACATATCCCCCTATTAAAAGAATACAGAAAAATTGGTACTGATTTTGAAAATGGTAAGCTCTATAATGTAAGAATACGAAAATTTCGATCACCTGCATGTCAACCATGTAAGCAATTTCTTGAAATATTCCGAAGAGTTCCTAATGAGATAAATAAAACAATGCACTGTTTTTAAATGCAAGTGAAACAAGAAGATGATCTTACAACTTAAAAGTTTTTTTATACTCTTATGCTGTTCTCCAACTTTATAATTTCGCTATGCCTTTCTTCTACGTACTTCAAATTTTCTTCTGCAGATTCAACAGGAAGAAGCAACTGTAAAACAAAATAGTTGTTAACAAACAATAACAATAACAATAATAACAATAAAATTTTCTGAAAGTTACAAAATCAAATTTTACAAACTGAATTATGATGTCGATATATCGTAAAAAAAACCTTACTTGTGTTTGAAAAACATTGCTTTCGCCAGATTCGATCATGACTTCGATTTCTTCGGATGTCTTGTTTAAACCACCTCGTTAAATGTAGAAACAATTTAGTTAGCTGGGTATACGTATATAAAATTTCGAAAGATTTTCAAATTTAGTGATATTGCTATTGGTTATACTCACATATTTGCATTTGTCTCATAATTTTCGATTTACATTTTTCTCGATGAGCCATTTGTTTTTGGTTATAATGTTCCATCAGTTCTTGAAATAATAAAAGCAAAACATTTACCTAAATAAATAAAAAAATGAAGGTTTTTGATATGGGTAGGAATAGGAGTTCTACTTTTCTCAGCTCATTAAAATACAAGCAAAATTTTCATAACACTGGCAAATGACCTTTTAAGTGGTTGGTTCAATATACTTAGACGTTGCAATCTAAATCATAGATTGAAATAAAGTTCCTCTAGTATAATGCTCGCTTTTCGTTAGGCGAGATCGTGGTTTCAATTCACCCTCTGTATATGACAAATAAAAAAGTGGCAAAAAAGTTCAATATGGAAAATGTTTCTAAAATGGGTAAGAAAGCCGATTTTAAGCACAGAGCGTTAAGAGAATTCTTCCCAGAACCATTGTCCTCCTCTTGACCACATTTGTCTCATAGCATTTTGCAAGACGTTTAGTCATTGGATGAATGAATGCAAGAATGATTTCAGACCTGTGATCTCACATGCTTCGTTTGTCATATGTGCAATATATTGTGACAATGACTCCGCAGTAAGATTTGGTTCTAATGTTTCCTCGAGAAGTCGCGCCGTAATATTTTTCGAAAACCCTTGACAAATTCAACTCATGTTGGATGAGAAGGTTCCAAAAGCACAGCTTGTTTCATACGTAACTTTCCTTTTGATTGGTTTTGTTGTGAGCCACGTCGAAGCCCCAGTTTTTACTTTCATGCATGGACGTATAATAAGAGAAGGACTTACAACTTTCATTGATCTATTCAATTCAGTTTATTGAAATTTTTACAAAGGCAGTTTTAAAACTTCCTCAAGCACAGTTAAAAATACATGCCATTATTGACTTCTGAGATTTGAACAACCAACCAGACAGCCAATTTTCAAATTCTGATTCCTTAGGAACTCCTACAGCCTCAGCCTTGAAAATTTCAGGATTGAGGGACAAAATATTTCCTGGCGTTTTCCCGGCATCTTTCTAAGTTGCGAATTTTTCGTAAAAGATGTATCAAGTTAAATACTTCATATCTCGTTAAAATCCCCTCAGACATCTTGAAAACATTAAGTAGTAGTTTTGAAGTATTAATGAAAGCGGCAGATTTATTATGTAATTCACATTTCCCCAATTTCTTTGATCTTCCACAAGGTGTGAAACATAAACATTCGTATA
Organism: Turritopsis rubra; assembly: GCA_039566895.2. NCBI lineage: Eukaryota > Metazoa > Cnidaria > Hydrozoa > Anthoathecata > Oceaniidae > Turritopsis > Turritopsis rubra. The sequence continues at coordinate 3,212,596 of CM077625.1, read as the reverse complement.
AACCCGCCCATGTAAACCAAGTTGAATCTTCCTTCGCCTTTATGTTTTGTCTTTCGGCGTTCCCTTCCCGGATCAGCAACATTGTTGTATTTGCTGAGCAATGATGTTAGATCTTAGGTTTTCAGTAATATGTATCTCGAATTTACATATTCAGTTTTCACAAACTTTGAACAGTAGGGATAAGGCATTCTGTGTATCATACAGTAGCCATATCTTGGTTATCACAGATAGGGTCATGAACTCTGAGGACCATTTCTTCGTATTGTTCTGTACCAAAATTGCCACTTTTTTCTATCATTAGTGATTTTAACAGCGGTGTTTTGGAGTGTTAGGGCAGTTTTCTCGCATGACTGTGGCTGATCAATCAACATTTACTTGGTTCAGGAAGTAGCCAAATTTTGAACTTAGCTGGCGCATATTTCCCAACAATGCTGAAGATTTTCGGAGGTGCTATTTGTTGTTAACATGCGTCTGTACTTGATGGACCCACGCCACGTTTTCTTACGCAACGCAGAACTGTGTTTCCTGTCAGCTGCTATTTCTTCTTATGGAATAATGTCAAATTAAAAATATTAATGCACTTTTCATCTTTTCAATTGAGTGTTATTCTACAGAATTATGTTGAGTTTTATCTGTTTTTTTATGAAAAGATGGTTTTACCTCTACTTTTTATGTTTGCATTCGTAGGCCGACAAAAGCATGATTTCTCTCTGCATATCGAGCAACCCCAAGATTTACTTTTTTTTATATCCTTTCAGATAATGAATAAAACCTTAACTCTTGACTTTTGTTTCAAAAGGGATAGACCTTTTCATAAATTACTTGATGTTCGTTATGTACAAAACTTGCCTCGTTTCAAATGAATATACACGGTCAGTTGCAATCGTGCTGGTGCCATTTGGCTCTTGTTTAAATTTAAAACGATACAATAGTTGTAACTCTACAAGTGATATGTTATTTGCGAAAGATCTCTTATCTGGGAACTGGACATATGAAATAACTATTATGGCAAGCGAAGATGATTAAAAGAACACTCGACAACAGCTGCTAACCTGATCACGTTTAATTCTATCTTCCACATCCAGCATCTCTTCATCTGCTTCTCTTTCCAAAACTTAAAACAAAAAAGTAAATGTTTTTAATTTATGTCCTCTGCCTTCATTTCAAACTAGGAAATCTCGGCTTTAAGGAGGCACGGGTTTTGAAGCATGTCCAAGCCTTCCGACATAAAAATATCGATCGGTGAAACGTATTGCAAAAAACAAAGGGCGCCACTCAAAGCGTAAAGAAACAATACAATCGTGGCCAAAAAAAATGGGACAAGTGATTCCTTACATCTTTGAAGTAAAAGACACAATAAATTTTTTATTTTCGAAAAAAGTCGCCTAGTGGAAAACCAGTGTAACCGTGAATTAAGACTTCCGTGAATTAGGACTCGAGATCCTAAATCACTAGTGAATTTCAACTAGTCTAAACGTAATACCCTAGTGAATTCAGAGTAGTAGTCTAGGTAATTAAGACTTGAAGCTAATACCAATCGTAAGTCTTATATTCGTACTAGTTATAGCATGACCTTGAGGGCAATTTGCCAAAATATGCAATAACAACAGGTTAATCATATATAGTTGTGGTTTAATCGAACAAAATTTTCGTCATTTGCCTTTCTCGCGAAGCATACGTGTGCTCTCCCCTCGAGGATTTTGTTACTTTTTGTAAATTCAATATATACAGCTTGGCCAACTAATTTTTTCGCAGTACAGCTAAATCAGATTACCAATGAAATAAGTTTAACTTAAGAAACCACTGCATTGCATTGCATCCACATTTTCGTATACTCTAATTCGGACGTTTGAATTCTAGAAATTTCCTTAAATTGAGTGTCCAATCTCATTATAGTCCTAATTCACTGGACTGCTCTTAAATTCCTAGGAAAGAAGACATAGGGTTCTAATACACGGACTAAGGTGATAATTTCCTTAAGTACCTGGCAATGTAGAGTCTTCTCGCAATAGATCATTATGATTGGTTAATTGACGTCACGTAGCCGGTCGCTATTTCTCTGTATTGACCGGCTTCATAAAAAATGTAAACAAAGTAACAAAATGATGAGGAAGAGTCTACATTGCAAGCACAGAAAATATAAGAAAACAGAAGGAACATACGTTATTCTTTTAAACATTATTGAACAAAAAAGTTTGAGCAGGCCTATAATTCTTCTCTTAATTATGTTGCCAGGTACTTAAAGGCTTATTAACCGTTTAGCCGGTCAATATGGGAAAATGTTGACCGAGGTTGTGACGTCACGAGCGACCGAGGTTAATATTTTCCCAAGGATTGACAGGCTTATAAGGTTATAAGAGAGTTAAGACTATCAGAGTCTTAATTTTCTCTGTGACACTGGCTCCCTCAATCACACAAATATAATTGATATACTTTTAATATCAGCATGGATGTATGTAGTGAGTTCTTTGATGGTTGATGTTATTTGGTCTCTTTCGATTTTAAGAACTAAAACATAAAAAATATTAAGTCCAGGGGAAAAACATAATAGAACAGGATACAAGGCAAAAAGAACTGTTAGAAGTGGTTTTCTTCTTACCTTCATCGTTAAGTGGTGCTGCTAAAATCAGTAATCGTTTCTGTTCCAATTCCTCTATGAGCTTCTTTGCTAAACGTAATCGTTCATGAATATTTTTGGTCTAAAATAACGAAATTACTATTAGCAGGGGATGAAGTGTGATTTCGTGTGAATTTTTTGTTAGAAGCAAAAGTTTTATGTTTTGTAAATACTGTATATTTTTTTTCATTTCATCCAAATGTACGTTTTACAGACCAGAATAGAAGACCTAAAAAACAAAAAAAATCTTAATATCTTCAGAATAAGACTTTCTTCAAAAACTAAATTTTACACAGACAAAGTCCATATATAGCATAAAATATTGCTGCAGGTTTCAAGTCATTTGCTGAAAGTTAGGATAATTTAATGACCAGAATCAAATTATACGTTCTGGTCTGTAAAATTATCTTCAGTGGTCAAATGTACTTGAAAATTTGCAGAATTATTGCTGATGCAATTTTCATGAAGATCGGAGTAGTGTATCAAGAGTTGTGTATAACATTCTTGAAGTCTAATGCTTTATCTGATATATTTTTATTTTAATATGAAATAATAATTAATAGATAAGCAAAAATTGCCTTGTAAAGGATAAGAAAAAGTCTTATGTGCAGGATCCATCATTGCACTGGATAAATTACTAAAAAAAACGAGCATTTTGCAAAGACCAGTCAGTTTTAGATTTCGTTGAGCGCACCAACAATACGAGAGCAGAAGAGTTACTGGCAACCAAAGTTGTTTATCATGTTGCTCATCAACAAACTTGATCGTGCAAAGAAAAGGTAATCAGACTCTATTGACAATGGTAACGTTTTCTTTGAATTGATTTATTTGTTTCTATAGATGCAAAAAGGGTTGCTTCTTTCGGGTTGCTTTTTTTTTACATAATGATTAATTTATGGAACGCCGTTTCGGACTTTAATACTTTCTGAAATAATACTTTCTTTATGCAAAATAATACTTTCTTTTTATCAAATATTACTATGTCTTCGCAAACCAATACTTTCTGGCGATCGGATAAAACTATCTTTGTATAAGGTTTCAGGGATAAAAAAAGTCGGGTTAAAACTTTTTTGGGAAAAATAAAGTCGGGGAAACTTTAAGTCACTTTTTCAAAATTTGATTATAGCTTCTTAATTTAAAGGAGCATGGATCACGTGATTTTAAGAATAATGGTGCCGCACCACAGTGATGAGAGAATGAAAAGAGCTATATAAATAACAGAAAATTTATTTTTCATAATAAATTGGCTATATTGAAATAATATTACAAATTTTCACTCATTTTAACATAGAAATCATCAATCCACAATGCCATGTTATATAAAAATTTTCCTAACGTTTTGAAAAATCTTGAGCTTTCGTTTTCTTGTGCTCTAAAACGTAATCTTTTGTAAAACTTCTGTACTTTTATTTCTTTTTGCTTGTTAAAAACAAAAAGATTAAATGAGCCTTTTCGAAATTTATCAGCTGCACGAGCATCAAAATAACGCCACTTCTACTTCAACACGATCATTGAGTAAACGTAAACTTTGCAGACCAAATCAAGAATTAGCAAACTGAACATTTGGCCAGCTATAACTTGGATAAACATACATAAAACATACTTTTGCTAGCTCAAAAGCACATTCAATGTGGTTCCTCCAACTGGACTGCAGATTGGATAAGTATTTTGAAATGCGATAACACTACGGCGGCTGGGAAAAAGTAAACAAACACAGAAATCACGTGATCGCCCCTTTAAAGATATACTTAATTATATATACTTTTTGTTTGAACATGGGTGTAAGGAGAAAACAGCCAAGCTACGGTCACTCCGGACTGCATAAGATCAGGAATTACTTTCTGAGGCGTTAAAAGAGTCAGCTAAAAATCCGAAATATTTTTTGGGGAAAAATCGGGAAAAACTATTTTTCAGGGGAAAATATCGGTCGGAGAAAGCAAAGTCGGGTTTAAAATGGTTGGGAGATGATAAGGTAAATAAGACTTTATCTTAAATCACATGACAACTCCAATCACGTGTGAAAATCAACCTTTCATGTACTTTAGTTGTCTGAATTTCTGGAAGAATGACCGAATACTTTGAATAAATGGATTGGCAGTAAGTTTTTTTAACGACGACATTTTATTGGGATACATCTTGGAATGTGAGGAAGTTCTTGAGAAAACAGCATTTCTATTCAAGAAATAAATACACTTTATTACACTGTAAAGTTGTTTTAAATTCATGTCTACTTCACCTTCATCTGCTTCATCAGAAGTTACCGGAAGATTTGAAGAGGCAGCAGCAACTTCCTTTTGCAGCATTGACAAGATTTGTGAATGATTTTACAAGATCTTTACTTCTTGTTGTAGTAGAAGACATTTTCAAGTAACCATTTCTATCTCCACCCAGCAGCGCGGTCTTTAACGCGTGTTTGGATAATCGAGATAGACCGGAGTCAGCCTACTCAGACCCAAACACAAAATGTCTTACTGGAAAAGTATTATTTTGCGTGAACAAGGTGTAATTTGGTGTAGAAAGTCATGTTTTACAAAGAAAGTATTATTTCGCTTAGAAAGTATTATTTTGCGAAGATAGTTAGTATTAAAGTCCAAAACGGCGTTCCATATAAATTTGCTGTTGAAAATATTCACTAACTTTTTATTTATTATTGAAGGGAAAAAAATATTGCTAAATTCACCTTCTCTAAAAAATCTTGAGTTCTAGGAGGTAATGTTTTTACTCTTTCAATTGTCTCTTGATATTCTTGAATAAACTCGTCAACATCTTCATCATTCGCTTTATTCTATAATATATACAATTACCCAAATGAAGTTTTGAAGGATTACACCATAAAAGTGAAGCTAAGGTAGTTTCATCTATGCTCGACAAAACAACTTTAGAATCCAATAAATGAAAAAGGAAACCTAATTTACGTTCAAAAGGATGTAAGATATGAAAAACAATATCAAAACAACATTACTAATAAAAAGACATTTCTTTCCTTTGAAGATTAGATAAACGGGGGATAAAACACGGAACAGTGGAATAACAAAGTAGATACCGTAAAAACCACGTGTCGTAAAAGTCCCAAAGGAAACACTAGGGATGATATATCTTTTCTTTACCACTAATTACCCTTGAAGCTACTCGTAACCTTTTAATAACTATTTCATCACGATGCAAAAAAACTCTGATAATCAGCTGGTGATTAAGCATGTCGAGAACATAACAATCGCCCCTATATGAAATCTGCTTTCAAAACGGGGATTTAAAAGTCATGATTTGAAGTCCCATGGTCAATCTTTCCGTTCCAGTAGTACACAAGATGTGGCGATAACAGCACGCGTGAATATCAACAACTTCATTTCGGTCGTGTTTTTGGTGTTTGGATTTATTTAAAGAGGTTTCAGACTCATCTTGAATCTGCCCCCAATTATTAAGCAATATTTTAAATTTAAACTATTGGGTCAAAAGTACTTACTGGAAGCTCCCTTTTTAAATGTTTTTCATTTATTCTCGTTGATTAATCGCTTCAATATTAACGTGTATCGAGAATAGAAGCATGTCGAGCATAGATGAAACTCCTTAATAACAATGAAAATAAGTCATATAAACCTGTTCGTATATTGCAAGAAATTGTTCGAATCTATCTTTGATCATTCTGTAACAAACTGTTTCGGATACACTCTCTCTTGTTCACAACTTTTTTCACCTTTTACAAAATTTGCATTTAAATAATTCTGTTGTACCACGCGTTTCAGGATAAAATAATTTTACAAAACATTCATTTCAATTACTTTCATTTCAATTCTGACATTACCAACAGCAATAGTTACGATTAAATTAAAAGATTTTGCACATCGGCTTTGTAATAGGCTTTTAATTGTAAAGCCTAGATTACATTTGCCAAAATTAACCTTCCTGTAGTATTTCTTATAGGATATCATTTTAAGATGAAAATGATCTCTGAATCCGCTGTACTTTTTCTTTAAAAACAGATAACCAAAATTTTTGCATTTTTGCAGAATAACGTTTAAGAATAATCTAAACCGATTTTTAGTGTAAGAAGCGTCTTATTATATTAATTCCGTCGAAATCATTGACATTAATGACTGAAGTATTAAACCAATATCATATTTTGCAGTCGATAGGATACGCACGGCGTTGCGGTGATGTTTTTCAATGATCTGAAACTAAAATAATCTTAATGTGTGACTAGAGAAGTTTAAGGGGGTAACCCCCTCTAAAATGTCAACAATGAGATTAAAGATACTACAAGGTTTAGAGAGAGTTTTCCACATGATATTTATGTCTTGCTAGCGCTCTGTTCGCCACAAGCGTTCCAAGAGCAAATAAGCATAAATATAATATATTTCTATACGCGTTGATGGCGCCATTTACTGAGATGACGTAGGGGCGTTTTTGAGTGCAATACGTTGCACTGTGAACGGGCTTTAGAATCCGAAATACTCTTGAAGTTTCTGTTATTCTTTTTAAACTTAAATTTCTCAGAAATTGTATTTCTGAATTCCTGGCCAACATATCTCATGAAATATCGATGCAATTGAGTTGCCATTTCGCAGAAACGTTATTACCACTGCCTTCATGGGATGAGCGAAGAGATTTTTTTTGGCTCGATTATCCAGTCGCACTGTGAAAAGTCGAATCTGTCCATAATTGACCAATTTCAGGAAATTATAATTTTCTTAAATTTGATTTTTATGCAAATTTTCGCCGCTTATGCTTCATTTAAGTTCGATACAACGGCCTTCAAACAGCGTCTCCTCCTAGAAAATGACTTTTTGGTAAGAAAGGCATAATTATTCATAAGATACCGAAAACAATTGTTTTCAACCGGTGTGGTCACAATTTGTTACGTCGTATCAATGAAATGAAGAAAAAAAAATACATTTGTGATCATTTTAAAGTTTTTAGGGGGTTACCCCCTTACTAAAGAACATGAATAAACTAACAACGGAAGATATTTTCCTGGACTTTCCATCAAGGCAGCGTGAAGTTTACATGTAGATGAAAATTGGAAATGAAAATGAAATGAAACACGGAGTTTCATTTTGGGGGCGAATTGAAAGTTAATTAGGATAAATAAATTAGTTAATTAAAATTAAGTGCAGTTTACGACATCCGAAAACAATATACAGTAAAAAATGTTAAATTAACCGAATACACAAAATCAGTTCTCCATACTCCATACACTGCCTTCATCCATAGAGAAATGGAGAATTACCTAGAACGTATTGACAATCTCATTGCTGATCGATTTCTCCCTGTTCTATTGGATTCACTGTTAACAAAACAAGACCGTAAACTATTTTCATTACCAATTCGCTATGGAGGTCTCGGTCAATCCGATCCTTGCAACGCGTCCAAAGAAGTAACAGAAGCACTTGTTACCATCATGGTTACACAAAAATCAGTGCTGCTTGAAAAACTAAGTTCATGAATACACTCGCAGTTAAAAATCGCTCAATGGATATCATAAAACCATTACTGAACATTACTTGAGACCTGTGAATGAGGCGAAAGAGAATCTTCGAGTTGGTTAACTGTTATGGGAGTAGAAAAAAATGGCTTCACAATAATATATCTGGGACGTTTGGGACACTCTGAACCTAAGATAGAGTTCCATCAAAATGTCCCTGTGGACAGGCATGTAATGCAAATCATGCTTGTCACTTATGCCCCATACATGCCCCATACATGTCCCATACTTACTTTGCTCTAAGTAAACTAATCTATTTTCATAGTAGATGTGCATTTTTTAGACTGGGGTGTTTCTTTGTAAATTAATACATCTGATATACAGTCATCCCAAAATCCGTAATACAACTATGAAAGTCTAAATTTGATTATTAACTCGGTTTCTGGAGATTACAGAGTAAAGTATTCATCATCAGAGCCGGAAACGAAAGCAAAAATGGTGGATAGTACTGATTGTTATATGGAGATGTTTAAAAGCTCATAATTTTTTCTTTTGTTGACGTGGAATCACCGAATACCAACGATCAAGTGTGTTCCTAGAAGATGTTCGTCCCTATCTACACCGTTACTTTTGATTATCATACCTTCATCCTCGACACGGATTATGGAGAAGACTTATTGCCTTGATCATGATCATCACGATGTTCTCTGAAAAAAATACTTACTTACTAGTTGGCAGAAAATCAGTTAGAATGGAGGTGAGATGATATTTGAAAAGAGAAATCGGTTAGAAATAATAAAAAGTGACTTCTGTAATTAATAATTACTAGGTTGGACAACCAGCGCCCTCAAGTCAGTTAGAGTATACAATGTGTGATCACGTGACATACGTCCAACTTCCTTCTATCGAAAAATGAGATATCTTGTAAAAGTAATGAAATAAACAGCCATTCTGTTATCGTTAACAGTTTTATAGTAGAAGGTTAGCTTGGAGGTTTTAAAATACATACATAATATTATCAATCACACTAGACTAAACTTGTTAAACTGGTTAAACCGGTTTTTCAGATGTCTCTACTGTCATATTATGATGGAACATTGGTTAATGTTTTTCATTCTTCAAACGACCTTGTAACAGAATTGTTACAGACAGTACAGCGGCGGATCTAGAGGGTAGTCGCAATATGTGGAGGAGAAGATAAACATAATTTCTGTTTTCAGTCTGTATTACTAATGGGCTTATTTGCACGTTTTTCTTTTATGCTTTAATAGCTAACATTCTCCTCCACAAATTTCGACTAACCTCCACTGCAGTATACCCTCTCAAGAGTTTAAGGGGCGTTTATTAGAGAAACCACATTTATAAAGTTCTAAACAAAGATTTTTAAAATGACTTTTTCTGAAATGAAAGTAAAACAGAAAGTCAATCAATTTTTTTTTAGCCAATTCTTTCGATTTGTTCGCCCTACACGCCATACATGGTCACTTTTGGGGGAGGGGTTTATAAGAAACGGACGTTTGAAAGAGGGAAAGCGTTTATAGAAGGATTTAACAAAATGACTATAAAAATAACGTTCAGCTATCTAATTTTACGTCTGCCGAAATCACGCTGCCAAAAATATGTAATAATGATGACAATAATAATGACAGCTGTTGCGCACCAAGTTTCTGGTTATTTATTTGTTTTACGGATTTCATAATTTTAGTACTTCCTCGTTGAAGTAGTTAAAAGCAACTATGATATTGAAAACGAGGCGAAACTTGCTGACAGACACGGAAGTTTAAACGACGGACACGGAAGTTTAAAGGGAAATTCGCGAGAAATTCGCGATAAAAGTCTATATTAGACCCTTTGGATAAATTTTCTCACATTTTTTATCGAGTAGCGCAAAATGAATTATTCTAAAATTTTGTGTACTTTCCAGCCGCCTTTCCACGCCTGTCAATATTTTATTGAACTTAATCGCAATTAGGATGTGATCATATGCTATATACCGGCAAAGTGGGCTGTCTCGGATGTTTAAGATCATTTCCGGTGTTTCGTCAAAACTTTTATGACTAGAACCATCTAGAGGATAACCAATAGCTGTAAATCATACAAGCTTTGTTTTATTTATTGTGTGTATTGTTAAACCACAATCACCTTGAGGCTAACAAAACTAATAGTGTTAATTCAGAAGTCATAGCATATTTGGAACCATCATGACAGCCAAAGTAGCGAGATTTAATTATTTTAAAATAATTAGTGACGTAAGTCGGAACACAGAATATTAAAAACGTTATTAAATATAAAGGAAGGTGTCGTTGATCAATATATCTACAAAGCACTGAAAAACTCTTATGGGTTTAATAAGAAGGCTTGACTTGACTTGATCGATGTTTAGAAATCATTCATGGATTGTTGGGATAACAATCGTCACTTCAAGATGCAGTGTCCCGGAAAACCATTGTTCCGATACGAAGAAAATATCTTGGTCAACTGGAACATTAAATTTGGATCAACCCCCTGGAGTGAATGAGAGAACACAACACACAAACTGTGTTGGATTGTCTGAAGGTCATGTCTGAGGTTTCATTAACATTGAAGGTGATCTGGTCAGTAGAAAAATATGGATCTGTTTGTTCGATCTGCTGAAGTTTTTGAAGCACAGTTTTTAAAAGAAAGAAAAAATGTTTAAAAAGTTGAAAGAAAAACAACGTGTCAAAAAATAAAGTACTTTGGATCTACACTTAAGGATGGAGTATTTTAAATTCGTCCCACGTTAAAACAAACATAACGTTAGACACGGGATCAAGATGACATCGAATCCATTGTATTGGAAAATCACCAAAATTTTCATTGAAAATAAAATGTTCATTGATCAGTGCTATTAGTCACAATGTTTCATACGATCTTAGATATGGTTCGAATAAACATATTTATATTTGATTTGCAAATATGAAATGCTATTTTAGTCAATTGGAAACAAACTTAATGTACATTTCATTGCATTTCCATGTTTTTGAACGATCCTTTTCAAAAAACAAGCCAAGGTAACAAAATTGATATAAAATTTTAAAAGAACTGCAGGACATCAGCTTCGTTCAAGATATTATTTTTCACGCTTAGATGAATAAGTGCCGCGCCAATTTAAGTCAATAATTTGACTTGTTCAACATGATGACAAAAACAATATTATTTCATGAATGAAATGTACATTTGAACAATTCAGAAAAGTAGTAGACAGAAGAAGGTTGTAAAGCAAGATGGAGTCACCATGTTGTGAAAAACTACCAGAGATAACAGAGAGAGTTGAAGAACCTGATGAAGATAAAGATATTGACACTGGACAATCAGATGTGGAAAACAATGTTTTTTATAAAAAAACACTGCCGGATACATGCATAGCACTCAGTAGTGCAGCTGGAAAGAAATTATTTCAAGAATCGTTGCTCTCTGGTAATGCTAATATTTATTTCCGTTTAGCAGAACAGTTTCGTACTCAAGCCGAACCAGCATATTGTGGTTTGGCAACTTTGGTGATGGTTCTCAATGCGCTCGAGGTAAATAGTTCAACTCCTTAAAACAGATTTCATTCAAACTATCGAAACGCGCTTTTTACGCAAACGGGCGGGGTTGTTTGAATGGAAATCCGCCATAGGGTGGAAAGCTCATAGCGAAACTTATCAATTAAAAAGACATTGAGTATTCAAACAATTTATGATATTTTTAGGTTGATCCAAAAAGGCTTTGGAAAGGTGTTTGGAGATGGTATGATGAGCAAATGCTGAATTGTTGTTTATCATTAGATCAAGCACAGGAAGAAGGAATTACCATGGAACAGTATATCACCTTGGCAACGTGTAACAATCTTTCACTGATTGTTGGACGAATGAATGACTCCTCAGTTTCAATTGACGCATTCCGAAAAATTGTGAAAGAGGTTTGTGCTGGCGATGAAAAAGTACTGACTTGTTCTTATTCTAGAGCTGTACTGGAACAGACTGGAGATGGGCATTTTTCACCAATTGGTTTGTTAGTTTTGAGATTATTTCTCAGCTGACTCGTGCCAGTCTCCTATCTTATATATAATTTCCGAGATGTTTTCTTAAATTTTGTATTCTTGTTGTTCTTTTTTAACTATATTTACTCGTAACCTTGTTTTCCTGAAGGAGCCTACCACTCTGAAGAAGACATGCTGTTAATTTTTGATGTTGCAAGATTCAAATATCCTCCACACTGGGTCAAACTTGAATTAATGTGGGAGTCCATGAAAGCCCTGGATTCATCAACCGGTAAAAATATATTATCATTATAAACAATTTTTAATCGCACAAATATGATGTTAGTCAATCTTAAAACTCCTTTATAGGCTTACCTCGAGGTTACGTGATAATGAAAAAATCAGAAGAAATGCCTTTACTTCTGTTCACAGTTTCCAATACTTACAAAGTGGCTGTCGCTACTCGGACTACTGAAGATACATCCATGAGTTTTTTCTTGCAAACATGGAATACATTCTTAAAATGTGAATTGAATCATGACCACCATCAGGGAAATTTCTACTCAAGATTAAATAGTTTGATTAAAAGAGTTCTGGACACTATAGAAGAAAGTTTAGCTTCTTTTTTTGAAGAAGAATCTGTTTTCACAACCAAAGTTCATGTGTGCTGCTTGGATAAACTGCCGACAAATCAAGCGAATAAAATCCGCCAACTTTTGTTATTCCTTCAGTTTACCGATGTGTTTGTAAGTGTCGAACAATGGGTTCACAACAACGAGAATAGTAACGACAATTGCATTCACGAGAAACTCTGTTTAAGAACAAAATTTTGTACTAATAAAAGGTACTGCAAACATTTTGCCTCAATGCAACCTTTGATTGATATCGAAGAATCTGTGAATCAAGTTTTGTCAAAAGAAAATGCCTTTCAAAAATCTAATGTCGTTAGAAGTAGGAAAACGTCACATGATTTCTCATCAAACTGCGATCATGTGAAGCAAAGGAAAGCGACAACATGTAACCATGACGTCAAAAACTCCGACATTATCACTGTCAGTCATTACATCACGTTGCTGTTACTATGTTGGCCTTATAATAAATTGGATATTGGACGAAATTCTTGGGTTTTAGCAGCCTATATAGACAAGTCTTTATCTGATTGTGATGCAATTCTTTTAAATGAAATCAAACTATTAAGAGAACAATTGAAATCAGTAATGTAGATAAATATATGAATGAATTTTTTAAATAAATAAAATAAATAATTATTTCTTTCTGTGTTTTTGGGTCATTCGTTCACAAAATTATATGACGCACGTGGTTAGCCATGGTTGCGTTAACCAAACACGGTAGAGTGGATTTCCACGCCGCTTTTCGACAAATTTCACTGACATGTCAATCAAAAATTTATATTAAATAAATGTCGCTTTAAAACTCATGTCGGAAGTGACCGTGAAGAGTTTTTGAAAATGTATTCTCTTCCACGCTAATGGCTACAATTTTGAACAACTCGTGTTGTAGTTATGAGCATGCGATTGGAAACTACATTGTGTTGATAACTGATTACTATATACGAGGGTACACGTTAGTTCATTACCCAACATAAGTTTCATATCACCTATTTTATGTAAACGGTGTTACGCATTCAGCAAAATATCCATTTCGTGAAACCTTATGTAAGCAGACTCTTTAAACCACTAGCCCACCAATCTTGCAGTAGCCCACCAATCTTGCAGTAGGCAAAAAGTTTTGGAATTTTTGGAATTTTTTATATGAATTTTACATCAATAAATAAAGGAAATTACATCGATAAAGAAGGAAAGCAAAAAAGTATGGCTCGGGATTGCATTGTTTTGTATTGGTGTGTCATATCACAATATATACATTTGTCTGTTTCTGAGTGTATGCATCATATATAACATATAAATTATAAAGTGTTACCTTGCAAGAATGAGTGGATGATTTTAATTGATAATGGACCTTTCCCAAATTTATCTTAGCACAGTAGTATTGCCATGTTCCGTTATGTTATGTTCCGCCCCGTTTTTATGCATTTAATTATTCTATTTGATTTTATAATTTCATTACTTGGTCTCTATATTCCAATTCCAGATGGAGTAGTTCAAAACAAATTTGTTCTTGAAAACGAGGCGGATCATAGTAACTAGACCATAATCCATTTTAAACATAAATTTGAAAAAGGTCTTGTTGTTTATTTTCGATTTTCCTCCCTTTTGAAATATCCATTATCAGTTCTTTGTTCTCATGTATCCTTTCGCTATATTATCAAACAATCCATCAATGACATCATGAGCTGCTTCTCGAGCACGTTCATTCACCTCTTCAATGTCCCTTTTCTTTTCCTCCTTCATGTCGCCATCATCGTCGTCCTTTTGATTTTCGATTTCATGCTCTGTGTTCATGTTAGCAAATAGATTTATAACATCAGTTAAAGCAAATGGCATCGTTGTTCGTTTAGTTGTGGTAAAATGCTTATTCTTTTTTGCAGACATTGTATGAGATTTTTCAGATAGGGAATTTGTAAATAAATCAGGCAAAGGTAGTTTCTTCTCATCTTCTACGCTGTGATAGTGATATGATGGACTTGGCTTTCGTCTTCTGCTTTTTTTGGCTTTTACCCTACTGCAAACTTCAGTAGCCATAAATAAAAAAGTCCTGCAAAGAATTGATAAAACAAATATTTACTACATGGTCAAAAGGTCTAGCTACATTCAACTAAAACAGGTTTCACTCACTGCTGCTTTTGGCACTGTAGTCCTTTGCCACATGAACATCTATTTGGTAAACCAGTGACAGCTTCTTGAACAAAAGAATTGTCCAAAGAAAACATATCTGGAAAGGGATCTCTTCCACAATTTTCTCCTTCCTTTAAATATGGCTGGCATACACCATCTCCATCATCCCCAAGAACACAACAAAATTGTTCATTGCAATCAGCTGAAGTGGAACATTTATCTCCCGAATGTCCTAAATGGAATGGAAACCTTTATGTGCCTCTTTCCTTCTTCAACTAAAAAAATCTTCAAACAGATGAGAATTACCCTTAAATCCTTTGCATATATTACTCGCACCATCACAGTTTAATCCTGGGCAACATTCTTCAGAGGATTGGCAACTTTCTGATTTAGAATGACAACTGTGACACGTGTAGGAAAGTTTTCCACAATATGACGTTGTGTTACAATCCATTGTATCCACGCATTCAATCTGAATTGTAAAGAATATTCTCAAAACCGTTATTTTCAAGGATTATTTATGCAAATGAGATTTTCATAAATTTGGAAAAAGAAGTTTGTTTTTTACCTCTTCTTTATTTCCATGACGTATAGTATGATTTGGAAACTTAATATACTCTTCAACTTCACTCCTATTTACATCATCTCCTTCAGATTCATTCGGCACAAATTTTTCAATTTTTTGAATTCCTCCTGGTAGTTCCGTGATCCTATTTATATGGAACATAGTTTTTGGATCTGTCTTGTTTAGCTGTGTATTGTCAAAGTCGACATCTTCGATAAATGAACGAATATTTTGAAAGATATTATTCAGTAAGTCTTCTTCATCTCCATGAACTTTTAATGGTGAGCAAAGAAAACCGTGGAAAAAAACAAAAAGAACAACACTAGCTAGAAAACAAAATTTTCCCATTCTATCATACACTTCCGTTAGTTCTAATAAACTTTTCACTTTTAATGCATTTTCGACATGCATGAATGATTTCAAATGTCACATGAAATTTAACGCTTGCGCAGTTTATCATTCGTGATCACGTGTTTAAAAAATTCGAAAGTTGGCGAAGATTTCTTCAACAGCATTTTTACATAAATTGCTAAGTACAAACCAGAATATGTGATTAAAAAAGCATTTACACAGGTAACAGACAATTAAAGAAACTCCACAGAAAATTCAAATGTTTTTATGTTCTTATTTCTTTTTACCAAGTTTAGTTGAGGCGCATAAGTGAATATTATCATTTCGCGGGAATTAAATTTCTCGAACTTCACCCATTGACAATTCTCCAATAATTTTGGAAGGAACTAATTTTTGTAAACCAAAACCTACAGTTTGATCTCACAGAAAATAACCTAAAGCCTGAGAATCACACAACTTTGTCTCGTATGTTGAAATGACAGCTGACGTCAAATCTTGTAAGTGTTTATTCAAGCATGAGTACACTTGTTTCGCAAAAAAATGTCTAGAAAATCAAAATTCAAATTCAAGCAATATCGCAACATGGTTACTAACTTGATTAAGTATGCACAATATTTATTTTATTATTTTGACAAGAAGCAGCATGAAACTGGGATGTGTTTTGCACGATAATCTTGTTAGTGATTACAGAGGGGGTACAAAAAATACATTGAGCTTATGATTAACACAAAGGGAAATTCAACTTCTCCTTATAAAAGCAATGTTGTTTGGTGTTGTATTCCTGTTGAATATGTTGCCATATGTTCTTCTTTACCGTTTAACCATGAATCAACCTTTGCATTTGATACCAGATAAACGCGAATCTTCTAAATTAGAATTGCATAAAGATGGATTGTACGTTCATATCACCGGAACAAAAAAAGGAACTTCCTCCGAATACCAATACGATGATAATGACCCAAACATTGACATGAATTTAAAATTGACAAACCAGGGCGTTCTGATACCGCCCGCGAAAGAAACCGTGGGAGAAACGATGAAAATTCAAGACAAATCACGAAATGTAATTAAAAAAAAACTTGATAGTGTAAGTGAAATTAACCCAGTTAACCAAGAGTATATAGAAAATTCCAAATCAACTGACAAAAAATCACAGAACGATACAACGAATAATTTGAATGCATTGCAACAACAGGTAGTCACGAACTCTGATAAGTTGAATAGAGCAAAATCACTTAACGAAAAGTCTGAGGAAATCAATAAAATTGAACAAAATTTGAAGGAAAACTTAGTAGCACTTAGTAAGCTGAAAACCGAAGCTATAGATGAAGAGTTTCGATTGAAAGAACAAGGGAATAAAGAAAACGCGCCTGAACATCCTTCCCCTTTAGCAACAACCAATCAAAAGGTAGCAAATTATGTAAACATAAGTCAGCTAAATGATCTTTTGAACCAACATGCTACACAATCAGTTTTAACAACTGGAAAAGAGACGTCTGTTGGCCAACATGTTCCTGATAAACCAAACAGTGAAAAAATAAACACGCCATCAGGTGGACATATAGAAGATTTACAAAACAAACATATGAGTCCAGAGGAAGGGAAAGGAACTCCAGAAAATTTGAATTTACCACAATTAATAAATTCAAATACAGGAACAACACCAACCACAACATCAACGACTCCGACAACCTCTACAACAACACCTACATCAACTACGACAACTCCAACAATAACTACGACAACTCCAACAACGACGCTGCCAACTACGACACCGCCAACAACTACAACTTCAGCCACAACTCCAACTACGACACCGACAACTCCAACTACGACACCGATTATTCAAACTACCACTATTTTTCCAAAAAAAACACAGGAAATGCCAACCCCACCAACCCCACCCAACAACAACCCCACCCACCCACCATCAGCTCCTAACACGAAACCAGAGAACTCACCAGATACAGATAATACACCTACCGATCCAAACCAAGCAAAACCAGTTTCTGCAACTGATACTTCCAAAACTGAGCCGGAGAAAACTGAAAATAACGAAAACAATGACAAGTCAGAAAGTATTGAAGAATTGACGAAAAAACTTAATGAAGTGTTAGGTGCAACAGGATTGAATTCAGGAGGTAAAAAGCTAAAAGTTTTATTGGTTGGTGAAGACGAGGATCATCTCAAGATTTCTAAAAGTCCTGAAATTCACATAGCTGGACAAGAAGAACTTCATATTCCACAGTCAACAGTAATTACCACAGAACAACATAATCCGCCTGCGAATGGAGTACAACATTTAACACCACAACATATTGATGCAAAGATAGAACCAATTCAACATATCACAGTACCAAATCAAAATAACATATATCATTCAGCTTCCACAGGCGTTTTACAAAGCTCTCCATGTGAATCGATGGGTAATCCAAATATTTATGATTTGTCACCACCAAAGCATGTATATGGTTGCCCACCATCAAATGATGGCGTGGCAAGTAAAACGCCGCCTAAATCACATCCACACATTATGCATCGCTATATACATCACTACGACAACGATGATGATGATGACGATGATGATTGCTGCGCACGCAATATCCAGGATGAGTGTTGTGCAACAGCAGATGATACTAAACACACACCTCACCACTTGAGACATAGGCATATTTTAAGTAATATGAGACCAGAGGTACATTATCATTTACATATTTCCAAAGACACATCAAAGACGTTAGCAACACCAAGTAAACAAAAAAGCTCTGATCCTCTAACTAAAGATCCTGCAGAATTTGATGATTTAGAAGGCAAACAAGAACAACTAACGAAAGCCAGTTTACTAAATCCTTTTATTGGCCAATTTTTGCCAATGCTTAAACATCCTGAATTAACAGGTTATAGAAAGAGTCTTGATGAAAGTGTTATCGAAGATCCCTCATTTGGAGCATCTGATGTTAGATTTCCAAATGTGGAAGGTAGTATAGCAAGGGTCATTCATTTCAAGAGAAATAAGGCGCTTCATTACAAAAAAAGTAAGAAGAAAAACAGTCAAAAGGGAAGGGTGTAAGAAGATTTGTAGACCCGATCAAAGAACGTTTGGTCCATCTTTTTTACATCCGATCCTGATTCCATCTGTTAACTTATTTTATCCACGTGGTGACAGTTTTAATAATGTTTATCCAACACTTGTGCAAACATTTCTCTGAAATAAAATTTCGTTATTAAACTGTGCAGTAAAATCATCACCACATCTCCGGAAAATCTGATGTTATGAGTTTAGATTCTCACTGCCTTCGAAGACAGGGGAAACATCTGGACACCATCAATACGACACTGTATCCAATCTTCAATAGATGCAAAAAGCTCGGCATTATGACAGCAGCTGACCTTTCGAGAATTTACATGTCAAATGTCCATTACAAATGTCCATTCATTAAATGATTTAATTAATTGTAAAAATCTCATGAAGTAAAAAACAGACTTTCCTGTCAATTCCTTCTTGAACTGATTTTGTCATTTCTGGCACGAGAAAGTTATCAAAGGACAATATGATGGTGTGAGACAATTTAAATATTGTATTCAATACAAAAGCATTGTGTTTTCTCTGGTTAAAAGTTATATGATGAATATGTTTATGAAAAACACAATTTCTACGTTTTTCTTTAATAATGTCCTTATGTAATGTTCCTTGATATGATTATGACACAGCAGTTTACTTAGTAAACAAAGTCATGTCAAAATGTACAACAAAATAGATCTTTTCATAACTTACGTTACAACATCCATCACTTTGTTTACAACCTACTAGCGACCTCAGGCTTTATTTCTCAGTACAGTAAGTAATGATATATGATAAAAGACCATCGTAAACAAATCTTTCCTTGAGGTATTCTTTCTTTCTGTAAACGACGCAAATGTCATTATATTATTCATCTTGAAAACGAGGCAATGGATGTTGCGACGTAATTTATGAAAAGGTCAATCAGGAAAATTATTGAAATTATAAAAAGTGGCGGCAAAATACACTTTCTTCAATTCTCCACTGTTGATTGGGAATAATAACAAGCATATGCTGTCTTGTGTTAAGATTTCCATGTGTTATCCTGTTCACCTAATCATGAGAGGCTGAAATAGTAAAAAAACATTATTTATCCAAGATATTACATCTATCGGGGACACGAGACAACATTTTCAGGTGATAGAAACAAATTCTTGTTAATTATTATGGCCTAAAAATGTTAACACGTGTATATGATCATCAACAACAGAAAAAACATTGCTGTAAAATAGCACAAAATAAATAAATATCATGTGCCCAAGCTTTTCCACTATAGGATCAAGATAAACGCCATGGCTTAAATCCAAACTGGGGATTCCAAAATGGCATACGTAAAGGCAGTAAAATAATCAGTAGGCTCCCCTAAAATGCACATGACGCAACAAAACAGTAACTTGGAAAGAAATCACACATTGCACACCCCCTCCTCTTCCACAACAACAAACAAAAACAACAAACAGCGATAAATTAAAAGAAATATGATATATAGATTCAGGAATGACTTTTAGAGATCCATCATAAAATATTTCAGATTTCGTCAATGTAAAGAGTAAATTGGAAATACATTCAGTGGTCTCCTTCCCCCCACAACAACTCCCTCCCCCACTAAATCAAAACAAACAACACACTTTAAATAATATAAGGCAAGGGCATATATTCTCGATAGGATCTCGACTATTCTCGTCACGTAAAATTGAAACGATTAATCAATGAAAAAAATTTAAAAACATTTAAAATGGAAGCTTACAGTAAGTACTGTTGACCCAATAGTTTAAATTTAAAATATCGCTTTATAATTGGGGGTACTTTCAAGAGTAGTTTCAAACCCCTTTAAACAAATCCAAAAACAAAAACACGAACGAAATGAAGTTGTTTATATGGACGTGTGTTGTTATCGCCTTTTAGTACTGACATCTTGTTTACTACTGACACGGAATGATTGGCCACTTCAAACCATAACTTTTAAATCATCGTTTTGAAAGCAGATTACCATATAGGGGGCGTAGTGAAGGGGCGAGTGAGGTAGCTTTTCTGATGATGATTGTGTCATATAATAAAGAGCAAAGCAACAATCATCTGAGTGTTAGTTTCAGTGATTGTAGTTTATCTGATAATTCATTCGAGTCATCTGAAAATCAGTCATTGGAACAGTATAGGCTTAGGGATGAGATTGATTTTAAGGATGATCGTAAACTTTTCGATTGATTGGCATATCCGGTCATAGAAGTTCTAGCCTAACAAAGTTTCAGACCATCACCATCACCATGCGTCTTTATCTGCCTTACCGATACGGTGTTAGTGTCAGTGTCATATCACGAGCATTCTCTGAAGTTATCGATTTATTGTATGTCAACCTTCAAGAAGTTCTTCACTGGCTTTCCAAAGAAGATCTTTTTAAGTCTATGCCTATGGTGTTTTTCGAGCTGATTTTTGAACTAGGGTAGCTGTTATCATTAATTGTTTTGAGATTTTTATCGAAAGCTCAAACTTGATCTAATTATAAGCACCCCACAAGGTTCTGTAAGTTTCATATCATCAGGTTGAGGAGGACGAACAAGTGATAAGCACCAAACTTTCTGGATTTTTGAAGAAACTATTACCTGGTGATATTGTGTTGGCTGACCGTGGTTTTATGGAGAGTGTAAAATTAAAGATTCCATCATTTACTAGAGGGAAAAAAACAGCTTAGTGGGAAGGAAGTTGAAACTACACGTAGTATAGCTCATGTAAGAATTCATCTAGAACGTGTTATCAAAGTTTCGTTGTACAGTTCTGTCAAAATAAGTGGAAACTTTTGGACTATGCTTTTGGAATGTATTGGTTACTGTAATCTGGGGTGAACAGACAAAAAAGCTGGCCTTTCAGAGGAAATTGTCGTCAAGAATTGTTAAAAACATTTCAGATGATGATTTGAAAATTGTTTTCGTTTTGATTAATTAGGATGATGCAGCAGGATAAGGATTATTGACTTTTGAATCCATCGCCTTTTTTTGGTTAGTAGATTTGTTTGTTTTTTGGGTTTTTTCAGTTACGAACTTTCGAACGATATTTCGAAAATAAAACACTCTACAATAGAGACGGAGAAGAAATAAATATAAAATTTACATAAACTTTCTTCCTAATCACAACGATTTGATCAAGATGATGTGAAATCAATATCTTTCTGCAACATATTCAACTTTCCTCTTTGAGGAGGGCAATAACCAATATGCTGGTTTTTGGGTGACAGTTTTTTTTCCTTTAATCTTATAGCCGCTTCAACGAAGAACATGAATGAAGCAACCATGGGAGCAACTTTCCTCCAATCCTGCCATAATTTTGGTTGTTAGATGCCTGTTAGTTGCACATTAACCAGCAAGACAATGGGTTTTCGCTGAGACGTTGACAATGGAAAACTCTTGCACGAAGAACAGTGAAAACTTTATTTTGCACCCAACCAGAAAGGATACGGCGTTCAGCGTTTCTGAACTTTCTCAATGCACTACCCTAACCTTTCGTTACAAAATGGAGCAATAATAAAAATTACACAAGATATATGCGTAATTAAGAAGGAGAGACTGTCCACAGTCAATGAAATTTCTGAAGCGATATAAACAACTCACTTTCCTATTTGCTTTAGTACATAGGTTCATAATATGCGTTTCAAATTTCTCCACTCCCAACAATTTAAAAAACGCTGTTTTGGGATGTTGGGATTTTTCCGTTTATGGTGATGTGCGCATTTCTACTCCAAGAAACATCA
The DNA here is from genome assembly GCA_039566895.2 of Turritopsis rubra. NCBI lineage: Eukaryota > Metazoa > Cnidaria > Hydrozoa > Anthoathecata > Oceaniidae > Turritopsis > Turritopsis rubra. The sequence continues at coordinate 3,190,100 of CM077625.1, read as the reverse complement.
TATGAAACTTATCAAGATTAGCAACAAGCTGATTGTATCTGAACCACTTCATACAGTTTTTAGTAGCCAGAGTAAGTGCTGACATTGAAAACTCAAGATCCTGACTGCAACTGTATAACGTATTGTCGTCTGCAAAATTACATAAATCTATATTAGTTATCAAATTTAATAGTAACGTAAGTAATTTTCTTTCTTCTTTAAAACATATGTGTCCTCCCGTGATTGATGGAATGAAGGAATGATCTATGACTTCATCTAGCTTATCAAGATGTTTGCTTAGGTCTGGAATCACTCTCATGTGATACGTTAGCTTGTGCCGAAAACCAGAGGAAAAACCATTGAAGGCAGCTTGAGCATACTCATGATGTCCTGCCTTAGATCCGATGATAACTCCGAGATATTTTCTCCCTTCCATTGTGATATTTATTGCCGTTCCTTTGAAGATTGCCTTGGCTTTCTCGTAGTTTTCTGACTTGACGACTAATCACGACTTTCCGGCGTTGAGGTGGTAGCCAAGTTGTGGTCTGTAAACAATGATCTCAGACCACCACTCTTTTAAATTCTGTAACTTTCCGGCTGCGAGTAAATGTCTGATCATTGGGGTTTGACTTATTGTGAACTGGAAGCAATGGGGTGATGCATCAGTTTCTTCTTCCTCAAAAACCTTATTTGCTGCTTATAGCCGCCTCGCAGCCACCAGGTTGACCGGCACATAGTTGAAGGCTTCCGGCTGACTCGATTACTTCGCTTTTAACAACCAGGAGGATGGCTTTACCGATTATTCGTCGAATCGTTTCCGATTGGTCAAACTTGGATTTTCCTTTGAGGTATCATCGGCAAGCGCACGTTCATGAATACACAATGATCTGACCATTTTTGCAAGACAGGATTGAAGATCTCACTTTCTTGACCCTAGCATTTCGACAGGATAATGCGTTTCCAATTTCCTGCGTCCATCCCCGAGGAACCTGCTGCTCCAAATATATCCACGCGAGAATTTCTCTCCTTAAGGTAATTCCTGCTGAAAAATACACTTAACATTTGCTTATTTATTCATAAGAATTGAGCCTGAAATATGCTTATAAGTATAGAGCACCACACATCTACGCAACCATATGTGCCCGTTTTACTTTATATGAACGTTATATGGACGTCTTTACAACGTCTAGACGTTTTTATGGACGTCTTTACAACGTTATATGGACATCTTTACAACGTCTAGACGTTTTTCGGACGTTAAAAGGACGTCCTGTGCCTTCTGGGCAAGAGGAATATATGACGTCATTGAATCTTGTTCGGTGGTTATAATGGTGTATTGTCCTATTTAAAGGATGTTTTTGTTGCTTAAGGATAGATTGGTAAACCCAAAACTAATGCAAAATAGGAAGAAAAAAATCAAATCGGTTTAGGCAAATGTTTCTGGTATTATATTGCATCTCAGGTTACTGGACCCAGGAACGTTACTGGACCCAGGAAAAATAGGGGAAGTCTATGGCCTCTCTTGCACTCATTTCTCACAGCTTACATCATTGTGAACGGCTCACATCATTGTCCCATTTGAACAGTTATATTAAAAGGCATTTTCGGTAAAATTACATTTATTTAGAACTTCACTGGAGCTACAGGAATCATTGTTTATCTATCCTTTGAAAAGATGATCGTCATAATGTGTTCATGAATGGTGGAAGTTGTTTAAAAACCGCAAGACTTCTTGTGGATTAATTCATTCATTTACTTTTTGTTATTTCGTCTCGTTATCCAGCCAATTGAAATGACAAATTTAATTCAATTAGCTATTAGCTATTGTTATCGCCTTTGTAGAAACTTCATCACATGAAAACATTCAAGAAATAAACATGACTGACATCTACCAACTTGTTCTTGTGTTCTTGGAAATATTTTCGTTTTGTCACATATTCAAGAAATAGTCCAACTGTACTCTCCTAGCCTGGAAATTCTACTCTCCTAGCCTGAAATTGAAAGTATCAGATTTCACCGAAACAATTTGTTTTTATTTCAAAAAAATTTCTTTTTTGAGTCTTTTCAGCGAATGCCGAACAAACACGAAATATAAATTTATATTTTTAACAATTATTTACTTAAATCAACTTTTGTATCTTAGTAACCCTGAATTTTCATTTATTTATTTTTTCTTTTAAGCAATATATTTCTTAACTTCAGGTGCACAAATAAGAGTGAATAACCGCGGAAGTATTCGTTTTAGCTCGATAACTTTCGTTTAAAATAAATCTCAGTTTCGTTGTTTATATGAATTTCTTTATTTCAAAGAAACAAAAATTATACCGTCCGTGAACGCATATAACATGCAAACATTACGTAGGTGGTATCGCAACTTCTGCTGCCATGTTGATTCAGTTGTTCAAATAGAATTTCCAACATCATTTCTCATAGTATAATCAGCTGATAGGCTGTTACTATCGTCACGATGAAAGTGCAACAAATATTTCAAAGATGGCCTTTCACTCAAACATCAAAACGAACCATCTTTTTTTATCAATGGTGCAAAAATTCCTTTTACAAAAAGATCAGCTTAAAGTCGATCGTTGTCTTAAAACTGTCCTTTCGTAATCATTAACTTTAATGCTTCTGCGGGATCTTTTTGCATCTGTTGTTAAAACAATAACCTAACAGAACACTGTTATCTTTATAGGTTTTTTGAAGACTCGAGCTTCAATAACAGTAATTGTTAATAATTATTTGTAATTGCATATAATTAGTTTAGTTCTCGCAGATAAATTGGATTACGCGTATTAATCTTATTTTGTCTCCATAGTTTTAAGTTCAGCATAACACCTCTTTTTCCTTCGTAACTTAAGGGGAATTTATAAATAAATTTTTGATTCTCATGTATCAAAATTTTGATGAGAAATGTTTACGCGCCAAATTTTCTGCATAAGCGGCAAGATTTTGAAAACAACCAGTTTTTTTTAACTAATCGAAGTGATCGGTTGTTCAAATGACTTTTTGATCGAATTGCATTCGAATGCTCAGTGAAGAAAAGTAATGCTGAATGCTTTCTCTGGAGTAAATCAGGCATAGCCAAATGTGAAATGTTTTTATTCCGAACTATGAGCAAGTTTTTGTAACAACTCAGAGTTTCTAAGTGATTAGTGAATACAATGAAAAAATATTTCTAGATGGAAGAAATGTTTTGAACGAAATATTGGTATCCTAGCATTTGCCTCCCCATAACAATAAACCCCTTTAATTGATTTTTGAACAATTCATATTAATGTTTTTACAAGTTGAGGAAAACCCACATTTTAACATATTTTCTTCTACCATCACAACAACTGTTTTGATTGGTCGCCAATTGTTCAAATACTTGAGTATGATTGGTCCAATTTAATCTAAAGGTTTTATTCATCTATTTTATCTAACATGTCTGTGTAGCGGAACAAAAGAAGTTGTTAAATTTAAATTGTAGATGATATTTTAAATCTCGTGTTTGATATCCCACATTGTCTGACTCTTGAAGAGGAGAAAGTTCTTTGGTCCAACAAAATTATTTGTGGGCAAATAACAGAAGAGTATTTTTCTGTGAAGACTGTTGTTGTTCATTTAACTTTTTTGGCAGCTGATTTCAAGGAAAGGTTGCCTTACAGAAATTCGTTCAAGATTTGAGATCAATGAATGAAACCAGTAATAAGAAATAAGTTATTTCAGTACTGTAAGAAACAAAGAAATCATGCTTGGAGTGGCCAGAATGGAAGTAGATTTATCAATAGTAAAAAAAGAGCGGCTTGAACTAGAAGATTATGGTGAGAATGCTGGAAATATTTTAGATAATTTTTTGACAGAACATGATTATAATGACTTTCCCGAAAGTGTACCGACAGTGGTAAGTGTCGCTTGTTTTTGTTTATTTTTTCAATGTTTTGATTCTATTAAAAAAAAAACAACGTCTGCTGATGGCATTATAAATACTAACTGAGATTTGTGGTTGTGTAAAGTTGCGACGTTAAGGATGTTGCATTTTTGTCCACCATCTGATAGAAATCTTATTTATCTTTCGCTAATCTCAATCACCCCAAACAAATATTGAAAAACATCTAATGAAATTTTCAAGCATCCCATACTGATAAGACTTAGAAAATACAATAGAAATTAGTTGAAAGAATCATCCTTTTTCAGAATACAATTCCTATAATTCAATAAACGATTACATAAGTTGTGTTTGTTTTATCTTTGTTGCGTTGTGTATTTGAAATGGAGGAAACTAATAATTATCCTTAACCTCTTTTGCTTCAAAGTAAAACTTAAGACTGGTTGTGATATAATATCAGTTATTTTCTCTTATGAAAAGATTTTTATATAATGAGTGCTTTTTATTTGTCCGCATTTAGAAATAGGCGGAGATGTGCAGACAATAGCCCTTATCAAATATTGATACAACTGAACCCATATAAAACCTATTCTATACTTTTCTCTGTGTATAGTTGAAAACACCATTACAAATGGCCTTATACTTGCTTTAGTTGATAATGTGTTTGTGGTTTCAACAAAAACTGGCCAAAGGTTTCCATTTCTGATAAAAACCATTTTATCAAATTTAACGATGTTGACGATAAACCCTAAAGCGACAGTGTGCGACATCCTGTTAACACGTTCATTTCCCTAGGAGGCTCCAGAAAATGTCCGTTATAGATTTGACTATGTAAACATAATTTGTATGTAAGTTTAACTTATTCTAAATAAGAGTTTAATTGAATATCGAAAATTGTTTCCTACGTCCTTCCCAATTTCAACCAATGAAAGACCTTCCATAATAAATAAATTAATATGAATAAATTAATAAAAATGTAATAAATGAAGTGATGATAGCTTCAAAGACAAACATAAACTCCAGATTTGATAAGTTTCATATACACGTGAACAGAGGAAACCCCTAACATATCTTGAAAAAAATGAAAGGGAATCTCCTTTGCGTGTAGTTATTTCATTGGTTAAAGTCACTTCGTTTGAGGTTTATTGCGACAATCGATGGTGGTAAAATGTTTATATAAATTCTTCATAAAATAAGTTCAGTTTCTATCTTCCAACAAAGATTATCAGCACCATAGAATGATAATCTCGTGTGTTCTGGGGTTCTGTTTCGTGAAATTGACCACTTGCGTGTCTTATTCAATTACATAGACCTTTGACTTCAAACCTGAAACCACTGACTATAACAACCACCAACATCTGATATTTGTCAAATGAAATATGTTTTGTTTTTTTATTGTTTTACAGCCCTGCTCCGAAGATGAAGATATAAACGTTGATTGGTTATCAAGTTTTTTTGATGAACCTGTCCACGACAATATGTCCGGCTTAAATCCGCCTTTAAGCCATATTTCTGCCACCCATCCCACAGCATCTATATCAAATATTGCGTCAATTAACGTCAGCTCGGATAACTTATTTTTGGATTCTTTCTCAACCTTCACAGAAGATTATATCAATAACACGGCGATTAATGAAGATTTGAGCTTGAAATCACAGAGTAGTCTTGCCTCACCAACGATAAGGAAAAGTAACCCATTACTATCTCAGATAAAAGGAACAAATGCACTGGAATACAGTAACGATAGAAATCGTCCAATCAAAATGCAAGAAAGCAAAATAGTAAAAACTGAAGAGAACAACAACACAAGCAAAATGGAAGTAGACAAACATTTCTTGAAGACAGAAAAACAGAATCAACAAAAATTACTGTTATTCATGAATACACCAGAAAATCGAGCAAAACTTGCAGGAACAAATTTTAACATTATAAATGCTAACTTACTAAGTAAAATATCTGGACAACAAAATGTAAATGAGAAAAATAAAAACGTAATTAATTTAAAGAAATGTATCAAATTGAACCACGTGATCAAACAGGAGAACCAATTGGCAGACAATACAACTAGAGACGTTTTCCTTCATGAGAAAAATCTATCAAAGCAGCAAAGTAATATTAATGGAATTTTACAGTCGAGCGTTTTACAAGGTTTGATGAAAATTGATAAAGATGTTCAAGAAATTGATTCTGGTAAGAAGATATTTATTTTTGTTTGTCGTTAGAATTTTCAGGGTGGGGGCTTGGGAATGGGGGAGAAAGGTTAACTTAGTACCCATAAGTTGATAGTTATGATAGGACGGCAATCTGAAGAATGTTCCAGAAATGCGGGGGAGCATCGGGCTATGTTCAGCAAATTTTTCCGACTAAATTAAAATAGGTTTGACTAATAGTATGTAGGAAGGGATTTAATATCTGAATCAGGTTTTTTTTAAAAACTGCAGGGATTCATAATAAATCCTTTTACATGTCCTACACATGTTTTCAATGGAAGGAGGGAATGACCCTTACTCATTTGTAATCGAGAAAGCTTAGGGAGTCTAAAGCCTTCTGATTAAGCCTATTTTTGGTTACCTAGGATATTTTCCAATTCTAACTGTTAGACCATTAGCTATAATATTAGTCAGAAAAGTAAATTAAGATCAATCAATCAATTACTTTCATTTAACCCACTTATCAACTTAACGAAAAACTTCGATTTGTTGAATATTGCTTTCAGATAACCCAATAAATCCGAATAAAACCGATTATTCTGTTAACAGCAATTTTTCGGGAATGATGGATTGTGCAAATGATTCATGTTTTAGGATACGAATCACCATCGTCATCCTCTGGATCATCACCCAGATCTCCACCAATCGACATTGACCGAAGAGATAGTTATGCCGAAACATTACAATACATCGACATTGTAAGAATTTTGGAAGCTTGAAAAATCTCTTTGATTTTTAGTGAGGTTCGGAAGGATGCTAAATTTTTTTATCTTCTTCAATAGCCACCACATGAAAGGCAGCCATTTTATTTGTCTGAAGAAGAAAAACGAACGTTATTAATGGAAGGACTGCCTGTACCGACTGGTCTTCCACTGAACAAGATGGAAGAAAGAGCATTAAAAAAAGTTAGAAGGAAAATAAAAAATAAAATATCTGCTCAGGAGAGTAGAAGGAAGAAGAAAGAATACATGGAAGCTCTTGAGAAAAAGTAATTTGAACTTTTCTGCTCGTGTCATCATTATTTCGCCAGGCATCCCATGTTATGTAAGCATATGTCAAAGGTCATCGCGTTCATTTAATTTTAATTCCTATATAATTTTTTAGGGTCGACGGTTATGCATCAGAAAATAATGGTTTAAAGAAAAAGATCAACAGCCTAGAAGTAGCGAATCGTTCACTTATAATACAGGTTCAGAAACTGCAGGGGTTGGTTACAGCTAAGGTTAGCAAACCGTTACCAACAGCAACTAAATCTAACCAGACAGAAGGTAAATATTTTGTTCTTTTTCTTGCTGCTAGATAAGAACAGAGATAGCTTTCATGATTTATTTGAATTCTCATTCAAACGTTTTCCATCCCTGGACACTGAAAGGAAGTTATGTTTTTGACTATTTTCTTTTTTCATAGGAATCGAAAGCTGAAGATAATCTTTGAAGTATCTGTGTATTTGTTTTTCCCAAATATGTATCATAGTTAAATAAATTGTACAATTTTTAACATTCAATTTAATTTATTGACGATATTCGTTATTTTGCATGTATCATCCTAATGTTAATATTTGATGAACTGAAATTCTGTGAGACTTATTTCAGTGTTGCGTGTTGAAATTGAAGTGACATTACGTCGATATCCTGAATTCTCAAAACTGCTTCCATTTCCATACAATTTGAGGCAGCAAATGTGTATATAAGCGGAGACTGCCAGTACTCTGCTGACTCAGCAGCCACTGGCCGGGATCGCGAACGGTTTTTTTTTTTTTTTTCTTATTTGGGCAGCTAGTTGTCGAGTCATCGTTTTTGAGATACCTATATTCGTTTATTTACTTTAACAAAGAATTTCCAAAATTCAAACAGATATTACAACAGATTGTAACATATCTTGAATATAAACGAGGTTGTAGTCAATGATTGTAATGCTCAGTTCTAAGGAAGACAAAAAGATTTTTTTTCGAAAAGTAAAAGCTAAATCGAAGTAGTCATTCGAAGCGATTGATTAACAATTTTCAAACAACTTTTAAGATAAAATTCGTGTGTACCTTGGAGAGTAAATGTTTTCAAGGATGCAATTTTTCGCATAAAGTAATTCCACGCAAACAGTTCGCAAAAATTAACAAAGAAACATTCATTTTTTTCAACCTTCTATTCATAATGATATTTTAATGAAACTGTTGGTAAATTGTGATAACCTGACATGCTTGCACAAAGTCATCTTTAGGTAAACTGGTCAATTACACAATCATTTGTAAATGATCATTTTTCAAAGTGTTTTTAAAATGATTTAGGATTATTATAAAATGATAGCAAAAGAAATTTCCGCAGCATGAAATTTTTGCGATTTAGCGATTGAGACCTAAAACCCGCGAAATTAAAATGTCTGCAAACGACTCTATTTGATAATGTTAAAGCAAAATTACACTTATTGATTTTTAAGTTATATATATTTTAAGAAAGCTTTTTTTTATAAAAAAATTCATGTAAAAATAAATAATTTTTGGCTACCATTTTCACTTAACGAGTTCTTTTTTTGTTTGAAAGAGCGAGGCGTGACCTAACCATGATCTCGTAATCTACAAACCAAAATAACAAAGCTTTCACCACAATCTATTGAGATACCAATCCGTTAGATAGACATAATAGTAAGATTCATAAGCGAAATTAAAATGCTGTAAAACCATTAAAGAATGTACTTTGGTCTTTTTATTATCAGAACTGCGAGAACAAACAAACAAAACACAAATTTTCGATTCATAGAAAAATGAGATTTTAACATTCAAATATTTTTCATTCGGTAAAAATTCATTCAAAGGAGGAGAGAACGGAGAGTTTCTGACTTCTAGTTTTTATTTTTGATTAATGCAGGGCAAAACAAAACAGGATAGAATAAAGTAGTTGAAAAAACATAGAAGATTAAGCAGGATTTGAATGATTTTGTGCACCGATTCGAACATTTCAAAGAAGCCCTTATATATTTTTAACAGCTATGGCTTTCCATAAAAAAACAAAGAAATTAAACACGAACATTTCTTAAAATTCACAATTGTCTAAAGTTGTTTGCGAATTGTTAACCACCTATTATTTTTCTAACAAGGTCGCACCAGAAACAGTAGAAGAATAGTGAATTGTTATCATGTCCGTTGATGACCGTATGTTTATACAAATGTTATCGTATTGTGTTTACCGTACCGGTTGGACAATGATTGTTAAGAATTTTTTCCTGTTAGAAAAGCGGATATAAGCAAAATAAATCGATGTAATGTTTTATTAAATTTATCAAATATAAGACAACTCTGAAAATGCGTATAAAGATATAGGTATATATACTATTAAGGTATTTACAAGGTTCAAACAAGATTGGAAACCTTTTTCCAGGATTTTTTGGACAAACAAGTCTATAATGAACTAAAATATTAACTAATTACACCTTTCCAATGCTACCGCTGGGATAACTGAATCATAGAATGGACCTAATAAGAAACACCTTATATATTATATATGAGCACAGAAGTTATTCAAAACTCAAACATCATCACAATTGATATTTCACAAACAGCACTATATGTCACAATTCAACACTATGTGCCGCAATTCAACACTATGTGCCGCAAACCTAACACTATATTAATGAAATATCAATTGTGATGATGTTTCAGTTTTGAATCCAATTTGATTTAAAATTTTCATTAGGCATGTTTTTGTTTTGTTTTGTTTTGTTTGTTTATTAATAGGCTGGGTATTTTTTGCAACAATCTGGCAAATTGCCTAACCGCGATTTTCTCTTTTGATTCTTACTTTTCGTATGAAATAGAGTAAAAATAGCTCTTACCACTTTTTTCTAATCGCCCAGGAAGCCTGGAATCGAGATCCCCCTCGAGGTACGGTCAAATTTTTTCTCAAATCTTGACAAATTTGGTATCGTTGAAAAGAAAATCAAAAATGCAACAAAAAATACCAAAAGATCAATATGTTTTAAAGAGTCTATGAAAAGTTTCACCCGTTCAAATTTTTAGTGATGACGTGTCAAAAAATATTCGATTCGATTCGATTATTATTCGTTTTCTACTTTTTAAGGCTGTTTCTTCACGTAGTAAGTTTGATTGGGTGATCTGGTAATGAGGCCACAGGCACAAATTCACTTTCAGACATAAAGAAATAGCTTTCTTTTGGATTTGTTGGAACAAATTCGTCGTGGAGAACGGGCTTTATACTACAAACATTGATCCATGTGAAAATGCAAGCCTTTCAAAAAATCATAATGGATGCAAGTCAAAATGTTCCTTTCGACTTCTTAATTACAGTAAAAGATTTCCAAAAACAGATGACTGAGATGAGTAGAATGATTATGTTGAATATCAAGACGATTCACATAATGAAAATATAATGCGAAGAAGGTCGTTGGCCTGGATAAGGAAAGAAGCATTGTTTCATATGTAATACTAAAAGAAACTCAGATGGTTATTTTTATAAGCAAGGTGGTCTCGCTCGTTGCACGGAAGATAATTCCGGAAGTCGTATTCTTCAAAGAACGGACGAATTCATGTTTGATAAACTAACCCATGTATTTGCTCACGGCGACAAACAGGTTTACGCAAGGCTTGCACATATTTTGTGGAAATTTTCTGAATTATATAAGAATGTTATTATCCTGATGGGTGGATTTCATCAAATTAGAGTGGGACAAAAAAACATCTATAAAAGACATGCGGTGAAAGGTTATGGCATATGGTGGGTTGATTCTGGCATAATTGCGGAAGGATCCGTGTATCAGGCACTGGAAGGCCGTCATTATTTCGTTGCATGAGATCTCACAAAGAAAGTTTCGCGACATTAGTTCAATACAGACCAGAAGTAACATTAAAGTACGAATCTATGGAGGTTCTGAAATTACGCCTGAGAGAACTTACTGATGCATCAAGTCAAGAAAAGGTGGAAGATTTGATTTATATGAAAGAGTTTGATGCTTTATTCAATCAGATTATATCGCCCATACTTTGTTAGGAATCAAAGATGACCATCGAGCATTTGAAAGATGTCTCCTCAATGCTCGCGTTGGTACCAGCTGTTAGGGAAAGAAAGTTATAACACTTGCAAGCAGAGAAGCAAATGCTAAAATTTCGTTTTGCATTTGGCCATATCAACTACGCCAGGTATCTGTCCTTCCAGAAAGTATACTTACGCGACCTGGAAAGGTCTTCTCATAGAGGGATCGGTGGCAGTTTATCTAGAGATCTTTTCAACTATTCATGGCGATCTAATAACAGAAATTTTCAATGGAGGAACAAAGCGACAAGCTGGTGTAGCAGATTATTTTGACTCCTGAAAATAGTGATTCCCCAATTCATTACACACCAGAGAAAACTAACTCCCTAGAGTCATTATAAACTAGAAAATAGTGATTGCCCCTAGTTAAAAAGGACTCCCCTAATCGGTCTTAAAAATCAGAGAGGGGGGTTATAAACTAGTGGATAAGAACTCCCTAATGAAGTCATTGCAGTTTTATTCAAACATTCGATTTGATTCGAGAAAGACAACATCTCTTGATAGAGAAGTTGGGTAGAATATTAGCGATGAAAGATGGCTCACCACGTGGAAATTTGTAAGAACAAAATCCTATCCTGATGAATGTAAAGGTTTGTTTCGTTATCTGGTATATATACAGACAGAACTTTCTATAAAGTTTACATATGCCAGTCAACATGATATTCAATTATTTATTTATTCAAATTGTACGAGAATACACATGTTACTAGTCTCAGAATTTATTGAAACTAAACCAGCCTCCACCATAGAGTCTTTATATGATGGAAGGTAAAATAACTCTCTGAATTATTTTTTTATCTCGGGTGTATAATAATAATTCATACGAAGACTTTTCCAAAATTAGTTTTCACGCTGAAACTCTAAAGTTTTCAAATTTTGCAAGAATTTCATATTTCATTACTCTACATTTTATTTCGACTTTAAAACTTGAAACTTTTCTGTTACATTCTTTTCTTCTATTCCATTCTGTTTCTTTCGAACCTTTTAACTTTATTCTTAAGGAGACAAAGGAAAGAAGAAAAACTTCTTGCAAAAACGTTTCCATAATTGGTGAAAATCTTATGTATAAAGAATCTAGGCTTGTCGTCAAATCCGCAGAGGAAAGGTAGCAGATATTCAGTGATATCCACCAAGGTGTAGGAGATAATTGTAAAGCCAAAGCAATGACGTCACACCGGGGACGAAATTCTACTTACAAAAAATGTTGAGAGAGATTTTTTTGGCACGACATGCTTGTGAATATTAGTGAATTTGTAAAACGATGTGAAATGTGCCAAAAACATGGTAAAATGCAAAAGTTGATTTCTCCTGAGTTTCAAAGTGTTCCTGTTCCATCAGAGGTAATGGAGCAGATTGGGATAGATATCTGCAATCTACCAGAAGTAGATGGGTACATTTAGTCTTTTGCATCGGCTTCTTCTTAAAATGGTGGGAGGCTAAACCACTCAAAGAAAAGTTAGCTGAATCACTATCACTTTTTTTGTACGAAATCATATGCCAGACACGGCTGTATGCAAAGCCATCTGAATGGCCATACGTTATCGAAGCTGTTTTTTGCTCATCGAGTGAGTATACATTCAACAACAAAGCACTTACCTTTCTTTCTGATGTACAATCGACAACCTTCCCTTCCTATCGATGTTAAGTACAAAATTAATTTCTGCTGATGACGCTGATGAGAACGAAAATCCTTTTAACATGGAAACATTCAATCCAATTCTTTCCACGACATTATCCTTACGACAAGAAACGCGCCAAGAAGCTAGTAAAAACATAAGTAAAGCACAAGAAAAGTAGCAGAACGATTATATCGCCACCACACACTTCCGTCTTCGCTTAAAGTCAAAGACAAGGTTTGGTTAAAAAATCGAAAGATAAAAGATAGAAAAGGTGGAAAATTTTCTTACAAATGGACAGGACCGTATGTTATAGAAAGCATTTCAAAGAAAGGTCTTTGTGCATTGAGAAACGAACGTGATGTTGTATTGGCAAAGAAATACAATGTTGGCCTTCTAAAACCACACCTTGATCCTGTACGTCATCCAGATAAAGATGGAACTGATGTTCCGCCTGATGAGAAGCCTCCGAATTTGCCAAACTTTGACCATCACGGTAACACTTCTGCGTTATCAGTTGAGATCGATTCAAATAAATGGAGTAAATTACCGGATGAAATCGTTGAAATCATTCTTGTAAAGGCTGTACAAACTTCAGGTGAACCTGTATCGACTTTCAACCAGCTGTCCCTTTCCAGATTTAATGCACTCCTCCAAAGAAAAAGTCATTACTTGCTTCCCCGTGTTCACCTCCAGTTTACATAAAATATATAATGGAAAGATTAAATTGTAAACAACAGGAAGTGGAAATCGTCTTGACTGCTTTTGGAACATGGGAAGCATTCAATGTACCGCATTCGCAAAGTGTATTGGAAAAATGTACCGCATCACGAGAGCACCCTTACTGACTGCCATTTTGAAAAAAATGAATGGACATTAATTGAACGAAGAAACAAAAATGTTGGATATGAATGTTGGATGACCCTTCCAAACGGATCCAACATCTCATCCAACATTCCGTCTAACATGACATGTTGAAATGTTGGATGTAAATGTTGGATCCGTTTGATCGGACCTTTAGTCTTGAGGAGGCTTTCCAATAACAACAGTGCCACTGAGTATTGCTACACCTGACAATCCTCTTAGACAGGGTTTTAAATCATTAAGAAATGTTATTATAGAAGCTGTTGGAAATAGACCAATTTTACATGCTAGATGGATAGTTGATGGAATGACAGCATTCCGAAGTTCAAAACCAAAAGAAACCTACAAACTATTACTGCATTATTTCGTAACTTGGTTCCGAAAGAAAATTTCCCTTTATCATTAAAGTTTATCAATGAGGTAAGTGCAAAAAGTGGTACACACTAGTCAAGAGAATCCGAATAAAAACGAATACACATGATGCAAGGCGTCGAGCAGCGTATGGTACAGGGAAAAGAATGAATCATGAAGAACCAAAGGGTAAGGCAAGGCGATGTTGTTAACGAATTGAGAAAAAACGATGACTTAGGAGAAAACCATAATGAGGATTTCGCTTTGCAAGAATTAAACTATATGTTTGGGAGTGACTCGTCTAGCGAAGACGACGATGACCTATCTGACTCGGATTTCGAGAATTATACGTTGTTTATTTTTTATAAGAAACCTTAACAATGGACTGAGGCTCAAGTTTCTTAAAATTTCGTCATTTCGAGGATGAAAAGTTTCTTAATTTTCTCGTCCTCAAAATTTGTGCAAAACACTATTTTCTTCCTGGGAATTCTCCTACATACACTACACAGAGTGTTTACAAAAAAAATTATTTTTTTTTAAAGCTGTTTTTGTCGAAACTGTCAAATCATATTTTCGACTTGTTTGATTAAGGATATATTTACATCTTTTTTTGTATACGTTACAGATTTTCTTTACATTTTGTATCTTTTTTTAACGTTGTATTGTTGCATAAGAAAATATTTTTCACTTTTGACAAAAGCTCCTTAACTGTAGAAATATTTTCAGCCTGTCAAGTTTCTGAAGAGTTAGTTAATTTTTGACAAATCTGAGGCTTGAAGTTTCTTATGAACTGGTTCCTTATAAAAAAAAACCCCGATGAATTAGATATATTTCAAACTCTACGGTTGTACATGATTGGACTTTCTTCAGTTAAAATTCGCTTATAAATAACACTTCTTCCAGTAACATAACTTAGTTTTACATTTGAAAGTAATTAACAACCAAGAGAGTTTTGAACTTATTTGAACCAATATTTCCTGCTTAAAACACAGAAAACAATCAAAAGTTGTATTTTTTATGACGTCATCAGTGAACGGCTGTAATTTTGTATAGACTGTTAAAACCATAATTTTCACTGACCGTACTTCGAGGAGGGACTCGATTCCAGGATTAGAAAAAAGTGGCTATTTTTACTCTATTTCATACGAGAAGTAAGAATCAAAAGAGAAAACCGGCAAAATTGTTGCAAAAAATACCCTGCAATCATGTATTTAGCTTCCATTAAATAAATGGTTCTTCTGCATAACATCAACATAAAAACAAGAATATTACAACATATTAATTAAGAACTAATAAATATACAAAAATATAATATAAAAAACACAAAAATGACGAATCTGAAATTGTACGATATGGATATAGTACTGATATGGATAACATACTAGTATGGGTCGGGAAATGAAGGAATGCCATTTGCAATTTCTTGAAAATGGCTCCCTTAGGTTATCATCGGCATTGTTAAATGACTATGTAAGGGAATTATTTTGATGCTCTTAAGAGAGTCAAAGGAAGAAGCGTTCATAGATAAGTATGTGTGTTCAAGGACTCGTACAAAGAATTTCAACGAGACGTTATCGATCTCAAACAAGTGCTCACATATTGGCTACATTTTAATTCGCTGTAGGGGAGGGAGGAGTGAGGAGAGGGAGGGTGAGGAGAGGGAGGGTGAGGAGAGGGAGGGAGGAAGAGGGAGAGAGGGAGAGGGAGAGGGAGAGAGGGAGGAAGAGGGAGGGAGAGAGGGAGAGAGGGAGGGAGGGAGGGAGAGAGGGAGGAAGAGGGAGGGAGGGAGGGAGGAAGAGAGAGAGAGACGCTGTGATGGTAAAACATTTATAAAAATTTTAAATTAACTTTGATTTTGGGAAAGAAATCTTTTCACAGCCTGTGTGAAATGGGGTACGCTGACTGAAGCTGTGTGGTTTATTGCGCATACAGTCTCTATCGACTCTGATTTGATATTCTTTCAAATCTAGCTTTCCAATGAGTTTACCCATCAATACCACCACCCCTTGAAATAAAAAGCAATTTCATAAAGGATATTATTACATGTCTGATATCGATAGAAAATGCGAAAAATTTAAATGAGTAGTTTCAAAACTTAATTATGTTTGTTGTGGTAGCAAATATACCCAATTTTGGGGGATTCAGCTATATACATGGGGAAAAACCCTCCATATGTAATCCTTATGTACCCCCTGGAAAAACTTTTATTTTTAGGCCCTAATAGGTTTAACGGATTTAACAGCCACAAAACAATTCAATTTAGGTTCATACTATCATTACCAATAGTATTATAGGCTATCAACTGCCACACTACAATATCATTTCTGTATTTCCATGAAGTTTGAACGAGTACTACCAGCTTTGGTGATCTAAAAGCTACAAAAACAACTTTACCACTTTCATAAAGTTGAAAAGTAAATTGACACAATAACAGCTCAAAAATGGATTTGCAGCTATAGTACGATTCAGTTGAAAAATAGATTTTCTAAAAAATGTCAGCAAAAAATTTTGTATGTGCACCATCCTTACTTATTAGGCTACATTTCTGGACAGTTTCTTTATTCAAATTTTTGTATTTACAACAATTTTGTTTTTCCCAATGCACCCATATTTTCCAACACTTTTTTGTCACCTAAGATCACCCAGGAGAGTTATATATACTTCCTTTAGGGAATTAATTAATGCGGTATAAATCCGTGCGGAATAAATTATTGCGTAATTAATTATTGATTAATTCCCGTAAGGGAGTAAACCAGAATCAAGTAACATTCCTGCTAACATTGTGCTTCTTTCAGATTGATCTCGAGCGTGAACAGCAAGAATTGATAGCTGGAGGTGTTGGAAAATCTTCTATGTCACCGATAATTGAAAGTTTACATAAAGTTCCAACGCCATCATCTTAGAATTTTTACTTCCAATATAATATGGATTGAATTAACAGGACGTTAGAAACATACTCAAATAAACAACAAGCATTCGTCAAGATATGTCATACTCGCCAACCATCTGCGCCAACGACTCAATTTGCTTTCGTAGCATTGTTGCTTCGTTTCGCAAAATCTGGTCACAAGACTGTAAAATGTCACCGACATATCGAGACAAAGTGGATATATGTGTAGATTCACCTTCCATGTGGTACGGCCAACTAAAGAAAAACATTGTGATGTAATGACTTTCAGTGAGGAATTTTTTAGGGCTTGGTTTATATCTCTTGCAGCTTTCTTTGCATGCTCGTTTTCCTTGTGACCAGTTCGAATTGATACATTTCAGTTCATTCGACAATCCGGTATCAGCATCTTCTATGTCGGTAATGGATTTTCCTAACCTGGAAATACAGGAAATCTTACTGCATCCGGCATTATTTCCTTCACATTCTGCTTTCGGTACATCGGCATCGTTCTTCTTTCTAAACTCTGTGACCCATTTCTCAGTGGATTTGTAAACATCTGTACCTTCTATAGCTCTCAATAAACAACTGACGGCCTCAATATGATCATCAGTCAAAGCTTCGGTACAACAAATATCAAACTGGGTTGTAAAAACAAACTCTCCATCGATCAAAGAAGACAAAGCTTCGTTTAAAGCTTCCAATAAACATGTCAACGTGTTCTCAAAACTCACATCGCAATGAAAACCACATGTTTTCGCCTCCTTTAAAAATCTTTTCCATGATATCAAAAATCTAGCCATACAGCTGTGAAGAAAATTGTGTGTTGCTATGGTTACACGAAAAGACGATGACAACCGGAATAAAATCAATGGCATTTCTTCTGTTTTACGCATAACAATGTAGCCACGTGGTTTCTCTATAATAATGATTGAAAAACAATATTCAGCAATATTTCTAGAAGGATTCATAGAGATGTTTAATATGTCTGAACAGAGATTCTAAAGATATATGTTTACCAGTCGTTTTGTCAAGTAATTTCATAGCTCCCCACATACTTTCCAAAGAAACCCAATGAGGTGGATACTTGTATCTGGCGACGTCGAAAATTAATATCTTGTCATCACGCTCATGATACGCTCCTAGAAAATAAGTAATTTAGACTAGAAAAACAGACACCTATTCCAGGAGCGGGTGCCTTTTCTCCTTGAAGTCCCAACCTCACTTAACGGACACGTTAGTTTTTTTGGTCCCGCTGGTGTCGCTACAGAGAAATTTAACTATATAGAGAAACAAATTGCCCCACTTAGTGACCAGATACAGAAACATTTGGTTTTACCTATGGGTGAAAAATGTCCGTCACCAGTTTGTCCAAAATGTGCTCTTGAGTAGGAAGTTACAAGAACATTGCCACTTCCTGAACAAATCTTTTTAATAGCTTCTCTGAAAGCATGGATGGATTCTCGATCACTCACTCGAATAACATTCAAGTCTAAATTATTGCAGGTGGCCAAAAAAATAAATTGCTCCATCGTTATTCCCTTTTGTTGAACAACATCTAATGAGAGACAACAATCCAACATTTCTTCATTATACCAACGCCAACCACCGCGCCACAACCGCTTGGGATCCACCTACAAGATAACCATTCACAAACAATTTGAATGTAGTAATGTGACAAAATTTCGTCACTTTCCTTGACGAAGTAAAATATATTTTATAAAATCAGAGAAATTTACCGCAAGGGTATTCAGCACCATTGTCAAAGTTGTTAATCCACAATAAGCTGGTTCTGCTTGAGTACAAAACTGTTCAGCCAGTTGAAAATACACGTTCGCATAACCAGACAACATCGCTTCTTTAAAAAGCTTCTTTCCACTTTCACTGCTAAACGGGATACATTGTTCAGGAAGTTGCCGTTTATAGAATTGCATCTTTGGGGCTTTGGGGATGGGTTTTGTAGCAGTGTTCGTACCAACATCTTTCGTTTTTTTGTTCATCATCAAGTATTTAGAGGATAATGTTTTTTCCCAACTTTTCAATTATTAAATATTCAGACGAGAAGGATGCTGCAAGTTAAAACGATAAAAATTACAACATCAAGATATCGACATCAACAAAATCAACAAAAGAATAAATCTCATTAAACTTTCTCGTGGTAAATACCTAACCTCAAAATTTCACTCGAAATTGTAAAACATGATTGTAAAAGTGATTATTCAAAAAAGTAAACACGCGAATGAACAGAGAATCTTCTGCCATTAGCTTTTGAAAGTGCCAATTAACAAGATATATTTTAAACGTTATTTAAACAAGTCATTACGCCAATACAAAGTTCCTTTTAAGAAGTAGAAAATAAATAAAAAATACATGCAAATACGTCATATCTGAGCATTAATTAACTATCATGGGTTTTTTTCTCATACGTTTTAATTTTGTCAGGATATTGGCTCTTTACATTCTTAAATCGTTTAAATCTTTAGCCTTAAGAAAATGTTAACAGCATGAAATATGTAAGTAGCGCGATATTCTACTTTTTTAGCCTGTCATGTCCGAACTATAAACAACTATGCCATCAAAAGTTAGCATCCAAGGAGTGTCGGTTTACTGAAAACTGATATCTGAAACATCATATGGGGTCAACGGCATCAATTTTAAGAGACGTTTTCAAGTTTAAAGAATGTTCATTCCAGTTATTTTCGTAAAAACTGGAAGCCAGAAAATAGTAATAGCCGAATAATAACAAAACAAGATGGCCTTGCGAGCGGAAGGATTTATTCAATCTGAAAATATGTCTGAATGTTTGCTCCTTAAGTCTTTATAAGCTATACCTTTTTAATCTACCATTTTCATGTAACGAAATTGGTTCCCAGATCACGTCCGAAATAATGAAATGCGAAGTTGCAGCATGAGCAATGAATATACTTAGGAGCACGGTACTAAGAAAGGGGGGGAAATGAGAATCTGAAGACAAATATGTAAAACACAAGAGAATGTTTTCCTAAAATTATTATTTAAAAATAAATTTTTGGCATTAACTGATTTTAAAGTGCAATCATTGGAAAGGAATGATAATCATTTCACAAGGATTTCGTGCATAATATAGTTATATTGGATCTGCACGTAATCGAAACCAATTCTTATAAATAGAATGTGGGAAATAAATAAACTGGTAAAGCTTTTTAAGAAACAGAATAATTCAAAACATACCATATTGTTTAGGGGTTGTTTTTTACCACAATTTAATGCTGAAAAAGCTCTTTATAAAGTGGCCTTTCTCTCGCATTTCTATTCCTAAAATACGTTTTGACTGCTCGCGTTTTGAAACGCTCCTTTTTCTTTTATTTCATAGCACCGAACAAACACTCCTATGATAATTATAGTTTAAAAGTAATTTATTATTTCCAATATTTTGGTCTCTTTGCTACTTGCTACTTTGTTACTTTTCTATCATTTAGACAGAATTTATTTTGTGTTTTTAAATAGTTTCTTTTAAACAACAAATCAGTATTTTCTTTATTTTACTAGTTAAACAATTTCCCTCCGATTTCATAAAAGCTCTCCCCTGGTATTTTTGAAATTGAAATTGAAAGAAAGAAATATTACCCTTGTAACTAGTAAAACAGTTATAAGTAAAAATTAACTAGCGACTAGTAACTAGTAAAAAGTTTCACCTCGCCATATCGTACTCTTTTTCAAAACTTCATCATCATCATATATTTTGATTGATAAATTCCATCATTTATTGGGATAAGATGGAACAACTTTAGCATAAATTCTTTTAATGATGGTGTTTTACGACACCATATACATATGAAAAACCTCCCACCAAAAACAACAAATTGTCTCATGACATTCTCGACTTGTGTAACAAATGTACTTATAAAATATTAGAAAAAAAGATCAGATTTCAAAATAGAGATGTCTAACAGGCGAAGATAACTCGTTCTCCTTTATTTACGTTTTTTTATGCTAGCTACTATTTTCCATACAAACCACTTTTTGCTGTAAATGTGACGTTTCTAAACGGTCACCATAATGAAGGGTCGCCATAAAACTAAACCCTGACATACTTCCCTTATTTTCTTATAAATAACTTCATTATTAAGTCATACAAATATAGTTGAATCTATCAAAAGCGATAAGAAAGACATCAGAAAATACGTGCTCACAAAGGTTTCAGAAATCAAAATCGATAAAAATTGCTCCATATACTCCTTTACATTATATTGTCAATAAGTCAAATATTTATAATAACAAAAATGTTTCAAAGCTGTTCGAAAGTAATCTATAAATATTGACTGCCGCTAACTCGCTATCGTCTATACATTGGTCGATTTTTTCATATGACCGCGCAAGCGGAAGAGATTGGGAACCATACAAACAAGTCGGTAATACTACGAACGTTCAGGCAAATATGTTATCAGATCCTGTAACCAGCCAATATGGAAAAATTAGAGTGAAAAGTATATAAATGAATTAGCGGTAGTCTATATTTATAAGCTAACATATTTTCTCCAATAAACGCCAAGGTTTTTTTAAACGCCCACTCCAAAATATATAAAATTTATAAACACCCAGGGCTTTCATTGAAGAAAATACTACATTTGTAAGTCGAACATTCAAATATTATGAACGGATCAAAATTTTGGATTCTGGGTCTATTTGGGTCAGTTTTCCCTAAAAATGCGCTTCTATGGGGTCCGTTTAATATCCAACCGTGTTGTAGGGCTAGAATAGGCTTCTAATGTGAAGGTAGTTTGTTCTCGCAGTGTGTTTAAGATAAGTTAAATGTTACATCTAATAAGGTAACTTCCCAAAGGGGCTGGTTATATAAACGAAATTGTCCCATTTAGCGGGAACGTCTAAACGCGACCTGGACACTGTATTCAGCACGAATGAAATCATCCCGCTTTACAGAAATCTCTTTTGCATGGAACGGCAGCTGTTCGTTACAATTCACAAGACAATTTTCTGCTATAAATATAAATCATAGGCTGATACTCTACAGTGATACGCCCAATCAAACGGATGCATCAACTGTACAAAGCCATCCAATGGTACAATTAACCGATACAATGAAACGACAAACAGATATAACGATATTACAAATCGATACGTTCCAAACCGATATTCCGAGACAAAGACTTCCGAGACAAAAAAACTTTTGGCACCGCTGCCGCTACAAGAAATTACTTTAAATTATTTGGGAAATAATCTAAATGTTTTTACTTTATCCAATTATTGGTTTGGTATAAGAGAGCTGGACTGGAAAGGTATTTATAACTATTTCCTCGTACAATCAAAACGATTCTGCAGCAACATGCTCAGCAACATCACCAGTTATTGCATACGCCAGACTGTCGTACAAAATTTTTTATTCTCCAAGTATGTTTGCCATACATATCCAGTGCATTGATCCCGCATGCAAGATCTGTATGTATGGCTTATCGGAAACAACTATGGGAAATTCTTGACATTTTCCAATCGGAGAATCAATAAACCCATGAAAGTTTGGAAACTGTTCATGTTCATCTCCAAATTTATCGATTCATCAGGGGGGGGGGGGGGGGGGGGGGGGGGCTACTAATAACTAATAACTATGGTAACTATGGTAATAAGGTGGTAGGACTGGAAGAAGATGAATAGGTTTTTATGTTAGCTGTTGTTGTGTATATCATCGCTTTGTTGTCTTTGTAGATATATACAGGTATCTCATAGATACAAGTAATTGACCAAAAACACGAAAAGAAAAATATCCTACCCTTTATTTAAACTATTCAATGAACTCAAACTCACTGACTTGCCTTCCCAAATACAATCGCATCCCTTACACAATGAACACCCACCAAATTAGTTCACTACATCCACACACCCACTGTCACACACAATCACTTCATTACATCCACACACCCACTGCCATACACACAAGGTATGTCCACACACGCAACATGTCTTCAGAAATTCGCTACCATATCAACAGCAACACACCCACATACTTCCTGTATGCTACACCGCACCTTCACATAAACTCAAAAAATTAACTCATAAACCCGGTAGTATGGAAGCCGATTGTCACATATTTTTGATATTCTTAGTATATCATTTGATATATCTAGTATATGAAACGATATACCTAGTATATCAATTTTTACTACGAATATTGGGTGATATTCGATGTGATTAAATGCAATTGGGATAAATGTGTAAGCAAATTAGATATTTAAGATATGGTCTCGATGATACAAAAATGACGATGATGATATATTTACAACAAATCTTTAACATGAAAATAGAAAAATTAAAAGTCAAGAATACCCGTTTCCTTTGTTGAATAATTTTGAAAACTTCATCCTATATTCAGGTTGTGTGTCAACAATATACTTACAATCACTAAAGTCGCTTCTTTGGACCATCTCTCTATTAATATAGTCTACAGCGTTATCGTTGGGATGCTGTCTGCAATTATGGTGAGCAAGACAAGAAAACCGGTGACTTGTCATTTTTCGTTGCCCGTCAATTTCCAATTAAATTTGATATTCTTAGTATATGGTTTGATATATCAAATGATATACTAAGAATATCCAAAATATGTGACAATCGGCTTCCAAACGGTAGGTAAGGTTCAACAAACCACACTCATAGCTTAACTTCGTGAAAAACCATCCCTACTGTAACACGCACG
This sequence comes from Turritopsis rubra, assembly GCA_039566895.2. Lineage (NCBI taxonomy): Eukaryota > Metazoa > Cnidaria > Hydrozoa > Anthoathecata > Oceaniidae > Turritopsis > Turritopsis rubra. The sequence goes on along the minus strand of CM077625.1, from coordinate 3,166,604 downwards.
CAAACTGACTCTCCAAATTTAACCACCTCATATCATGCATGCCACACAACAGCGCCACAAAACAAGTCATACAGTTTTTCAATTTGTCATACAACATCATACCTCGACTACAAACATCATAACATCTCTACCACTATTATAAATGAAACCTGCTTTTTATCACCATAGTTCTAACAAACCAATGAGCTAATTGTTTTAACATCTTACTTATATCAACACAATAAGCATGTGACCCCAACACGATATTGAGCATCAGTATGGCCCTTTTTACAAAAATATCTTCCATTAAAAGAAAATGAAGCTGTGTGTTGCGTAAAACAGTTGAAGTTGGTAGTAAGTATCGTTATCACATACTCTCCTCACTCATCAATAAATATAGTAGTTCTTTGCTAAGATTATAAGAACTAAAAGGCGTGGTTCAGGATGTAGGATGCCAGCTCCCGATGAAGTATCGGCAGTTCTGTTTTTGTATTGATAAACTCATACGAGCGATTTTGAAGGTTGTGAAAAGACATACATTTCTAGTGTACCTTTTATTTCACAACATATTTTCATACATACAAGCTACACAAACTTGTAACAAACAGTTCGTCAATGTTCAGATAAGGTTTTATGAACTAAATGAAACGTTAAAAAATTTAAAAATAATGCTGATCATGTATCATCAAGTTCTTTTCAAAACCTTGCTGACACCACAGTTGGTTTTCGATAACACTACAGGTGTCAAACCACATTCAGTTGATGTCAAAAGTTTTCCCCTTGATAAGATGTATATAGTAACAAATCATATAAGTGGGAAATAACTCTTCAATTCACAATAAGATTGGAATGTAAAAATAAAATAAGTATCAAATATAAATACAAATATAAATAAATATAAATACATGAAATAACCGATCATACAATGAAATAAAAATATTTACAGATAAGACTGTTGCAGATTCATACTAACCAGTTGGATTAGAATGAGTGTGTACAGCAAAATAAAAACATATGTCATCGATCATTATGAACAGTTTATTTCCATTGATGCTTCTATAAGAAATGTTGATAGTATCCGTCATGAAATAAAAAAGTTTCATTTAGTGGTATAGGACGCTCTAAAAGGAACGATGATCTTCAGTTTCTAAAATCTGATTTTCTTTTATTCATGAAGTAACGTGGGGCAAGATGAGACAACTTAGATATATATTGGCAGGTTTTCTTCACTGAAAACCGAGAAATTGCATTATGTTTAAATAATATGGTAAGAAATTACAAAAAAGTGAGAATAATGCTGACAGAAGAAAGAAGAAGGGAGAAGCTTGCATAAAGCAGCTGAAGTATTACAAGTTCTAAAAGATGTTCTTTAAAATACACACCCAAAATATCCTATCCCTAACTGGTAGTGGGGTGGAGGGAGGGGGGGAAGGTTGTTGGCACCAGGAACCAAAACCTTCTGTCCCTGTCATATAACATTTAGAGGGCTATCATGATAACTGCAGACTGTCAAGCAGCCTGAATGTGAAATCAGATTAAATGTTTAATCCCAAAATATTTTCAGGTTTGATGCAAGTTCCGGAAGTGGACTTGTTTGCATCACAACTGTACCATCAACTCCCGACATATACGGCTTGGAGACCAGATCCAGGCAGCATTTCTGGAAGAATCTGCACGGACATGCGTTTCTCCCATTTTGTATGATAGGTTGAACACTCAACAAAGCAAAGAAGGAACAGGCTGTTGTGCTGGTGATAACTCCTGCTTGGCAAACCCAACCATGATATGGGACTCTTGAAGAGATATCAGAACAAGCTACAACTCTAGTCAAATTCCAGACGAGGAGGCTCGACATCTACTTACGAATCGGCCTGGAGAAAGTGCTCTGGCTGGTGTTCTCAACCAACGATTGATCACATTCAATTTGACCTAAGTGAAATTGCTAATTTCAGACAATTTAAAAAAGGAGACGAATACAGTTCCATTAATTCAAGAGCTTTCAATTTAAGACCACCGCAAACCACGTTTCTTTTTTCTTTGGGACGTGACTTCTGACTTTAACTTCTGCATCAAGGGGTTATGAAATCTGTTATTTAGATATTCGATTCTTGAAAAAAACTCAAAAGAGCATAACTTTTCCTTATGAAAGATTGACCAAAAGTAGTAGTAGTCCCTCTCACCGTAGAGTATACCCGTAGCTTTCCTGAAAATAAGTTATGTGTAGGTAATGGATTATAAAGTTATGTGTAGGTAATGGATTGTAAAGTTACTTAGAGAGGACTAAACGATGGAGAATGAATAATGAAACACAATTGTGAGTACTTTGTCGCCTCACCTGGCAGTAGCGAAATTCTACATTTACAGGATGGATTAAGAAAGTTCTGTAAGCCTCTGGTATCGATACTTCAGTATTCATATCATCCCTCAAAGATAAAATTTCTCTAGAAGAGATTTTAAAGAGGGGTAATTGGTCTGTATAATCTATAGCTTCAAACCCTGGACAGTACCATCAGATAATAGGATTGGGTGCCACTTTAAACTGAGGACTAGCAACCCCCGAAATGGCCCTCTTATGTTGGTGCAAAGGGTATATGTTTTGGAACCTTTTCTCTTTAATAAAAGGTTATCAGTATCCTTTTTTATACCCTACGGTTCTCTCTTCTCCCTTCTGCTGGGATGACTCAGCATTATATGGTAATTCAATTTTACTCATTAAATTACTATTTCACTTGCAAAATTATGAAATTATTTGGTGTCTCATATGAGACCAACACCAGTTAAGTGGTTAGGTAACTATAAATCCAGGAAATTCCCAAACATCAATTTTTGATACACCATACAAGGGAATAATGATCTAAATTGATAGGTTATATGCTTCCACATGTATACCCTATCACATGACGACACCACCTTATAGCTCAAGTGTCTCATTTTGCACCATGTTACACCATATGCCATTCAGCTAAATGTTTTTAATTAATCTGACACAGACTAAGAATTATAACAACACTAATTTTACAAAATACTACTAAAAAAAGGTGAAATATACGAATGGCAGTGCGATGCTTTGTTGCACAATAAGTGGTATTTTCTGTAATCTGCAGAATGAAGAAAAAGAAAAATTGCACTAGAATTGATGCTCAGTGGTATCATGGGATTTTACCATCAGAATGAGAGATTTGATTTGTTGACGCAAATGTTTAGTTTCATTCAGCAAAATATCCTCAGCATTCTCTAACGATTTATCAACAAACTGTGACAGACATGTAACAAAGTTTGAAAATGTTTCTATGTTGTATGGCCAACTTAATAACAACATTGTAATATAATGACCATCAGATATACTTCTTGCAATTTCACAACATCTTTTAACTTCAGAAGAACAAGTACTATGATTTTGAGTTTCAATAAGGTTAGACTTTTCATCAAGACAGTAACCAACCCTGTCTATTCTACAACATTCCTCACCAGTGCACGTGGAAACATTAGAATTTATCTGATTGTTCAATTTGAATTCTTTTACCCAACTGCATACAACTTGATACATAGGTAATTCTTCAATGGCTTTTAAGAGCCTTTCAAAACTTTCAATGTATTTGGGTAAGGTTTCTCTACATTTGATATTAAATATTGTTACAAAAATAGATTCACCCTCAAATAATATAGCTAACGCTTTATTCAGACTTTCAAGAGCATATTTTACAGCATTCTCCACATTGTTACATACTTCATAACTGCACTGATTTGTGCCTTTTAAGACCTCCCGCCAAGATTTCAGGAATTGAGCCATATGACTTGACAATAAATCATTTGATGCAATAGTAACACGAAATGTTTTGGACAATCGAATAAATAACAACGGTACTTCCATAGATTTATGCATTACCATATAACCCCTTTGAAGCCCTAAACATGTTATTATGATTATTTTACATAAATTTTTTTAACTATAATGCAGGAACATTTACACAGTACATCATACCATTTTTAATGTTTACTGATAAGAGCTGAAAATTTGAATTCATGTGAGAGAATCACAAAATAATACATAACAAAAATGTAAACCAACACCAGAGGTAAAGAATTAAAATTTTAAGAATAAATTCTACAAATCGTAAACACGACATAAGAAAATCTCTTAAAAAAAATCCTACAATACCTGTTGCTGAATCGCGTGTCTTCATAGCTTCCCACATTGCTTCCAGCTTAACCCAATGTGGAGGATATTTAAACCTTGCAACATCCATTATTAATACCATATCTCTCTTTTCATTGAATCCACCTTCAAAAAAGACATACAAGGTTTACAAGTAATATGAAAGTAATATAAAAAATAGATTATGGAAAACACAAGATCTAGAAAGAATTTTAAGCTATTTATATAAAGTTTTTCATAAATTAATATCAGTTAACCAATGAGGCAGAAACTTTTTGGTCCTAGAGGGCCTGTTTGCATTATTCCATTATTTACTTTCTTTATCAAGTATAATAAGAAAGAGCACAATAATACAAAAGTACAAACCAATGGGGGAAAAATGTCCATCTCCAGATTGGCCAAGAACCTTCCTAGAATAAGAACAAACTAACACACTTGAATTTCCTGAGCAAATCTCTCTAACAACTTCTCTGAATGCATCAATGTTTTCTCTATCATTTATTCGAACAACTTTCACATCCAAATTATTGCAAGTGGATAGACACACAAATTGCTCCATAGTTATTCCTTCTTGTTGAATGACATCTAAGGAAAGGCAGCATTCTAACATTTCTTCATGATACCACCTCCATGGACCTTTCCATAACCGCTGTGGGTCTACCTGTTATTAAATAGACATATATATTTAGAGACCAGCAGTAATAAAAATACAAATAGCAATAATCTTGCAGTGAAAGTGTAAACAAGCAACATTACTCACAGCAAGAGCATTCAAGACCATCACCAATGTTGATAGCCCACAGTATGCTGGTTCTGTTTGAGTACGAAACTGCTCTGCCAGTGGAAAATATATATTAGCAGTACCAGATAATAATGACTCAATAAAAATTTCCTTTCCTTCTTCACTACCAAATGGAATGCATGTATCAGGAAGTGTACGTTTATAGAACTGAACAAATATTTGTGACGAATGATCAGCAGCCATTATAGATTCCAAAGTTCCTCTTTTATCTTTATAGCTAAAATCATACTGAGGATACTGAACATGGGACATAACAACTCAATCTCCAAGCATAGAATCCCTTCCTATAAGGTACACTTCTTTTTTTATCTTATGGTTTTTATACTTCTCTAAAGTTATGCTATACAATGTTTTGCCTCCAAGTTTTGGGGCATGCGCATATATCGCTTTCTAACAACTATGTAAACATTGAAACCAGTCTATTAGCTACCCCCCTTCTAGGTACTTCTTGATAATTTCAATGTTGACTTTACCCAATCCACTCTCAAGAAACTTGTGCATGGTTCTAGATGCAAAAAAGTACTGCCTAGTATTACACACAATATAATAGTCAGTTAAAGTTAAAGAAATTTCTAATTACACATAAGAACAGTTAAAACAGCCCAAATTCATCACAAGTTTGGAGATCTACCAGAACTAGAAGAGCTCCATCCAGATATATTGCGGATGATGGTAGTGAAGAATTTGTCGTTACAAGTCAGAATAGTGAATGTGAATGTAACTTGTGCAGATCACTGTTGGTTGATGAAGAAATGCTTAAAAGTAGTTGTTGTAGCAAAAAATATTGTTTGGGAATCACTAAGCTCATTGTATGAAATTAAAGGAAATTTATGGTTTTAAGTATCATGCTTAATTCCAGCTCTTTAAGCTATTACTACGGAGAGAGAAATAGAAGAAATGAATACATGAATTATCTGATTACAAAGTTGGAAGGTCTAGAAAGTAGATGCACGAAAATTGAGAAAGATTTTAGAAACAAAGCCAAATCTTCGATAATAACCATTGAGATGGCTCATTTGGACATGTGTCTAAGGAAACAAGAGCAGAGAATCATAATTTGTGAAGCAGCAATCAAAAATGGAAATCCAATGGCTAGTTCTGCTCAAAATCTAGATTCAGTTTCTCCAAATAAAATCGAAGAAGTGATTACACAAATAACTGATGCAGTCAATAACTTACATTGTGATAAAAATATTATTATTTTCAATATGGCTGAGAGACCGGTAGAATGGAAGGTGATGGGAAACTAGTTGTTCAATTATGTGAATATCTCTGTGAGAGAGAAAACATGATGTTCAAATGCAAAAGATTAGGAAAAAAACATAAAACTGGAGAGGTGAATGGTGATAACCCCAACAAAAACGACCACTATAGGTTCAGTTTTAAGACAAAATCGCAAAAATGGAATTATATGGCAATTGCCACAAACTTGATAATTGTCCAAAAACATCTCGGTCTGTCATGATTTAACGCCTGATGAACGAAAAAGAGAAAAGGAGTTACTTAGCATTGCAAATCATAAAAACAATACCAGATCTTCAAAAAACGAGAGATATGTAGTCCATTAACCACCTTGGAATCGACTTGGAAGTTGTGTGCCAGAGAGTAAGGAAAAAGCAATCACTACCACCTTTTATACCTACTCCAGTCAAACCACCACCACTTCAGATTCTTCAATCGCTACCTGTAACAATGTCAATACCTCAATTACCAATGCAAGCACTCAAATCACTACCGATACAGAACCATCCATCCCACCAATATCACACGAATCCATTTAAGAACCAAAGATACTTATGCCAAAAAATCTAGAATCAGATGTCTCAAATTCTTAAATTGGAGCACTAATGCTCACCAATGAAAAACCTAATGAATTGGTAATGAGACTAAGTAACTCTCCTCACATCATAGCAGTACCGGAAGTTAACATAAAAAACCTCAGAAGTGAAATGATTCAGAATACCAACTTGAATGCTTTAGCATGGAAGAAGTACATCTACTGTCGAACATGGTTGTGGTATCATCTTGTGTATATATAAATACATCAATATCGTACAATATAAATGATTTATCCAGAATTAATGGTTGCAAAATCCAAGAGATATTGAGCGGCGTAATTCAAATTGATGAGTGCAACAAATTTCCATATGTTTATATATATCATAGCCCCAATAGTAGCAGAGAAAATTCTGATAATATCAATAGCCTTTTGTCAAAAATATCTAGACTTAATTACAGTCACATTTAAATTAACGGTGATTTCAATTATCCAAAAATCAATTGGACCCACTACTCTATCAACACAAACGAAGATTACGTAATTTCAAATTTGTGGAGTGCTTAAAAAATTGCTATTTCTCACAACTTGTTTCTCTTCCAACAAGAGCCAGAGGTGCTGAAAATCCTTCTGTCCTTGATTTAGTGATAACTAACGATTACGACCTGGTTGAGGAAATTAATATGTACTCGCCATTAGGAAAGAGTGATCATTCTGTGGTAGAAGTTCTATTTAACTGTAGTTGTAGTATGTCAACGATCAAGGATATACCATTGTATAATAAAGCAGACTATGGGAATATGCGTAGAATTTTTAATGATGAGTTCAGCGATTCCATTAAGTCATGCAATGATGATGTCAATCAGCAGTGGAGCATCTTTTTCAACACATTCAATGCTGCCAAAGAAAAGTTTATACCAGTGAAGAGTTGTAAAATAAATCCTCAATATAAGATCAAGTTAGATAAAAAATGGTACAGCTACACTACGCAGAAAACATAGACCATGGAAAAGATATCTCAGTTCCAAAAATTTCAAGGACTATCCAGATTATCGGAAAGTCAGTAACCAGTTAAGGATTCTGACAAGGCAAGCTGTTAAGGATTTTGAAAAATACATTTCTAAAGATGTAAATAAAAACCCAAAACGCTTCTAGAAATATGTCAACACAAAAAGGAAAAATAAATTTAAAATACCACCTCCCTACAAATCCACGGATAAGAATGTAGTATCTACCGATAAAGAAAAAGCAGACACATTGTCTGAATTTTTCAGCAGTGTATTTACAGTAGAACCCAATGGTACTTGGCATCAACCTAATCATCCATCCCCGATATTCCCTTTAAAATTAAACATCACTGAAAAAGTTGTCACGAAAAAGATTAACAAGTTAAAGGCCTCTAAATCACCTGGGCCAGATGGTGTACACTCTCGTGTCTTGAAGGAATTCACAGAGTGAATGGACAGAGATAATGGTAATGGAGGCTTTGTTGATGTTATTTATTGTGATTCCATGAAAACTTTCGACTCCATCCCTCATAGAAGATTGATTGGGATCCTGCAATATTATGGTGCTGACGATCAAGTAGCCTTAGTCCTTTCTTTTTGTTTGATGATCCATTTTCTCATCATTGTATAAACGGGTAAACATTTTTTACGTTTTACTGAAAAGCGACCCGATTCAGCAGTCAAAAGTTACAACATATGGCCATATTATTATTTAATCATGTACTTGTATGAATACACCAGCGCTGTAAATATTTTCTTCTACTTCTTTTTGTTGACACGAGTTTTTACGCTGTAGATGTCTGCCATTTTATGAATATATTACCCAAAAATCACATCATTAAAGATGGTAGGTAAAAGCAGTTTTTTTGCGGGAAAACAGAATAAGGCGCTTCTATTTACCGTACGTAAAAATCCTTGAATCTACTCTCCGAGGCTTATTTTCGGGGGCTTCGTAATTTAGGAGAACAATGAATGACACAAAATTCATTGAAAAGGCGATGTAAATTAAAGAAAAATGTATCATTTTATATCTTTCCTTAATGTAAAATATAATTTCTACTTCCGAAATTTTGTTCCCGCTACCACTGTTGCAAGCATGTCAGGCGAAAGGGAATCTTCACGATTCATACTACGAGACCACGAGCTCAACTGTTAGATTAAAAGGAAATAAACGTCACATCGAATGCAGACCACGCTCTCTTCGAATACCGTATTTCCTCACCATTTTCGTATAAGCGTCAAGTAATAAGAGAAAGGGGATGGATTTTATTTTGTTTTGATTTGTTAGCTGCTGCAAGTGTAATCAATTGACATTATGTGGATAATTTTTTACACTAGAATCTTTTGTTACTATTTTACTTGGGTTTTTTTAAAGGTTTGTTTGTTATCTCGTTATCTCGTGTTATCTCGTTCTCTTCAAGGCAATTCCTTGATTTCAAAATTATAAAATAAGCACCTCCCTCTTTTAAGCGTCCACCCAATTTATGAAAAAAAATATTAAGCGCAGAGGAAATACGGTCATGTATACAATTTTCAAAAAGAGCTGTTCATTTACTCCCCAACAAAAATTTTATTTTCGATCTTGTTGCTGTAAAACGAAATCGGGAATTTCAAAAATGCAAAATTGGTAAATTTTGAAATTAAAAAAAACAGATGAAACTAATATTTATTTCTTAATATGCGTATATGTTTGCCAGACTACCACACCACAGAGAACATATTTGTGTAATGCTAATAGAAATGTTCCAGTTGGCATGTTTCATGTAAAAAAGAGTGTTTTTATCTCATCCATGAAATAGATTTCTGATTCTTTTGTTTTATAGAAGAAAATTGTTGAATTTTCTTTATAATTAAACTGCTGCTTGCCACCGTCTTGATCTATTGTTAATAAGTGATGAAAATGTCACCTAAGAAACAAAATAAGATTACAATAAAGAACTTTGGAAATTTAAGACACGTGCCAACTGCGTCACAATATGAAATGTGATTTCCATCATAAAAAAACAATATGGCTTCATAAGTGAAAAAAACAAGAATTTAATTTGATTAAAGATTTTTTTTTCATTAGAAATTTTTCATTAAAAGTATTTGCAAAACATTTTCAGAGAGACAGAGATACGAATATTCATATAAATAATACATCATCATTTTAACTCCTGTAATAAGTTGAAACTAACCTTATAGAAATTTTATTACAAAACGTCAATATCAGACAGCCTCGCATTTTTTAATTAAACTGCTTCTGAAATCTCCTTATTTACGTTAATTTTAAAGATTTACCTTATCAATATTTCTAAGCTGCTTTTGAGATTTTACGAAAATAATGAAGAAATTTAATTGCCCTAAATCTGTTAAAATCTTAGAAATGAAAAATGTGGTATACAGATAGGATAATACCTTGCAAGCTACACCTTTGCTTTCTGTGCAAGATTATCATAGAAAACTGACTGTTGAATCACCATAACAAATAATAAATAACAAATCAGGAATTAATTTACTTCGTAGTGGAAAATGCAAATTTGCATAGTTGCAATATTTCAAATATTTTGTTAAACATTGTAAATGAAAAGGAAATTCGAGATCGTTGAGAACTGGCTGCCATTATTTGTTTTCACAATAAATCCCAAAGACAGTCCTCCCTCTGTCCTAATGTTTCTTGACATTGTTAATAGATGATCGCACGATCATTTGCACCCGTATTAACATAATCACGACTTCGTACCCAGACTCAAATTATTGATATTATTTTCTATTAGAGGTTATGTGTCGATTATTGCTGTTTATTTCTCGGGTGCGGGTTATAGTGTGGTGCGGGTTATCGGATAACTTTATTACTTTTTGGTCAATCATTGTGAAAACTTGGTAAAAAGCCGCCTTGCTTGAGCACCACCGTAGCATGACGTTCTGCCTCATAAATTTGATAGTCTAGTAAAGAACTAAGAAACATCTTTGTTTTGATCTTCGAATTCCCTGAGGGTCATTTGCATTTAGTAATTGGGAGCTTACGAAAATACGACGACAGCGAGAGGACATCTTTTATCCTGTTTCGATAGAATTTCTTTCTTTTTAACTTCATCGATCAAACGTGGTGTTTTACGTACAAGTTTATGAAACTTGAATCGCTTTGTGCTTCTAATTTTTGAATTCTCTTGGATCACTTTCATGAAAATTATAAGATAGAGTATGTCTTTCTAATAACCTGGCGCCTGACATTCTAGCATATACTCACTAAAACAAACATTACACTTTTCTCGCTATTCTTGGTATTTCATATTTATAGATAAACTTTTATTCAACAGGATATAGCTAACTACACCTTTTTAAGCATTACCAGTTATAATGTAGACACCCGGTCACGCACCTCATAATGAGAAAAAAGCCCGGCCGCAGATTAGCTTGTAGTTCAGCCTGATATGAGCTAATTAGTGAAGATGAGCTTATATAAGACAATCCTGTAAATTCTCCTACAAATAGTTCGAGACATTTATTAGAATTCTTTAAGGAGTTAATTGGAGCAGTGATATGTAAATGCGGAGCTCATATCAGCCGAAAATTGTCCGAATAAATGTTGAGATTGACGGTTCTGATTTTTTTTATAAAAGGTATTGAGAAAGAAGAAAGTGTAAAGAGTATCTAAAAACTATAGATAATTATCGGGGATAAAAAAGTCGGGTTTTAAAACCATTTTTAAATCCGACTTTTTTTCCCCGATTTTTCCCCAACAAATATTTTTGATTTTTGGCTGATTTTTTTCAGGCGAGAAAATAATTCCCGATCTCATGTAGTTCGGCTTGACTGTTTTCTTCTTAGATTCGTGTCAAATACAAATAAAATGGAACAAACAAACAAGAATAACTAACTATTTTCATAAGCTATAACCAGGAATGCCATAGTGCTATTTTTAGAAAACCGAAAATGTGATATGCCATATAGGAATGATCCAAGCAGTTCGCGTAATTGCATGTAGCGACCGGCTGATGAAATTAGTTGCATGTAGCGACCGGCTGATGAAATTAGTTGGGGAAAAGTCTAATTTTTCCTCAACTACATTTAAACCCGACTTTTTTTATCACCAATAATGTACTCAAGAATATGTGAATAGTTGCAAAATAAATTTTTGGCAGATTTTCCTATTTTTTGAGTCGGCCATCATAATTCGGGCACTGCTTCTTTCTTTGGACTTTTTTTATTTCCAAGGAAGATTTCATTGAAGGAAAGGAGGCGTTTCAAAGAGGGAGGTTAATGGAAGATTTACTGTTAGTTTAGAAAACATGTTTTCGAATTTATGGTAAAACCAACTATTATTTGTGGTAATCAAATTTCGATCATAAATACTTGTGAAAGTTCTGAAACCACATAGTAAGCGTTCCTTGATGTCATCGCCGTATTTATCACTTCTCAACAATTATGGCGTTCAAAGTTGTATTTATAAAAAACAAGGTCAGAAAAAACAATGGAATTATTTACTGATGTTCGTTTAATTTTTTGATTAGGGAACTCTACACAGGTTTTTCAGCTCTGCTTTATCACTATGTTGATAGGAAAGCTGGAGAATTTCTGCGCCATAAATTAAGACATTAATTATTTATATATACAAAATGGAAATAAATTAAAACATATATACAATTTCACTTGCAGAACAATTGTAAAAAAAATAACATTCTGGACAGCCACATTTTTTATCCAAAATAAAACTAACGGCGTCATGGATTTTAATCTCAAAATTCTTTGAGGTAAACAGTACACAAGACACCACCAAATCAATTTATATCCTCAAATCGAGAATATTGCTGACCATGTAAATATCAGCAGCGAAGCGAAGGTAAACACAAAATTTTAGATCTGATTATAGTTTTTAATGGCACGCTAAATTGTAAATATTAGAAACGTGTTCTGTCAACAAAAGTTTAAACCATACGTGTTGCTTTTTCCTTCGAGTATTTCTTTAGTTCAAAGTAGATTTGATAAAATTTCAAATTTAAACTTTTTAAAAATAAAAGTCTTAAATTTATTTCTTCGTTGAAGAAAAATGAATAAAACAAATAAAAATTTTTTTTAAGAAAATGTAAGAGTTAATTTCGTCTTCCCGATATATATCATGTTGGGACCTAAAAAAACAAGAATCGTTATGTCAATAAAACTTAATGCCATCGCAACAAAAAAATAAGCTTTTTCACACAGTTGTATTTACTTTGGCACTTTATCCATAGAATTTTCTGAAAGTCTGTAGTGAACTAGTTATGCTTAATTCGAAAACTCATGAATGAAAGATAGTAATGGTTTAATGGTGTTTTCATTCATAAATTAATTCTCATTCCATGCTGTTGCCATTATCGGGCACAATAAATTACAAACTCATTAAGCATGTCAAAACAACTATTATCTTTCAATCAGCAGAATTGAAATTTTGAAATTATTTCCCATAAGAATTTCGCAGATTGTTAAAAAAATTTAGCTTCAAAAGACGTTTCTAATTGGCGAAACATGGAGTAAAAATCAGGAGATGATTACGCAATGTCAACGAAAACTGAAATTTATTCTTTCTCTCGTGGGAAGTTTTCAAGCTATCAACAGTTTTTCATAAAACATGTACTAACCTGACCAGGAGATGAACGCAGCCTCGTTGAAATCTGATACTTCTCTTGCAACGACATCGATAAGTTCGTGCGAGCTTTCTTTTTCTTCATAAAATCTATTTGTAAAATAAAATATCGTAATTGGGAGTTTGAAAATTAACCTCTGAGGCACCTGTCAAGGGTTAATGATACACAAATATTAGTCTGTTGATATGGTTCTTAATCATTCAAACAAATGGTTAACAAATTAATGGATTTGATTATTGTCTGTCAGGAACTGAAACAATTATATGTGAACACGTGTCTGAACAGGCCTGGTAGTTAATTCTCGGTTTATCACTGGCAACGTAAAACATTAATTCGGAATTAATAGTATTAAAACTGTTGACTCGGCTTACGTATTTGTTATAAAACAACTGAAAAGGTATTAACCACAACTTTGTACGGTCTTTTATAATGATAGTCAGGTGACAGAGCGGGCAAAAACAACAAAAAAGCTGTTTTAAAGTTAACTCAAACTTGCAGTGTCATTTTTTCGTAAGTTACCCACACTACATTATGGGTCGGCAATCTAGTCTTTGAAAAAATGCGATAAGTATGAAATGTTTGGTTGAGAGAATAACAGAGTATCAAATATTAATGGAGCTTAAAAAAAATTCGGTTTTCTAACAATTTTTTGAAGAATTTTTGGTTTCCACGTTGAATAAATAATTGAAGTTTAAAATAAATCTTTACAAAAGCATCCAAAAAAATTCCATTTTAATTTATTCCGAATGAGCATGTCGTGAGATGAGTTATACAAAATTTGGAATATCTTTTTTTTTCTAGACACAATGAGAATCCTGGATAAAATTTTCGGTTGACTCATTTACTTTGAACGCCCCCTTTTTCAAGATTTTGCAGTTGTCATAATTCGGTCTTTTATTATAATTTAAACTCTCGAACGCGATTATAATTTTACGAAAATTCTCCATTAATTTCTTAACGAGAAAATAAACTTACCATCGATCTTGGGTTGCGATGGTCTTTTACGTTTCCCCATATTTTTTGCTGGGTGATTACATTGCAACTCACTATTTCTCATTTTCATTTTCTTAAAACAAGGTCGCGGAGGGGATGCATTGATAATACGAATAATTCTATCTTCGCTTATCTCACACGGTCCATCATTAAATGCTGCTGATTCATGACATCTTTCTTGGCCAGCCATACAGTTCGGACGATGTGACGATACCAGATCTGAGGAAGATTCAAGATTAGTTTCCAAACCTAGTGAAATCAATGGCGTCCAAACAAGCCCGTTTTCTTTTCCTCGCGGTTGATTTTTCTCAAAGTCAAAATTCCATAAGTTTGATTTGAATTCAATGGTTTCTTTTATTTCTTTTTGAATATCTGCTTTTGTTTCTTCGTGATCTACTTCGCCAAACAGGTTTCTACAAACGCTTTTACTAGCAGGAATATTAAATAAACTTCGACGAAGCATCTTCAACTTTAAGATATCCATGTTTCCTTTCTGAATCACAACAAAATTCCCTCCTATAAATTCAAATTTTTTTTTCAGAAACCGCTGACTGGCTAACTAAACAACAGAAATTCAAAATAACCTTTTGCTCTGATCACATATAAACAGATCAGTTTATGTTACTCATTCATAAAATCTCAACTCATTTTGATTGGCTTAAAAATTTAAGATAACAATTTGATTGGTCAGATTAAACAATAAGTATTCTTTTAAAAGAATGATAATTTATGCATAAAAGTAACAACATTCTTGTTTTCAATATAATAGATCTGACGGCGCGTAAGTTAAAATCTTTTGAAATAAGGTGTAATTAGCAGCTGCGATAATATTTTTCTTCAAACACCTCTACATGTGTTAAAGCCGTATATTTTGAAAATGCCGCTGGAAAGAAATATTCTTAAAAGAAAAGCGCAAGTGCCAAACAATCACAGGCAAACAAACTCCAGTTTTTTGAATGGAAATTCCCAAGAAACTTTTCGCTGATATCCCAAGACAGTGATTTCTGTTTACCGAAAGACAATTCCTTCTCTCGATTTATTTTCCCTGATTTAAAACTCTCAAATCTACCACGTGGTTCGAAAACGTGTTGTTATGTGATCATGAAAACGAGGTTAGTCGCCATATGTTTCCTCGTATTCTTCGAGTTCTTTTATTTTGACGCTTCAGTGATCATTTGATCGCAAAACAAAAAACTTTCTATTCTATTGCTAAGAATGTGTTTAAAAAAATTTACACTTTACTTCCTGTATAATTCTGTATGCAAAGAAAAACATTCAAGCATTTGAAAGAATTTTCGTGTCTTGCATACTTTAAAAAATATTATCGTTGTAACCTCCTTGGAAGAGAAATGTTTTGTCTAAATGAGAAACACTAATTTAAGTGGTATTTTGCCACTGTTCACAGCAGGATCTCATGAAACCACAGGATATATTCTTAATTTTCTAGTGATATGTTGTCAGGTACACTACCTGACAAACCTTCGTAACATGGTTATTCAGAAATAACTAAAATACTTTGAAATTCATTTCGACTTTTACCTTTGATGAAGAGGCCCCTTGGTTTTAGATAAACAACTTTCATAAAAGCATGTTCATTCTTAGAAATATTATATCTGGTTTTTATGATCTACGTATGATATAAATCTTTTGTAATGTGCTAATTCTTTGTTTGAACTAAAGGTTGGAAATGTCAACATCAGTCACGTCCTTAACCGTTATAAAACGTTATAATATTTATTCTGTAGTGATAAACCACATCCTCAGTAACGAAAACAGGATAGCATAAATACCTTATAATGAGTCATGCATTTTATTTGATTAATCTATATTATAGTTCACATTAAATTGACATGTCGTGTTTGTACAAATGATTCACGTGCTGGGTGATAGGGGAGGGGTGTATGGAGGTAAGAAAGGGCGTTGATAATCACGAAACACGGACACTTGAAATTGTTTTCGATTTGATGGAAACTTTTCATTTGTTATTTTTAGAACGCGTAATTAATTTTCCTGTTTATCTTAGAATACTTCTTAAATGTTCAGATTGACGGAAGGACTGCTAGCCCTATTATTATCCATCTAATAATTTTTCCTCGTCTAAATTTATGGTGTAACACATTTTCTCTGGATTAGTGAAGTTATGGTCACGCGTTATGCCTCATCCTTTCAAACACCGGTCTTTTATACAGTGAGAGGAAATTGATGAAATTTATAGATGTTCAGATGAGAGCTAAGTTGTTGTGCAACCAGGGCTCTCGTCACCAGGGCTTCTTGTCTTTTCGATATCGAATTTGAGGGTTTAAATTCAACATTGTTTTCAATAACTGCTGAATTTCAAAACACGAAACAAACCAAAAAAGTTACAAGATCTTGCTAATTATCATATAATTTAAGCTGAATAAACACTTTCAACATCAAATCTCAATATCGTGAACTAAGTATTTTACTCAAGCGTTTTATCTTTATGCTTTTTCGAGCCTAACTGTACAAATGTGCAAATGCATAGAAAAATTTGGAAACATTTGTTTTGACAATAACCCTCCCTAAAAACGCATTAATCCAGGATCCGCTTCGCTAAATAAAATAACTCCAGAGAAAGAAATAAAAATGAAACGAAGATTCTTAAAAAATAAATAAAAGAGACTTACTACTGTTTTTCCTTTTCACAAATTTTTAATTTAAAATGTCTGATTGCATCCTTTATTCCCCCAACCTAATGATGGACTGATCTTTTTAGTACATGTCTGTTTTTTGACAACAAGACTTATTTTTCTTTTCTGTTTTTTTCACAGTTCAAGTTTGTCCTTTCATCAAGTTCTTACCACTTTATCTGTTTTAAGTGTGTTTTGTTCAGTCAAACAAATTAACTACAGTTTGTGTGGAACCTAATTGACTTATCAGTATTTGACTGTGATGAAGAGTGAACCCCAGAAAAACAGATAAAAAAAACCCGGCTTTATTCGATTTCTCCAACTACTTTCACTTTACGAGATTGGGAAATGAAGGATTTGTATAATTACCGACATAAAACTATCGCTCTTTGGAAAATATTTTCAAGAATTGTCATTGTTTACAAGAACTCAGGAGATTAAACTTTGCTCGAATTTCTTTCTATGATGACGTCACAGACAGATTCTAACTTAATTAATAGGATAAAATTGACCAGAAGATTAAAATCACGTTCAATAAGCTTTCAAAAGGATAATTAAGAGTAGAAAGTAAATAAATATTATATATAATATAATTGACCAGAGGTTCACGTCTGTCTCAGGAATATTGAAATATATTCAATCTGTGATATTCAAATCTCCTAATCCTATAAATACTCTGATTATTTCAAGAAGTTTTATTTGAACTACAGTGTGAAAGTCTTGCACGTTCTGACTGTAACACGAGTTCGATTCGAGTTGGAATTAAGAATTTTCAGCAGAAAATGTGACATCAAAATTAACGATATATATTCATACGAGTTTGTCGTAACCAAAGATTGAAAAGACATCGGAAAGGCATTGAACCGTGTGTGGCCCCCCTACTCAGTATTTTCTAGGTAAAGCACGGCACGGCTGGAAAAGCTTTGAAAATTTGAAAAACGAATTTTATGAAGATTTTCTTCTTGATGCGCATGAGTCAGAACGGGTTTTATACGTCGAATTTAAGACGCTACACGTGTTTACATGGACGTGTACTTTTAAATATTGGAGGACATTATAAATCCAAACATCTGTCCATCTGCCCGATAATTTTTAATAATTAGTTGAGGCTGCCTTCAGAATGACACACTTTGATTGACATAAAGCGCATTATATTAGATCAGATATGTTATTAAATTTTTGATGGTACACTTGATAAAAGCTTGTCGTATAATACAATCAACATTACTTTTCACCGTTTACAATCATTTCATGTGATGATTTTGACTGAAGTGCTGGTTTTTATTTCTGTTTAAGAGAGACACATGGACTTGCTCCTTTAAACGTTTAACTCTTCACAAGTCAAACAATGTTAAAACTTGACTTGAAGACATGTTTCAAACTCATCAACAAAAACAGCGGTTTTATTTCTTTCGTATGGTAGCCTTATCATCTCATTATTAAAACACGACCTCATCATTGTTTGTAGCAATGATCTATATTATATAAAAATTGAAACGTTAATCTCCCTTCACAAGTACACATGCTCTTTTCTTTAACCTTCTAAAAAACTTTATTTTAGTTTTTTTAAGATCCCTGAAATGTGTGACACCCATGTGTCATTCTTGTTAGATAATCCATCTCCATTGAACAGAAAAAAAGTTAATTAAAAATATTAACTACAATACAAACAATATAGAAAAAGATGTAGTGAGTTGAACTGTCAAATATGTGAATCCCTGTTCTTTCCAAATCTTGTATGTTTTGCTTTTGTCAAAATGTCTAATTCATATCTATTGATATGATAGAATGTTAAGCTGCAACTGCAGTTATCAAAACAAAAAAACATGGAGAAAATTTTCAGCCAAATGATCCCAGACTCAAGACAATTAACAAAATGACCTCAACAGAAATTAAGAAAAACTGAAGTTATAAATATAACAAAATCTGATTCAACATGATGTCACTACAGCACAAAAACTATTATTCACGGGTCATAAAGGTAAACTACTACCAGTGTTCTACATCCGTAATCATGATTCAGCATATTAGTTGCTGGTTAGTCGTAGACTGGTATCAAGAACAGTTCATTGTCTTTAATGATGTAGTTTTTTGAGACGGAATTGCCCGTTCCCAGAATCCAGTTATCTCTGTAATACATCACACAACTGCCACAATAGATTGGGCAAAAACATCAAGAATGTCTCAAAAGAGTTTCACTAGCAAAACAAAACCCCAAAACGAGTAATTATAACTTTCCATATTATCAGGGGGTATCAGGGTCAGAATTCCAGTTGACTCGTTGGTAGCCGGAGTTCCACTGAAGTAAACCGGCCAAATTTTAGTATTTCAAACCGGTGGAATTGATCAGTGAATCGAGCTAGAGACCGGCGGATCTGATCTGAGGACTTTAGACCTCCTGAAACATAAAAAGATGAGCGGGTCTGTTGAATTAAAAACTGGTCTGTAATTTTCGTTGATATTCCAAACACGAGTTGTCGTTGTAATTTAAATATGGAGAGTCATATTTGTCAAGAATATCGAGGTAGGAAACTTTTCGTTGCACCAACTGAATTGAATAATTAAGTAATGGTGGTTAATTAATTAATTATAGGTAAATGGTTTAAATTTTCTTAACATGTTCTTCCGCAATGCAAAGCGCAGACCGGAAAATTGGTCAGAGGGTAATCCACCGGTCTATTCCGTCGGTCTGCCCCGTCGTTACACTGGTCAATTCTGTCGGAATGGTCAAGTTTCGCCAGTCTGCCTTAGAAGAATCCGGCGGAAATTCCACCGACGAGTCAACTGGAATTCAAACCCTGATACCCCTGATAGCATTTTATGGTAATCGTATGATATATAGGGGAGATAACTGAATAATGTCCAAATCGCTATAACGAAAACGACTTTGAGATAAAAAGGGATAGAACAACATGAAGGTCTGAAATATAGAAACTGTTCACTGTTCTATCAATCAATGACGTGAGTTAAGAAATTGCACAGCCCAACTGTCAGTGATAGAAATATTCTTCATTGACTCGATCGACCTCTTTATCATGCCTAGTTGATGTGTTCATATTTTCATGGAGCTTGTGTTAAGGTAATATAAACTGAAAACTTGTTCAAGACAAGGGAATCATCTGTCCGTTATGTATATTCATCCTGTTGGGTGGACAACCTATTATTGTCTGGTGTATACTCTTAACAGATTTTCCAGGAGTTTTCCAGGACATAAAAGTAACTTTCCAGAAGTATTTTCAAGCCGACATAAGTTCTTGAAATTCACAGAATGTGCATTAGAAAAAACATTAACAACAGAACTAAGAATTAAGAACAGAAATGAAATCAAATCTATTGGCAAGGTAAAGCGTCAAATGGTAAGTCATGCAACAAAATTCCAGGAGATTCTAGGTCCTGGAAAAAGAATATTGGGAGTTTCCAAGAGGCGTATTAACCCTGTATATTGTTCACATTGAAGTAGAAAAATGTATCGATAGAAAATATTATACCCAAAATGCCGCCATTTTCGTTGTAAAGTGTATATCTATCGGTACTATTTTGAACTTGGAAGTTCCCTCTGCGTATTTACAGAAGATGACAGTTAATCAGGAAATCCATAATTATGAATCATGATTTTATTTGTATGTTTTGAATGACCACTGTAGGTAATTATGTAAAATAAACACGAACCCTAATCATAAGATGTCAACGAATTTATTTCACTTGTGTCTGAAAAAGATTATCAAATAATGGAACAATTGATCAACACAGTAGTGTGATAAACTAAGATAGAAAAAGTTATAATGTCATTTGGCTTATCAAGTTATTGTATGTTTTATTAGAAGAGCACAATGGATTTTGAAGCGATTAAACTTGTAGCTGTGAAAACGGGGCTTAAAAAACACAACCGCTGACACAGTATAGACATTTTCAGACATAATAAAAACATTAAAAATCGATTATCCCCTGGGAGGTGGACATTTAATCCTTTGATTTAATTTTATCGATCAGTAAAACAATCGAAGTAAAAAAATCCTGAAGTCGGTGTATATTTACATGGCTTTCGTTAGCAGTTCATAAATAATAAACAGGCAACAGATGAATTTTACGATGCTCCTATTCAGGTACTCTTTACTTTCAATTCTAACAGATTGTTAGAAAATAAACCCAGACGTAACAGACGAAACATGTTCGAGAAATTGCGAGCGCCAGAAATACAGATCACCATCGATTCCTGCTCTTTTCGTTCGATCGTAAATATTATGTTCAGCTTTTGATTGGCTGCTAGGATGACGCTTTAGTTAAAACTATTCATCATCAAGGTCGGTCATTTTCGAATTTGCAGTTTTAGCTTCAACAGTAATCGGGCCAAAACCAACATGTTCTTTTGTATAAACGAACGGTGACCGATCTCTTTTCGTTGGCTCCTCTGCTCCGACTGGTTCAGGAGCATATCCTTCAGTGGATTCTCTCTCTTGTTCTTCAGGTAAAATTTGTTCTTGGTTAGCATTTTCGTGTTCATCTGATTGGTCAGTACTTACTTCTGTTCCACGAGATGCCGATGAATATATTCTTGGGTCAAATTTATCTTCTCCAGATAAATGAATTTCGTTCATTATCTCACGATTATCGGCATTATTATACCTGTTCATTCCACTTCTGCCATCAGAGTAATTTGGAAAAACATTATTATCACCATCTGAGGGGTTATAACCAGGATCTCGATAAAAATGCCCAAACAGCAATGGCTGATTTTCAGACATGCGCTCAAAAGTGTTTTGACGACGGTGAGCATTTCCATTATATGCAGGTCCATACATAAATGTATTGCCAAAATCATTGTTTCGATATAAGTGTTGTTTCGGGAAATCACGCATAGGATCAATTGCATAATTATTTGGATAGATTCCACGTGGCATGTTATAAAATGGATTGGAGTAAACAGGATTATTGTATCTACCATTTGCAAATGCACTAAATCCTGGTGAAAATCCACTGAATCTGCTAAATGGACCCGAGTTGATGTTTGTAATTACAGGAACGGCCATGTAACCTCGAAATATCCCGTTACGGTTAACCTGACCACTTAAAAATGGGAATTGAAACCCCCCACCATTTCTATTAAAGGGTCCAAGATGTGGAGTGCCCCGGCTAGTTTCCATCTCCATGCCATTACCAACAGATGGTTCGGGAGAAAATTGTTGACTGCCATCATCAGGAACAGCAAAACTCATAAAATGACTATCTACATTTGCAAATCCTTTTATTAAGTTGTCAGTCTCATCTGGATTTACAACTAAAAATTTTTTACCATTTTTTTCTGTAACATATAAAGGAGTTTTGGAAGATTTTTTATTAGCTTTTGTCTTGAACGATTTCGTATCTCCTTTTACGTTTTTTAATTTTTCTGGTGTTTGTTTAGATTTTTTACTAGCCTGTACTAACAAGTTTTTGACGACATTCACAGGAAGGTAGAGAAAACTTTTCGGTTTTGGTATCAAGTCTTTATTTTTAGTATTTTGTTTTACTGACGCAACGTGACCTGAAATAAATATAAATTAATTTAGAACAAAACTGTCTATAACATATCTAAAACGAATTCAAGAAATTGTAAAGCAATACGCGACCGTGTACATTTCACTGTATGAGGTTTCGTCTACACCGCATCCATTTTAGATAAAGACTCTCGGAGACGACGTTTATAAAGGAGGAGTCAAATGAATGATGTGATGTAGACGACTTATCCAAACAAGTGCATGTTCGAATCCCAATATACATGGTAAAGGGTTGTATGCGCATGGGTCGAAAAAGCCTACCTACGTCAGATTTTTTCCAACGATGCAGTTGACTCGATATCTTCTTTGATTTCAGATGACCAATTATTTCATCGCGACTGTTTGCAGATGGATCATCTTGTCCAAGTTGACTTTGTGTTGACGTCATGTAGTCTTTCCACAAATTCGAGAATGCTAAAAAAATTATTTTATACGTGTAACCCGATTATTTCATCCAAGTGTAAAAACTACAATGGTCGCGATGTATATCTTCACGATGATCATTTTTGATTTGTGCATCATGTTTCAGACTATTCCCTTGGTATTACATATATTCCCTTGGTATTACATATATGTCGAAATTTGCGTAGGAGCACATTCCTGTTTTCTGTGTATCATCAAAGGGATTTTTTCACGTTATTCTTTTATGCTTTAATAGCTAACATACTCAAAAGGGTATAGTGTGAACATGGTCTAAAGGCGATAATGTATGATAATGTATGTTGTGAAGTTCGAAAGATGAGCACCAATAAAGAGAGATGTTCGGAAAGATGAAAACAAATTTAGGACTTATCACCTGAGTTAGGGACTTGATAATCTGAATTGGTTTGCATCATATCTTTAGCATTTTGTTCTACAAACTGGACATTCGGTGGAGCATCTGGACCAGGGTTATCTGGTGTAGGACCACCGAGTAAATTGTTAAGTACTGGAACTTCTGGTGTGCCTGGAAAATATGACCTCACGTAAGATTATGGGCCTTTAAAGTGATTAATAAAAGTTACTTATCTCATGCTTGTACCAACCTGGTCTTAAAGGCATCCTCCCTGTATTTTGACGACCAAATCCTCCTTCTTCATTATCAATATGTGGATGTGACCCAAAATCAACGTTTGTTTTCTCTAAATTTTCCAATCCGTTTTCATTCAAACCAACTGGAGAAGGAGGCCCAGAATTTGGACCGGAATCAGAACTTGGAGTTGAGTCAGGAGCAGGGCCTGAAAAATCTAAATATCAAAAAAGTAAATATTAAATGTAGTTGTTGTAGCAAATTTAAAAACGTGATAAAAAATATCACATATTGCATGCGCACCATTAAATTTCCCATCGGTCATTTCTGCATTGGCATTTGCACGACTGTTAACTTCATTGGAATTCTTCAGAAAATTGTGCAGATCATTCATTTCGTTTGGTTGTATGCCTTCAGCATTCAAGATGTCGTTTTCACTTACTGAGGAGGATTCAGTGTTTGCCATTCCATGTGGACCTCCAATGCTGTCTACAGAAAAGTGAGGTTAACTTATACCAACAGACAGACAGATTCTTCAAAAAAGAAAAGCCTAATCAGAATCCCTTTTTGATTGACAATGATATATGACAAGATGACATACGACAAGAACTTCATAAAAAGTAATGTGATAATTTTTATTTAGAGATCATGAAATATTTTACCCCCAGGACTTTCATCACTTGGTTGTGATTTCATTGGAAATCCAGCGGCTTGATCGCCCATGCTAGTAGGTCTGTTAGCTTGATCCATGAAAGAAAGTTTACTTTGAATTGCATTTTGTATAGTCTGGTCATTTTGCTGATTTTGCATTTGCAGAAATGTATTGGATGGTACTGGTGCAGTTCCTGTCTGCACCATCCCAACTGGCATGTCACTCTCTGTTGATGGGTTTCCAGGAGAAGGTAGCTTCAAATCCATTTGAGGTTGCTGACCAAACTTTGCTGCATTACTTTGTTGTGAATATCTAGGATCTTGTCCAAAGTGACTCATTTGTTCTTGTTCTAATTCAGGACTTACTGGTGAATGCAACGCATCTTGTGCAGAAGCTGCTTGCCTGGGATAATTTCCTTCATCCTGTGGCATATTTAACATGGAACTGAGTGTCTTTTTTGTTCCAAGAACATTTCTCTCGCGTTCTTTAACAATCTCTTCACGTTTCTCTCCATTGCAATTGCCATGCAGCTTACAATTCAGCGCTTCTCCTAATTCCCTGATCACACCAAACTGCTTTTCATACTGTTGGTATTCATTTGGTTTCACAAAATATTGCACTTGTTTGGGGATGTAATCTAGTGCTATATCGTACTCCGCTTCTTTATAAACTCTTTTACTTTTTTTAGATCTGTGAATTGGTGATGTACTTGTATACACGACACAACAACAAAATAAAAGACAACAAATCAAAGACGTTTTCTCCATCACGTGACATTTAAAAACTTATCTAAATCAGTCATTCACTAACATGTCACTAATGTATATGAATGAATTCCCGTCTCCAACAATTTTATTTCTTCTGATAATTTTCTCGCTTTTTCTCTACAGGTGGTGAAATCATATGCTCACTGAATTGAGTTGAAAACGTTTAATTTTTCTGCATGATTTGACAGATTATCAAATTAAGTTGCAAATGTTCAATGAAGAAGGTGAAGAATTTTTAGAGAACATGAACAATAAAGCATGCTTTAGAAAATCATTTCCTCACACATTTTAAGATGAAAATTTACAATATTTTTTTTAACACAAATAAATAAAAATAGAAACATTCCTTTACGTAAACTATCAGTCAATCATCTAATTGACAAAGTAAGGCAACGCCTCGTTTCACCCAATGTCTTGGGTTATCGATAGTATCTAATACCACAGGCATCACATAATTAGTGGAATGACCAGTCGTCGATAATGTTCCCTTTCGTTCACTTGTTTTATAAATGGGACACGAATAAACTTTTCTTGATTTGAATTCGCTTGTCTTGCCGGGTTTAACCCAAATAATCGGCATTTGATCATGAAGTATTTTTGGATGCGACTCATCAAGATGGCCTCTAAATGATCAGAATCAAATTGACAGAAACTCAGGTTATTTCATGTATATCTTAGTACATGATGCTCTTTCTTGTTCAACACTTACTTCGTTCTGTTCCATCGAGCTCCTTCTAAGTACAATCCATTTACATAAACACCATCTTCTGCCCCCTGTTCCATATCATCAGCAGGGATAACCTCGAAGTCAAATCCCAGAAGATCAATAGGTATTGTGTATTTACGAGCATAATTTTGCTTAGCACCAGTTAAGAAAGCCTATAAGAGAAGGTAAAAGTTATCCTCAGATACATGGATGTATATGCGTAGCTTCATTTTCCTTGTAGCAAAACAAATGAAGTACCTGTGTAAAATAGAAACCTGACAACCAAAACACAGATGGTTTGCCATTCACATACCAATCCTAGTGAAAAAATTATTTAACCATGAAATAACAGAATTTATTCGGAGAATTTCCACATATTACAATTTTTACATGGCTTCACCAATTCATAACAATCGCGGATTGAGCGGCAGGAAAATCAAATGAAGTGATATACAATAACGAGTTCAGTTTGTTTCATTTCCTTATAGATGTTCTTAAATGACCTCGGTTGATTAGAAAATGAACATTTAAGATTTTTGGTTGAGCTAATATTGTGGAATGACTTGTGTATTTGTTGCTGACTCCATTAAGATTAAAATCCTGCATTCGAATGACAAACGATTATTACGCGCACACTTACTTGCAAAAACTTCATACGTGCAGAAAAGTCAGCTATATAACTTCCAAGCGGTTTTAAACTCGGATACGAACTTTTGGCCCATAATTCAGGAACCTGTTACCAAATATTATGGAAAATTAGTTTAGATAATATTTCGTATTGCAGTATAACATTATTGCAGTATAACATTAATGCCATCATAACATTAATTGTTTTAAACTGTTACCTTTCCGACAAGTGCACTTTGAGCAACCATCTCTAAACTGGATGACATAATCACTAAACCTTTAATTGCTTTCTGTAAGTTGATTAGACTGGATCGAATAACATTCAACAATCTGAAACAAAACCGTTATAATGTTAGATTTTAATATTATGAGTTCAGATGAGAACACGTGTAAAGAGCAGTTACTTGTTAAATCTTTCCATCTCTTGCACGAGAACAGTGTTCATGCTTTCTTCGTAGCGAACAGGATATTTTTCCTGTGCTTTTTCCAAATCAAAGTCATCGGGAAGCTGTGTAAAAATAAAAAAGAAATAAAAAAGAAATAAAACATAAAAAGTTGAAAAAAAAAATGAGATTCAAAAAGCATAACTTGGTCACAATTTTACCTTAGATAGAATGTCGGTGGCTATTTCATTCAAAGTATCATCAGTTTTCCCTCCACCACCGCCAGATATTTGACTGTATGTCAATAAAACGGAATCAAACAGCTAGAAAAGCAAAAGGAAAACGAAAGATAATTGCTGTGAATACATTCAAAAGGAAAATGAGAAAAACAAAAATGAAATAAACCATTTTTGTCTCTTGCAAATCTTTGGCAATATCCACATTATCATGCATCCCAAATACTTCCGGCGTTTGTGTTAATGGCAAATCCTACGTAAAAACATTTAAAAAGCATCTTTTTACCAGTGAAGCTTTCTTTATGACATGAGGCTTTTCAAACACAATGAGTAGAAACGAACGAAAGGTTTTAAACTGAAAGCTCACTTTGATAAATTCAATGTAATCCTCATATTTTCCTTTCGGTGGCGCATAATACACACCACTCGATGACAACTTGTATTTTGGATCTGTTATAATGTCCGGAGTGTAGAAATCAGCAAGAATACTTAATAAACATCGCCTAAAAAAAGAAAGAAAGATAGAAAAGATATTGCACTTGTTGAAAACTTTTTCAATGTAATTAAAAAAAATGAACCTGTCGAGATCATCAGTAACTCTGCCGCCATAATTGCATTCACCAGTCATGTATGAAATTGCATCAAACGGCACCTCATTGTATTCGTTGATAAACATCTACAGACAACAAATTTAAGGTGTCACGTGTTCTTAACTAGACATCAATTTATATAATCTTGCAGTACTGAGCGCGCGTGTTTTTTATACCTGCAATTGACGTATGCTGATTCGAAGGTCAGACTCGTTAAAACCGTATGGTATATTCCATCCCATTGGACCAAACTTTTTGCGTTCTTGTATAACAGCATGAAAAAAACACAAACCAAAAAGAAGCTTTTCCCATGCCTGAAAAAAAGTTGAAAACATCAATGATATTGTCAAGTGAGGTGAAATATAAAGGTTTCAAGTGTTAAACCTACAGTATCTTTTCCAGAACAAGCATTGAAAAAATCAGGATCTGAGATAGGATCACTTATGTATGATTGCAAAAGGTTCTGTCGCAGACCCGTCGGTGGTTCATTAGTCATCTTGACACCATTTTGCAAGACAGTGACAGGAAATTTAGGAGAAGGATAACTTGTGAGCCATAAACGAAATTCAGAATTGACATTATCTGGGGACATATCTTCACATATCTTCTCAAGTGCCGGCATCCAAGACACAGCAAGATGACAGTTCTGCAACACAACCCAAGT
This sequence comes from Turritopsis rubra, assembly GCA_039566895.2. Lineage (NCBI taxonomy): Eukaryota > Metazoa > Cnidaria > Hydrozoa > Anthoathecata > Oceaniidae > Turritopsis > Turritopsis rubra. The sequence goes on along the minus strand of CM077625.1, from coordinate 3,138,468 downwards.
ACCATTTGTAACAGCAGATTTTATCATTTGAGCTGCAACAGGACCCTGAAATATGTCAAGAAGCCAGTTTATTTCTATGTAGCTACTGGACAGTGTTGTGTTTGGTGGAACATTCACTAGTCTTCAGTTTTCTTCAGGTTTATAAGAGCACCATAATAGTATTCATATACCTGTCCCTGTCCTAACGAGATCGCGTTAAATCTATCACCACTAAAACCTTTATCAGCAGCAAATTTCATCAGACCAGCCATCGGATCTGCACCAGGGGAAAGTATAAAGATCAATGGAGAACACTGACTGGAGTCAGCATAACTTTTCGCCAGATCAAAAGGCGGAGGTTCAATAAATCGACGACCAAGTTTTTCTTCCACAAAGTTCGTGACAAGTGGTATGACTTTATCAGGTCGCAAGCAGCGTACAACAATCATCTTTTGAAAATCAGATAATCTTTCATTCCAAGGAGATGGCAATACAAATTTCTGAGGTTCTTTGCTGTCAAATAACTTCTTCCATTCACTACAATTTTTCTCAAAATGTTTCCTAAAAACACAAAAATATAGGATCATCCACTAAAGTCGACATCTCTTTATAAAGGAGACGCTTCAACTATGCATTCCTCGATACATGTTCATTTACCCACTGAAAAATTTAATCCATATTTACCTGAAACCTTTGAAAGATTCAAAATCACGCATACGACATATTTCATCCCATGATTTATCAGGAAGCCAATTAGGATCCGGGTTGGGAATTTTATTTTCCAAACCAACTCCTCCAGTTAGGAAAAACATGAATTCTTTTTGTACCAAGTCACCTTTTGCTTTTAAAATATTCGAGCAGAGAATGAAGGAGAAGAGAAGTTTATCTTTTTCAAACAACGAACGACAAACGTTGCAATACAGACTGTAAGTGAAATAATCCGTTAAGTATCGAAGACGTTTCTCTAAAATTTTCGATTTGTTACTAAAAAAGAAAATTACATTTCATCACTATCTAAAAATCCATCTTGTTTCTCCGTGATATGATGGTTAACGTTCTATTGCACCTACCTGTCCTGGATAGCTGCAATGAAGAGATTGACGAACCAAGTAAGTGAGTACTGATACATCGGATCGATGTTAGGGAGATCGGTTATCGAAAAAAATAAAATGGAAGAGTGAACTGCAATAGGATGGTATCCGGCTCGCGATTGATTGATCTTGATTTCAGTTTCATCTGCGATCTATAAAAACAAGCAGAAATTTCAACATCACCATTAAGTCACTTACGAGTCACGTGATAATCACACAAACGATACCTTTTGTTTTTTACTAATTTCATCAGATAAGACCTGAAATTAAAAATAATAATAATATTGAAAAATATTCCACAAATTTATCCAATTCTAGATCTGATAAGACCAAACAGAAACCTAAATATTTTCTGAACATTTAAGCGAGATATTTGTAAGGTACAAAAAATGAAATCAAGTTACTTTTGAGGAATCTAAGATTTTAATAGCAGTTTCATCTTCTAAAATGTTTCCTTCGGACGATGAAAGTGTTTCCAAAATCTTATCTTCTATTTCTTGCAGTTGTTTTTTATTAGATGCACTTTGAACAATCAACGCTTGCCTTTCTTCTTCAAGTTCAGGCCTAAGAAAACAAATAAAAATAAAACTGGGGCATCGAAACAAATCTTCTTATACTAATACGCAATTTTGCTTTTTTCTTACCTAACTGTTAAAGAAAGAACATTAGGTAAAATTTCTCGGGAAGTTCGTCAATGGATGTTTGTTTTTCCGTATTAGTATAGGGAGAATCTCCCATTAGGAAAATCTTTAGCTCCATCTTACGGGGTTTTATTACTTCATGGAGTGTTGTACCTTAAGGAAGACATCATAAAGCCGCACGGAGGAGAAGGCAATGCAATGTTTTTGCGTTCGAAAGTTCATCAAATTTTCTCAACGTTCATTTCTTTAAAGAGAAATGAAGACGCTGCGTGTTAAATTTTTTGTTTTTGTTTTTATTTTTTTATTCAACGCTTTAAGTTCAGTAATAAAGAATAACAACATTGATCGGTATCAGTAACTATTCTATCCGACGAGATAGACGATGTAGACCTGTTATTATGTGTTATCAGTTTATCATTTTCTACCGATGTCTATTTTTTAATGTGTTTGAACGTATCTTTTTCGTATCAGTTAGTTTTGACTACTATGCCGAAATGTGTAGCTAGCAGTTTATTTGGTATTTCATTGTAGTGTATGGATTGTTATTATTAAGGTAAACGAAGGTAGCAAGATCATTATCATATTGTTTTGATAGTATTTGAATGATACCTTTTTTAGATTATAAAATTGAATAGTATAGATGATTGTAATGCAATAAGAGAGTGATTACATACATAATTACGTGGTTTTTGTATCATGATGCATAAGTGGAGTTTTGGGTTTTGACATTTCCACAATTCATAGCAGAATAAAGAATTGAAAGATAAAAACGTCTGAGAAGGTATCGTTTTTGTTAGCTTTAGTTAACAGGGAAATTTGAAGGTATTTTCTTATATATCAGAAATTTAATCGTGGTTAGGTAGGAGTACACATTGGTTAGGTAGGAGTATACGTTGTATTGTCTCTTTTCTAAATCTCTGAACATTGGAATTTTAGCTGTTAGTTTAACTGTACAACTTTAGAAATCTCTAAATAGGCCAAATGGCACTGAAAAATAGGGATAATAGCATTCTTGGAATGATCGATCCAAAATATTTATACAACAACTAGTGTAGCGTGTAAAAACATTTTACAGTTTTCCATAAATTGATTTTTACACGCAATACTGCCATGATAAGTCTGTGTATATACAAAAAGGCTATACAAAAAGGCTACAGTTGAACTAAAAGATTTAGAAAAGAGACAATACAACGTATACCATCTAACCAATGGATACTCCTACCTAACCACGATAAAACGTCTGATATATAAGAAAATACCTTCAAATTTCCCTATTAACTAAAGCTAACAAAAACAATACCTTCTCAGACGTTTTTATCTTTCAATTCTTTATTCTACTATGAATTGTGGAAATGTCAAAACCCAAAACTCGATTTGTGGATCATGATACAAAAACCATGTAAATATGTATGTAATCACTCTCTTCTTGCATTACGATCATGTATACTATTCAATTTTATAATCTAAAAAAGGTATCATTCAAATACTATCAAAACAATATGATAATGATCTTGCTACCCTCGTTTACCTTAATAATAACAATCCACATACTACAATGAAATACCAAATAAACTGCTAGCTACACATTTCGGTATAGTAGTCAAAACTAACTGATACGATAAAGCTACGTTCAAATACATTAAAAAAATAGACATCGGTAGAAAATGATAAACTGATAACACATAACAGGTCTACATCGACTATCTCGTCGGATAGAATAGTTACTGATACTTATCAATGTGGTTATTCTTTATTACTGAACTTAAAGCGTTGAATAAATAAATTAAAACAAAAACAAAAAATTATACACACAGCATCTTCATTCTCAATAAGAAATGAACGTTGAGAAAATTTGATGAACTTTCGAACGCAAAAAAACATTGCATTGCGTTCTCCTCTGAGTGGCTTTATGATGTCTTCCTTTAGGCACAACACTCCATGAAGTAATAAAAACCCGTAAGATGGAGCTAGAGATTCCCCTAATGGGAGATTCCCTCCTATACTAATACGGAAGCAATAAATATCCATTGACGAACTACCCGAGAAAATTTTCCTAAAGTTCTTTCTTTCAAAGTTAGGTAAGAAAAAAGCAAGATTTAGTATTAGTATAAGAAGATTTTGTGTTAAATATGATATAATTCCAACATGGAGAAACACAACAATTTTTGTATATACACAGACTTATCATGACAGTATTGCGTGTAAAAACAATTTATGGAGAAAAACTGTAAAATGTTTTTACACGCTACACTAGTCTATTTACTAAAAATGCTTCGATCAACAAAAGATTTCAACTGACCTTTCCTTAGCAACCACAATTCCTAGCAACTGATCTTCCAACCCTTCGGGAGTAATCATGAAGTTCACCAATGTCACTTTGGTAGCAACTTCAGGTAAGTAATGGGGATTTCTTAATTTTGTGGTAATGTACAAACGAAAATCTTGCGAATACTCGATTACATTTTCACCAAGTCGAATGCATTGAACGCCACCTGTGAAATAAAAACGATCCAGATCATGAGTGGATAAACAAGAACTTTATCAACGCAACAATGAAATAAAACAACCCTTCCAGAATGAAATTGAAAACAGTCATATTTATTGACCTTGTTTAAATATCTGTTTCAGCAGCAAAGGTTCTAAGGATGGATCCAATTCTTCACCAACATTTTCAATGAGAACAGGAGTTCCGAATTGTATGCTGTTCTCAAGTGTTCGAATATAATCACCGTCTGATAATTTGATTACCTGTAACATGTTCAAACGAAGTAGGAGTATTTGAAAGCTCTTAATTTGTTTCTTTATAATTTGAAAAAATTTAACCAAACAAACTTACTGATAATTGGTTATCCTTTTCAGAATTTTTCACCCATTTATTTGCCTGACCTTGTGGATCGATCATTAATGGCCTAGATACAAATGGAAAGTTTTTAATTCCGTAACTGTGTAATCTGGTAGTATAGAAATCTGGTTAGCCAGCACGATAATATATTGTTACCATCTTCTTGAGTTATCGACAATTACACCATTATCCACCGAAAAGTTATCTGTTGGTAATCCATTGATGTTCCACGCTCGGATTTTAATTGGTTCGCCAAGTATTTTACTTAATGAGAAATCCTTTGAACAAGGAATACCCATATCCTAAAATTGAAAGAACAGATAACACAGAGTTATCGAAACCTAATTATTCCTTTAGCAAAATGAAATATTTGTTATTAATACACGAGCGAAATGGTATCAAAGCGTGATATGTCAATAATTTTTACCTCACATAATTTCGTCCATTCAGCGCAGCACTCTTTGCGAAACACTGAAGTGAATGCACCCAAATATGCAATGACACCAGATGATACTAAAACATCTCCTGTTAGATTATCATAAACACTTTGTAGATGGATCGCTGCTGCAGTCCATCTTTGTTTCTCACCACCTAATCCACCGATCAACTTCTCCGCACGTTCTAACTTTTTGGCACAAAGATCGACCTGATATTCCAATTGAGCTTTCTTCTCTGTCATTTCTTCAAACTGCTGTTTCAGTGTGGAAACTTTAGCTTCAATTTCCGATAGTTCTGCTCGCTTAGTATTTAACAATTCCATTGTAGCTGCTAATGTTGTCTCAGCTTCCTCCAACTTAGCTTTTTTAGGAGCAACAACCTTGAGATTACAGATATATTATTTCAGAGATATCATAATTTCTGTAAGAAGCTTACAATTTGGTTTTCAAAATAATAAATAATATTTTTAAAGAAAATGTCACCTTTGCAACTCTGTCATATATTTCCATTGCCTGAACCCACCTACATAACCCTTCCGCTGCTGATGAGGCAGTTCTCACTTTTGTAGGATCAAATTCTGGATTCGTCATATACTCAGCTCTGATTTTTTTCATAACATGAACCTATGAAATGAAGTTTGACAATCAACAACATCAGAAGATGATCATAGCAAGGAAAGAAACTTGAAACACACTGTTAGCACAACTCACAGGAATATTATCTCGATCGTATTCCTTCAGCGAGTTCAAGAAATTCATGTCACCAAGAAGCTTTTGTGATGGCCCCCAGTAATCTGGAATCTTCTTTCCAGATCCTGATGGATCGTTTATTTTATCTGGTTTTATATCTTTCATGACACATATTGCAGACATGACCAACTTTACACCAGGAGGAGGATTTTTCATTGATTTCACAATAGTAATATCTGCAGGCTGAAAAGAAACAAATATCGCATGCTCAAGACAACTGACTAACGAAAGAAAATGCATTATAATAAAAACAAAATGTACTTTTAACGTATTTAATGCTGACAATGCAGCTTCAAGAGCAGGTATTGCTTCAGCCAAATCAGCCTCACATTCATCTTTCAATGCTTGAGATTCACCAGCTTGCAGATTCGCAATAGCCTCGTCTCCACGCACAACTTCTCGCTGTGCTTCTGCGATGCTCGATTCTTTCTCTATAATCTAAAGCAACATGTTATCAAAATAGAAGTACCAAAACGTTATCATAAATTTCCACCATATATTTGACACCAACCTTCATCATTTTTTCGTTTTCTTCGGAAGCAACGACAAGTTTTGGTTGCAATTCTTCAAGTTCTATCTGCATATCAGCTACCTGAAGCAAAAACAAATAGCATCAGTAACATATCAGAACAATCTCCATGCTTTTACGACAAAATAAATGGAAGCACCTTACCTGTGATGATGCAAAAGCTAATTTTTCCAGCCCTCCTTCATATCTCATTTTATTTTTTAATACCTATCAAAATGAAATATATGTGATAAATAAAAGGTATAAGGACAAACACCAGCATAGTTGGTGGACTGAAATGAAATTATACCTCGTCTCGCTTCTGTGAGAGTAAATTCTTAAATGCCGATATCAGCTCCAAATATGAGGTTGGTGTAACATAGTTATATCGACCAGCTTCTTCAAGAAATCTTATGTTAAAAAAATACAAAAAATCCATCAGGAAAAGATCATGTGTAATAGAATGATAACAATATCAGAAAAACAAAGACCGTATACCTGGCTGAAAACTTCAATGCAGATGTATGAAAACTTTTACATATAGGAACAACATTTTTTCGTTCTGTTTCTTTCATTTTAACTTTTTCCAAAAATTTATTTGCAACCATTTCAAGTGCATCTTCAGGCCAGGGCTAAAACGAACCATAGCTTTTTTGTTAGAGAAGATTGTTACTAGGCTATAGAATTACAGTTACTTCAGAAAATACTAAAGACGAAAATTAAAAGAAGGGGACATACTTGGAACCAATCAATGGTACAACAATTGATAAGAGATGGAAATTGACGCAACCGGTTTACAAAGGCAGCACCAATTGGACTCATGCAAAGTAAAATATGAAGATTCTCTTTACAGCGACTCACAAAGAAGTTAAAAAGAGCTAATGGCGAGAATTCAGCATTTTTATCATCTGCTTCAGCCATCGCAACAGGGCGAACAGCCTATAAAAATCAATTTGCTAATTATATACATTCACTTCTACTAAAAAAATCGTTACTGGTTAACTATATGGAAGCAGCATCACCTCAATCAGTTCAGCTTTTTCATCAACAGCAAAAAGATTTGGTACTTCACCAGTATTCAATAAGCTGTCAACATCTTCCAGAAAAGATTCTTCTTTTATTTGTGTGTCGGTCAACAAAAATACAGTCGGTTTGCCTTGACCTCCAGTAGATTTTAATAAGATCTAACATGGAAATATTCAATAAACATGGAAATCAAACTATTCACATGAAAGTGTTTTCTATTAAATAGTTACCTTTAAGTCTTCTCTCCATTCAGTCATTCCATAACTTTTTGATATTTCTGGTTGGAAGACGTTAAAATTGGAAATAGCAGCTGCCAATCGACTTAATGATTGTCTACCACTACCACCCATACCAACCAACAATGCATTACCACCAGCTTGTTTTAAAACACGACTTATTCTTGACAAATGTTCCAACACATACCTAACAAGTATAGATATCTTAGTTACACTGACTTATTTCTATCAACCTTTAGATTTTACAAAATTTTAAGACAAAAATAGGTCAAAAAGGAAAAGCATAGTTAAGCATAAAACTTGAATGTATGATTTTCCTTAAATCCCTACGAGAGTGAAATTTCTTAGGAGTAACTTTTTTGACCTGAGGAAACAATCATGCTTTCGAAACCCTTCGAATAATCTCAAATAATTTCTTCTAACTCAATAACTAGCATAGTAGGTCAAAAAACAAACCTGAAAATGACAAGGTTCATTTGTGTTTTGTGTGTTTGGTTATATTCTTCTAAACATGTTTCAACCGTTGAATACAGGTATTCGATGGAGGACACTTCCTGATATAACCGATCTTCACCAATCTAAAGTATTTTAACAGTTAAAATGGTCAAGTATTGCTTACAAAGAGAATGGACATAAAGAGGTAGCGTCGTTTCCTTACTGCATCAGGATTTAAATAATCGCCAAACATCAAACTACGCATGTCATCTTCAGAGATCTAAAGTTAATAATAATAATGAAACAAATTGAGCATTTTCTGTTAATATCCTTACAGTTTAGCAGGATTTTCAAGTAAAGTTTGGACCTACAAACCTTATTTTCAGATGTCAAATGTTTGAATAACTTATCAAAATCATCTTTAAATTGATCTTTTACAACCCTCTTCAACGAACTAAAATAATTGTTATTCAGTAAAAAAAAGGTAACATATTCTAAAATATCCTAAAAAAGGGATTACTAAATAAGGTGAATAATAAACTCACTTATATAACCAGGAACGATCTTTGTCATCAACCAAACGATCATAAAATACTCGATAAACTTCATGTACCCATAACCGAAGTAAAGTCTTCTTGTCTCCAATGGATTGTGGTTTGATTAACAAGACACCATATACAACACGAGCAAAATCACGTAAGTTGAATAAATAGTGAGATTTGGCAGGAGTTGGAAGTAGATTACTAACTGCTTGTTTAAACATCTGAAAGTGAAATCAGTATTCATTAATGAATCTTTAATGAGTTTGAGAACGAAAATACAAGTTTGAGAACAAATACAAATAGGATCCTACTTCCAATGTTGCTGAAACAATTTGACTTCCAATTGCAAACGATTCACCTGGAAAGTTGTTTTCCTACAAAATGTAAATTGATAAAATCAAATGTAACAAACAGAGACATGTTTCAGGCCATAGATTCAAATGATTTATTATCTCATACTTTGAAGTAATGATTAATAATGGAACTAAATATTTTCGTCATTGTTTCATCACTAAACTTAGTGATGCTGATGATGTTGAAGTGTCGCAAAAATCTTGAAGTTACAGGATTTTTGCCTCCACCTGGAGGTCCCATAGCTGTGATTACTTGAATATCTGTCAGCAAAATCTTTGATGTGTCCTTTTTATCATACCTAAATAGTAAAAGATCAGAGTATAGTTTTGTAAACAACTGGTAAACAGCAGGATTAAAGTTAAGAAGATTAAGAGAAGCTGGAATTAGTTACCAGATACTATGATCCAACATTTGTCTTAATAATTCAATAGGAGGCTGAGCACCATATTGTTCACGAGCTGGCATATTGACATCATCCACAAAAATTATGAATCTGAATAAAAAGAACAACTTCAACTGGGAAGGAATGATGATCATTAAAAAACAGATGCAAATCTAATCAACAATAGCATGCTATACAACAACGTTATGCAGTATAAATTGTATCAACCTATCTGCTAATCAATCAGTTTATAAGAAATTACAACTGCTTACTTTTTCCCAACAGGTGGACCAAAAACTCCTTTTCTTCGTTTGTCTAATTTTGACATTATAATATCCTAAAGTATTATTGAATGCTAAAAAAATTCATCTGCAACTTTCACATTGATAACATGAGTGCTTCAAACCTTACCTGAGTTTGATTAGCTGATGTTTGAGCAGAAAAATTAACAAACATTGGTAAATATTCATCTTGTGGGAGATTGTTCATTAACTTATCCTTAATATAAACACTTTTCCCAGTGCCTGTAGGCCCAATAAACAAGACAGGCTTTTGATGACGTAACAACAATCCCATGAGATGTGAATATCGGGCAGTATCCATTGTTGGAACAATAACATCAGTTATCTTTTGATTCTTTGGTAATGATGTGCTGGTGATCGTTTTTGTCCATAAAATCCAGTTTCCACGACCTTTTCTCTGTTAAAAAAGCAAATTAATTGATAGAATAGAGAAATCATTTCATTTAACACTTATTTAGGATGAAACATAAATCACTAAATATGAACCTCAAACATGTAGTCATATACAGTATGATCAGCTGGCATTGGATTGTCAATTTTACCAACAACAGGTGGTATTGGACGATCTTCCACTTTGCCAGTAATTAGTTCTCTACAGAACGTGTCAAATTTTTGCCTTCCATCCAGATCACATGTAGCTCCAATTGACCAAACCGCACCAAAGAAAAACGAAGACTAAAAATGAAAAACACATTAATATATTATGGCAAAAAAACATTGGCAAAGAGAGATTATAATATGCTTATACATACACACAACCATGTTTTGATGTATTTACTATCTTCTGCAGTTAAATCTTTCATCATCACTTCAATGAACGTCATTAATGAGTGTACTAAATTGCTGTTAGATGTTGGGATGAATTCCTAACATTGTACAAGACATATCAAGATTAAGATACGAATGATTCATGGAATGATTGCTAAGTGATTTTTCCATTAATTGTATGCAAAGTATAATTTGCTTAACTGTATTGAAGAAAACCAACAATCTCACCTTGCAATTCTTTCTTAAAAAGTATAACAAAGGTGGCACAACCCACTCAAAAAGACCTTTGATCAATTTTTCATGTTCATCCTTTATTTGAGGGGGAAGAGTGTTGATCCACGATTGAAGAAGAGGTCTCCAACCAAGTGAGGATGGTTCAAGGTAGATCATACCACAACGACTCACTGTAGCAGGCTAATGAATGTTAAATCCACTTTTTTAAAATCAGGCAGTTCAGTTTATGCATCATGATAAAATATAAAAAAAAAACACATTTTACCGAAGCTTGAGATAAATCATTTGCCTCAAAAATCAGGCTCATCACTTCTGATAGTTGTATAATTTCACCACTCATCAAGCAAAGCTAAACAAAAATAAAATCTTCTTATACTTGTCATTTAGAAATATTTGATGGGATTTTATGTAAATATTTCACCTTCTTGTTATCATCAAGTACGGTATTCATATTTTCAATCCATAAAGCATCAATCGGTCCATCAAATATCACCCATTTCCGTGTTTCGGTTTGATCAGAGGCATATTCTCGAAATGTGTTGGCACATACACCATCTGTCCACTAGAGAGAAAAAAGTGTTTACTGCACAACATTGCAATCTATGTGATCATACAAAATATTGATTAACGAATAATAAACGAAATGTACCTCATGTGACACTGGATCAAATTGACCAAAAAGTTGACCCATCGTAATAGATTTTGGGTTAACTATGCGATACCATACCTGTTTAGATAATACGAAATAAGCACAGGGAGAAATTTATAAAGCCGTTCGAGATGTTTCCCAAGTTACAACTTACTTTGTTTTCATCATGTCCTCGTTCACATAGTAAACTTAAAGCATCAGCTAGTACATACAATACAGTAGTTTTGCTTGCAAAAGGTTCACCAACCAACATGAAACTAAAAAAAAAGTAAATTTGGTACCGCATAATTGTGTGTACCATAATAAGATATCAGGTCATTAGTTGAACACCTTACCCATGTCTGACTATCATCATTTCATACGTTTGTATGATCTTTTCTCTGAAAAAATCTGTTGTTTGTATGTTTCGTTTTACACTGACCTGCAACAAATGAAATTCAACTGAAACATTGCAGTATAAAAATTCCATTTCATCGTAGAAAGCACTTTTCAAAATCCTTATCAACTTTTACCATTTTTCGAATCCAAACTGCATTAAAATACATTTACAAGATGATTACCTCTTCCACAGCTTCCAAGAAAGTTTTGTAATCTGCTTCAGGCAAAGTTATCCCTGGAAACAAATCTGATATGATGCCTTCAAACAGAGGAATATCATGTGACAGAAATTTCGGTTTGTTTACGTCCAAAATGGAACGCAGTAACAATACATCTTCATTGTCATCAGGAAATTTCAACTTTAGATTGCCAGCAGCAGCTAAGACAGCTTTCACAGCACGCATACCATAATCGTAATGAAATTGAGATGAGAGCTATAAACGACAATTAAGACTGCTGATATAAGTATTGGTAATATAAAAACGTTAAAAAACACACGATAATATATAAAAACGTTAAAACACACACGATAATATATAAAAACGTTAAAACACACACAATAATATTCTTACTTGTTCTGAACAAAGTTTGTAAGTTGTCACAATCTTTACTGCAAGATTTCTTGCATCAACGAAACCATAAGAATATAGCATAATTTCACCAATTAAAGCATAATCTGGAACCATCATTGCCACAGTACGAAATAAAACCTACAATAATATATTATCACTCTTCAAGATGGGCATTTCTGTATACAGAACATGAATTTGTTTTAAAATCAAATTTTGGAATATTGTAATAAAATGAGAACTATTCACATTGAATACCTGCAATTTCATATTAAAACAACATGGATACCTTTAAATTGTCTGGTAATTCTGATCTTCCTGCATACCCAGGATTCATAGTAATACAGACATAGCAGTTTGGATTCAAACTCAACTTTGTTCCCTCAAAAGTGAATTCAGTCAGTTTCGCAGCAACAGCTCTTTGAATGCATAAAATCTAGAAGAATGAATTGGAAAATCATCAAATTTTATATCAAAGAAGAAATAAAAACATTTATGAAAATTTTGTTAGCAGTTAGCAAAGCATTTCCAAAGGACATTACTTGTTGAGCAACAACAGATAAGACTTCGAGCTCTATACGATTAAACTCATCAAAACATGCCCAAGCTCCACAGGATGCAAGACCTTTGAAAAACTAAATATGAAATTATAATGCAGATCATTCCAAAAAAACAATAATGTTGAGCACTCAACAGATGCAAATAAAATTACCTTTCCCATCTGCAAGTAATCCAAACCATCAGAACAATTAAAAACAACACAAAGTATTGCAAGAGCTTTAGCTAAATCCTATGATAACATAAAATATACAAAATCAGAAACAAATCAAAAAGAAACAAAAAGTTTATGATATAGGGATGTAATTTTAAGCAAACCTTGGTTGTCTCTGTTTTTCCAGTTCCTGCTGGTCCCTCCGGTGCACCGTTCAAATTGAGATGAAATGCACCGACAAGTGTGCGATAACACCGATCAGTTAATGGGGTAATGACTAGTCTATTAAGGAAGAAACATTAAAAGGTTTTTAGAGACTCAGTAAGGCCTAAGAAATTTAGATCATTAACTGAACACTCTTTACCTTCCAGAGTTACCAAGATATTCATACGCATAATTCACGGTGGCATTTGTGATTCGAACATAACAATTATTATTTTCCCAATAATATCTTAACTGTGATAGCCATTGAAAGTCGTTCTCTGATTGAACACCTGAAAGGATTACGTAGTAACAGTTTCATTATTCATCATACTAAGGTTTTGGTTTATAATAATATAAAAGATATGATATAAAAGGTTTTGTTGACAGTGTTATTATGGTAATGTTTAAAACCAGAAAAATCAAATCGAATACATCATGCACAACTTAGGGATAGATTATATAGATGATGAGAAAGGACAAAATAATGGATGATTATATCTCACTTTTACATGAAAAAAGCACAGATAGGACAGAACAGGACAGGACAAAATCTTTTAATTTTTTAATTATTTCAAATTCAATTGTTTCCAGCTGTTTCAGCATTTTTTTGAAATAGTCCTTGTCTCAGCTGAAATCTCTCTCTCTCTCTCTATTTGTTAACTATTAACACACAAAGAGATAACTTCAATTAGATACCATGATTGGCCATGTACTCAACAACATCTCTTGCATGAACATCAATAACAACTAGCGCACCAAGGGTCGTTCGATTCTGTTTTGTCAGTTTACCTCGGACAAGTTCTACAATCTCTTCAAGCTAAATAAATCATTGGCTGCCTTAATTTCAGACATGGACATATTTATATAAAGTATAAAATACAATGTATACCATCTAGTCTAAAAGCAGGGAAATATTGAAATGATTATGTAGTAACAACATATATAATAGAGAGCTTGTGCAAACTGTTATTTTATGGACGACAGTACCTTAGATCCTTTGGAAAGCTTTGGAAAAAGTATCCTGCTTATTTACCCTGCTCCGTAGGCCCTAATCTGTGATGGGAAAAATGGTCTGAAGTACTCAAGAGAGAGCAGTTAAAACTTAAAGTTGTTTATCAATACTTTCTTCATGCGTAATGGGTTGGGGTCAAAAGATTTCAAATGAGTGAAACTAAAATCAAAACAAATTCTTTACGATTCTTGAAGTGAATTCACTTCTAAATAAAGCAAACTATTTTTTTCTCCTATGATTATGAAATAATATATTGGTATTTTTAAAATAGTACCATATAGATCACAGAAGAATGTGTGAGTGCTATACCATGAGAATTGATTGATACAATACTGTGCCATTAGTATTCTTCTTTCAGAATTCGAATCAAATTCGAATAGATAAGTAGTTTTATAACCAAACTCAAAATAAAAATTTGTGGCTAGTTATATTGGATAATGGCATATTGAATGTTTCAGTAAAATGGGAGTGAGATTTTAAAAATACTTGTGGAATTAATGAGTGGATAAAAGTCTTGCAGTATGTATGTTTATAAACTGTAAATATATTTATGTTTATATACTGTAAATACTGAAAGATTTTGTGATTTAATTTGTGATTTTTTTGTCATTGTGATTTGAGCTTGTGGGTTGTACTTTAACAGACGTCTGTAAGTTACTAAATTTTAAAATCAATAACTTTTATTTGTGTACCACTAAAGATGAAAATGATGTCTCCTAATATAAATAAAATTTGTTGTGGTTGTCCCTGTTCTTGATATTGTATGGCGGGCTTGAAAAATGACCCTGTCAATGACCGAAACAAATTTTGGAATTATTTCCCATGTTTACAGTGCAGGGATGTCGTCAGTAAGCACTTATTTAAGTTCTAACTGCAAAACATTTTTGTTTTGTTTATGTTTCCCTGGAATATTTATTCATCATTTATTTATTTATTTATTTATTTATTTTTTAAATCTTGTGCAATCAAAATTCACAGAATTCACATGTGCAAGGTCCCTATTATTAATTTTACTTACTTGTTTGGATAATTTTTCATAATAATCAGATAATCCATGTGCACCAGAACGGATGGCTTCATGTACTTCAAGTGTCCAAAATATTTGACTGACACATATCACAACCTTGAAATAAAAAATGAGCATAGACGAAAACTTTACCTTTTAAGAATCTAAAATATGGAGAAAAAAATTCACCTGTCCAGGCCATTCTTTAACCCAATCTTTTCTTGCTGTTATAGCATATGCCTGAAAAATGGACAAAAAACATTTTTGGTGTCATTGCCAAAATCATTGTGCTTATATTCACAACTCATTACATAATTCATGATAACTGCACAAGCCTTATTTTGGATTACGTATTATTAACAATTTATTTTGGACATTATTGAAACTTTATAAAGAATTACCTCAACAGCTTTCTCAATAATATCACAAATGCTCAATAACATCGTGTCTTGCACCTAAGAAAACAAATCAGAGAGATATAAAAACATTGTTTTGACTATTGTTTTGAGATATGAAATATGTATCAATAAGCTTGTTACGAAATGAACAGCTCACTTTAGAAAATAAAATTTCTGGGATAGCACAGGTTTCATTTTAGTTTTTACCTGGAGTAACCATCTTTCAACTGCTCCTCTTGCATCTGATGTTGAGATAATTTCACTCAATAGAATCTAAAAAATGTAATGAATTGATGATGGCTTGATGTCAATAGGTTTGAAATTAACATAATAAAACGGTTTTTACGATCATTATGAAAAGAAATTCT
The DNA here is from genome assembly GCA_039566895.2 of Turritopsis rubra. Classification (NCBI taxonomy): domain Eukaryota; kingdom Metazoa; phylum Cnidaria; class Hydrozoa; order Anthoathecata; family Oceaniidae; genus Turritopsis; species Turritopsis rubra. Next base: position 3,122,645 of record CM077625.1, on the reverse strand, counting down.
TAGGGATTGAATGATACGTATCCAGTAAAAACATTATTTAATGACCTGTTCTCCTTCACTGCTATATAGATGTGTAATATCAAGTGCTTGTGTAAACTGTAACTTGGCAATGCCCTCAAAGCACTTCTTCATATGAGGTTGAACACGGTAAGGATCTTTTGTTTCAGATAGTATCTCCAACATTTCATCATTGGACAAGAAGAAGAATCTAAAAGAGATCCACATTTCCAGTTAATAATAATATAATAATAACCGAGTTGGGAGTACTTTACTGGCAAAATATTTCCGGAGGTCTAAGTACCAACCGAGATCGTTACAATAACAGAGGGAAATATTTTTCATTAAAGCTCACTCCCCAACAGTAACTGATGTATTTGTTAACCCCCCTAACTTTAAGTTTCATTTTCATGTCTTGTTCTATTTGAATCATTTTCTCTAAGAATCATAACAGAGGGAGTTCCAGATAAAAAACTGATAAGGGACATCATTTTTTCAGCTTGTAAATTTTTACGGTATTTGCAATTGTATCTTTGCCATCAAATACAGACTTAACAGAGCAGTAATAATAATGTTGTACTTATTAACTGGCTTACATACTAAACTAAACAATGTTTTAGATTATCCTTATGCTCTCTTAAACATAAACAAAGATGTCTAAGTACGCTACATTCCAAATTTTGCACAATGCAATGGCATCAGCAGAAATCGTAATTTTTTGTTTACATTGAAAGCTACCATGTTCCGTTTCCAGGAAAAACAAAACTACATTGGCTAATAATGCCTGTCGTTTAGTTTGTTTAAGTTTCAGAAAACAGTATTTTCCGTATAGTATTAGTAGTATTATAGTATTTCTTTAGCATTTTAAGAAAGAAATTTACCTTGGAAAAAACAACCTTTTCTTCTCTAAGTAGGCATTTAAACCTTTGTTGATTTGATCTAAGAGACTATTGCTATCAACAAGCTTTTCATATAAGCCAGGCATAGATGTTGCACTTAAAATCTAGCATGAAATATTATAATTTTTTAACAAAGATTATGAAGATAATGACATCATTAAATAAATTCGAAAAGACTTGGATACCCTTGGATCTTTCAAAAGAAATTTCATGATGTCTTTCCAGTTTCGGTCAACTGCTTGGAACTTTCTACCTTCTTCAGGCATCTGTTGCATGATATCTTCTGAGCTGAAAATTGGTTCCAAGTAGAGCCACTGGGCTTGTACCTGACAAAGAGTATGTCTGATTGAGTAGATGGTAAAACTTTTGATAAAACATTTCTGTATTAAAACTGATTTAAACTACAAACCTTTAACCACTCATCTAGTGTCTCCTGCATTTTAAGTAGTCTCTCCTCCCATACCTTAAAAGCAAGGCAATTAAAACTTTAATAAACATATTCTGTTCCGAATGAAGGTAAGCTGCCAGAAATAAAAAACAGCCTCTTTACTTTGATTCGCGCTTCAAATGGTTTAATAAAAGGTGATCCCCTCATTGTTTGCGTTTTGACAATTTGATCATCCAGCATAGCTTGAATTTCATCCAGAGCAGCTAATATGTGCACACCAGTATCTCGATATTGAGTTGTGTTGAAAACAATCTCATCCCAATCCTCCATCATTCGTTGCATTGCTTTTTCCAATGAAAACTCCTAAATACGTTCCATAAAATAGATCTTATAAGCACAAACACAAAATCACTCTGAAAGTCATCATTCTAAACCAGCACAACCTTAACATTGTATTGACGATCTCTAGTCATTAACTCATAGTTGAATACATAATTTGGGGCAACATTTGTTTTCTGAATACCTTACCATCAAGTACCTCAGACACAGTTTTAAAGCTTCAAATACATTTTTCCTGAAAATATCACTAAGCCTTTTTTAAATGTTTTTTCTTCAATTATCATTGCTAGTCCTAGTTCTTCCTCCCAGTAACTAAAAGTCAAGCTATCCAAATTATTTAAATTACTATTTAATACTTTTTGTAATACTTTTTTGAAAGGAAATACTATGAAAGTATTTAGTAAGAAAGTATTACTGAAATCATTTCATAAGTCAAAAGAACTTAAAATGATGTATGACCTTGCTTGCACCAGTGCTGATTATTTCAAACTGTTCAATGTAAGGTGCTAAATCAAATTTCAACATTTTACGAAGTGTTGTCCCAGAATTTGGAGTAATATTCTCATTAATGATCTCAGACATCTTATCCCAGTGACGCTGACGTAAGCCATTATTGCAAAGGATCCCAATGATCGGAACATTTTCCTAAAACAATTATAAAATCAATCAGGGTAACTTTCAAACTTACCAATAATTACAATGTTCGGGTAGAGGAGTAATTTTAATAATTTTGAAAATTTACATACTCTGAACTCTTTAATTTGAACTTGGACTGCTTGTGCAACTTTCAATGGAGCAAATATCTCATGTGGTTTTTCTTCTTTCTCACTTTTTTTCGATTTCTTTTCATTTTCTTTTTTGTCTTTTTCTTTACGAGCCATTATGTTAAAACTTTTTACTAACTTGTAGCAATCTCGTGCAAATTCACCAACCTTAATTGACAGCAGAAATATTTTTGAGGCACATCAAAATCTTTATATTCATACATTTATTTAAGGCGTTTATTATGATCATAATATTTTTCAACAAAAGTAAATTGGTTTTTGTAAATATTTACAATATTTATTTCCAGCATGGTACTGCAGAAACAACACACAAATAATAGAATAGGTTTCAAGAACATTAAGGAGTTGGGAAGACGTGGAATAATCAAAGTAGACAAAGAAAAGAAGAAGATAAAGTGAGAGAAGAAAGTGGCATTGTTGAAGTCAAACCTGACGTTTATTCATCTGGTCACCAACAATAAGATGCAAAAGATGTAAAGGGACAAATGAGCAATATTCAGCAGCTTTTTTTATCTGGAATATTAAAGTTTTATTTTCATTTCATGATAAAGATCATAAGTCATTTGCATAAGAAGGAGAAATAGCTTAGAAAAACAAGCAGAGACTTAATACATGTTTTTCTGAAGTTATTTATAAAATTGAAGGAGTAATATAGGTCAGGAGTATATATTAAAAGAAATCTGTACCTCTGCTTCTATCCCCTCTGCATCTAAATCAAGAAATGCTCCATCCATCCATTTCTTTTCAGAACGCTGCCATTTGACAACTGTTGAAAAAAGTTTTTGGTATGGCTCAATTGCAACAGTGATGAAATCAACATCAGGGTATGTGGTTTGGTCCCATTTAAATAGATCTTCTTCCTGTGTAAAGACAAATGTGAAATAAATAGTTCTAACCTTTCATAATCATAATCTATAAATTTCAAGCACCACTGTTTTTTTTAATATATTTATAAATATCTGTATTCTATATTATATTGTCACTAGTATAGCATGTAAAAGAGGTTCACCCCAACCCCACCCGTGCTTACCGTATTGGAAAGGGCAACGAAGAATAAAATCACAGAATTGCACATAAAAAGCACATGTTGATGACCAACCGTTACAGAGATGTCGACATTTAAAGATTTTAGTTTTTTAGAAAAAAAACAAGAAAAAAAAACATAAAACATAATGGCAACATACAATATTAATAAATTCAATCATTTCAGCTAATTCAGAAACTTTTTTCTGAACTCCTTGAACATCTTTTAGGTACTGCATCATCATGTCCATGTCTCCATATTCAACAAGTTCCATGACACGGCTAATACAAAATAGTTATTCTGCACTCAGCAAAAAACATTTATAACTCACAGAAACTGCAATTACGAAATGCTGACAGAATGGCAAAAATAAACATGAGCTTACAGATGAAATATAACTTTCTTATCAAAATTTTGTTAAAAAGTGTGTCTTATTCTTTGCAATTTTGGTTCGAAGGAAGATCATTGATATTGAGATTCCAAAGACTGTTCCGGTAATTATAGAAGTTTTTATCACCAAAAGGTTTGACCAAACTAATAAATATTTTTAAAACTACAAAACATTAGTTTAACAGACTTACTTTTTCAGTTTATCTAACTCTAAAATAACTTTCTCTCTTTTTTCGGAGAGAGCATTTTCTCCTGCTTTTTGTGCTGTGGCAATTATCTAAAATTATGTTATATAGATTAAAGACAAAACCGAACCTGAATACAATGTATGAGATTCTTTAGTAAGAACTTTGAAAATACCTGGTCACTTTCATCAAAAACTGGGTTAATGTTAACAGGCCAGTTCAAAACAGAACTATTTAATTTCATGTCTTCAATACTCAAAGTATAGTTTTCCAACAGATAAGCTAACCGTGGCTGAACACACTAAAATATATGTTATGATCATGATAAACAGATTACATGTTAACTAGAAATTCAGTGAAGCAATTCCTTTTTTGCAGCAAGTTTCAAGAAATAAAATCCTTTATTTACCGAATATAACACAACAAAACACATAGCAACTTACTTTGATGTTTTCATTGAGCTTTACAAGTTTCTTATTTTGAGCTTCTTCTACAAAGTTCATAAGTTCCATCACTTCTTTTGTATCAGATGGCACCAGTAGTGATTGAGTTTTAATACTCTCAAACTCACTGACAATCCTGAAATGAAATTTTATTATCTTGCAAAATCTGTCAAAACCAGGATAATTCACCCGTAAATTACCCCAAGCCCCTCCCATAAGCTATCTCCAATTTCCTTAATTCAAGTTAGCATTTCTTAAGATAAGACTGGAAACAAATAATAACTTTTTCATGATTGTTCAGCTATTGATAAGAATAGAAAATCTGTTTGTTTGTTTGTTGTTGTTGTTTTTGGTTTTTTGGTTGCTGTTTTTGTTTTTGTTTGTTTGTTTGTTTGTTCGTTTGTTGCTGTTTTTATTGTTGTATTTTTTTTGTTATTGTTTGTTTGTTGTTTATTTGTTGTTGTTTTTTGGGGAGAGGGGGGGGAGCAATTCTTCTGCCACTGTTAGAAACCGACAGCTAAAGTTGTTTGTTTATATTACCCTTACATACCTTTGATTCTCATTTCGATGATCTTCAGCAAGTCTACTAAGCAACTGCTCAGCAAAATTTTGGGATAGAGAGGTCAAACCTCTCTTTAAATCATCACAATCTAACCGCATTATTGGAAAGTGTGTAACAGTATGAATTCTGGATACTTCACGAGCAATACCACGATACCTTGCAACTTCCTTTAAAAATAAAACTTGAAATGTTACTCTGTAGTAAAATCAAATGATTAAAATACACAACCATTAGCTATACCTTGGTATATTCTTCAAAGGTGTGTTCTGCTTCCAGAAAAGCTTTGATGTTTTCTTTGGAGTCACCATTCACTAAGGCCTCAAACTCCTTCTCTATCATGTTTTGAAATTGAAAATGATATACAAAGTTATGAGAAATGTTGTTGTTTTTTATTTTTTTTTAATTTGTAATTTGAAAGTTTTCAAAATCAAAAATTAAAACCTACCAATATCATCTCTATGTTTTATCGGGTCATCTGTGTAGTGAATTACTCGTTCTTTGAGGAACTTCAGAGCTTCACTTGCAATAAAAGCATCTATACCAGCATCAATGTTCACAGTGGATGAACCACCACTTAGCCAGGACTAGAACAAAAGATATCTTAAATTGGTTTTTCCTTAATGAATTTTTCTAAGGATGATTATTTTCAATACAACATTTCTTCAACAACTCACCTGTACTGTAGGTACATTCTGCAAAGTATTCAGTATAGTCGACGCACAATTTAATATAACTTCTTCTAAGTCTTCTAATGGAGGATAAAACTGAATGTTGTTGTCGTCATCAAGAATTAATTCCATTTTAAACAATGGAAGAATGTTGTCATTATCTTTTTTGTAAAGACTAGTGTATTCATTTAAGGAATGAATAATTATATCTTTTAACTAGAACAAAGAAAAATCGTTATAATGTAATCTTATCAAGTTTGGTGTTTTTCAGGTTTCTTCAATATTCCCCAAAAATTTTTCTTTCAATTTGATCTAACCGATCAAACATGTCAAGTTTACAAACCTGATTAGATATCAGCACTGAAACACTGTTATGGAAGGAATCAAGTTGATCGTCTTTCAGATGCCGAAATAAACTTTTGTTAACAAAGATGTTTACTACCTCAGGATACCAACTATAACAAAATAATTATACTGGCTGAACTTAATTCACAAAGCAAGAAAAGCAATTGCACCACCATACAGCTATTGACGTTCAAATTTACATGTTTACATCCAATATTACCTGTGCATGAGTTTTTCAGCAGATTTATCACAAGCAAGAGTGATATCATTTTGCATGTGTTCACATTCAATGGCACCTTCAGATCTGTAATATAGGTAATAAGAACAATGTCACAAACTTTCATGAAATGTACTTTAAAAAACTAGGACTCCATAAGACATTACCTTAAATTAGAAAAGTCAACGAGAACGAATGATGAATAGGTTTCACTTTGACATATCTTTAATATTGATTGATGTGAAGGGTGAAGCATGTGTAAATTTTTCTTTATTTCTTCTCGAGCCATAAGGAAAGTTGCATGCCAAGGACTGGAGAAATCTAAACCACTAAATATTTCCGAAAGGTAAAACTTGATTTTTATTTCTACAGTGAAAACAATATTCAATCATCAAGATGTAATGCATGGACAATACTTTTCAAATAGTCAAATTTTAAAATCAAGCAAAAATAAGAGTGAAACGTTGAAAAAAAAGTTGACGGACAAAAACTGAAAAGATCTGGATTACTGATACAAGTGAGACATACACTGGATCTTCTGGTAAATCTTCATCATTCTCCACACCAGGAACTTTTGGTTTCACCAACGCATATTGCACTAGTGAAAATCAGAAAAGGTCTTTTAGATCAGAAGTTTAGGTAAAGCAACATGAATTTGAGGCCATAGGTTTAATACCCAAGAAATTTTAACAGTGACTGTAAGACTCAGCAGAAGAAGAAGAAATAATGTATAGGATGGTTATCTATTTGATCAGTGTTGGTTTCTGTAACAAGATTTTAATGCTTTAAAAGTTCTAAATGGCCTCAATTTTCTAGCTTGAACTACACAACAATGCAGATGGTTCACAATATTTCTTTAAAAAATTTTAAATATCCAACAAAGAAAATAACAGCAAGAATTTATACTGACCCATTGATTTTCTTATACTTTTATCATAATCAGCCAACACTTCTTCATGAAGATTTTGAATGTGAAAGGCAAGACTTTTTTGTTGTATTAAGTGATCTGGGATACGATCAATAATAGAATCCCACCATTGCGTTGACATAGGAGAGACTGGTGCATTACGAACACATTTTTTTAAGTACTCATAATTCATCTGAAAATAAGTGATAAATACTCATGAGATTTCATGTAACAATTATTCATTGTAAAAAGATTTTACATTGCATTGCAGGGCTAATAGGAGCAGAATAACGTGATATTTCTAAAATGTAATAATTCTTAGTTTACCTTGATTCTTCTATCTCTTGACATCATCTAAAATTTAAATTGATAAGTGGCTTTATTCAGAAACAAAGTGTGAATTTACCAACCATAATATCAAGCATAAACAGAGAAAAACAGTGGTAACAGATCATGATCAAATCAAAATTCATAAAAACTTTACCATAGTAGGCAATTCAGGCTGTGGCTTTCCAGGTGGATTTTTTCGTAGAGAGTCTTGAGTTCTGTATTTAGCTTCAGTCCCCATTATAGAACTATCAAAACAATAATAATCTCCAGATTCTAGATCATCAGCAAACATGGTTGGAGAATGAAATGAAATTTGAAATTCTGTTTTTTGTTTTCACTTTTTTTTAATTAAATAGTTTGTATAATACACCTATTTACAGTGTTGTTTGAATGCATGTACAAACTGTATTTTGTTTATGCTATTTTTCTTGGAGATAATTTAAATGTTTTCTTCTATTTTTCACAGGTATTTAGAAAGAGTGTCAAAGACTAAGACTGTGAAGAGGTGTATTATCAAATATCATCAGACAGATCTAGAGAAGATCTATCTGATGATTGAGATTTTTCTTTAAATTTCAATCAAATTTGTGAATCATAATTAATTTAATTGAACACAGTAATGTTTCTTCACCTTCATGTTTTTGTACAAATTGGAAAAATATAAATTCTTAATTTGTATTGACTCTTTATCGACAATGAAGCAAAACTATTGATTTGCCTATGAGAAAATAAACCATTCATCCATCCACATCAAGCTTTCTAGTTTGTTTTACCTGGTCATGTCTCATTGGCAATTATTACTTACTGTGTGTCAACCATAGACAGTTTTTTTCGATAAGGGTCCTTACTGAAATGTCAACTCAAAATCAAATATAGCTTTTCAACGTGAATTCTGTTGAAATAACTTACACTTTAGCAGCAAGTATGCTCTGCAGTTCTTCTGATCTTCGATATTTCAATAAGGGACTATTGTCAAATTTATCTTTAGTGGTAGTTAACTTTGGTATAGGTGGTAGCTTTGGTATTCTATTTTGTTCCATTATGTTTCGACGAATATCGGTTGTCTGTTTTGATGCTGACATTGTGTATGCTTACTACTTTAATCTAAAAAATGTCACATGATTGAAAAATATTGCATTTCTCAAAATATTTCAGAAAACAACAAAACACAAAGGCAGTGGGAAGGCAAGGTGACATTCAAAAGTTTTTATCTTGTAAGAGTTAACTAAAGTTTTCAACAATGCCTACAGACTGTCGATCACAATACTACAGATGCTTCTGCTGTTACACACTCTCCTTTCTACTCGGTTCTTACCTATAGATCACTTTCATTAATCATCAATTTAGTCTTCTTAAGATAAACTCGTCACAACACTTTAGACTCCATTACACTTTTCCATGACTCTAATTTTAAATTAAACCTGCAAGTGTTTCACTAACAAAAGCAATAAGCAATTCTTCTGGACATCATGATCAGATTTCCCTAGACAAGGCTCACAACACAATGTTGAATAACAGGGGGCTGAACATTGATTCTTGATGGAATCCTACTTTGACTAGAAAGTCATCACTGAAAGTCCCATTAATTCTAATCTGGCTCCTTTGTATTTCTGTAGATTGACCGGATGACTGATAAACCATTCATCAACACTTAACTTTCTAAGAGGGCACCAAACTACATCTCTAGACTGTACTCAATCAAGAGCTTCCTTCAAATCTACAAAAGCAAATACAAAGTTTTCTTTCTAGCCAGATATTTTACTTGCAACTATCTGTGAATAAATATGTGTGTCATTCAAGGTATTAAACTGATTTAGAGAATGTTTTCAGAACTTATATTCGGGGCTGATCTGTCATCATCAATCCCACTTCGCTGTAATCAGCCCTTTCAGCTGTAATCGGCCTTGATGTATTGCAAAGTCAAAATATAAACAAAGCTTAAAGATTCATAGCATTTGGATTCGCTCATAATCTCCATGATTGGAACTTGATAGGTTAAAACAAAGTTGATTCAAATTGTTATTGGTCAAAAAGATACCATTATAATATGAACGTATTTAAAATATTTTCATGAGTATGGCACTTATTCTACACTAAGAAAATAGAAACGTTGATTGAAAGTTCCTTTTACAATCTCTAACTCAAACTTACCACTGTTTCAAAAAAGTCAAAGCCAAATTGCAATTTGCAGACTGTTCTTTTGCCAAACTTGAGAAAATAAGAATCCTTGAATATTGCTGAAAATAAATATGTGTCGCACCAAAAATCCCTTGAATTAAATAACAGGGTCGCAACGACGTGAATCGAATAATTATGGTAACTTCTGTGTTCGGATGTTCAATGGTTAATAGAAAAGATGAATTAGTGGATGAATTTTTAAAAATAATTCTTTATGATATAAGTTTAGTTTTAGATATTTCAAAAAATTTGTTTTCTCCTATGAAATTTATATTTTCACTTCTTTTCTCAAAAACAACTAGAAGCCCAGAGGCTTTAACAATTTCTGCATCAGTCCTTGAGGAAACAAACTTGAAACTATACTTTAAGGTTCCTGTAAATGAAAAAATAAAAAAACATCAAAAATTTTGATTTTTGGATACAAAAGGCAAATGTACTTAAATTTCTAAATGCAATAATTTTGAAACTTGAAAAAAGTTATCTTGGCCTTAAAAATAAAAAAGGGATAAATTGTAGCTGTTTTGCAGAGAGCTCACAGTAATACTTATGCATGTTAAACAATTTTTTCAACATTCCTTTTCACTACAGAAAAGTAAACTTTCTGCACAATTGACATAAGTGATAAAATATGAAGAAAAATTAAAACAAAGAAGATAATACATTCAGAATGATATGCATGCCCATAATAGAAAAAAATGGAAACATATTTTTCTCAGTGACAAAATTTATGTCAAAATCCAACCAATAACAAGCTCTTGTCTCACAATTAACCATGGTAACGAAAAAATAATTAGACCCTCGTGATCAGCAAATATTACAGAACAATTGCATGTCACAGTTTTGTGATTCATTATGCCATTCAAATTTATGTTAGTAAAGAATAAACAATATAAATAAATATCTTTTGAACGAACAATTTGCTTAAAAAACAGCAATTTTAGATCCCGAAAGAGATGATTTTCCAAACAAAAACTCATAATATGAAAATCGGAGTCTTATATGTTGAGGTCATTTTTCCAAAAGTTGATATTTTCATATTAAAATTTATAATCAATAATTTAGAGAAAGAAATAAGCTTTTCAAAAATATATACTTTTATATATTCATTTCGAAATCTCTATGAAATATCTCAATGAAAGACAAACACTGTTTTTCCTTTATAGGAACCTTAAGGTCAAAAACTTTTGTATGTCAATTAACACCGCCGCAAAAAGTATGATCTAATTGATTGCTATATCATAATCTAGTTCCAAACACCCACAGCTCTTAAAAGAAGGGGGAGGGTGCTAAAAAATGTAGTACAATAAGTTATAAAATGAGAATTCTTTCAGTAACCATTGATTTGTTCAAATATCTATAGCAAAGAAAGATAGATCTAAAAGTTAGATTCCTGATGAAATATTTTTGCTGTTTAGTGTTTGAGAAATTGCAGGTTTGTTTTTGTATCACAAATACCGAATAAACTACCTAAAATAAACAACACAAAACTTTAACTGTCAAAACACAAAAAAACCCAACCAACAACAGCTTTCAACACCTCCATTATGTCAATAATGGAATTCCAAAACTCAAACTGTAACCCTTACCATAAACCCAGCCATAAAACCCTTAAGAGTTATCAACAAACCCACTCTGTCTAATATGACTTAATAGTTCCTTGTGACTAATGTGATTTTATGTTGCGGACTATTCAAGTACAATTAATTGTGCACATAGCAGGTATGATGCATGTCAAAAAGTTAATTTTAGTGAGCTTTCATAGAAGATTCCATTAGAATCTATAATACTATAAGCATTTTAAACCTGTTTTAAAAGCATTTTAAATTGTTTAAGAGACAAACATGGCAACGATTTCAGTATCTGTATGCGTATTAGTATGGGGGAGGAACAATTGCATTGCGTCAAATGTTTAAATTTCCATTTGTTGATGAAGAAAAAAAGAAAGAAAGAAGAAACGTATGATAAAGTTAGATTAGTTAAAAGTTGTTAAAAATAACTGTGTGTCATACGAATAGTCAAGGAGGTATGATTATATTTTTGCCTCAGTTTTATAATTAAAGATTGTCTTTATGAGTAATAAATTTATTCCAGAAGCAGTGGCATGTAGAGGAGGGTTTTTAATTCACAAGTTCCTTTTTTAATATGCCCTAGTAAAGTACAGCCAGACAGAAACTAAGAATTTTTACATGGAAATTTAAAGTCATTATTAAATTTAAAATATTTTGTATTCTACACAGTTTATTTTTGATATGCAATAGAACTAGACATGAAAATAATACCGATCCCTCGTGAAAGCTAATTATGTTACGCTGACACGTAAAGTTTCTTTCCGGCTATACTGAATGAGAATTGCATCGTTAAATTTTTTTACATGGGCAGCTAGTACTTTATGCTATGAATACAAGGTTGAAAAGTAACAAGTGTACACAATCATCAAGTCTTTAATCATTCTAACAGATTCTTTTCAGAGGCGTAGCTAGAGCTCAGTAAAAACTTGTGAGGGAGAATCTAGTCATTTAAAATAGAAAAGAAAAATGTGTAAGTATATAACCTAATTTTGACACTTTAAGACTGAAAAGAAAGATCATTACATTGGACTCTTTTACTTATTTTTACTGACCCTGAATATGTCTGACTTTCAAGCCCTTTCCTCTTAGTCTTAGATCATGGATGTTCAATTCAACATATAATGATCAAATAAATTTTTTGCACCTATCTGATGAGGCAATAAAATACACTTCAAAAATGTTCTGTTGATTTGCTTCTCTCTGCGGGATCATGAATGAAAATGAAATAAGATTTCATTTAGATGTTAATACATTCTGTGTACTTTCATACCACTTTGTCATAGCATTTTTTACAGCATGATGATGAAGCTATGAAAGAAGTTGAACGGTATGAAAGAAGTTGAACACGCGTGAGCTGTGTGTGTAAATAATCCCTGTGAAAATTGAAGCCCAACAGCGAAGAGCTAGTTATAATTTAGTGTTGTCCCTGCGCTGCTGGCGGCGCTGCTCTGCTGATGACGATGGATGACCTACAACTGGCTGATCACCACCCAACCAATAAATTATTTGTCATCCCTGACCTTTTTTGGATGCAAGATGTTCCTCATAGATATCTTATTGATCAAGTTCAAACGTACCTCGAATGTAATATGGAATTTATTGCATTAAAGTTTGGAAACAAAAAGTCGCTGCGATTTCTCCCATGATCTTCCTGATCATTTGTTTACAGTTGTTACGAACGATATTGAAACAGCCTCTATTTCAGTCAAAATGTTAATTTAAAAAAAAAATCCGTATTTGATCGATTAAACGCCTTCATTTGTATAAACGCCCCAATAAAAGCCCCTCTTGAATAAACGCTCCCGTCGATTAAACACCCATACACTCTTCTTCATCATTTATGTTCCGACCACCCGAGGAGGACGGACGTGGTCGTGTTACCAACAGTTATTTGAGCGCCTTTTCTCATCAAATCTCGTGTGTAAGAAGGGTGCGAAGTCACATTGTCAATCATGGCAGACGTACACATGTACACTCCAGGTCATGTTATCGTCGAAGTGTAAACCCACGATTTTCGTTGTTTCTGATCGCTCGATTGTTGATTCCCCACATGAGATGTCAGTTTCCTTCGTCGTTTTCAGATGGTGAATCTTATTGAGTTGAGGTTTCGAGAAAACGAGTAGCTTGATCTTATTATTCAACAGCTTTTGACACAGTTGATTATAACACACTCCTACAAAAGCTTCATAAATTCCAAATTGGCAAGAACACACTGCACACATTTTTTAGCTATCTGTCAGACCTTAAACAATTTGTACTACTTCACGATCAATGATTTGAATGCCTTGACGTAACACATGGTGCATCACAAAGAAGCATACTACGTCCGATTCTAATCAATATTTACGTAGCCGAAATGAAAGAACTTACATCGTGTTCCTGTCTTCAATACACAGATGATGCCAGGCTACCTTATCAATGTCACCCACATCAACTACTTGAGAGTGCACTGAAAAGATCAATGCTGAGTTCAGAGATCTAATTGATTGGTCATCAAACAACAACCTTATATTCAACTCAACAAAAACTAAAACCATTTTATATTCTACTGCTCAGATGAGTCGTGCGCATGACCTCCAAAACGATATTTACACTGTTAAACCACATAGAGTCAAATCTTTAAAAACACTGGGTATAACCTTCAACGAACAACTGAGTTGGAATGATAATATCAACAAAACAATACCTACCTACCTCACTTTAAAGTCCTCAAAACTCATTCAAAGATTTACCCCATACCACGTGCGATGAAATCTTGCCGAAGCTCTGGTACTTAGCAGGCTGGATTATGGATAGCTGCCAAGAAAGGATATACTATCCCGACAGCTATCTATAACTTTGCCAAGTGATATCCAAATCCTCCCAATTGAATTGAATCTCAGAAAGTCTAAGTGGTTATTGTTAAGTGTTTATAAACATCCAACACAAAAAGCTAATTATTTTTTGATAAACTATCGGATTGTATTATGTATTTTAGCACTTTTGATTCTATCATTGTGCTTGGTGATATGAATCTTAAACCAGATTTCATTCAGTCCCATTCTTTATATAATCACATGAAAGAAAAAACCTGTTGGAAATCCCCGGAAGGTACATGTATTGATTTAATCCTCTCCAATAGGAAGCATTTTCTTTGTAATACTGGGACTCTACAAACTGGTTTAAGCGATCACCATTCACTTGTGTATACTATGCTAAAAACAACTTTCCAAAAATTACCATCTCAGAAAATCTACTAGCGAATATGGAAAAATTTTGGATGTTGATCTTTTTAATATGGAGTTATCAGAAAATCTATTATATGCGGATGTGGCTTTTTCTACGTTCAACAACTTTTTTATTAAGCTTCTTGACAAATATGCACTTATAAAAACTAAATCTCTCAGAGGAAATAACCAGTCCCATTTAACTAAAAACCTCAGAAAAGCTATTATGAAGCGATCCAAATTGAAAAACATCGCGAACAAGTCGAAGAATACTGAGGACTGGGCTGCTTATAAACGTCAGAGGAATTCAGTTGTCAAAATAAATCGGCAAGCAAAAAAGGGTGTTTTAGCTAGCAGCTTACTAAATTCTAACTCTTTTTGGAAGAAAGTCATGCCTTTCTTTAATTCAAAAAGCTCTGCTAGTTTTGAGAGAATTTTGCTTGTCAAAGATGGCATCATTATATCAGATGAAGATCAACTAGCAAAGATCTTCAATTCGTTTTTTTAATGGAGTCACTGACAGTCTTAACATTCCTAAAATACCATCACTTTAAGTTTTTGATTCATTTGATAATGTTTCTACTGCGATAACTAAATATCAATGACAAGTGGATCCACTAAGTTTGAATTTGAAACAGTGACAAGAGAAACGATTGTCAAGGAAATCGAAAACTTAAATCCTAGGAAGTCAGTGAGTGGTCAGATTCCTGTAAAGGCACTTAAATTATCCAAGTTTGTGTGTGCTGATGTCTTGACTGCGTGTTTCAACCACCACCATGTGGTAGATCTGTCAAAATTTTCGGATGAGGTGAAACTTGCAGATATCATCTCTGTGTATAAAAAGGATAGCGCATACGATAAAGGCAATTATAGACCCATAAGACTACTGCCTGTCTTGTCAAAAGTGTTTAAAAAGCTTATTGTGAAGCAATTTAATCCATTCATTGAAAAGTGGTTTTCAAAACATCTTTGTGGATTTCGTAAAAGTCATAGCACACAACATGCTTTGCTAAATATGGTTCGCAAATGGCAAAAACATTTAAACACTCGTGATAAGATTGGAGCTGTGCTTATGGATCTATCAAAAGTTTTTGATTGTTTACCTCATGACCTGTTAATTGCAAAATTGGCTGACTATGGGGTAGACCGAAAAGCACTTCAGCTTTTTTCTTGTTACCTTCGAAATCGCAAGCATCGTGTGCGCATTGGATCAGGTGTTGAATTTCTGGAATTTCTGATAGGTGTGCCAAAAGGTTCGGTGCTTGGTCCAATTTTGTTCAATTGTTTTTATCATGTTTTGTTGTTATCAATCACGGAATCTGATATCTGTAATTTTGCGGATGAGTAGTTTAAAGCGAGATCTTATCATCGTGATCAAATGGTTTGATGACAATGGTATGGTTACAAATCCGACATATTTCAGATATTGTTTCCGGGTATAGAACGTGTAATTTCCTTAAACTTAGGTTCGTGCACTGTCGAGAGCTTGAAGCAGGTCAAACTCCTTGGGGTCATTATCGATAGTTAACTTTCGTTTTATCCTCATATTCAGGCTGTTTGCAGAATTGTTTTGTCTAAAACCAAAGCTTTAAGGAGGATTCGTTCTTTTCTTACGTAAGAACAGGCAGAAGCGGTATACCATGCCTGCCTCATGCCATACTTCAATTATTGTCCTTTGGTGTGGATGTTTTCCAGTAAAATGGCACACAACTTAATCAATACAACTCATCGTAGAGCATTATGTGCCAGACTAAAAATTTTCTCTGGAGATCTTTCTGAACTTCTCGAAAGAACTAATTCAATCTTGATCCACACAAAAAAACCTTAGTCTGATGATAATTGAAGTATACAAAAATGTCAACCATTTGAATCCTGAAATTATGTGGGATACCTTTCATAAGAAAAA
The DNA here is from genome assembly GCA_039566895.2 of Turritopsis rubra. Classification (NCBI taxonomy): domain Eukaryota; kingdom Metazoa; phylum Cnidaria; class Hydrozoa; order Anthoathecata; family Oceaniidae; genus Turritopsis; species Turritopsis rubra. Next base: position 3,106,308 of record CM077625.1, on the reverse strand, counting down.
TATCCCATACAAACTTAGACAAGGCCAGACACTCATCTTTATTCATGCAAATAAAGCGAGTACAACAAACACTTTCGATTTTCGAGCATCAATGACATGGAGTGCACTACCTGGTCACATAAAAGAGCTGGGGTGGAGAGTTTACCCAAATTAAAGTCTGCCTTACCCAAATATAAGATTTATTATTTATCACAAATTCAAACTTTTTGCATGTTTCCGATGATAAGCGACGGTTACTGAAAACATCTGTGGCCATACACCAGGTTTCTCATAAAATCCTGTTTATATTTATATAAGAGGTTTGCAACTACAAAAAAACTTTAAAAAAGAAAAGAATGAGGGCCGTTGGAACCACACACCCACATTTATAAATTGTTTTGATAAACAGGTCAGTCACTCCATCACACTGCCGCACCCGGTGAAATAGATTTCCGGATGGGTAACCAGTTAAGATAAAAATGTATGTTTCTCAGATGCGTTACTTTTTAAACATAGTGCTGAAAAGGCCAAACAATTGATACTGTTAACTACATTTTGTATCATATCTTAACGCCACTCATGGTGTCACTAAACAAACCAACAACATTGTTACTTTGGCTTGTTCCAGCGATCAATGAAGGCTGAGAATCAACTTTGTGAAAATTTTAAAATGTACCAACGCACCACAATAATACAGAATTGACCGAATCATGCTATAAAAAGATATGGTATAATGAACGAGAGAAAGTGATGAAAGAGCAAAGATTTATGGAAAAATTCGTCACATTTCCAAACACTTTCTAACAACTGAGACTTCAATTTGCACTTTATGTGTATGCCTCCTTGTTTACTCATAGATGTAAGGAAGACTAAATCAAGATATCCGTCCATCTATTCAATGACAACAATAAAAAATCCCAAGACTTGTAGTTAATAAAGATTAATTCATGAACGGTTTTAGTTCCTTTGATTAGCTTTTGCCTCTCCCATGTCGTCTGAGATCATCCGATCGGCCTGCAGTACAAATTCTTTATGAGAAATTTTAAGACAAGAAATAAGCCTAACATGGTTTGACAAAAAGTAAATTTAGAACACACAGTGTCCAGATGCAAATGGTGCGGGCAATAGTTTACTCTTTTACTCTCCGAACACAGGATTTTGTTGTCATTTTGTTGGTTTTAACAGATAAAACTAAAAAAAACCAATCTTTTTAAGAAAATCGTTTATTTTTTATTTTTTAGTAATACCCTTTTAACATTTAAAATAAATAAATAAGTAAATAAATAAATAAATAAATAAATACATACATAGCTACATAAATTGATCAATATAGAAATTTATAGAAATAACATAACTTAGTAATATAAACAGGCCTCCCACAGCATTTCCAGCTAACGATATGATTATATGATAAAATTTTCAGAAAACATATAAGATTATAGGCGAAATATATGGCAATTATATGAATTTGCCATTATACACTCAAATATATGAAATCAATAACCTGGAGGCTTGTATATTCTGCCAATTTTGCAGCATGATTTCGGACAATTCATTTTCATAGCATATCGCAATGAATACTTGAATGTCACACAATGCCCTTTATGTAACTTTTCTTGGCAATCGAAAGTTTCACTATCCACGAAGTTCCCACATTCAATGGGATATGGTCTGCTTTTACATTGTCTGCATGCTTGCGGACACATCATTCTGTATTCTGTCTTCTTACAAAATCTTATTCTATTATAAACTGCAAAGACGCATTTGAATGACTTGTCACCACAAACTGAAATGACAAAATATTTTGAAATTATAGTTTTAAAAACTCGAAGGAATGTAAAGAGCCATAAAAAAGTAACTCCGGTCGAATTACCTTCTCCAGGACCTGTTGTTGTACTTTTCGTAGTTGTGGTGGTCGTTGGTTTCTTCGTGGTTGTGGAGGTCGTTGTAGTAGTCGTTGGTTTTTTGGTAGTCGTGGTGGTCGTTGGTTTCTTCGTGGTTGTAGTAGTCGTTGTTGTAGTCGTTGGTTTTTTGGTAGTAGTAGTGGTCGTTGTTTTTTTTGTGGTGGTGGTGGTCGTCGTTGGTTTCATCGTGGTGGTGGTGGTTGTTGTTGTAGTAGTGGTGGTCGGGTTATTGCAATCGTAGAAAAGATTTAACTGCTTAATGTCAAGATCTGTCAATGATCTTCCACCCAGATTCATTGACGGATTAGATAAAGCTTCTATAGTGTTCCTGCCGTTACTTGAAAATGCATTTCTAAAAAACAAAAAATATATTTAATTTTGAATACTTTCCATTCACTGAAAATATCATTCAGTATCTTAAATTGTTTGTTTAAATTTAGCGGGTACCATTAAAACAGTACAGTTATGATTGCTTTGTTTTACGCTGGCCCTTAATGGCGTTAATGTTCATGACTTGTCGAAAAAAGGGCTGATGTTTGTCGTTTAAACCGTGAGGGTTTTCAAAAATGACGCCAATAAAAATGTAGAAAAGACTTAAAAGATTTAATTGCTTAATGTCAAGATCTGTTAATGATCTTCCACCCGATCTTTCAATCCGACGTTGTACTTGAGTCGGCTTAAAAGAACCATTACTGTGACATAATTACCTTCCATAATGCATGACAGATTTCAGATCATATTTCACACCCAAGCTTTCGATGTCCTTTTGTTCTCTAAAGTTGCTCGCGTAAGCTATATTTTAAAAATAATGTGTAAGATTGATTTGGGGAAATTTTATCAATCGAAAAAATTAAGTCTTAAGGACGTTGTCTTACATGATTGAATGTTTTCCCAATTTATTCTGACGTATTTATTTCTGTCTGGCCGTGATTGTTCATGATAAATGCCAAGTGCATGCATAAGTTCGTGTTGCGCGATAAATGTATATACGCATCCATTCGGCTGTAGTGAAAGCTTTTGTGTCCCACCTATTCTACCAATGTATGACCAGCACCTGTCAATGAGAAAAGTAGATGGCACGTAAGTAAAACAGTATGCGATCTTACTCTCCAGTATTCTGTTTACTCGAACATATAACTCAGTGATTACTTACCCAGATTCTGGAACAATTTGCACATGGTCAGTTGGGGCAGAGCCATAATGTCTCATGAACTTTATGCAAGTTTTTGATCGAAGTTCATCAATCCCTCTTTCAATGGTTGAAATTTGATCCGATGCTAGAGGGAAAATTTATTATTTTTAAAGTTGCTGCTTATTCTGATTTTCGTTTATTGTTTGTCGTTGCATTTTTTAATTTTTTAAAACTTACTAAACCCAGAAGCAATAGTGTAGTGTAAGGTATTGTCAGGCCATCTATTTCTTCTGCTTTTGCTCGATAAACCTCTCTTTGATCGGTGATGTTGATGGTCGTCAATAATTCCAAATCCTTGTGCAGCCAATTGATCTTCAGTGTACTTTATATCTCCATCAAGAGTATCTTGCAATTCACCTACACATAAAGAAATCATGTATTAACTTAATTGCGGTGTGTGGCGATGAAGTTTAATCTGTTCTAGTTTGATATATTTACCTTTTGCTTTGCACCCACTGTTCACCATTTCAATATCACCAAGTGTTGAGCCATCGCCATCAATAGGAATACAGAAGCTGACTAAATATTCAAGCAGAGGAAGAAATGTTAGATTATTTTCACTACGTGTGTACCACAGAGATGTATGATTCATTCATGACTGTCTTACCATTTAATAATGTTGTCATGAATAGAACTAATACCAACTTCATTGTTGCTAAAGTTTCGTATTCACTGACAATAAAATCTTGAGTTGTTACTCTTCTTTTCTACGGTTACAAAAAAGCAATTGATCTGATTTCCCACTCAAACTCTGTCAATTTATACGGTTTTGAAGCAATTACTCCAACACGTCATCACCTGTATGGGAAGTAATGAAAGGCAAAAACCAACAAAAGATAATAATTACGGTCAGTCTATAATTTTAATTGACGTTTTAGCAGTTCAGGAAGGATTTTGCAACGCCATCTTCTATTCACTTTTGAAAATCGCAATAAAGAATTGTTGTATTTTGAAAATATGACTCATATGTATTTTTCATTACAGCAATTTTTTATTCTTTGAAAATTATTGAAAGGAAAAGCAAAAATTCGTGCTTTGAACTTGATCTGGAAGAATAGTGTGCAGTGCAGAATTGGGTAATGGCGGTAATTTTTGGTGGTAATCTTTTTTTACTATTATCTAGAAGATGGTCGCCCTGAGTTGATTTGGTGTAATATATATTGTGGTTAATATTTCTTGACTGCTGTATTTCATTATCATAACAGGTAACGAGCCATCAACCTAGCATCTTGTATCTTGATTGGACAAATAGGCGGAATTTAAAAGCAATTAATGGTTAATGAATAATCCACAAGAGTAATCAGAACATGACGAGGTTCTAAATCATTATCTTGATTCTTTATTTGTGTTTCCTAAGTTTCCTGAGAATAACAATAGATGTAAAAAGAAGATTTGATTACTTGCAGAATCCTTACTAAAATTTACATGATGCAGTTTCGAGGTTAGAAATGACATCAATTTTCGTTTAATTACGGGAAATGACAGCCACAGCAAACGTGATCATTAAATCAACTTAGTTCTTCCTCTACATCTCTTATTGTCTTTTGAGAAAAGATATTTTTAAACTTCTTACCTTAAAGCTTATTTTGAACAAACCAAATGCATTCTCTTTTTATATCTTTTGAATAGGACCTCATCTTACCTGATTTGTTCTTTGACCTGTCGTTATTAACATAACGGACACGGGATTATTTTTTGGGAATAATGTATTTGAAAAGAATGTTTAAAATCAGAATCAAAAACTAAATAAACACAAAATTGGTTTGCTTGTTACAGCGATCATCAGAGGGTTCGGTGGATCCACTCACCTTGAGAGCGAGATTGATGTCTAAGAGTAAAATGTATTAGATTCTTTCCTTACAGTTTCTCTTCACTATAAACTTACAGTGAAATGTTGTGGAAATACAAGATTTTTAGTAAAAAAGTTAATTTCGTGAAAAAAAGTTGCACGCCTAATATCTTTATTTTTTAACGAAAAAAACATTTCTGCTTCTTTACATTATAAACAAAGCACCCGAAATCCGATATCCTATATCTGATGATATCCGAAAACCGCAAAAAAACTATTAGTTAGCTAGGTGGATAGAATGTGTACCCCAAACAATTTTCTTCGCTAAGTGTGCGCAGAAATTGAATGACATGACAGCATGTCAGTATCACAAAACAAACGAATCAGTTGATTCTAAGCTTATACATGTTGTATTACTATCAAATTAGGCCTTCCAATAACATTACAAATTATTGGAGAACTTAAGTTTTACATAAACATGGGATTATCGTGACCATCAAACCTTTTTTTTGTTTGTCCAAACCCAATAAACTTCTTTGTTTTAATGATTAGGTATATAGCTATATGTCTGTTCATAATTTGATTCCCTAAGCAAAAATTTGGAAAAGTAAGCTTTAGGAGTTCCAATTTTTGAAGCCCAGCAGAAAGAGGTAGTTATAATTGGGTGTTTGTCCCTTCTGCGCTGCTGCTGCACAGCTGTTTCACCTAGGAAACTTAACAAATTCGGCGTGGAAATCACTACTGTACTTTGTAAAATATGGCAGATATGCTTCATTTTTATAAGAACAGATTTTTTCTATCTGTTTAAATCTGACTAATACTAACTATTCAAGGTACATATCCTGGTAGCGAAGATGCAGAATTGATGGAGTTTACACTAGATATAAATAATGTTATTCCTAAACAGAATTTGACACTGTAAAAATTCGAACTTCATGTTTACAATATTGTTGGGTGATTTGCTTATAACAATATAAATATAAATAATAATAATAACAATAATAATAATAACCGATTATATTTCAGTTCCAAAATATTTATAATTGGCTATTCTACTGAAATAGCGTGAGATAAGCAGTAATATATGTAAGTGTTGAATGAAAAAATAATATAAACAAATTTTTAGATAATTTTTTTTTTTAACAATAGAACCCATGCAATTCGAATACTAAGATGTGAATTATGAAGGCTATGAGTTGAGACTTGAAACGAACAGATTGGATGAGATTGGTAGATTGGAGAATAACGAAAGTTCGAATAACATGAGTTCCACTATTTTAGAATTTTTTTTTTTTTTTTTTATAGACTTTTTACTAATGCTTTGTTTAATAAATATGTCCTGGTTGCTTTGCAAAAACTTTTGTAGTTTATACTTTTACGACACGACGGTGGTAGATCGTTAAATAATTTTGAAGCTTCATGCTCGAAAGTTTTAATTCGTTATCTTTAAAGTTTCTCCTTGGTCTCGTTGGTTCGTTGGTTTGCATTGGCAAGAATTTTGGCCAGTCTTGGCAATTGATTGATTTCCATGCAAGTTTAGCAAGACTAAGTTCGGCTCGTTCTTTTGTTGGTAACCATTTGAGAGAAACAACATCTGAATATCTGGAGTATCGTCCTCTAACAAAGCTGGCTGTGGCATTTTGCACTCTTTGCAATTTATTAAAAAGATAGGCGGGTGCATTGTTAATTATAGCATTACCATAATCGAGTTTACTTAAAACAAGATATTCAGCAAGCTGTTTTCTTAGGTTGAATGGCAAATATCTTTTCAGGAGTGTCAGAGTTTTTAGAGTTGCATATGCTGATGTTGTTGCTTTGTTGAGGTAGGTAGAAGACGACCACGTGGTACAGTTTGACTATTGCTTCGATTTCAGAGGCGGGTCTAGAGGGTATGTCGAAATTTGTGGAGGAGAATGTTAGCTGTTAAAGAATAAGAGAAAAAACGTGCAAATAAGCCTATTGGTGATACAAACTGAAAACAGAAATGATGTTATGTTGCTCCTCCACAATTATCGACATACCCTGGATCCTCCGCTGAATTTTTTATGCTCTGTTTTCGAAGGAATCTTAAGAAACTACGAGGACAACGGTGATGCTATTTTATATTACATTTTAACTACAAACAACTTTAAAAAAGAAAGGAACTAGGGCTTTTCGAATTGTGACCAACATATGATGAATTTCTAACAGGATATAAATTTCAGCAGCTTCTTTAATGTTGACTTTAGAAATTCATTTTGTTTGAGAGAGGTCTAGATAGAGTTACGTTCATGATGTCTAGAGATGCTATCTTAAATACTGACAAGTTGGTTTAGCATGCCCTCCGCCTTTTACTTTTCCATTTCAGTGACCCCTTACTCCAACCTCCTTTCTAAATTATTTGTCAGCATATTCATTATTTCTTTTGAAGTGACCGTGGGCCTTTTTTCGTAGTTTAGGGCATTGGTATAGCACGATGACACTTTGAATGTAATGCAGAGATGTGCAATTCAAAATTCTCTTTAAGTGTTCTTTGGAGACGCGTTTGCGTAAACATAGAATTTGTGTATAGCTGTCCCATTCGAAATATTACTACATATACAGCATAATATTGATCTTAGAAGCGTTTTACATAACAAAACTTAGCCATTATTTTCACTGAAAAAAATATGAACCCAACATGAAATTAGTAAAAATACGAAATTCAACGTCAACTTTATCAACGTCTACTAAATCAATTTTCTTCAGTGGAAAACTCCAGTTGTTACAAAATCAATAATAACTTCTCGGTTACTTATTCTGGTGTGCAAAAGTATATGGCGCTTAAATGTGTAATTTGAAAAAACGGCGCCACTTTTCAAATGTTTCGATTTGTCTACAAATGGTAGTGTCCTAATTCTACTAAATTTTAACTTTGTAAGGATAAACTCTTAATCGTTTCATTTTTTGAGTTGCTAAATATTAGGTAATTTTGATGAGCATATTTGTTTACACCTTTGTGACCTGCACCAGTCCCCCTATTACTACACTTAGTTTCCGATATACGGGATTTGAAACAGCCGTGGATGACGACTTAATGGCTGATCAAGCATGCAATAAATTACTTGTCATAGTCGTTTGTTGTAGAATAAAAATAGAACATTTCCATACCAAAAATATCGCGATAAGGTTTAATAAAGAACCCAGGGTGTTTAAAAGTGGGTTTCATGGACAATATTGTTTAACGAGGTTACTGATTTGAAAAGAATGTCATACCATTTGTCGAATTTTCCATTGCAACTTGCAAAAAACGTCCTCTTATTTGGATTTTTTTCGAGTAGGACTTCTCTTACTTAGATCAATCGTGTAGTTGCCAGAACTCAATGTCTTAACCCCATGGCGTAGCACTTTCCATGTTCACTGTTGTCAGTTGTTCCTTAAGGAGGAATATAAGGCAAAAAATGGCATAACTCCCTCATGCATGGAAAGTGTTTTCTCCATTTAACATTTCAGCTATAGTCTTAGATCTGCTAGCACCATGCAGAAGAAAAGTGATAACGAAACCCCATGGTTTCCAAACTGTGTTGCATATATTGCAACACAATTTTGGGATAAATTACCCATAACAATCAAGTCTTCCCAATCTGTTTAATGTTTTAGTTCAGCGATCAGTAAAATACATTGTACTAAACTCTTTGCAATTTATTAAAAAGATAGGCGGGTGCATTGTTAATTATAGGCATTACCATAATCGAGTTTACTTAAAACAAGATATTCAGCAAGCTGTTTTCTTAGGTTGAATGGCAAATATCTTTTCAGGAGTGTCAGAGTTTTTAGAGTTGCATATGCTGATGTTGTTGCTTTGTTGAGGTAGGTAGAAGACGACCACGTGGTAAACGAACAGTTTGACTATTGCTTCGATTTCAGAGGCGGGTCTAGAGGGTATGTCGAAATTTGTGGAGGAGAATGTTAGCTGTTAAAGAATAAGAGAAAAACGTGCAAATAAGCCTATTGGTGATACAAACTGAAAACAGAAATGATGTTATGTGCTCCTCCACAATTATCGACATACCCTGGATCCTCCGCTGAATTTTTTATGCTCTGTTTTCGAAGGAATCTTAAGAAACTACGAGGACAACGGTGATGCTATTTTATATTACATTATTAACTACAAACAACTTTAAAAAAGAAAGGAACTAGGGCCGTTGGAACCACACACCCACATATATAAATTGTTTGGGTAAACAGGTCAGCAGACAAACGACGTTGTTTGGAACGCCGTCATGGGAGAGAATTAAGATTTTTCTGATAGTGGGCAATCAAATCACCTTCGTCATCAACAGGAGGGGAGCCCCTTCATCTCCCTGTCTCTCAGTTAAGATAAAAATGGATGTTTCTAAGATGCAACAAATGTGTTTCTTTTCGGACATAGTGCTGAAAAGACCAAACCATTGATTTCGTTAACTACATTTTGTATCATAACTTAAAGCCACTCATGGTGTCACTAAACAAACCAACAATGTTTTTACTTTGGCTTGCTTCAGCGATCAACAAAGGCTCAGAATCAACCTTGAGAAGAGTTTAAAACGTACCAACGCACCACAATAATACAGAATTGACCGAATCATGCTATAAAAAGATATGGTATAATGAACAACGAGAGAAAGTGATGAAAGAGCAAAGATTTATGGAAAAATTCGTCACATTTGCAAACACTTTCTAACAACTGAGACTTCAATTTGCACTTTATGTGTATGCCTCCTTGTTTACTCATAGATGTAAGGAAGACTAAATCAAGATATCCGTCCATCTATTCAGTGACAACAATAAAAAATCCCAAGACTTGTAGCTAATAAAGATTAATTCATGAACGGTTTTAGTTCCTTTGATTAGCTTTTGCCTCTCCCATGTCGTCTGAGATCGTCCGATCGGCCTGCAGTACAAATTCTTTATGAGAAATTTTAAGACAAGAAATAAGCCTAACATGGTTTGACAAAAAGTAAATTTAGAATACACAGTGTCCAGATGCAAATGGTGCGGGCAATAGTTTACTCTTTTACTCTCCGAACACAGGATTTTGTTGTCATTTTGTTGGTTATAACAGATAAAACTAAAAAAAACAATCTTTTTAAGAAAATCGTTTATTTTTTATTTTTTAATAATACCCTTTTAACATTTAAAATAAATAAATAAGTAAATAAATAAATAAATACATACATAGCTACATAAATTGATCAATATAGAAATTTATAGAAATAACATAACTTAGTAATATAAACAGGCCTCCCACAGCATTTCCAGCTAACGATATGATTATATGATAAAATTTTCAGAAAACATATAAGATTATAGGCGAAATATATGGCAATTATATGAATTTGCCATTATACACTCAAATATATGAAATCAATAACCTGGAGGCTTGTATATTCTGCCAATTTTGCAGCATGATTTCGGACAATTCATTTTCATAGCATATCGCAATGAATACTTGAATGTCACACAATGCCCTTTATGTAACTTTTCTTGGCAATCGAAAGTTTCACTATCCACGAAGTTCCCACATTCAATGGGATATGGTCTGCTTTTACATTGTCTGCATGCTTGCGGACACATCATTCTGTATTCTGTCTTCTTACAATATCTTATTCTATTATAAACCGCATAGACGCATTTGAATGACTTGTCACCACAAACTGAAATGACAAAATATTTTGAAATTATAGTTTTAAAAAATTCGAAGGAATGTAAAGAGCCATAAAAAAGTAACTCCGGTCGAATTACCTTCTCCAGGACCTGTTGTTGTACTTTTCGTAGTTGTGGTGGTCGTTGGTTTCTTCGTGGTTGTGGAGGTCGTTGTAGTAGTCGTTGGTTTTTTGGTAGTAGTAGTGGTCGTTGTTTTTTTTGTGGTGGTGGTGGTTGTTGTTGTAGTAGTGGTGGTCGGGTTATTGCAATCGTAGAAAAGATTTAACTGCTTAATGTCAAGATCTGTCAATGATCTTCCACCCAGATTCATTGACGGATTAGATAAAGCTTCTATAGTGTTCCTGCCGTTACTTGAAAATGCATTTCTAAAAAACAAAAAATATATTTAATTTTGAATACTTTCCATTCACTGAAAATATCATTCAGTATCTTAAATTGTTTGTTTAAATTTAGCGGGTACCATTAAAACAGTACAGTTATGATTGCTTTGTTTTACGCTGGCCCTTAATGGCGTTAATGTTCATGACTTGTCGAAAAAAGGGCTGATGTTTGTCGTTTAAACCGTGAGGGTTTTCAAAAATGACGCCAATAAAAATGTAGAAAAGACTTAAAAGATTTAATTGCTTAATGTCAAGATCTGTTAATGATCTTCCACCCGATCTTTCAATCCGACGTTGTACTTGAGTCGGCTTAAAAGAACCATTACTGTGACATAATTACCTTCCATAATGCATGACAGATTTCAGATCATATTTCACACCCAAGCTTTCGATGTCCTTTTGTTCTCTAAAGTTGCTCGCGTAAGCTATATTTTAAAAATAATGTGTAAGATTGATTTGGGGAAATTTTATCAATCGAAAAAATTAAGTCTTAAGGACGTTGTCTTACATGATTGAATGTTTTCCCAATTTATTCTGACGTATTTATTTCTGTCTGGCCGTGATTGTTCATGATAAATGCCAAGTGCATGCATAAGTTCGTGTTGCGCGATAAATGTATATACGCATCCATTCGGCTGTAGTGAAAGCTTTTGTGTCCCACCTATTCTACCAATGTATGACCAGCACCTGTCAATGAGAAAAGTAGATGGCACGTAAGTAAAACAGTATGCGATCTTACTCTCCAGTATTCTGTTTACTCGAACATATAACTCAGTGATTACTTACCCAGATTCTGGAACAATTTGCACATGGTCAGTTGGGGCAGAGCCATAATGTCTCATGAACTTTATGCAAGTTTTTGATCGAAGTTCATCAATCCCTCTTTCAATGGTTGAAATTTGATCCGATGCTAGAGGGAAAATTTATTATTTTTAAAGTTGCTGCTTATTCTGATTTTCGTTTATTGTTTGTCGTTGCATTTTTTAATTTTTTAAAACTTACTAAACCCAGAAGCAATAGTGTAGTGTAAGGTATTGTCAGGCCATCTATTTCTTCTGCTTTTGCTCGATAAACCTCTCTTTGATCGGTGATGTTGATGGTCGTCAATAATTCCAAATCCTTGTGCAGCCAATTGATCTTCAGTGTACTTTATATCTCCATCAAGAGTATCTTGCAATTCACCTACACATAAAGAAATCATGTATTAACTTAATTGCGGTGTGTGGCGATGAAGTTTAATCTGTTCTAGTTTGATATATTTACCTTTTGCTTTGCACCCACTGTTCACCATTTCAATATCACCAAGTGTTGAGCCATCGCCATCAATAGGAATACAGAAGCTGACTAAATATTCAAGCAGAGGAAGAAATGTTAGATTATTTTCACTACGTGTGTACCACAGAGATGTATGATTCATTCATGACTGTCTTACCATTTAATAATGTTGTCATGAATAGAACTAATACCAACTTCATTGTTGCTAAAGTTTCGTATTCACTGACAATAAAATCTTGAGTTGTTACTCTTCTTTTCTACGGTTACAAAAAAGCAATTGATCTGATTTCCCACTCAAACTCTGTCAATTTATACGGTTTTGAAGCAATTACTCCAACACGTCATCACCTGTATGGGAAGTAATGAAAGGCAAAAACCAACAAAAGATAATAATTACGGTCAGTCTATAATTTTAATTGACGTTTTAGCAGTTCAGGAAGGATTTTGCAACGCCATCTTCTATTCACTTTTGAAAATCGCAATAAAGAATTGTTGTATTTTGAAAATATGACTCAAATGTATTTTTCATTACAGCAATTTTTTATTCTTTGAAAATTATTGAAAGGAAAAGCAAAAATTCGTGCTTTGAACTTGATCTGGAAGAATAGTGTGCAGTGCAGAATTGGGTAATGGCGGTAATTTTTGGTGGTAATCTTTTTTTACTATTATCTAGAAGATGGTCGCCCTGAGTTGATTTGGTGTAATATATATTGTGGTTAATATTTTTTGACTGCTGTATTTCATTATCATAACAGGTAACGAGCCATCAACCTAGCATCTTGTATCTTGATTGGACAAATAGGCGGAATTTAAAAGCAATTAATGGTTAATGAATAATCCACAAGAGTAATCAGAACATGACGAGGTTCTAAATCATTATCTTGATTCTTTATTTGTGTTTCCTAAATTTCCTGAGAATAACAATAGATGTAAAAAGAAGATTTGATTACTTGCAGAATCCTTACTAAAATTTACACGATGCAGTTTCGAGGTTAGAAATGACTCAGTTCATGTCTCTGACAACATCAATTTTCGTTTAATTACGGGAAATGACAGCCACAGCAAACGTGATCATTAAATCAACTTAGTTCTTCCTCTACATCTCTTATTGTCTTTTGAGAAAAGATATTTTTAAACTTCTTACCTTAAAGCTTATTTTGAACAAACCAAATGCATTCTCTTTTTATATCTTTTGAATATGACCTCATCTTACCTGACTTGTTCTTTGACCTGTCGTTATTAACATAACGGACACGGGATTATTTTTTTGGAATAATGTATTTGAAAAGATTGTTTAAAATCAGAATCAAAAACTAAATAAACACAAAATTGGTTTGCTTGTTACAGCGATCATCAGAGGGTTCGGTGGATCCACTCACCTTGAGAGCCAGATTGATGTCTAAGAGTAAAATGTATTAAATTCTTTCCTCACAGTGTCTCTTCACTATAAACTTACAGTGAAATGTTGTGGAAATACAAGATTTTTAGTAAAAAAAGTTAATTTCGTGAAAAAAAGTTGCACGCCTAATATCTTTATTTTTTAACAAAAAAAACATTTCTGCTGTTTATTTCATTACATTATAAATAAAGCACTCGAAATCCGATATCCTATATCTGATGATATCCGAAAACCGCAAAAAATCTGTTAGTTAGCTAAGTGGATAGAATGTATACCCCAAACAATTTTCTTCGCTAAGTGTGCGCAGAAATTGATTGCCATGAGAGCATATCAGTATCACAAAACAAACGAAGCAGTTGATTCTAAGCTTATACATGTTGTATTACTATCAAATTAGGCCTTCCAATAACATTACAAATTATTGGAGAACTTAAGTTTTACATAAACATGGGAATATCGTGACCATCAAACCTTTTGTTTGTTTGTCCAAACCCAATAAACTTCTTTGTTTTAATGATTAGGTACAAAGCTATATGTCTGTTCTTAATTTGGTTCCCTAAGGAAAAATTTGGAAAAGTAAGCTTTTGGAGTTCCAATTTTTGAAGCCCAGCAGAAAGAGGTAGTTATAATTGGGGGTTTGTCCCTTCTGCGCTGCTGCTGCACAGCTGTTTCACCAAGGAAACTTAACAAATTCGGCGTGAAAATCACTACTGTACTTTGTAAAATATGGCAGATATGCTTCATTTTTATAAGAACAGATTTTTTCTATCCGTTTAAATCTGAATAATACTAACTATTCATGGTACATATCCTGGTAGCGAAGATGCAGAATTGATGGAGTTTACACTAGATATAAATAATGTTATTCCTAAACAGAATTTGACACTGTAAAAATTCGAACTTCATGTTTACAATATTGTTGGGTGATTTGCTTATAACAATATAAATATAAATAATAATAATAACAATAATAATAATAACCGATTATATTTCAGTTCCAAAATATTTATAATTGGCTATTCTACTGAAATAGCGTGAGATAAGCAGTAATATATGTAAGTGTTGAATGAAAAAATAATATAAACAAATTTTTAGATAATTTTTTTTTTTAACAATAGAACCCATGCAATTCGAATACTAAGATGTGAATTATGAAGGCTATGAGTTGAGACATGAAACGAACAGATTGGATGAGATTGGTAGATTGGAGAATAACGAAAGTTCGAATAACATGAGTTCCACTATTTTAGAATTTTTTTTTTTTTTTTTTTTATAGACTTTTTACTAATGCTTTGTTTAATAAATATGTCCTGGTTGCTTTGCAAAAACTTTTGTAGTTTATACTTTTACGACACGACGGTGGTAGATCGTTAAATAATTTTGAAGCTTCATGCTCGAAAGTTTTAATTCGTTATCTTTAAAGTTTCTCCTTGGTCTCGTTGGTTCGTTGGTTTGCATTGGCAAGAATTTTGGCCAGTCTTGGCAATTGATTGATTTCCATGCAAGTTTAGCAAGACTAAGTTCGGCTCGTTCTTTTGTTGGTAACCATTTGAGAGAAACAACATCTGAATATCTGGAGTATCGTCCTCTAACAAAGCTGGCTGTGGCATTTTGCACTCTTTGCAATTTATTAAAAAGATAGGCGGGTGCATTGTTAATTATAGCATTACCATAATCGAGTTTACTTAAAACAAGATATTCAGCAAGCTGTTTTCTTAGGTTGAATGGCAAATATCTTTTCAGGAGTGTCAGAGTTTTTAGAGTTGCATATGCTGATGTTGTTGCTTTGTTGAGGTAGGTAGAAGACGAACACGTGGTAAACGAACAGTTTGACTATTGCTTCGATTTCAGAGGCGGGTCTAGAGGGTATGTCGAAATTTGTGGAGGAGAATGTTAGCTGTTAAAGAATAAGAGAAAAACGTGCAAATAAGCCTATTGGTGATACAAACTGAAAACAGAAATGATGTTATGTGCTCCTCCACAATTATCGACATACCCTGGATCCGCCGCTGAATTTTTTATGCTCTGTTTTCGAAGGAATCTTAAGAAACTACGAGGACAACGGTGATGCTATTTTATATTACATTATTAACTACAAACAACTTTAAAAAAGAAAGGAACTAGGGCCGTTGGAACCACACACCCACATATATAAATTGTTTGGGTAAACAGGTCAGCAGACAAACGACGTTGTTTGGAACGCCGTCATGGGAGAGAATTAAGATTTTTCTGATAGTGGGCAATCAAATCACCTTCGTCATCAACAGGAGGGGAGCCCCTTCATCTCCCTGTCTCTCAGTTAAGATAAAAATGGATGTTTCTAAGATGCAACAAATGTGTTTCTTTTCGGACATAGTGCTGAAAAGACCAAACCATTGATTTCGTTAACTACATTTTGTATCATAACTTAAAGCCACTCATGGTGTCACTAAACAAACCAACAATGTTTTTACTTTGGCTTGCTTCAGCGATCAACAAAGGCTCAGAATCAACCTTGAGAAGAGTTTAAAACGTACCAACGCACCACAATAATACAGAATTGACCGAATCATGCTATAAAAAGATATGGTATAATGAACAACGAGAGAAAGTGATGAAAGAGCAAAGATTTATGGAAAAATTCGTCACATTTGCAAACACTTTCTAACAACTGAGACTTCAATTTGCACTTTATGTGTATGCCTCCTTGTTTACTCATAGATGTAAGGAAGACTAAATCAAGATATCCGTCCATTTATTCAGTGACAACAATAAAAAATCCCAAGACTTGTAGCTAATAAAGATTAATTCATGAACGGTTTTAGTTCCTTTGATTAGCTTTTGCCTCTCCCATGTCGTCTGAGATCATCCGATCGGCCTGCAGTACAAATTCTTTATGAGAAATTTTAAGACAAGAAATAAGCCTAACATGGTTTGACAAAAAGTAAATTTAGAATACACAGTGTCCAGATGCAAATGGTGCGGGCAATAGTTTACTCTTTTACTCTCCGAACACAGGATTTTGTTGTCATTTTGTTGGTTATAACAGATAAAACTAAAAAAAACAATCTTTTTAAGAAAATCGTTTATTTTTTATTTTTTAATAATACCCTTTTAACATTTAAAATAAATAAATAAGTAAATAAATAAATAAATACATACATAGCTACATAAATTGATCAATATAGAAATTTATAGAAATAACATAACTTAGTAATATAAACAGGCCTCCCACAGCATTTCCAGCTAACGATATGATTATATGATAAAATTTTCAGAAAACATATAAGATTATAGGCGAAATATATGGCAATTATATGAATTTGCCATTATACACTCAAATATATGAAATCAATAACCTGGAGGCTTGTATATTCTGCCAATTTTGCAGCATGATTTCGGACAATTCATTTTCATAGCATATCGCAATGAATACTTGAATGTCACACAATGCCCTTTATGTAACTTTTCTTGGCAATCGAAAGTTTCACTATCCACGAAGTTCCCACATTCAATGGGATATGGTCTGCTTTTACATTGTCTGCATGCTTGCGGACACATCATTCTGTATTCTGTCTTCTTACAATATCTTATTCTATTATAAACCGCATAGACGCATTTGAATGACTTGTCACCACAAACTGAAATGACAAAATATTTTGAAATTATAGTTTTAAAAAATTCGAAGGAATGTAAAGAGCCATAAAAAAGTAACTCCGGTCGAATTACCTTCTCCAGGACCTGTTGTTGTACTTTTCGTAGTTGTGGTGGTCGTTGGTTTCTTCGTGGTTGTGGAGGTCGTTGTAGTAGTCGTTGGTTTTTTGGTAGTCGTGGTGGTCGTTGGTTTCTTCGTGGTTGTAGTAGTCGTTGTTGTAGTCGTTGGTTTTTTGGTAGTAGTAGTGGTCGTTGTTTTTTTTGTGGTGGTGGTGGTTGTTGTTGTAGTAGTGGTGGTCGGGTTATTGCAATCGTAGAAAAGATTTAACTGCTTAATGTCAAGATCTGTCAATGATCTTCCACCCAGATTCATTGACGGATTAGATAAAGCTTCTATAGTGTTCCTGCCGTTACTTGAAAATGCATTTCTAAAAAACAAAAAATATATTTAATTTTGAATACTTTCCATTCACTGAAAATATCATTCAGTATCTTAAATTGTTTGTTTAAATTTAGCGGGTACCATTAAAACAGTACAGTTATGATTGCTTTGTTTTACGCTGGCCCTTAATGGCGTTAATGTTCATGACTTGTCGAAAAAAGGGCTGATGTTTGTCGTTTAAACCGTGAGGGTTTTCAAAAATGACGCCAATAAAAATGTAGAAAAGACTTAAAAGATTTAATTGCTTAATGTCAAGATCTGTTAATGATCTTCCACCCGATCTTTCAATCCGACGTTGTACTTGAGTCGGCTTAAAAGAACCATTACTGTGACATAATTACCTTCCATAATGCATGACAGATTTCAGATCATATTTCACACCCAAGCTTTCGATGTCCTTTTGTTCTCTAAAGTTGCTCGCGTAAGCTATATTTTAAAAATAATGTGTAAGATTGATTTGGGGAAATTTTATCAATCGAAAAAATTAAGTCTTAAGGACGTTGTCTTACATGATTGAATGTTTTCCCAATTTATTCTGACGTATTTATTTCTGTCTGGCCGTGATTGTTCATGATAAATGCCAAGTGCATGCATAAGTTCGTGTTGCGCGATAAATGTATATACGCATCCATTCGGCTGTAGTGAAAGCTTTTGTGTCCCACCTATTCTACCAATGTATGACCAGCACCTGTCAATGAGAAAAGTAGATGGCACGTAAGTAAAACAGTATGCGATCTTACTCTCCAGTATTCTGTTTACTCGAACATATAACTCAGTGATTACTTACCCAGATTCTGGAACAATTTGCACATGGTCAGTTGGGGCAGAGCCATAATGTCTCATGAACTTTATGCAAGTTTTTGATCGAAGTTCATCAATCCCTCTTTCAATGGTTGAAATTTGATCCGATGCTAGAGGGAAAATTTATTATTTTTAAAGTTGCTGCTTATTCTGATTTTCGTTTATTGTTTGTCGTTGCATTTTTTAATTTTTTAAAACTTACTAAACCCAGAAGCAATAGTGTAGTGTAAGGTATTGTCAGGCCATCTATTTCTTCTGCTTTTGCTCGATAAACCTCTCTTTGATCGGTGATGTTGATGGTCGTCAATAATTCCAAATCCTTGTGCAGCCAATTGATCTTCAGTGTACTTTATATCTCCATCAAGAGTATCTTGCAATTCACCTACACATAAAGAAATCATGTATTAACTTAATTGCGGTGTGTGGCGATGAAGTTTAATCTGTTCTAGTTTGATATATTTACCTTTTGCTTTGCACCCACTGTTCACCATTTCAATATCACCAAGTGTTGAGCCATCGCCATCAATAGGAATACAGAAGCTGACTAAATATTCAAGCAGAGGAAGAAATGTTAGATCATTTTCACTACGTGTGTACCACAGAGATGTATGATTCATTCATGACTGTCTTACCATTTAATAATGTTGTCATGAATAGAACTAATACCAACTTCATTGTTGCTAAAGTTTCGTATTCACTGACAATAAAATCTTGAGTTGTTACTCTTCTTTTCTACGGTTACAAAAAAGCAATTGATCTGATTTCCCACTCAAACTCTGTCAATTTATACGGTTTTGAAGCAATTACTCCAACACGTCATCACCTGTATGGGAAGTAATGAAAGATAATAATTGCGGTCAGTCTATAATTTTAATTGACTTCTAACGTTTTAGCAGTTCAGGAAGGATTTTGCAAACGCCATCTTCTATTCACTTGTAAAAATCACAATACGGAATTGTTGTATTTTGAAATTGACTCAAATGTATTTTTCATTAGTTATCAATCCAACTCTCAAGCTGAATGCTAAACTGAGTGGATTAATTCACACCGTTATAGTCGCTGGCATGACTCGATCAGGATTTGAACCCTGACCTCCCGGACTGTAGGCGAGCAATTGATTTGATTGAAAGGAAAAGCAAAACATTAGTGCTTTGAACTTGATCTGGAAGAATAATAAGCGATTTCGAAATCATGTTGATGTTAGGAATTGGGTAATGGCGGTTATTTTTGGCGGTAATCTTTTTCTAGATGTAATATACATTGTGGTTAATATTTCTTTTACTGTATTTCATTACCAGGGCAGATAACGACCCAACAACCTAGCAAAAAGAAATCATAGAAATATAAAGCCATTTCTTTCTTGACCGGATAGACAAAAAGGCGGAATTTAAAAGCAATTAAGATTAAGCAATTAAGACCACAGACACATACATTTTCTTGATTTCTTATTGGTGTTCCCTAATTTTCAGGAAAATAACAATAGATGTGAAAAGAAGATTTAATTGCTTGCAGAATCCTTATTAAAATTTATATGACACAATTTCGAGTTTAGTTATGACTCAGTACATATCTCAGGCAACATCAATTTTCATTTAATTAGAAGAAATGACAGCCACAGCAAACGTGATCATTAAATCAACTTTGTTTATTCCGCTACTCTGAATAATTCTTAATTTCTTTTGAGAAAAGATATTTTTAAACTTCTTACTTATAAAGCCTGTTTTGAACAAAACAAAATGTATTCTCTTTTGAATCTCCGACTGACAGTCGAACTTACTTTAATAGATATGACCTCGTCTTACCCGACCTGCTCTTCGACCGTCGTTACTAACATCATCGTATGTTGGGTTTTGGACTGTTTGTTAAGACACAGGATCATTTTTGAGAATAAAGTAATAGAGTATTTGAAAAGAATGTTTAAAATCAGAATTAAAAACTAAATGAACACAAGATTGGTTTACTTGTTACAGTGGTCATCAGAGGGTTCGGTGGATCCACTCACCTTGAGAGCGAGATTGATGTCTAAGAGTAAAATGTATTAGATTCTTTCCTCACAATTTCTCCTCACTATTAACTTACAGTGAAATGTTGTGTAAAAATGTTTGAAAGAACGACGTATATCTGACTGTAACCTCACTAACCCAGACGAAAGTTATAAGGTTTGAACCATAAACTTACATGAGGAGAAATTAACAGTCGAGCTACATGCTTAGGTTTTTTGTCTTTGAACAGTTGAAGTATACCTGCGACTTCTGTTGCCCAAATGGGGGTTCTTAATGGTCTAGGATCTCGTACCTAACATTTCCATAAGAACTATTATCTTTGGTCAACATAAATAAATGATAGTAGCCAACATATTTTGACCAAGAAGCTTTTTTGTTTCGAAATAATACACTTAATACACATATCGAGGGCAGTAGTTATTCTGTAAAAAACCTGACTTTTCGTTAAAATTGCTCCTCGAATTTTCTCCACTAGCATCAAAGTTCATTAGTTTGAAGCTTAAAAGCAATTAACAAAGGGTGCCGAAGAAGTGTTAGTGGTTTGAAGTTTGGATGTAGGACTTTATGGGAATCTGTTTGGATGTAGGACTTTATGGTAATCTGTTTGCATCTTAGGTAGAAGTCAACTCAGAATCACAGCCGCTGACATATAAACATCCAAAGTTCGTCATCAAAAATCTTATCGCAGTTATTAAGTTATGATTTTCATTAGAGTATCGCATACTCTTTTTGACGAAATTTGCTTAATTTTCAGCATTAAAGTTCCCTAATAATGAAAAAAAACCAACAACTTAGACTATATATTATTCAGTAGGAAAATGGTTAAAACTATTCCGAACTATATATAAATTTGTGAAATATTTTTGCGGAAATATCGGGGTTTTTTGCAGCTACTGGGTATCTTTGCGAATAAGTACACATCTTTAATTAAATCGTGATCGCAAAACCACAACAAATCTTTATCTCTAACGGGATCGACGCGACATAGGTATTGCGACAAGAAAAGTATGAAAGTAATACAAGTTGCCTTTTGTTTTTTCCTTTCAATCCAAACTTATGTTTCCGCTATATTGTATTCATTAAAATTATTGTATGTTCGTCAATTGACGCAAATAGATGATGAGTCAGTCCTTTTGAAAAATAGTTTTCATAAGAGCAAAACTTTTGAAGCAAATGAATCACTGGGGTTTTGTTTCAGACACATCAAACTTGGCTCCGTCTTCCATAAAAAAATGATAAAGATTTATAAGAATTAGCTAGTACCTCGTGAATTGTTTTACTGGGCGTAATTGCTCATGTCATTATAAAGCGGAACACATGACGTAGCGCCAGTGCTCATTATTCTTAACCATTCATTCTTGTTCTGTGCAGGTAATTAACAAAGGAAGTCCACAATTTAACTTAGTACAAAACTCATTATATGACACGACATATACTTCCGAAATTCGTTTTTTTTTTTTGGTTGAGAAATCTGTGCGCACGTTTACAGGAACCTCCACTTCCAACAAAAGCGACAATGCGTGGAGCATGAAGCTAGGTAAATGTCGGATGACGGATGTCGGAAAAACTGTGGTTGGGATAGTACAACTATAAAAGAACAGAATGTTCCAATTAGAAATCACTTGGTTCAGAAGTGCTTCTGTGGAAAGCGTTTCATAACCATTTGTGTCTCATCAAAGCTATCAGTTGCTGCTTGCTACCTGCTATTATTTGATATACCTTCCATCAATCACCTTGTGATTCTACCAATACAAGTGACATCATCATGATACTTTCATTCTCATTAGGGGTTTTGTTGATTTTTACTGGTGAGAATTTATTGCAGCATCTACCTTCATAAAGCATCATAAAAAACACTCCAACGTCGACCTTTATATGTTATAGGTGTAAAAGGCAATCCCATTGATGAAAGCAAGTTACCAAGCAGCGATTGGACAATAACAAATATGGGTAAGTTATACACTAAAACTAGAAGATATATAGAAGAGTAAATAGAATATATAAGGTTTAAAACGAAATATTATTAATTTCTTTTTCAGGTTTACCTGGCATCATAGATGGCGATCTTTTTCTGACAGAAAAACAGGAAAACGAAAATATTATATTTGACCTCCGGAATAAAGGAGAAATTCAATATGCTGTTAAAAAAGATGACAATTATAAATGGCCGAATAATATTGTTCCATATATGATATCTGATGCTTTCAGTAAGTTGAAGTAAATGGAACAACGAAAGTATTCTGCTCTATCTTGTGCAACCATTCTTATTCAGTAAAATGTTTATTATTTTTCAAATTTTAGCTGAAAGTGAAAAAGACAATCTAATCAGAAAAGCAATGAGCGATATCGAGGCGGTCACGTGTATTCGT
Source organism: Turritopsis rubra (assembly GCA_039566895.2). NCBI lineage: Eukaryota > Metazoa > Cnidaria > Hydrozoa > Anthoathecata > Oceaniidae > Turritopsis > Turritopsis rubra. Next base: position 3,083,478 of record CM077625.1, on the reverse strand, counting down.
TTTCAAGAATATTTCAGTGCGCCTACTGATTTTTCATATCTCCATGTAATCGATGGGTCGGGGTAGGTTCATAGCTTGCCAACAAAATTTGAAAAATGGATGAAATTACTGGAAACAAAAGTTAATGAAACTTTCATTTAGATGTTGGTCGTATGTTGGTCGTGTATTTACGGATCCTGGCAAAGAACAAAAATTGTCAATTCGCCGGGACAGTTGTCAAACTGTTCCGATTGCTACTCATGAGTTGGTTCATGCTTTGGGGGTATGGCACGAGCAGTCAAGACCAGATAGGGATGAATACGTGGACATCCATCGTGAAAATATGTATGAAGGTGCGTAAAATCTTCTCAGCAACAAAAATGGTTTTATTTGAATTTGTATATTTTATGCTGACATGAAATTAATATATTTTCCAGGAACTGAAGGTAATTTTGACCTTAAAACTGATACTTGGGATAGAGGCTCACCTTATGATCCAGATAGCATCATGCACTATTCCAGGTATATCAACAAGTTTCGATTCTTATTTATAATCTTATATACGCTTCTCGCTGATTAACCTGTTGGTATATTGAACACCCTATCTTGAGAAAGGGTATTACATTTATTATTAGTTATTCAGCATTCCTTATTGTTCAAATGAGGGATTCCAACTACTGCAAGCCTCAGTAGTTCTACTTATAACAGTTCATTATGTTTAAGAACATTATTATTACTTTAGGAAAGCTTTTTCAAAGAATGATAACCCCACAATTACATGGAAGAAGAATTCAGAACGAAAATTGGGTGGAGATGTCTTAAGTGATAGTGATATTTTTCAGATAAATTCTTATTATAAGTGTGGCACTGTTATACCAACATCAACTACAACAACGAAAACGACAACAACCACAACAACAACCACGACTAAAAAACCGACAACAAAATCAACGACAACTACTACAACCGAAAAACCGACTACGAAATCAACGACAACTACTACAACTGAAAAACCGACTACAAAATCAACGACAACTACTACAACCGAAAAACCGACTACAAAATCAACCACAACTACTACAACCGAAAAGCCGACTACAAAATCAACGACAACCACTACCACTGCTGAACCAGATGTCGAAGGTACTGTTTTTCTTTTGCAGACACCTCAATCCACTCCATGTCTATCTTTGTTATAAATAATTTCTTTGTTCCTTATCTCTAGACTGCGGAGATGAGTCCTTTGATTGTATCTTAGCACACTATAGGCGGAGGACGTTTTGTCGCTTAAATAAATATAAGAAAATGTGCCGTCAAACATGTGGTGAATGTGTGTCGAATAAAGAACTCAGTTGCGTAAACTTTCAAGATGATCCATCGATGAATTGTAAACAGAGGAAAGATGGATGTAAATCGTTGGAATATTACATTAGATATGAAATGAAGACACGCTGTACGAAAACCTGCTGTGGAACAGGAAACATTTATAAACCAATATATAAATAAATATCGAAATATTTATTTATTCATTTATTTATTGGATGAATGTCAGAATGTAGTCTGATTTGCTAACTAGTTTACTAACTAATTTATTTATTTATTTGTTTGAGTATTTATTCATCTTAGAAGACATAATCAACTACTAATGGTTTTTATTTTTTGTGATATTAAAGGCATACTGAACTACCCAGGGTATCACGCATTTTCAGTGCGACCAGTCGGGACATGTCACAGCTTGTATAACGCTTATGAATTATGCGGACCAGAAATAACCTTTTATTAATTTTGAACTTTTAATAATCTTATTAATCGCGCCTCCATTAATTTGCTGACCGTGGAAAATTCTTCATCGTTTTCAAATCAAAACAACATGAAGAAGAATCACGATCAATTTTTATTGGCAATATTTGATGCACAGACACAGTTTAGTGGAACGATGATAAAAATGAAATGTATTCTTTTATATTTTTAGTTATGTTCCGTGCAATTCTACAGAACTGTTTTTGGTTCTATCTATCCTTTGTTTAAGCAATATCCTCACAGACACTCTGGTAAACTTTTACCAGAATTTCTCTTAAAAATCATATTTTTCTGCTAAATGGTTAGCTATAACAAACGTTATTGTAATGCATAAACATTAGAAAGAACTTTTCCGTGCTTTCCTACTGACGATGAATGCAACAAGGCTTTCTTAATCCTCTCGCGTTTTTGAAGGGAAGTGAACTGAAAGTGGAGCCCGTTTGCTACACGTTTGCTTGCACACGAGAATTCCCTTTTTCTATCTTATGAGATTTGGAAATATTTTGAGGCACTAACCCTTTTTTCGGTAGACGAAGCTTTATGCTTCATAACTCTAAGTAAGTATCTGCGCAAAGATTGGCACAACACTTTGATTTTTTTTTTTTTTTTTTTTTTTTTTTTACTTCGTCACCATTATTTTAAGTTTTTTTTAAGTTTCGTATCGTATTTTTATTTTTTTGAAATCAGTAAATTTAGTTAGGTTAAGGTTTTCTTTTTAATCACAAATAGGTTTTTCAAACGTGAGTTAACATTTTTGGACTTCGAATTCGATGTCGGATGAATTCACGACTGCTAATCGGTTTGTCGATCTCGATCCTCTGATGCATGTTATTAGAGAGCGAATTAATGCGAAATTTAGTTTCGTACGTAACCAATTTGCCACCATTGATCTTTCGACACCCCGCATGATTGAAATCAACGAGCCCCGTCTTGACATGAACATTTGGCATTCGTTTCCCATTCCACCAAATGCACTAAAAACGAGAGGAGTGAAAGTGCCTTGATCCACTTGTAGGATTCTTTGCAAAAAATAGCTTTTCTTTTCGTTCTCGTTTAGGGCGTAACATTGTTTTAACGATTTCTTTATGTAACGTTTCGCGTTGGGTGCAAACACTCTGACGCAACACAATATTTCAGTTCACACCAGCAAGGAATAACTCACTCAGGTATAAATAAATAAATTAAAGACTTACTGATATTTACTCAATACATGTAAATCACATGTGAACCTTGATGAAACCAATGGCATATAAAATATCTCGAGTCGTTTGTTTTTTTTGTTTTTGTTTTTTCATGTCTTCGAATATCACGTGTTAGGATCCTAGGTTTTTATGTTTAGTCCATCAAAGGACCTGAACCTCCTTTTGTCCTGATTGCAGCTCTTTTAATCATATCTTCATCGATTGCATCGTAGATGATAGAATGAATTCTTGGTTTCTCACCAGTTAATAAGACTACTGGTGCTGTGAGTTTTCCAACCGGATGTTTCATTTTAAGAAGGTTCATTGTTTCATCATTTAGGGGAAGTAGTTTACCACTCATACTGTTCGTTAAGAGCTTTAAAGCACCGTTGATATTTCCCTTTTCCATCATTGTTGTAAACCTTTTTGACAGTTCAGCAATACCATTTTTCTTAATAGGAAATGCAAGACGATTTTGTATTCTTTCAGCTTCAAACAACAGTTCTTTGATGTCACCCTTTTTCCACAATGCTAGCCTACGCTCCAGGGCTGCTGCATGTTCTTTAGAATTGATACTTTTGAAGGTTTTGGAGATATGTATTGCTTTAAAAGCTATTGTATATAAAGGAGTGTTGTTAAGCCAGCCTTCTAGTAATTTTGTTATTTCATCGATGTATCGTTTACCAGCTGCACCTGTAGGTAAGAGAAACAAGTTTTTTTCCAAAATAACATCTTTTCATAAGCATCATTAATATCATTTGCGACATCGTCTAAGTCACGATCACCCCAGACAAACTGACGTCTATTTGCTTCTCGGTTTTGCGTTAGCGTAACGTTAACTTCTGCGCGTATTGTTGAAAAGGTCGGTTGCGAAGATGTTTCGGATAATTGATTTGTTGGCGGTCGCCTCATACAAGTTCAAAGACGTTGGCTCAAACCTCTATATGTGGCAAAACTTCGTAAGTTGCAAGACGAACATGAGAATCGATTTGTCGACGCAATGTTGCTGCTGGCGTTCCTGTTAACGTTTAAGATTGACGATTCTTGACTTTCCGTTGCAGCTGTATCTGTTTTGATATATTCGACATATTTCAGAGAGTTTTTATTGACTTTTAAAGCGATGCAAGTAAAGTTGCAGCAATAAATCCGCTGAGTTTAGCTATATATCAGATCTCACAAATAACAGTTTTCTTTTCTTCTTATACCTTTCTTTTCCAATTTGGATACATTACTTGAAAGAAGTTTCGGTGAAGATTTCTAAAATTTCAAGCATTCAAATGAAGTCATTTTCTCCTCATGCAATTTCAAAATTTATCAAGAAAAATCGGAAAATCGGGATGATAAATGAGATGATTTATGTTTCAGAAAATTGGATCTCCAGTTCGGAACATAAACTCTCATGACTTTCAATAGGGAGTTTTAGCAGCCACGACGACAACGAGAACGGCAACGTGAGTGAACCAAAAGCCTTTTAATGTAAGGAATAGATGCGCTCACTTGGTAAAATCTGCCAAACCCAAATTCAAAATCAACTTGATTATTAGACAACGAAAATAGACAATAGACACAGTTGTACAAACGCTTTACGGCATGTCTTTTCGTCTACTTGGTCTAATCTCGCTATGGTATTAACCAAGAATCTCAGTAGGATATTAACCAGAGATTGACTGGAATATGCTTTAAAAGACAGATTAATGATATTAAAGACAACGTGTTGTTATAAATACCGCCGGGAGATACCACCTCGTGCTGACATCATCATTACCAATGCAGACTTTTCAGTTACTTCTATGAAAGTCATCATTAAAAGCAACAAAAATAATAGCTTATCTTTATGACCAAACAATTATTCACGTGCTACTTTTATGAAGATCAAACAATACAACAATTCCTTTTCTCGCCCCTCACCTGTTGTTATTGTTTTTGCTCGTGTGCTGAGATTATCATGATGTCAGATTTTGCTATATTTATAACAAACCATTGTCTTAAGGGTATTTATTTTTCCAATACATGTAAATCACATGTGCGTGACAAACGAAAAAAAGATGACACCAGGAGAGTATGTGCAGTTGAAAAATATAATTCTTCGGAAAGGCATTGTGGTTATAAAGAAACAAAATCTAACCTTAACAGAACTTTTTCCAAACGCTTTGGAGAGTTAGTCATGTTAGGGTATTTATTTCGTGGAAAAGATGCGATACCTGGTCATCCTGTGTTAACGCATGTTTCAAACTACTGGTGACATGGAACATGGAAGGGAAGAGGCCGTTCTTTAGGACAGTATTGGCATACATATGGTGACTACTACACATACATCTATTCGATTTTGTATACAAAGGAATTTGATAAAAGTATCTATGGAGGAGCGACTTCATTTTTCGATGCTTGTTGAGTATTTAAATATTTACCAAAGATACAACTTAACACGTCATGTTCAAAATCGATATGAAAGATATACCAGATTTTAAACGTGGTAACGAGAAAGATTTGTTGTTTTCCCTACAGCTGAACACAAGGCCATTTTTCAACAGCCAGTAAGGAACGAAAAATGAATATTTGCAGAATCAGGTGCTGAAAGAAAACAGACACGGTAGAGTTGCTACGGCGATTGATGAAGAACAAATTATTTCGAATAGAATATTACTGGTCAGTCGGAGATATAGTCATTTGGGATAATTGTTTTTATAATGAGAAAAAGCCGCAGTCATATTCTTCCTCTTGACTTTCTGTTAATCGCAAACCAAAGCAAAGATTAGCAAAGCGCAGAGTTTAGTCATCTGGTTCACATTAGAAACGTGTTTCGTTTACACGCTATTCAAAACCTTATAAGTTCATCCGATCCATCGTCTCATTTCCATTACTAGCATTGCTGAGCAGTGATGGATATTTGGATAGAGAGTTTGTTGTATCTATTATTCTGTTGTCACGAAGACTTTGCATCCTCTTTGACATTCTGGAAGTTACGTCTATCTGAGGAGTAGCGTGTGTGCTGTTTTCACTCGCCATCTCATGACGAAGAGAATGATTCAATACCCATAAATCGCTTGTGACGTTTCCGAGAGAGTTCCTTTCGCGTACGTTCATAGAATTGAGTCTTGTAATGTTTACAAAAGTTAACAATGATGTATTTGTATGATTTCTGTCTTCAACTCCTTTCACCAAAAATGCCTTTCTCAATATTTTACTGATGAAAAAGTTTGGCAATCTTCTTTTAGGTTTTATTGTGTTCATACCCACCCATTCTTTCAATATTCTTTTTCTTTTCTGAATGATGAATTTATCATTTTCACGCTTTGTCGCATTTAGTTGAGACTTCACCGTCTCAATACTTTCTTCGTGTAAAGTGGTATAAAAGACTCTACCAACTTCCTCTTTAACGCGCCTGTCGTATTTCTCCGCAAGGATGTTGCTTTTCCTTTGCCAGCCTCGCATCCATACATCAACCACATTGATGGATGTTTTGATGTATGAACTTTCTTCATTTCCAAGATTGGAACACGCAGTATAAGCCACCATGAAAAACCAGATGATAACCATGGCTAAAGTTATCAAATAAACAGGTCTTTTTGAAAAGATTTTCTGAAGATCTTTCATGATTTCATATAAGAAGATTTGAACTATTCGTAACAATAATTTATTGCCATTTCAATTCATCTAACGTGTTCTTAAAAATAATTTACACGTTTGAGCATCTGGAATATTTTCTTTACATCATATGTTACTATGGTAATAGACGCTCTCTGTTTGTATTTTATTTACGTAATTTACTTATTTACTATCCTCTGTATAACAAAAAAATAAAATATTTACGCGTTTGAATATTGTGAAAAATGAAATGCGAAAAAACTTTTTTCATAATATTTTGTTGGAGTCTTCCATTTTTAAGTTTCTGATATATTTAAAAAACATGAAACATTCAGTTCATTTCGACTTTCGTTCTGATACCAATTCTGCAATCGTTCTATCGAAATCCACTTTCATTTCTTCTTCAGTTTTGCGACGACTTTTATCCACCCATGATGGGTCCGGTAGTAACTCGACCCACGATGAAAACCGTTTTTTGAATCCTTTTACGTATTCTTCTGGTCTACTAAACATGTCATAGAGAAGAAATGCTACGATGGGAATAAGTGATGCTGAAATGATTATAGTTATTAAAACTTGTCCCCAGACTGGATAGTTTACTTTCCTTAACCAATTTTTATCGCCAGGATATTGACTTGAGAAACGTTCCTAAATAAATGAAAAATTACAAATTCATAATGAGATTATGCAATTGACCATGACACTAACATTTATATCCTAATTTTTCCCAAACCTTTATTATGATAGTTTTAATTTTCCCAGGATTATTATTTTTCAATGCTAAATTATTCAGTACTCTGCACCTCTCCTTAACCAATCAGTATTATTCGAGATATTTAAAGAGAATCCCTTTCTTGTGAACCTACCTGTTCACAACCAACATAGATTGAGTATTGCGCCACATTTTTGCTCAAATCGTATATGTTAGTAACAAAGACCACAACTAGAGCAATTGGTGAAACATATTTCCAACAAAACAACCAAAAAAAGTTCGGTCTGTACCCGGTCATATACTCTATATCATTCGCGAAACTAAAGAACAACAAAAAATCGGCCATTAACTTAATAGACCGTTTCATTAATAACATCACTTCCGTTTTGTGCAGGCATTGCTTCGTTTCTAATCAGAGTAATAATGACACTCCTTTATATAATAAAAAGGACATCGTACTATGGGGGGCCATCAAACTTTTATCATGCATAAGAAAAGTCATAATTATTACGAAAGAAACGAAGCAAAATCTGCTAGAGTGACGTCATTCATGAGAAGACATTAATGATATCTGCTATGGAAAATACACTGATCTGTCTCCCTTAGGGGCTGTTTATATCAGAAACGGGTCAGCCCGTTTGCCGAACCACGTAGTGAGATCTCAGCTCTGTGTTAATTTTTATATAAGTTTATATGAAAAAGCGCCGAGGCTATCTCGGTTACCGGGCTAGCCTATCCATTAACATGATTAACAAGTTGTAAAACGGCAAATGGGCCAGCCCATCTCTATATAAAAAAAACCCTTAAAACTGCAAAAATAGTCTGGTGGTCTAATCAAGTCTGTGTTATCGTGTTTTCCAAAATATTTACGGAAACTAGAAAATAATAATAATAATAATAAACATTAAGTATTACTTTTCTGAACCATATATCCACGTGACACCAATGCATTGAAAGAATGCGATAAATAACAGCGGCAAAGTGACGGAAAAGTCATCGAAAATTTGAAAAATGTAGAATCCGTTTCCAGCCACCAAACACAAACCAATTAAACACATGACTGCTGCAACTAATGCTACATTAAAAAGAATCAAATGACAGGAAAAATAAGTTGTACAAAATTCCTTTTAAAGTAAAAGAATCACTCAAACATCGTACCCGTAAAAATTTCCTTTCTCATGCTTTTGATTATGCCTGTGTCATAAAATGGCGTAATGGCAGCTTCTAACGTGCCAAATTCAGAATCAATACCAAGTAAGATTAACATTAAGAAAAACATAACGGACCAAAACGGAGAGCCTTCCATTAATAACATCGCATCTGAGAATGCCATAAAAGCAAGACCAGGACCTGAGCTAACCTAATACAAAAGCATCCAGTATACAACAGAAGAAGTAAAATAAATAAATAAATAAAAAATTAGTATCAGTAAGATCAGTAAAATGGAAGAGCTAGATATTTGTTCATTTCACCTTATCTGCAGCCAGCCCAGTTTTTAGCTCTCGATGTCCAAGAATGGAAAATACAACAATACCAGCAAACAGGCTTGTTCCGCAGTTGATGAGAACCACAGTGTAAGCATCTCGAACACAGTTGTTTTTAACTGGCATATAACTTGCAAAAGATATTAATGCCCCGAAACCCAAACTTAATGTGAAAAACATTTGTGTTGCTGCATCCAACCAAATTCGAGGTTCTACAAGTTTTTCCCACTAAAAATCATGAAAAAGTTGGTTTTATTAAGGTTCGGTTCAGCTGCCTGTTTAATTGGTTTTAATTATGATAATTAACTAAGTTTTGAAAAATAATCCTTCTTTAACCCCAAAACACAAACTAAAGTCGACAACGGATAACAACAATAAAAAAACCTCCGCTAGTTACTCGAATCACCTGAGATTACAAAGCGGATATTTTGAGAATTACAAAGTGGATATTTAAAAAAAAAAAATAGTTACTTTGGGTTTAAAGAAGATCTCGATTCCATTTTTGGCTCCATCCAACGTGATTCCACGAAAGAAAAAAATGATGAGTACGATATATGGAAATACTGCAGTGAAGTAAACCACCTGGAAATGTAAATATATTAGTCATCAATCCTCTTATTATTACCATGACAACCATTATAAAAATCAAAAAACATAATTTTTTCGTAACCTTGCCACTTGATTTTATCCCTTTAACAACACAAAGATACGTCACTACCCATCCAATAATTAAACAGCCGACTAAATTTCCGTTCAAGCCCACACCTACATCTTCAATATTACTGGAAATACGTAATGCACGTTGATAGAAGTACCATTGTGCCGGATCACGCACGCAGCAATCAGGGAACCTGTTCCGAGCTTCTTCCCAGTACGCTTTTGCTGTAACATTCAATCGGAATTCGTTGATTTTGGACAATATGTATTGATACTGCGGGTTGTTTATGCAGGATTCTTGGATATCCCATGGCAGGGTAGAATTGAAGGACATGAAGAAATAGTAAACACACCAAGCAAGGACCACGATGTAATAGATGCAAAGGAAAAATGACACAACAATGCATGACCATCCCACACCCCGCAGAGCCGGACTAATTTTGGACCATGCTTGAACGCTCGAAGTTCTGAAGCGTTGTCCAATTGAATATTCGATTATGAAAATAGGTATGCCTTCAATAATCATAAAAATGATGTATGGCACGAGAAATGCCCCTAAAGTAAAAAGGGGGAAGGAAATTCAATAGATGACTTGCAAATGTTTAACCTGATCTCAAGTCTTGCAGTATAATATATTGCATGTTATTTTTAAAAAATTGCATAAAATGCATTAAATCATAAAACTTTATAAGAATTAATCAAAATAGAATAAGTTAAAAGCATTAGAATATTGAAAGCAACATTCATCATACTGAAAAAGCAAATTGTATTCGATGATATGCTGGGTGTTCTCGGAGATAAAACAAAAATCATAAATACGGAATACCTCCTCCATTTTTTTGTGCCAGGTATGGAAAACGCCATATGTTACCAAGACCGACCGCCAAACCAATAGAAGCTAACAGAAATTCGGATTTGTGTCCCCAACTATCACGTGATGATTTCTGTTGGTTTGATTGGTTAGTATTGATGGTGTCTAAAAGATTTTTTAGTGAATCACATTATTGAGTACGCGAGAAAAGTTTATGAACAGCTTCTTATATCTCAACTCACCTGGCGCCATGTTTCTTCATAGGACATGAATTCTGCACAACAATATGATCATGGGTTTGATTTTTATTATAATCTTAAATTCAAAAGTTCCTTTTTATCTACACGACGGTATTCTTACACGACAATTAAAATAATCGCCAACCTATTTACTAGATCACTTGCAACAATACAATCAATAATGTTCATTTTCTAAAGACGCGGTGGCATGATTACGAGTTTGATCTATCTTATTACGAAATGGTTTGTAGGTGAGTAAAGACAATTATTGAATTTGTTTTTTGTAAATGTTTTATATGAAAGATTTAGATTAGGGATATTATCAACATCATGCAATCCTAGAATTTTGTAATTAACTTAATAAGGAAAACTCATTACTGAATTGTCAGAACATTCCCTTGTTCTATTTATTGATCCTTTTTGCTGTTGAAAAAGCTGAAATGCATTAAAAAAACAAAACAGAAATAATTAAATAGCAAAACAGAGAGGGATCGAAAACAAGTTATTTAAAATGACAATTGTGGCGTCATAACTCGAAATTGTGACGTAAATAAAAAATGCTTGTGGCCTGAAAAATAACGGTGGTTTCGTTTTCCCCACCTTCCTTTAAGTTTAGGTTAGTATTGTTAATGTATTAAACTCCAGAAACATACCTAATCCTCTCCTGAGTTGTTTATTCGAGTAAATATATAAAAATGATAACTGTTTTTTCTTCTTTCTTTTATAGAAATAACCCTGCTCAGATTTTTAGTGTGATTTTCGCAACACAGATTTGTGTGGATTACAAATATGTGAATTATTGGTGCGGAATAATTCCACTCATTCTGATAGACATTTTAATTTGTATCACTCGTGAATAACAGATTTACCTCGTTTCTATTGCAATAACTATTGCGTTCTTCTGAATGATAATAGTGATCGTAAAATGTTATGCCCCAAGGTATTAAATAAATTATTATTCTAATATATGTCTGCTAAATTATGAGTGACGTATGAATGAAAAAGTGTATTGTTTAACTTTTTTTACTATCTGCACGTCCGGTGTCCAAGCAGAAGGGCTGAAAACTGTACTGGGTAACTTTCTCATAGGTTAAAGGACCGAGTTATTGTAAAAAGTATCAATAACTAATGGCTTGAACGAGTTTTAACGGTGTTGGCAAATGAGCGGCATTTGTCAAAACTCGAGGCTTGCGTGCTGAATACGCTTTTGCATCGCAATTGCCAAAAATGTGTTGTAGAATATTTATTTGCTTGGACATTTCTTTAAGAAAGTAGAAAAATAAGTTTTGTAAAATTTATTGGTCAGCGCCGTGAGGAAGCTGATCTTTCATTTGCCTGTCTGTTTTCATGTGTCTGTCTGTCGGTCATTCTGTAATGCTGTAGTTCTCTCCGCCCGTGTAGTAACGCCCTCAACACTTTTATGTTTCTAATTCAAATAATAAACTTTTAAGCACGTTTCCCAATGAATAAAAGTCAACTTCTCTGCTGCCTATTGAAGATTTAAATTCTATTTTTTTAATATCAGATTAGTATTAGTATTTAAAACTATAATAAATTCTTTCCAATGCGCCTCTCCAGCAGTACTCCTTTTTTCGGAATGACCACCGTTCATTCGCCTTAACTAGTGCAAACGAACAGTGGTCTTGAATAAAGGCTCTGCATTTTGGGATCTTCTTTCTAGTTTCTTCACGCGAAACAGTGTTGTCGTTTGGTAAGATTTATAATCTATCCACCATTATCGTTATTAAATTCGTTATTAAATCTTAAAGTATAAAAGCTGACAAGTTTCAACATACTTCTTCAAATATTTGGTTTATCTTCAGTCTCATTATAGTTCAATTTTTGGTATAAATCACGAATTTTGGTACCCTAAACCACACCACCACGTATTCTGAAAAAGGGCTGACGAAAGTTTGCATTTAAGAAAAAATTGGCCAGGCGGCAAGTATATAAGCTGTTCATATTGCCAATCAAGTTTTTGAATTATTTTTACTGTAAAATACTTAACAGAACTTGAGAACATCAGAGCAGGAATTTGATGAGTGTTCCATCATGTCATGATCATGACCATAAACATTATTTATGATACTAGTATACCGTGTAATTTTTTTTTACATCTTTCCCAATAAAACGTTTTTACACGCTATACTAACGATTTGATAATAACTCTAAGTAATACAAAAACGCAGTCCAAAACGCCGCCCTAAAATCTTTCATCGATCCATAAATACTTTACCCGCCATACTAAGCATTTAATAACCCGTGTATTGAGGTAAAACCATTGGTTTCTCCTTTCTTTGTCGCCAAAAATAGAATTCACATAACATGGAAGAAGTTTGTTTGTTAAAAATATTATTACATGTTTACGTGGAATCATATTTAATGTAAAGGTTTACTGAAGAAATCAATTTGAGCCATAACTCAAAGCCCCAAACGGCAACAGTTAACGCAATAATTATGCGTTTAATGTCATATATCTTAAGCCCACCGAAAATTTTTACACGAATTCAATTGTGACCGACATGTAGTCGGCAAGAAATTTTAACGTCATGATAATGACGTCATAGTTACATAGGGACTTAGTAATTCCAAGATTTTTTGTCCACAGTTGTAGGTTGATTCCACAAAACATTGGAATAGAGGCTGTCCACAAACCGTGGTTAATGTATGAATAGTACACTACAAGTTATATAAAGTAATTTAATTATTGTGAGTGCGGCCTAAAATACAGAAAACGTGCAATCCTAATTTGTGTTACAGAGAACGACACAGCACTCAAGATTAGAAAATTCTTACTGCTTTTTTTTATAATGACATTGATTTTGTGAGAAACTGTTCGATCCCATTTTCGATTTTTATTCGCTCCTCTTCTGTCCCTCCTCTCCCCTTTTTGTGGCCTTTTAAGTGTGTGACACACTTAAAATTTCACAAATTCCCTGTTGATGAAAATACAAAAATACACAAAATATTTCCTGGGTGTCTAAAAATAGGTAGCTATATAGCGTTCTCTTAGCTATATAAATTCACTTCACACCCACACCATACATATAGTATGGAGTAGAGAGAGACCCTGGTTGTAGTGGCAGTTTCTGTACTTTTAAAAATTGTTGGGTAGGATGAGTGTCTGGTCTTGTGTTAACTTAAGACTTGTTTACTCTCCTAATTTTATTTTAAAAACAAAAAAAAAACATGAATGAAAATTTAGATAGTGGATAATGATGGTTTTTGGGGGATAACAAAAATTAAACTTAAATAGCAGCACCCCTATTCACAATTTGGACTAATATTAACAGTCAAATAAATCAAAGAAAATAATTGATATTGATATGAAACTTGATATTGGGTAATCTCTTTCTCGTGAAGGAGCGTTATCTTTTTTTTTTCTTTTAAGGTTCCTGTTGTTTTGACTATATCGGTGTATTAACCGATTCGTTTATGCACTAAAAATTATATTTTTTCCTAATACGCTCTCATAAATTTCACCAAAATATGACACTGTGACAGAGTTTCTATTGAACTTGTCAGAGCAAATCCGAGAATAAAAGACTTTTTATCATTTTATTTTGTTAAAAATGATCCAAAAGAAAGAAAGAAACTTAACATTTCCACTTAAGATTGTTAGCTTTCTCTATCAAATCGTGTTGAAGACAATGACTTCATGTAGCAGACGTTACAAATCTTTTGCATTTTTATGTAAAAATTCCTTCACAGGTGCGTCAATTTCTTTCAGGCTTTACTGTATATATACCAAGGGCAGAAAATTTCACTGGAAAAAATGGATTTCACGTATTCATAAAATTAAATTCTTGTGAAAGGAAAGAATACTTTTTGCCTCAATGTCTGTCAACGTATGCATGGTAATATTTAATTTTTTTAAAATATGAAGACTAACTATTTGCGAAATTAACTCCTGGGAAAAGTTTACTTTATATCAATTCGTAAAATTAAATTTGCACGAAAACTGCTACTATGGATCAGACTATCGACCTGTAATGGTTCCAAAGAATGATTCATTATGATTCATTTTTGCAGGACAAGATAAGCGTTCCAGGAGTGAACTGCAACTAAGCCGAATATTCCTACGACACTTCCTTTTGACCTCAAATTTGTGAATTTTTGCCCATTAACTTTTGGGAGATTATCAAAATATGGGATATTGCAGAATTTCTTTTTAATTAATGAAATTTCTAAAAATACTTGTGAGAATTAGTTTGAAATTCATCACTAGTGGATCTGAGATTGTATAACAGTTATATAATTTATTTTTTAGGTCCTTTGTTGGTGGCATCATCTATGGTATTATCTTGTATCTGCTGCCAGAACTCCTCCTCAAAACTTGACCTTGTCAGAATTACCTGGACTTGTCCGAAGTCTTTGAACTTCTTATCGGCCTTATCTGAACTTTTTACTTTAAGATATTTCCAAAAACATGATTTCCATTGCTCAATTTTGCATAGCTATCTTTGTCACGTGAGAAGTATATATTCTTCAGTTGTCTTCATATATTCTTCAGGTTTTTACTTTGGCACATATTTTGTCACATTGTACTTAACATTTTTTTATAATAGATTGAGTTCATAATACATGAACAATTGTATTCAATACTCCAGTATAAGGACTTCAGGTTGAAAATCTACAGTTATAAAGGATATCAAATTCGGAATAGAATGTAGTTCTTGCCGCCGCAGGAGAAAGGTTGTGAAATTTAGTAAATACACGCGGAATGTTATCTGTGTTATAAGTGTTATAGTGTACTACTTTTCTGGTATGCCCAACCGCGCTGACCTTCAGGCCCCAGGGCCTCTTGTTTTAATTACAATCGCAGTTGTGTCAAGTTTAATATTTAATTCTATTGTCTGGTTTTTTTTAATCTCATAAGCTTTTACGTGTAAACAATGGAAACAAAAGAAACATTACATTTCTATCTATTTCTGTTTTTGCACGAAAAGCGCGGCAATACATTAAAAAAATAACTCATCAATAAAAAAACCTCTACACACCATACTTCTGGAATAAACTTATTAGTTTGTATCATAAATACAATCTTTAATTATAAAACTGAAGCAAAAATATAATCATACCTCCTTGTCTATTTGTAAGATACGCCATTCTTTTACAGTTATTCTAACTTTATCATTCGTTCTTGACTATCTGACTTTTTCTTTTTCTTAAAAATCGTCCACAAACGGAAATGTAAACATTTGACACAATGCAATGGTTTCCCCTATACTAATACGCATACAGATAGGAAACCGTTGCCACATTAAACAGATTTGACGTTTTTTGTTTTTTTCTCTTATGACTCGCATCCAGGTCTTAAAACACTTTTAATATTAATATACTAGTATACCGTGTAAAATTTTTTTACATCTTCCCCAATAAGATGTTTTTACACGCTATACTAACCATTTGATAATAACTCTATGAAATACAAAAACGCAGTCCAAAACGCCGTCCTAAAATCTTTCATCCATTCATGAATTTTTTACCCGCCATACTAAGCATTTGATAATCTTTTCTAAAATAAATCCTAACCAATTCTTAATTCTTTCCACTTTTTAACTTTATAGTCAACCAAAAATACCTTCAGACTTTGTGGTGAACAGATTTATAATTATCAATACTAAATCTCAGATTAAAATATTCACAAATTGTGAAATATCTCACTCACACACTACACTGTCCATCACAAAACTAACTTCTTGACTTTCTTCTTTCTATCATTGTACTAAAAAATACCATGCTCAACACTAAATTTTCTTTCTTTTATTTGGAAATCTAAGAAAACAAACCGAAACTGGATAAAATGCCGTTTGATACGTCTTAACCTTCAACATTACATATAAGTCGTAGATATGTAAAACTATTCTTCGTAAAAAAAATTGTTTTTCTATGTATGTTTCTTATTAATACTTCGGTTTAAAAAATGTAAACAAACGCTTCTTTTTTTTTCAAACGACTATTTTTCATTCGTTGTTAATAGCTGCTACGTTCGATTGTAATTCGAAGTCTCCGCCTGAGATGCTATATCATGTCTTCCCTAACGTATTTTATATCATAAAACAATTATAAGCACTAAGCCGGAGTGCCTTATTCTAATACGGAAAAAACATAAACAAATATCCAGTGACGAACTTCCCGAGAAAATTTCCCTAACGTTCTTTCTTTCAAAGTAAGGTAAGAAAAAAGCAAGATTGCGTATTAGTATAACAAGACTAGTATCCCGTGTAAAAACATTTTACGGTTCCACTCCCAAGAATCTTGATAAGAAATATAAAAATGCAACCTAAATATGTTTCGGTTACATTTTCCAACTATTGTGTGAAACCGTAAAATTATGCCTTTGCCCGGGATACCTGAATCAAATGTGAATCGTAAAAAAATTATACCTGCTCAGGATTCAACCGAAGAGTCATTCCACCATGAATTCATTAAATGCTTTATCCCAATTGCTTGTATCATGATGTTAAACCATGATTGGCACATTCATTCTCCTTGGTCATATATTCCATTTTATTAAATTTTCTAAATCTAAAAAGAAAAAAATCATAGAGAACAGAAGCAAATACATGATCATCAGAAACAGAAAAAAATCTCTTAGAATGTAAAATTTCACTAAGTCACTAATTATCACGTGCCCTGTCATTTCCACTATAGAACCAAGATAAGCACCATAGCTTAAATTCAGCCTGGGGATTCCTAAACGACATACGTAGAGTCAGCAAACAAAAACACAAACAGGGATAAATTGAAAGAAATATGATAAGATATAGATACAGCAGAATGGAATGATCTTAATGGTCTCCCTCCCACGCTAACAAAAGAAAAAACATACAACAAATCAGCAGCATATACTTTAAGAAATAATAGCAATAAAATCATTGCTCGAAGGACAAAAGAAAATCTGAAAAAGCTTGGGATGTGTTGTGGTCAGTTATAATTCTCTTGGTATAGTAAGTGGTGTGGGTAGGGGTAGAGGACAGGGATAATCAATCATCATTGAAACCACACCATCTCGCTCTAAAGTTTCAACATAAATAAGGCAATAATATATTATTTTAATAAATTCATTAAATTCATTCTTGTACCATGATTTAAAACCATGATTGGGAAATTTATTCTTCTTCGTTTATTATTTTTATTTATACTAAATTTTCTAATATTAAAAGAAAGAAATCGTATATAACAGAAGCAAGTACATGATCATCAGAAACAGAACAAATGGTTGCAGAATGTAAAATAGCACTGATAAATAAATATCATGTGCCAAAACTTTTCCACTATATGATCAAGATAAGAACCATGGCTTAAATTCACGCTGCGGATTCCAAAATGACATATATAAAGCCAGTAACAATAATTAATAGGCTCCCGTAAAATTCACAGATGCAGTAAAACAGCAACTTGATAAGAAATCATACATCACACAAACCCTCCCCTCCCCCCACCCACAGACAAAATTAAACAAACAACAAACAACAGAGGATGAATTTAAAGAAGTAAGATGTAGATGCAGCAATGACTATGGCCATTATAGAATAGGTAGATGTAATCAATGAAGAGTAAAAAGGAAAGATATTCAGTGATCTCCCTATTCCATTAAAAACAAAACAAACAACACACTTTAAAAAATAAATAGCAATAAAAACATACCTTAAACAACAAAATGGATAGGCTAAAAATACTTCGATGTGTTAAGTATAATATAAAAACCTATAATGGGTTAGGAGGGGGGGGGGGGGGGGGGGAGGGGGAGAGTTGATGATAATCAATCATCATCATGAGAGAGGGAGCATGAACTTTCTTGAAAACAGCCACACAAAAATTCGCTTGAAAAATAAGCAACAACAATAACACAGCAGCAATAATATCTCAGCGTAACGCAAAACCCTTTACTGTAGAATTTAGCTCTTCCAAAACATGTTGATAATGTTTCCCACATGGTCGAAATGATTGCAACGACAGAACCATTTTTAATCACTGTTAAATTTGTAAATTCCACTTCGTTAACAATCCTCTAATTCCATTAACAGTTTCTTCGCTTTCCAGCACACCATTACTACCAAAAACAACGACATATGTTCGTGTTTTCATTCACTTCTTTATGTATAAGCACTTCCACTCGTTAATTCCATCATTACAAAAACGATCAATTCCAAGAAAAAGAAATAAATTAAAAACCATTTGACAACTTCTTTTGTGCAACCATTTAATAACTGTAGCATAAATAAGTAAGATGTTCTTTAGTTTCCAGTACATTACACGTTTCTGCTATTATAAACCATACATTTTTTCTTCCACTCGTTAATTCGTTTAATAATAATACAATATCCTTTGTTTCATTTCTTCGTTCGTCTCGCGAATCAATCTTTACGAAAACAAAAACAGATTTGTTTACATTTTAAAAACCCTCGTTTCTTTTCTGCATCATCATCATGCGACTGGTAGTAACTTTACTAATACTTTCGTAACAAACAACAATATTATTCTTCGCTTTTTGAAATAAAAACAAACAGAATAAACAACAAAAACAGTTCTTCGCTCTTCTTGTTCACCAAACAAAAATGATCGTTGAGAATATTTCAAACGAAAAACCATTGCATTGCATCCTCCACCGTCGAGACTTTTCATTGTCTTCTTTTGCGTACAAACACGGAGAAACACAAAAGAGCCCGTAAGGTGGAGTCGGGACTATTACTAATACGCAAACGAAAAACCAACTTGCTCGTGCAGTTTCAAACTTCCCCAGACAAACGCGTGAGAAACGGACCGTGAAAAATCGGCAACCTCACACGCAAAATATTTTACCAAACTAAAAAGTGGATGCACAGTCGCTATTAGTATATAGACTAGTATCCCGTGTAAAAACATTTTACGGTTCCACTCCCAAGAATCTTGATAAGAAATATAAAAATGCAACCTAAATATGTTTCTGTTACATTTTCCAACTATTGAGTGAAACCGTAAAATTGTCTTTGCACGGGATACCTGAATCAAATGTGAATCATAAAAAAATTACACCGGCTCAGGCTTCAACCGAAGGGTGTTTCCACAATGAATTCATTAAATGATTTATCCCAATTGCTTGTACCATGATGTTAAATCATGATTGGCACATTCATTCTCCTTGGTCATATATTCCGTTTTATTAAATTTTCTAAATCTAAAAGGAAAGAAATCGTATAGAACAGAAGCAAATACATGATCATCAGAAACAGAAAAAAATCTCTTAGAATGTAAAATAGCACTACGTAAATAAATATCATGTGCCCTGTCATTTCCACTATAGAACCAAGATAAGCACCATAGCTTAATTTCAGTCTGGAGATTCCTAAACGACATACGTAAAGTCAGCAAACGAAAACACAAACAGTGATAAATTGAAAAAAAAATATGATAAAATATAGATACAGCAAAATGGAATGATCTTATGGTCTCCCTCTTACGCTAACAAAAGAAAAAACAAAAAACAAATCAGCAGCATATACTTTAAGGAATAATAGCAATAAAATCATTGCTCGAAGGACAAAAGAAAATCTGAAAAAGCTTGGGATGTGTTGTGGTCAGTTTTAATTCTCTTGGTATAGTAAGTGGTGTGGAGGACAGGGATAATCAATCATCATTGAAACCACACCATCTGGCTCCAAAGTTTCAACATAAATAAGGCAATAATATATTATTTTAATAAATTCATTAAATTCATTCTTGTACCATGATTTAAAACCATGATTGGGAAATTTATTCTTCTTCGTCATTATTTTTATTTATACTAAATTTTCTAATATTAAAAGAAAGAAATCGTATATAACAGAAGCAAGTACATGATCATCAAAACCAGAAAAAATCTTTTAGAATGTAAAATAGCACTTAATAAATATCATGTGCCTTAACTTTCCCACTATACGATCAAGATAAGAAGCATGGCTTAAATTCACGCTGCGGATTCCAAAATGAAATACATAAAGCCAGTAACGATAATCAGTATGTTCCCCTAAAATGTACATCATGCAGCAAAAGTTCAACTTTGAAAGAAATCACATATTGCACACTCTTCCTCCCCACCCACTGACCAAATAAAACAAACAAACAAATAAAGAAAAAAACAGTATCAAATTATTAGAGATGTGATATAGATACAGGAATGACTTAGAGAATCATCATAGAATAGGTAGATGTGATCATTGTGAGAATCATGATAAGAAGGAATGCACCCCTAAAAATGTTTTTAATGTATTTTTGCAACTATTGAATGAAACCGTAAAATTACGTCTTTGTCCGAGATACCTGAATCAAGTGTGAATAGTAAAAAGATTATACCTGCTCAGCAGCAGAGAGAGCTTTAACTTTCTTGAAAACAGCCACAAAAATTCGCTTGAAATATAACAACAACAACATCAGCAATAATATCTCAGCGTAACACAAAACCATTTACTGCTTCACATGCAAAGAAACCCCTCAGAAATAATAGTTTAGCTCTTCCAAAACATGTTGATAATGTTGATAATCCCACATGGTCGACATGAAACCAATCGCAACGGCTCAACCATTTTAAGTAAAAAAAATGATGCCACTTCGTTAACAATCCTCTCCAATTCAATTAACAGTTTCTTCGCTTTTTCCAGCACATGTTAGTACCAAAAACAACGACATTATGTTCGTGTTTTCATTCACTTTTTATGTATCTACTTCCACTCGTTGATTCCATCATTACAAAACAATCAATTCCATAAAAAAGAAATAAATTAAAAACCATTTGCGTCCATTTTTGACAACTTCTTCTGTGCAACTGTAACATATAAATAAGTAAGATGTTCTACAGTTACCAGTACAGTACATGTTTCTGCTTTTATAAACCATACATTTATTCTTCCACTCTTTAATTTGCGTTTAATAATAATATCCTTCGTTTCATTTCTTCGTTCGTCTCGCGAATCAATCTTTACGAAAACAAAATCAGATTTGTTTACATTTTAAAAACCCTCGTTTCTTTTCTGCATCATACGACGGGTGGTAAACATACTAATACTTTCTTTCATAACAATACTGTTCTTCGCTTGTGAAATAAAAACAAACAAAACAAACAACAAAAACAAAACAAACAACAAAAAACGCTTCTTCTCTCTTCTTTTTCACCAACAAAAATGATCGTTGAGAATATTTCAAACGAAAAACCATTGTATTGCATGCTCCTCGTGGAGACCTTTCATCGTCTTCTCTCACGTACAACACCCTTCGACATGAAAAAACCCGTTGGACCATTACTAATACGCAAATGAAAATACTGAAAAAACGCTTCTCGCAGCAGCGTGGTTTTACGCGCTCCTCTTGTGAAAATGACCGTCAAATTTCTTAAAATGTATCACTCTCTAAAATAAAAGTGGTATGCACAACTCGCTATTAGTATATAGACTAGTATCCCGTGTAAAAACATTTTACGGTTCACTCTCAAGGATCATAAGATATATAAGAATACAGCCTAAAAATGGTTTAATTATATATATTTGCCAGCTATTGAGTGAAACCGTAAAATTATGCCTTTGCCGGGATACCTGAATCAATTAAAATGTGAATCGTAAAAAAACATTATACCTCCTCAGTATACACAACCAAAGGATCATTCTTCTATGAATTCGTTAAATGCTTTATCCAAATTGCTTGTACCGTGATTATGTAAAACCATGATTGGCACATTCAATATTCTTCTTCAAAATTTTTATTTACACTATATTTTTAATCTAAAAAGAAAGAAGTCGTATAGAAAAGAAGCAAGAGAAAAATGCATTCAGAATGTAAAATAGCACTAAATAACCAAGATAAGCACCATGGCTTAAATTCAAACTGCGAATTCCAAAACGACATACGCAAAGCCAGTACAAATAATAAGTAGGCTCCCCTAAAATGTACATGATGCAGCAAAATAGCCACTTGAAAAGAAATCATACATTACACATTACACACTCCCTCTCCCCTGCCACAGATGTAATAAAACAAACAACAAACAAAATAAAACAGAGATAATTTAAAGAAATATGACTGTGGCCATCATGGAATAGGTAGATGTTATCAATGAAGAGTAAAAAGGAAAGATATTAAGCTATTAAGATCCTCTCTTCCACTAAAAACAAAACAAACAACACACTTAAAAATATATATAGCAATATAAAAACATAGGTTAAACAACGAAATGGAATAGCTATAGGATCTGTGAAGTATAGTATAAAAACCTATAATTTAGACTGGCGGTGTGGGTTGTATGTAGGGAAAGGGTTAGGGTTCAATCATCATATGAGGGGAGGGGAGCTTTAACTTTCTTGAAAACAACCACAAAAATTCGCTTGAAAAATAAACAACAACAATAACACAGCAGCAATAATATCTCAGCGTAACACAAAACCCTTTACCGCTTCACATGCAACAAAAAAGCATCAGAAATAACGATGTAGCTCTTCCACACAATATGTTGATAACGTTTCCCACATGGTCGAAATGATTGCAACGACGCAACCATTTTTAATCACAATATGTAAATACCACTTCGTTAACAATCCTCCAATTCCATTAACAGTTTCTTTGCTTTCCAGCACACCATTACTACCAAAAATAACGACATTATCTTCGTGTTTTCATTCACTTTTTTATGTATATACTTCCACTCGTTAATTCCATCATTACAAAACGATCAATTCCAAGAAAAAGAAATAAATTAAAAACCATTTGCTACCATTTGACGACTTCTTCTGTGCAAAACCATTTTTAATAACTGTAAAAGTAAGATGTTCTTCACTTTCCAGTACACGTTTCTACTACTATTTCTTTCTTCCACTCGTTAATACGTTTAATAATAATGATACAATCCTTCGTTTGATTTCTTCGTTCGTCTCGCGAATCAATCTTTACGAAAACAAAAACAGCTTTGTTTACATTTTAAAAGCCTCGTTTCTTTTCTGCATCATCATCATAGGACTGGTAGTAACTTTACTAATACTTTCGCAACAAACAACAATATTATTCTTCCCTTTTTGAAATAAAAACAAACAACAAAAAACAAAAACAGTTCTTCGCTCTTCTTGTTCAAACAAAAATGATCGTTGAGAATATTTCAAACGAAAAACCATTGCATTGCATCCTCCTCCGTGGAGACCTTTCATCGTCTTCTCTCACGTACAACACCCTTCGGCATGAAAAAACCCGTAAGATGGAGTTGGACCATAACTAATACGCAAATGAAAATACCGAAAAAACGCTTCTCGCAGCAGCGTGGTTTTACGCGCTCCCCGTGAGAAAATGACCGCGAAATTTTTCTAAATGTATCACTCTCTAAAATAAAAGTGGTATGCACAACTCGCTATTAGTATATAAGAATAGTATCCCGGGTAAAAACATTTTACCGGTTCACTTTTCTTCCTCTTTCAATATATAGTATATGACGAAAAATAAAATCACACAATCCAAAGAAATAAGTACCACTAAGTTGTAGAGCTCGAAAACCTGATCAAAAAAATGTATGGGATCGTCTGCGTACGACTTACCGTTACGGAGATATCGCCGATCAAAGATTCTGATGACGTCACACCCGTCCCCAAAAAGTTTTAGACCCAAATCTTTCGACACTCCGTCGCCAATATCGCGCGCCCAAAGTGACGTCAGTTATTCCTATTGGTTCTCGAGATATTTGCCCTTAAAAATCGCGTTCTATTTAGGGTGCAATGCAATGTGCCCACTGACGTCGCGCTACTCCTATAATACTAATATCGCCTCTATCTCGACAACTAAGTTACGCACAACCTAAAATGTCACTATATCACAGTCCATATGAACATTTCGTTCCCAGTCCTTTTATTCACACTGACCGAACTAAATTTGTTATGCACACTCGCTATTAGTATATAGACTAGTGTAGCGTGTAAAAACATTTTACAGTTTTTCTCCATAAATTGTTTTTACACGCAATACTGCCATGATAAATCTGTGTATATACAAAAATTGTTGTGTTTCTCCATGTTGGAATTATATCATATTTAACACAAATATTTTGGATCGATCATTCAAAGAATGCTATTATCCCTATTTTTTAGTGCAATTTGGCCTATTTAGAGATTTCTAAAGTTGTACAGTTAATCTAAAAGCTAAAATTCCAATGTTCAGAGATTTAGAAAAGAGACAATATACGACGTATACTCCTACCTAACCAATGTATACTCCTACCTTACCACGGTTAAACGTCTGGCATATAAGAAAATACTTTCAAAATTTCCCTATTATCTAATAAAAACAATACCTTCTGAGACGTTTTAATCTTTCAAATCTTTATTCTGGTATGAATTGTGGAAAGTCAAAACCCAAAACTCCACTTGTGCATCATGATACAAAAACCATGTAAATATGTATATAACCATGATTTACACATTCCTTCTTGTATAACATTCATCTATACTATTCAATTTTCTAATCTAAAACAAAAAGATATCAATCAAACACTATCAAAACAATATAATAATGATCTTGATACCTTCGTTTCCCTAAAGGCGAACCTTAATAATACCAAATAAACTGCTAGCTACACATTTCGGCATAGTAGTCAAAACTAACTGATACGAAAAAGCTACATTCAAACACATTAAAAAATACACATCGGTAGAAAATGATGAACTGATAATACGAACACATAACAGGTCTACATCGATTATCTCTCGGATAGAATAGTTACTGACACCGATCAATGTTGTTATTCTTTATTACTAAACTTAAAACGTTGGATAAAAAAATAAAAACAAAAACAAATACTTTTACACACATCGTCTTCATTTTTCGTTTAAAGAAATGAACGTTTAAAAAATTTGATTAACTTTCGAACGCAAAAACCATTGCATTGCCTTCTCCTCCGTGCGGCTTTATGATGTCTTCCTTAAGGTACAAAAACTCCACGAAGTAATAAATCCCCGTAAGATGGAGCTAGAGATTCCCCTAATGGGAGATTCTCCCTATACTAATACGGAAAAAATAAACATCCATTGACGAACTTCCCGAGAAAATTTTCCGAAAGTTCTTTCTTTCAAAGTTAGGTAAGAAAAAAGCAAGATTTCGTATTAGTATAAGAAGACTAGTATCCCGGGTAAAAATTTTTTACATGTTCATTTTCCCCATGAGTTACTGCACCTACCGCCCGTGCTCTTCCTCTTTCAAAATATAAGGGTGACGAAAAATAAAATCATACAATCCAAAAGGTTAAGTATCACTAAGTTGTAAAGCTCGAAAAGCTGATCAAAAAAATGTATGGGATCGCCTGTGTACGACGTGCCGTTACGGAGATATCGTCGATCAAAGATTTTAATGACGTCACACCCGTGCCCAAAAAGTTTAAGACCCAAATTTTTCGACACCCCACCTCCAATATCGGGCACCCAAAGCGACGTCAGTTATTCTCATTGGTTCTCGAGATATTTGCCCTTAAATATCGCGTTCTATTTAGGGTGCAATGCAATGTGCCCACTGACGTCGCGCTACTCCTATAATACTAATATCGCCTATATCTCGACAACTCAGTTACGCACGATCTAAAATTTAATCATAACATTTTCCATACGAACATTTCGTTCCCAGTCCTTTTATTCACACTGACCGAACTAAATTTGTTATGCACAGTCGCTATTAGTATATAGACTAGTATCCCGGGTAAAAACATTTTACCGGTTCATTTTTAGATGACGTCACACCCGTCCCCAATAAGTGACATGAGTTACACCCCCATCTTCACCCGTGTTCTTTCAAATTATAGGGATGACGAAAAATAAAATCACACAATCCAAAAGGTTAAGTATCACTAAGTTGTAAAGCTCGAAAAGCTGATCAAAAAAATGGATGGGATCGTCTGTGTACGACGTGCCGTTACGGAGATATCGCCCATCAAAAATTCTGATGACGTCACACCCGTCCCCAAAAAGTTTTAGACCCAAATCATTCGACACCCCACCGCCAATATCGCAATGATTATATGATTATTTATGATTATATCAAAATGATTTGTCCCAATCGCTTGTACCATGATCTAAAACCATGATTGGAAAATTCATTCTTCTTCGTCATTATTTTTATTGATACTAAATTTTCTAACATTAAAAGAAAGAAATCGTATATAACAGAAGCAAGTACATGATCATCAGAAACAGAACAAATGGTTGCAGAATGTAAAATAGCACTGATAAATAAATATCATGTGCCGAAACTTTCCCACTATACGATCAAGATAAGAACCATGGCTTAAATTCAGGCTGCGAATTCCAAAATGACATACGTAAAGCCAGTAACAATAATCAGTATGTTCCCCTAAAACGTACATGATGCAGCAAAAGTTCAACTTTGAATCACACATTGCACACTCTCCCTCCCCACCCACTGACCAAATAAAACAAACAAAGAAACAAAGAAAAAAACAGTACTAAATTATTAGAGATATGATATAGATACAGGAATGACTTAGAGAATCATCATAGAATTGGTAGATGTGATCATTGTGAAGATTAAAATGTAAAGACATTTAGTGGTCTCCCTCCTACTACATCCTTCCCCACTAACAAAACAAACAACATTATATATAATAGCAATAAAAACATAGCTTAAATAAAAGGAAAGATGAAATAACCCTAGGATGTGTAGTACAGTATGAAAAACTATAATTCCAGCTGGTGCTGTGGGGTGTAGGGGGAGAGAGGTTGTTAGATATTCAATCATCATTATGGGGGGGGGGTGGGGCTTTAACTTCCAATCCAATCGCAACGGCGCAACCATTTTTAAGTAAAAAAATTAATGCCACTTCGTTAACAATCCTTCAATTCAATTCAGTTTCTAAACCTCGCGTTCCATTGGGGGTGCCACGATTAAACTTCTGAAATATAAGAAAAATACCTCCACATTTTCCTATTAACTAAAGCTAACAAAAACAATACCTTCTCAGACTATTTTATCTTTCAAATCTTTATTCTGCTATGTTATCTTTCAAATCTTTATTCTGCTATGAATTGTGGAAATGTTAAAACCCAAAACTCCACTCGTGCATCATGATACAAAAAACATGTATCTCTTCTTCTATTACATTCATCTATACTACTCAATTTTCTAATCTAAAACAAAAAGATATCAATCAAATGCTATCAAAACAATATAATAATGATCTTGCTACCTTCGTTTCCCTAAAGGCGAACCTTAATAATAACAATCCACACACTACAATGAAATACCAAATAAACTGCTAGCTACACATTTTGGAATAGTAGTCAAAACTAACTGATACGAAAAAGCTACGTTCAAACACATTTAAAAAATAGACATCGGTAGAAAATGATGACTGCTATTCCAAAATTTGTAGCTAGCAATTTATTTGGTATTTCTTTAGTTAAAGAAGGAAATTTGAAGGTATCATTTTATACTTCAGAAGTTTAACTGTGTTTAGGTAAGAGAATACATTGTCCACGATCTCTTTTCTTAATCTCTTTTCTAAATCTTTTTTAGTAGCCAGGCAGCGGTGGATCTAGGGTTTGTTAAAAATTGTGGAGGAATTTCTGTTTTCAGTCTTTATCACCAATGGGATTACTTGCACGTTTTTCTTTTCTGGTTTAATAGCTAACATTCTCCTCTACAAATTTCGACATACCCTCTAAATCCACCTCTGCCAGGTGGTAAGAAATGTTTTGCCTAGCTTTTTTTTAACTGTACAACTTCTGAAATTTCTAAATAGGCGAAAGAGCACTGAAAATAGGGGAAATAGTATTCTTTGTATGATCGATTACAACATTTTTGTAAATAAACAGACTAATCATGGCAGTATATAGCATGTAAAATCATTTTATGGAGCAAAACTGTAAAATGTTTTTACACGCAACACTAGTGTTTATATTATTTAGGTAGTGTGCTTATCATCACCTTTGGGAATTTACCTTTTATATAATCTTGTCAAATTACTAATTACGAATTTGGTGAGTGCTTCTTATATACTTTTATACTTATCTATCATTTAGTTATAAAAATTTGTTTCGTTTTTATTAAATTAAGTTAATAAAGTCCAGTAAATCCTTTTTCTTTTCTTTTAATTCCCATGTTAGCTCCTTAAAATATGAGTGAATCACAGAAGCGACAGAAAAGACGAGCCATTAAAAGAAAAGTGGAAGATTTAATTGACTGTAACCTAAGTTGTGCGAGGATATCAATCAGGGATGACCAAGAACCACCGAGTCGTACTGAATCATTTGACATCGATCCACAATCGTTAGAATCTGATATTGACAAACATATGGATTCTGTTCTTTCTTTTTCTGATTGCTCTGAATCAGAAACTGAATCTTCAATGTTCAGTTAACTTTTTCTGGAAAATTGGCTGACTGGGCTCTCAGGTACAACTGCTCCAGGGAGTCAGTTAACAATTTGCTTCATATTCTTATTGAAAAAGGTCATAATGACTTGCCAAAAGATGCCCGAACATTATTGAAAACCCCTCAAACTATTGAGAATAGATATGGTGGCACATTCAAATATATCGGCATAGCTCCTGGATTACAGAAAACTCTGGAATGCTCGCCAGACATAATTTCTAAGTCTGCTTTAGAGATCTTTGTTAATGTGGATGGGTTACCATTACATAAGTCGTCAAAAGGGCAGTTTTGGCCTATTCTTGGAAGTATTGTTGGTTATCAGAAATTGCCTACTGGAAGGCTACAGAATTTAGACAATTTCTGTTATACACTGGCCCTGTTGTTTTGAAAAGTGTTTTGTCAAAAAATGTGTTCAAACACTTCCTAGCTTCACATGTTGCCTTTTCAATTCTTCTGAACTCAGATTCTGAAAGAAGAAGTGCTTTCCTGGAATACACAAGAAATCTACTTCATTGGTTTGTGGATAATTGCAAACACATACTTGGGGAGACATTCACAGTATACAATGTGCATAATCTTCTTCATATTTGTGATGATGCTCACTATTACTCATCATCCTTGAATGAATTGTCACCATTCAAGTTCGAAAATTTTATGCAAACCCTGAAGAAGTTAGTTAAAAATGCCAACAACCATGTGGTGCAAGTAGTTAAACGACAACACTGTTTTCAACAATCCATCATATCCACCATCAAATATTCCACAAAAACTAGGGATGCATGTTACCAGCTTCCAAGTGGCAAATATTGTATTTTGAAGGATAAGATTGATGAAGAAAGATACCGATGTTACTGCTTTGACAAATTCTTTGGAAGCTCTGTACACTGAACCAATAGATTCAAAGCAATTGGGCATTGGTTATTTAAAGAACATAAACGAACAAAACCTGAAAACCATACACACATATAAAATAGGTTATGCGATTATGCGATGTTAAGTGGCATTCTGTTTATTCTCGTGTCAGAGGTGTAGTACCAAAAATTGGTCGTATGAGATTTTGCACGAAATAAGAAATCGTTGTAATGTAACTCGTGACGCTTCGAGAGACTAAACGTTTGAGATGTTTAAGTGGGTCCGGAAGATGAACCGCTACTGCAACCTTGTTACCAGACTGCTGAAATTTGAATAATTTTGTAGAACTGATTAACATCTAAAACGGGCAGACTTCTAAAATGAGTTAACATCTAAGTCGATCGATGACGTCATGAGTCAACATCTAAAACAAACAAACTTCTGTAACGAGTCAACATCTGAAACGACACTACGAGTCGAGAAACGAGATTTTGGCTCCGAGTTAACTTCATAATTTAATTACCTACTTTTCTTTTGGTGTTCTGGAGTTGGTTATGTTTTTTTAATTTTTTATGTGATTATACAAAACTTATTCTATTTTCAGTTCCTGATAATACGCAATTACCAACTAATGAAGTTGTTTCACCCCCACAACTGCCTCCAGTTCAGTTGGAGTTCTTGTCACCCTAACCGCTGCACCAATTTTCACCCAGAGTAGATCGAGATCTCCCATGAAAAGAAATCTGAAGTAAGTAACATTGTTAATGTCTTACACTACTCATTTTAAGAAATTGGACAGAAGAATTAAATATTTTTCTCCTTCTATTAGTGTCAGTAATGAATTTATATTGGAAAGCCAGCCACAAGCACTAAATTTAGATGGATCATCGGAAGGAGATCTGAAAGGTACGTATCTTATTATATGCTCTCGACTGTGATCTCAATTCGAAATTAAATTATTCTACAATATTCTGACTTTTATTAGCAATGATAACAATGATGTTTCATCGACAGCAAAAAATGTGCCGGCTGCTAATAAAATGGAGGAGCGCCTAAATGAACTCTCGGCGGGAAAACTGGGTACTGGGTCTTCTACACATTACAGAAAATCAAAAATCTAGAAGAATTGAAAGACCTCGATGGAAGATACGAGTGAAAAAGATAAAATGGTAAAAGAAATAATTTACAGCATTATTATATTTTTTTATCAACTTAGAAAAACCAAATGAAACTTATTTAAATTAAACTTAGCATTCTATCATTAGATTTCAAATATAATCTAAGTTGGTGGAGGAAATTTTAAAGAAGCTGCTAGGTTAATTATGCAGTGGTAGGTATTTTAATAACTCTTGATGTCATATATTAAATATTTTTTAGTACGCTATTGTGAATACACCTTTCCCGAAATTTCGTCAATGCTTCGCCAAACTATCATGCCCTGCCTCGTTTTGATGTGATAATTTGATGGACATTAGCAAGGTATATAATTAAGTAATTACCACAAAACAATACAACGCATCAAAACGAGAAAGGGTAAGATAGTTTGACAAAATATTATCGTTTAAACTAAAATTCGGGAAAGGTGTATTGAAAATCTTTTTACATAGATTGTTTTCTACTGAATTGATGGGCGCCATGAACATGAAGGGCGATAATGGGAAGGGTTCTGAAAGATACATGTTTACTTTGTTTTAGAGGCTCTTAAGAGAAAATTTAAAGATGCGGACGAACAGACCATTAAAGCGATTATCGCTACGAAACTAAAAAATGCGCCTGACACAAAAGATGATGTTGGGCGTTAGTTAGTTAGCTATATAACATTATGATATTTTATTAAGTTGTAGATATGTATTCAATAGAATTTATTTTCGTTAGTTAGTTTCTCATTGTGTATATATATATATATATACAGTCGACTCTCGATAACTCGAACTCTCACGGGACCTTGAAAAAAGTTCGACCTATCGAGAGTTCGAGTTTTCGAGATGTTAGGTAATATAGCCGGTATCTCCAGTTCCGGCGTTTTTGACTCTCTCCGGGTATTTTTCGCTGTCTCAATGTATTACCGAAAGTGCAAAAATCGCAGGGTGTACTGGGTAGACAAGATGTTAGGTTAAATCAAGAAGAAAATGAAAATGACACAGAGGAATTTGGAGCAATTTTCTTACTTATCATTTCTTACGAAAAAAAACAGTCATACAACTTTGTTTCAAGTTTTCGCATTTCTCAAGGATGAGTGTACTTTCGATCTTCAGTACAAGTGAGTGGATTTGCTCCCCATGTGTACTGAAAAGGGAAAGGTCTTGTAGAACTTCTAATGCATTTCCAATTTCACTGGCTGAAGGGCGCGTATGCCAAACACTCTCGTCATCTTGATCATCTTCCTCACTTTCACAACCTTCCTCACTTTCACAACCTTCATCAACTTCGATCAATTGGGCGATGATATCTTCATCACTTTCTATTGTAGCGGATGTGACAACATCACTATCCACATTAGAAAAGGCTTCAGCTGATAGATTTACTTCGTTATCCAACTCATTCAATCTATCAATATCTTCCTGTAAACTTTTGAATGGATCATCATAGTCGTTTACTGCTGCCTGTTGGTTCGATATGCTGATGTTAGATTTCTTAAAACAGTTAACAATGGTTTCTTTCGATACAGCGTTCCATGACGATACCAAGTGTTTCATTGCTTGGAGAATGCTTATCTTTGGAAGTGACTTTGCGCCTTCTAGTGCTTTGATACAAAGACGAACGATCTTCTTTCGGTAATGAGCTTTGAGACTTCGTATCACACCTTGATCCATTGGTTGGAGGACAGACGTTGTATTTGGAGGCAAAAATACCAAATTGATGTTTGTAAGGTTATTGATTTCAGGATGGGCGGGGCAGTTGTCAATCAAAAGCACAATCTTTCTGTTTTGAGCTCGAAAAGAAGTGTCTAATCCTCTTACCCACTCTTCAAATAAATCTCCTGTCATCCAGCTTTTCTTCTGGGCTCTATATCGACAGGGAAGATGCTTCACATTTTTGAAGCACCTAGGTTTTTTGGATTTGCCGATTACAAACATTTCCAACTTTTCCCCAGTTGCGCTTGCGGCCGCCATCCCTGTCAATCTCACTTTGCTGTTCTTTCCTCCAGAACACTTTTCTCCAACCAGGTGGAATGATTTGGACGGTAAACACTGGTAGAAGAGACCAAACTCGTCGGCGTTGAATATGTCTTCCAATTTGTAGTTTGACAACAAGGTAGGCAGTGTTGTCTCATTCCAAGGTGCTGTCATTTGATTTGTTACGCTAGCACTCTCTCCACTGATGGCTTTCAAGGTGACCCCATTTCTAAAAAAGATGGAAAAGTAAGTCTAAGCCTTTGTCTTCAAATTTAAAATAAGAAGCCACTGCATTGCCGAAAATTCCTTTTTTTATCTATTTGTTGAGCGCGCGACTGCCTCTGGAGAAGACACCTGAAATGGCACTTAAAATTGCAAACGTTTTTATCAATGAAGATGACCCAATCCCCTTAATTATTATGTCAAGTACAGAATTGGAAAGCTATGTCAAGGGATATCATGTTTACAAAGATATATGAACGCCAGTTGTGAACGAGGAATTGAAAACTGAAATGGAGCCAGGTAATGTGAAGGACAAATATGCAGTTTGTGTCAAAAAGAACACATCGATAGTAGGGCATTTACCACTCGGTACCAATGGAAAGTTTGCCAAGATGATTTTCTTTTTCCTCAGAGCGGATCAAGATGCAAAATGCAATGTTGTCATAACTGGAAAGGCGGTAAATCTTGGCGATGGGGACGGAATGCAAGTTCCTTGCAAGTTGAAGATCTCGGGTACGAAGAAAATGGTGGAAATCTTATGTAATAATATTCAATGTTCTGATACAAAAAGTGCCAAGTAAAAAAAAATGTTGTTGTGTTACCTTTTCTTCCAATTGCCAAGCCAACAATCCGATGCTTTAAACCCCTCAATCTTTAATTTCTTTGCGAATTCCAAGGCTTTTTCTTTAAGAATGGTGCCATCAATTGGAACTTGTTGACTCCTCATACCCACAAACCATTTAAAAACAGCTTTATCTACCTGATCGTAGTCTCCGCAACGTGTGCTTTTTCGTGATGAAGACATGCCTTTCTTTTCCAGTGAAGTTGTTAATTTATTTTTATTTTTGAGCCATGTTGAAAGGGTGTTTTTTTTAACACCGTACTTTGCTGCAACGTCCTTGTTTTTCATACCTTTTTCCAAGTCTTTTAGGGCTTTACATTTAATCCCTATGGATTTATTGTCTAGCTTTCGTGGTTTTACAGGCGCCATTTTAAATTTTTTTTTGTGTTTTGTTTTTCATGCGTTTCTTCTGTGTTTTGAAAATTCGAATTTTTCGAAAACATTCGAAATTCAAACGTTCGAATTACAACGTCTTTTCGAATTTTTTTAAAAATATTTGAGAAAAGTTCGAGTTATCGAGAGGAATTCAGCGTAGGGACCGAAAAAAAGTTCGACCTATCGAGATGTTCGAGTTTTCGAGATTTTTTTTGCCTCAAAAGGGCTTGTAAACTCTAGGGACCTTGAAAAAAGTTCGACCTACCGAGTTGTTCGAGTTTTCGAGTGTTCGAGTTATCAAGAGTCGACTGTATATATATATTTTTTTAGTCGGGAAATGTTCATGTGTTTTGAGCGATTAAATGTTACTGATGCGAATATCACATTCAGTTATTGGTGTCGGCATAAATCTTTTAGAACGTGAACCTCCTATACAGATCACGGCACTTCGTATCAGGCTGAATGATAGTCGTATTTTAACCCAACTGATCACTTCACCTTTGGAGCGATTTCTTTTAATGGCTATCAATTCGGATATTTTCGACATAAAAGTCGACGTTTCTCTAGACATTCTACCATTGCTTGAAAATATGAGCAGAGTGAAGGATCCATACTCGTTTTCCAAAACAGCTTTGTTGTACTTTCTCTTTTTTTCTTTTTCCATCGACTGGAAGAGTGAATTCATATTTTGGTTAATATAACTTGGAGCAAATGGGTGAAATACCCGTACATCAAAAAATGCTCTTTGTAATGGTTGCCAAAATCCTCTAGCACTCACTGGTGTATTTGATAAAATAGGTTCGACGGCTATATCCTTGCAAACCTCAGATAGCATTTCTGCGGTCAGGTCTCGTAATTCATTATGTCTGAGACTGATGAATCTACCAACTTTACATTGTAATGCATGTTCAATGGAGCTTTTCTTTGAACATACACATATCGATGGTAATCGAGATATATTCCAACCATAACGTAAATGAATCGCATTTTCGTTTATTGAGTGCGAAGTTCTGATTTTTCAATGGTAATGCAGATAACCATCCGGAGGCGCCATCACTGCATGCGATGTCGTTCGATTGTAATTGTATTGTGTTCATTTCCGATCTCAGATTTTCGAGTAAATTTTTATGTAAATTTTAAATTATTTTTTTTTTACGCACTGTTCCACTGATTATTAAGTTCCGACTTTCACCAAAAAATTAATAATAATTTTAAAAGCATTTTCATTTGCAGCAATTTCTTATTATATGAAAGTAAATAAAAGTACCTGTAATAACATTCATCTGACGCTACAAAAATTCTCTAAGAAACCAGATATCCGGTCCGTATCAGACAGTGGTCTCTAGGTTGCTAAAAACTCATCCGTACATGGCAGGTGCAATAGTTATGCGAAAATTATCGTTTAAACTTGACACGTCTAGACGCGCTGACCGTCAAGCCCCCGGTTTCTAGTTTATTTTCACCCCACGGTAGGATGGTTTGACATAATGTAAGCGTTTAAACTAAAATTCGGGAAAGGTATATTGTGGGACACAATGCGTTTGTATTCTTTCAAGTCAATTACTTGATTATATATTTGGGCTTGACCGTTTGATCATTTGTGATAATTTTCATGAAATCATTGAATCAAAACAAGTATGATAGCATAGTCAGTAACTCACTATGATGTGGTTATAATATCGATGTTTATAAAAAAAATTTGGAAAGATGAAATTCTGTTTACCCCTAAATTCAAGCTTTTTGTTCCGAAGGATTTTATTTGGGAAACAGGCGACAGCACAGAGGGAAAGGATGTGGCAACCAAACATAGTGGTCGGCAACAATTCCGATCATAATGTCAGGTGTACATCGTTCCGATTAGCTTCTGTCCTGTTATTTTAGCGCTTCTCAGGAAACTGTCGGCTTTTGCGTAAAATGCACAGATTTCCCGTGGTGTGCGTCGTGATGCGAAGAAGAATTTGCATTCTGATGGTAACATGGTGCAGAAAAAACACATAGGACACAGAAACTGCGAGACAAACATTCATACGTTTAAATTATTTCTATATTTATGTCGGCGTTTCAGTCACTAGGAAGAAACTTTCGTGAAACAAATATCGAAATTTGAGGAATTAACTTTTAAATGACTCTTTACGCGATTTTTTTTGCGAGGAAAATTTCCGCGCTTGGCAGTGTGATGGAAGATTTTTTTATCACACAAATTATAGAAAAAGTAAAATATTTTCCAGAAGATAAACTGCAAAACAAATATTGTAAAAAAGTTTATACTTTCGGGAAATAACTTTCGCGAATGAGCCCTTTTAAGATTTTTCGCGAAAATTAGTTCTGCTCAATCAATGTGTTTCGGGAGTGCTTTGGGTGTGGCAAAATATTTTGATCAAAAAAGTAAAATTTAGGTAAAAATAATGCAATTTTGGCCAGGAGTGTTGTTTAGAGCAAATAAATATTTCTTCAACAATTTATTTTGCTTATTCTGCAGATGAGCTCTACACAACAGATAATCTGTATGCTTAAAGTCGAAATTTTATCATTCGCAGTCAAAATCGATCGGAACATTCTACATTGACCAATCAAATATTCAAAATTAGTCACATCTCCAAAAGAATGTATAATATATAACACTTTTCACTCTCCGAAAGACAAATAGCGAACAACCTCGAAGCCTGGGACTCCTGCTTTTTCAATAGATAAAAGCTGTGTTGCGCGGCTTACTTATACTTTTCATTAATTTCGTCACTTTACAAACTATATCTGGTTTCTCATCGTAAAGTAAAGTAAATTATTGTTCTGTTTATCCAGTCATTAGAAAATTCTATGGCCTATTTCTTTGATCTTTTCAATGGACAAATTTAATCATGCACTCACTTTGATCACATGACATATTACAACCAATGCACAGTAATTATTTTCTATCATGTGATCAAAGTAAATGCAAAACAAACTACAGTTAGATAGTTTAAGTGAAAAACTTGTGACGTAACACTCTATCATTCTTAACTTTTATCATGCATTCACTTTGATCAGATGACATATTACAGCCAATGCAGTAACTATATTCTATCACGTGATCAAAGTGAATGCAAAACAAACTACAGTTAGATAGTTTAAGTTCAAAATACCAACAATAGAACTTAACAATAGACTTTCCCAGACCAGGGAATATTCTAATGACTATGGTTTATCATACAAAGGAACAAACACAAAATGCATCAGCATTGTTTCACCTAAAAAGAAAGTTTTCACCAAGGCATTATGAAGTCTTTTACTTTTCACAACCCATTAAAAATCTTCAGTCCAAATCTTCACCAAAATTTATCTTCACGCGTTTTCGATATTGATATATTCCACCATTATTCCATGTTTATGGGGTCCAGACTTTTAACTCTTTAAGTCAAGTCAAGTACAGGTTGACATTCACTAACGTCCACTAACTTTTGTTCCACATAAATCTTCGTTCACTTGTTGTTTTTGGTGACAATTTTACCAGAAGGGATCGTATTAGATTACCAATATTTAGAAGAGCGCAGAAAGCAAATTCCTTTTTTTAATTTTCTTTAAGCTATTTGCATAATAACACCGTGATAAACCATGTCATATTTTCAGCGTGAAACCATATTAAAAATGCTGGGTAATGCAGTGATCACTACAGCAACGTACTATGATTTTTCAGGATAAATAAAATATTAAAAAGCCAGATGTCCAAAGAAATACCATTACTACTGACAAGTTAAAAAGACTAACTACACCTTCACAAATATCTCACACAGAATGAAATTCTAAAACAACTGAAATATTTTTCATGAGGAACTCGCATGAAATCATTCGCAAAAAATGAAATGAATTCAAAAACGGACACATTAAGAAAACTAAACAGATTTCTCATTATAATTTTAAACGGACATCCAAATGTCGTCACGAGCAAGAAGCGAGGCGTGATCTTGTCACGCGAACATAGTCAGGTATTTCATCGAATTCTTTGACACAGTCTCCGAAGCTGTTTAATCGTCTTCTTTTTCGATCTTTCATCATTTTCGACATGTGATCTTCTTCGAATCCGTCATTTCGATTTTTAATTTCCGATTCATGATCATCAGCCTCATCGGACAACTTCTCAAATTTATGCAAACGAGGACTATTGCGATTCGGTACTCCACCAACCCCATGTAAATTTCGAAACCGTTTCTTCCCCTTTTTCACCAGCCTGGATGTAACCGAATTGTTGGAAACAGGGATTTTGTCGATTTTCTTTCCATCCTTGTCCAGAACACAAACAGCATCATCCCTATAGTAACCATTCATATGGATGTTGTCGTCGTAATTAACGTTGGATTCGAGGTAACTCGAGATGAGCTCAGGATGTTGAACATCTATATCTGGAGTAGATGCTCGTCGTTTTTCAAATGCAGGATCAGGCTCTAACAGTTCAAAAATATTCCTATCCGGTTCTGTTTTGATAGTACTTTCGTTTGTATCTGTCACTATTCCTGAATTCTCGTCGTTATCCAGGTATTTGACGCCAGTAACACGAGCGATATCTTTGATGTCGAATTTTTCTAACTGACTGCTGTTCAACAGTTCGTCACCTTCTTCTAAGGTTGAATCAAAAATGTTCAGTTTTACACCATGTTCATCTTCATATTGTTGATCAGTCTGATAGTACTCAGAAAAACAACTAAACCGAGTCGTTCGATGGCGTATAAAATCCAGATGATGACCAGATAAATCTTCGTTATCGTCAAGAAGAATGTCGTTTTGTTTATAAAATACGTCCACGGAGAGACGATGCAGTTCTTTACGCATTTTTTCACGGCGAACAATCATATAGCACAAATTTCGGAGCTATAAATACATTAACACTGAAATATCAACAACAACAACAACAACAACAACAACAAAAACAACAACAACAACAACAACAACAAATTCGAATTTGAAAATGCCACTGACCCTTTCCAAATCTTGTCGAAGAAGTAGAAAACGTTCCATTTCCAACGTTTTTTGTTGATTAATAAATACAACACCCTAAAAACGTAAACAAGGTTTGCTAGTTTCAGGTGTGACATCTCATACAGAAAGTGATCTTTTCTCATGTACCTGTTTGCCACTTAATTTCTCTTGCTGTTCAAGCGTTAATTTTATCAAAGGGACATTTTCATTCGCCTAAAAAAGAAAAACAAATCATGAGGAATGGATGCAGCAAACATTATTCCAGATTTCATACAAACGAAACATACACGTCTCTTCATGGCCCAATATGAAAGCAAACGACGGCATGATTCTTTGCATAGTTTCAGTTCACGAGATGCTTTCTTGATGGAAACCAATGAGTAAAATTCCGACTCCAATTTACGTAGTCTAAAATGTCACAAAACAAACAATAAAGGCTTATATATTTTCAACCAACAACAACAACAACAAAATAGCTAGAAGAAAAGAAACCCCCTTACTCTTTAAGTCTGTTATTTTCAAAATCTTCACTTTTCGTTCTGTTCAAGTTATTATCCGGGGGTACAGGAGTACAATGTTTTGAACAAAAAGACTGAAACAAAGGGAAATGGGTATTGGTAAATAAATCAATCAACAAATGAACAAACAATAGTTAGCAGGAAGTAAGGTGAGTTTACAATGTGTTGGACATCATTTTGTTCTGGAATGACAACAGTTTTCATTTCTAATCCATCCTTAACTGCACAAGTCACGTGATATGCTCGCACACATCTTTTCACCTGAAATACAAACATCGGCTGTATAATATCAAGTCATAAAAACATTTCCCATAAAATCCATTGAAGTTATGATTACGTAGCAATATTGCTATGCCTATGAAAAACTAACTACCACCAAATTCAAAGTAAATTCAACTTAATTTCCTTGATTGAAAAACAAAGAAGAGCTTGTTTCCACCAGTGTATAACTTATATTATAAAGACGGGTAGATATCTCTGGAAGTCAATCAGCGATACACAGGTGTCTTTACAAGCAACACAAACTTTTGACTAAAGCTCAATGTTGCTTAATTGTTCTCAAATCCAGTTGAGCCTGGGCTGTTGTTTAGCAGAGCATCGCGTTGCTTATAAAAATACGTGTAGTGTTATGGGGTACAATAACATAGAAATCAAAGGCGAAGAAACTTTTCAATTTTGTTTGAGTTAGGGGAGGTTCAAACTGCAATATATATAATTATATAAGTTATATTATATATAAGTTAACATTACTAAATTATGTTCTATATATTTGTATGATCGAGAAAAAACGCGAAATGTTTGATCGATCAATTTAAACAGTTCTAAATTAATCTCCTAGAATGTATTCTTATTTAAACAGAATCCTGTTATTTTAACAAATCTGAATAAATCAAAAACTGAGAGGTTTTAAAAATCACAATACATTTCAATATCGTGAAACATGACAGGAGACGGAAATAAATATTTGCTTAATTAAAAAAAAGCGAAATGCTTGAGTTTTAATGGACATGGTGGTAAGAGATGGTGAACTCATTTATAACTGTACTCTTGTTTGAAGGATGACATAATTAACAGGTAATAATGTCAAATGATCGAATGAAAAATATCAACATTGAAAATTTTCCGATGAAAATTTATGCTGCTCCATATCCTGAATGTAGAAGACCTGGCATATC
Organism: Turritopsis rubra; assembly: GCA_039566895.2. Lineage (NCBI taxonomy): Eukaryota > Metazoa > Cnidaria > Hydrozoa > Anthoathecata > Oceaniidae > Turritopsis > Turritopsis rubra. Next base: position 3,042,841 of record CM077625.1, on the reverse strand, counting down.
TTATCAGCAACTCCATTCGAAATTAAATCGGATCATGAAGAATTCCATAAAAGAAAGCAACCATTTGATCAGATATATTGACATTAATTGCGAGTACCAGAAACGATTATGTGATTTCAATATCAGTGTTGCAGAAAAACAAGCAGCCAAGTGGAAACAAGCGATAAAGTACAGCCGCCATATGGAGGGTTGGATGGAGAAGAGCGTAAAGACAAATCAGAAATGTGGAGGAGAGACAGAAGGAAAGGAGGCTAACAAACACAGACTTGTGAGCAGTGAGATAAGAGATTCGAAAGATCATTTCGAAAATAAAACTGATAGTAACAACGATGATACATTCAATGAGAAATCGAAAGACGAAGAAGTTGTTTGTAACTATAACCAAACAAGTGTCCCATTCGAAAATGAAATGGATAACGGTACAGGTGAAAAAACGACTAAAACACCAGCAGCAAAGGATTTTGTTGAAGGAAGCAAAGAAAACAGAGATATAGAAGAAAACATGAAAAGATCTGTTCTACATCAAAACAATAATAAAAGTAGCAAAAGAATAAAACACTATCCAACAAGAAACGAAAACAGGATTTTCTATCAATATCTGAAGAAAAAACGAGAGATAGAAAAAGGTTTGAGCCAAAAGTTCCAGCGCACTTAATTCAGTTATTTAACAACAATGGAAAAACTTAATCTTATAAAATAGTTAGTTAGTTTCTTGTTATACATTAACTACCAAAAATTTGGGCGGATAAAATTTGGACCAAACTATTTTGGTCGAAGTTATTTGGAACAACTTTTTACAATTTGGACGTGACAAATTTTAGTCCAGGTCAAATTTAGTCCAATTTTTTTTTTTTTTGCTCTTTAAACTACAAAGAAGACTGAATAAAAGTTAACGATTAAAAACTCATAAATTTTTACATAAAATAAACTTCTACTTATCAAGTAGGAAATGTTATATTGGAAGCACTTTATTTGACAGTATAAATATGTTTGCAGATCTTAAATGAGAAAAAGAACAAAATGTTTTTTCGGTGATTTTCATCTCATTTTTTACATCTCTTTTTATAAAAATTGTAACCAACCAACAGAAACGAAAGAAGTCCCTAAAAACATCGAACCATAAACTTATATTCAACTGAATCAGCTTCCTTACTAAGTAGCACTCCGTGCTGTAAAGGCAAATAATATCAGTTCTACTCTAGTTAACTAGTTTTTAGAATTTAGTGATGCTCTGCCGTTAAAAGATTTTCGGTAACTGAGGTTGAATGAATGGTGAGTTTTTTTTAAGGTTTTTTAAAAACCTATTTAGATTTAGACAAAAATAAAAATCCCGTAGCAAAAAAATTGAGCGTGACAAAATTTGGTGCAAATTTGGATTTAGTCGAAAGAACTTTGGGCATTGATTTTGTCCCAAAATTTATCACGCCCAAATTTTTAATGTATACTGCTTAAATTATATACTGATAAATAGTGATGTATATGTTTTTTCATTACGCCCTATTTACGCCCTATTTGTGTCAATTTCAACGTAAATAAAAACAGAGTGTGTCCAATCCACGTTAACGGAACTGAGATATTTCGTGTCTACATCATCAGTTGTTAAAAAATCAAAAACTTTTGTAAATACGATACTCACAGAACATTGTATACAAGCCCCCATCTTTTCCCGGCAGATATAACACATTAAGTTCCATCGACTGCCCTACAAAAATATATATGGAAATACGTTATTCTGAACAATCAGTATGCAGAAGCTGAAGTGTAGTAAAGCAATTACAGGAATTTTGTCTTTTGTTATCCTCTCGATATATCTCACATCTTCAATCTTCACTTCTGGAATCCACCAAGCACAAATAACGTGTATCCACTCAAATGAATCTCTGGAGAAAAAATTCATGTTCGTTGAAAGTAATCTTGTTCATCAAATGTGTGACACAAGTTAGAAACATTTTTAAGTAGGGTTTTCAACAAACAGATGTGACTTGATAAAACATTTTGTAACAATGTTGAAAATATTTGTTTCGGCCAAACTTGTACATGTGTCCCCAGAAGATTTTGAACTAATCATGACGCGCACTGTTGAATAAGTACTGATGAAACATACTTCATTCTCTTCATAGCACCACCTTTGTTCGGACACAAACAGCAAGGTGGAGATAGAATACCGCGAGAACAAGGGTTACAAAGCCATGACCCTTCAGGTATTTCTAAAACTCCGTAACAATGCTATAATACAGAGAGGTAAGAAAAAATATTGGAAAAATAAAAATTAAGAAAATCGACGAAATATTTTTCAAAAATATTCTTCACCTGATGTACACACATCATACATGCATCACAAAATATGATTTCATTACCATCTTCGGCATCAGGCTGGAATAAATGAATACAATCAAGATTTCAGCGGGTGAACCAAAAATACCTTTCTGAAAGTATTAATAAGTAGCTTACTGATAAACAAACATGACACGTTGTAGATTCATCATACTCAATACTCAAACCTTCTTTTGTTGCAACAGCATGCGCCATCTTTTCAAAACACTTTAAAAGAGACATGTTAAAGATGAAGCAAAAAATTTTCACTGAAGAAGAAAAATAACACTGACGAGAATACGTGAAAAACATACTTCTCGTTCAAACCATGTGATGGCGCGTTCCATGGTGAGTTCGTCAATAGTAGTTGCTGAAAAAGCAAAATGATTTTCATAAGTTGGATTTACAAAACACTTATCTTACATCTGGAAAATCAAAATGATATAAAGAATTATTGAAGACAACAACAACAAAAACAACAAAAATAACCACCTTTCTTGATAGACCTTATTGATGACAATCCTTTTAACCATTCCACGTCTTGTTCATCCAAATCATAGTTGCAAGATGTGTTGCTTCGATCAATTGAAGTCAAATACTTTTTCTGATCAAATTTGATAAAATCTTCAGGCCTGTATACAGAAATAAGTTTAAACAATGAGAATTAAGGTAGGATAGAAAAAATTGCAACAAAACTTAAAACTTAAGAAAAGAAATTTTGGCAGAAAGAAAATTTGACAGATTTGGCAGAATTAAATATGGTGAATGACAACTAATCTTAATTTTGGTGGAAATTCAATTGGCAATAATATGAGTGTTAAGTTATGAGCAAAAAGTTTTGTATTGTCTTCAAAACTCTGACGTTACAAATGTGCAAGGCAATATTTTTGTTTCAACTCTGTTTCAACAAGTTTTCAAGCTTATAAACACACATGCTTTTTTTGTATGTTGTTCATGTGTTTGTTCACACGTTTATTATAGTTTTTATTGGCTTAAAAAATGATCCATTGCCGTTGGATATTAATTTGCATTCTTTTTGGTTACAAATTAGAATATTAAAAGAAATAGAATATGCAACATCTGGACTTTGACCTGAAATTTAAGAAAAATTTAAGAAAAAACAACATAACATAAATAAATATATAATTTCTTGAAAAGAAACTATCTAAATGTAATAACAGTAAAAGGAAAGGCATTTCACCCTCATCCAGATGTATGTAATAAATATTGTAGGGAGTTGTTTGACAAGAATGAAAACTATGAGTTCACGAGACCCAAAACTGATTTCTAGGCCTGGTTGCCTATGTTTTCATTTTGTTAAAATAAGAATCAAAATGTAGTTTTGTAAAGCACGCAGGTGTGTGTATCACATTAAAAGAACAAGCTTTTGTTCAGTTTGCCTCCCTAAAAGAACTTTCACTGCCTCCGTTCATATTTTGTTTTGAATGAGATGCACTTATATTTTAAGAGAGAAGGAAAGAGTTGGATAAAGCCATTTTATTTTAAATCATGTACACTTTTATTACAGCCAAAGTTGTTTTTTCACGATAATTCTCCTTTAAGATTATGATATCTCAATTTTGTCATTTTGTTGTTAGTACCCAGTTCTTCTAATTTATCAAAATATAGACGCATTTTCATGGAAATGTTTTGTGGTAGTACTCTTAGTGGTAGTATATATAGTCAAATTAACGTTAATCTTATAAATCATTATTCATTTTATAGTTTGCGATTGTTTGAAAAATAGGCTGCTTGTTAATCAATCACTTACAAAGAAAATGGTTCATCAGTAGGAAGATCTATATTTATTTTCCTAAAAGTAAAAGAAGTTTTCTATTAACACAACCACAAAATGACACACATAGTCATATTGATATATTTTGGTGTGCACTCAATACAATTGTAATACTCAGCAACTTATGCACCCAACATTTAATTACTTCATAACAGAACAAAATGATTCTCTTGTGATAGGTAAAATGAATTGGACATCATCAAAATACTTTTATGACACGACATGAGATTTGATGAAATTTATGAAACAAAGACTCAATGATCTTTATCAGAATAAATTCTTCCAATTGTCAATTTTTAAATGAAAAGGAACCACACTTACCTTGAAACAGGTTTCAATATACTTTCAGGATTAACTGGTACCTAAAGGATATTAAATCTCATTTACAAAACGAAATGTCCCTTCACATTATAATATTATGTTTTACAAAAATGCCATTTCATCAAAACCAAATTATTAATCCAATAAAATCCAAAACATACTTGAACTCCTTTTTCCCACTCTTGTCTCCAAGTATCTTTTAATGTCATGTATTTTCCAGGTGGTAATTGCTGGGATTCTGGTACTTTCATAGCCGTGATAAAGTCAGTTCGAAACACCTTCATAGTAAAGGAATAAGAATATCAAAGGCATTATTGGGAAAAAATGTAACAAAAAATAAGAAATAAACAAGAAATTGATCAAAACTATAAGACGCAAAAATACAAAAGCCTTAGAATTTTACCTCAGCTAGCTTCCTTCCATGATTGTTTTTGCAGTTTTTAGATGATGACTTTTTGGATGTAATGGGAGAATCAGAATCTAAACATTGGATATAAATAGAAAAACTTGCTTGCTTTGCATGGTAATTACAATGGTGGACAAAACCTATCAAGCTTGTCAAAAATATGATGAAGATCTTACTTTTATCTTCCTTGAAGTACGATCTGGTAATACTAAATAAGTTAATTGTTAATTATAAACAAGATTATAGCTGAAACATGACTGTTGTTATAAATTTCTCAATATAAGAATTAAAGGAGAATATAGAAAGACATTTTACCGTTTTATTCATCTATTGAACACCATATCAAAATCAATATGGGAAATTAAGACTTCAAATGTTACGAAGTACTACAGTCATTCATGTGTTGTCATTCGGATAATGTTAGTTTATTATAAGTGTTCATTAGAATTACTTTACACTCATATGTTAAGTAATAGGTATTTCATCCTGTTTCCTGATTTTCGTATAGTATCATGATGAGGTCTCTGAGGAAATGCATTCTTTGTGAATAATGGCAACATCATTAAGTTTCAAAACAAAACCAAATTACATTATTTTTTGGAAATGGTGTATTATGGAAATTACAAATCAATTCTAAATCTTATGTCAAGATGAAGATGAAGCAAAAAATTTTCTCAATCATTCTCACTTACTATTTTTCATCAACTGCAACCATCTTTCTCATATCCATAGCTTAAAAGAAAATTCATAAATAAAATCTGACAAAATCAGATTCTCACTAAAATTAATAATACAGGTCTCTGAATTATCAGCCCTCCTTATTTGTACCAATGTTTGATAAGCACCAGACAAAAAGAACAAAGTTATAAATTAAGGATAAAGCAAACTCGCTTCCTATCCTGCTTCTGTCTTGAATTCCACTTTCGTTCCATGTTCTTGCGTTGTTTGTTATTAACACTTACTCAGAAAAAACTATGTTACGCATATTTTATGTTTCATAACTCAACTCTTTTTATCTTTGGGCATAAACGATTTTTGGTGTAACATGCCTTGAATTTAAAATGTTGGTTGGTTGATAAGTTGGTTTTACACAACCTTAAAGAAACTTAGTCATTGTAAAATCGGAAGAATCAAGAAATCGTTGGCCGCTTCCATGAATTGTTAGTCAGAAGGAACTGTGTAATTGTTAGAACTGTGTAATTCCCAGTCATGGTAAACTCATTCGTCCAATATCACACATTGTACTGTTACAAGAGGTGGAAGTCGATTCATTGTCAAAGAACCCACACTCTCCAAAATCCAAGTTTTGAGGGGAGCCAGATGTTAATGCCATTATTGTGTTATTGTTTATGTTTTATCTTCTTATACTAATACGCAATCTTGCTTTTTTCTTACCTAACTTTTAAAGAAAGAACGTTAAGTAAAATTTTTCGGGAAGTTCGTCAATGGATGTTTGTTTTTTCCGTATTAGTATAGGGAGAATCTCCCATTAGGGGAATCTCTAGCTCCATCTTACGGGTTTTTATTACTTTATGGAGTGTTGTACCTTAAGGAAGACATCATAAAGTCGCTCGGAGGAGAACACAATGCAATGTTTTTTTGCGTTCGAAAGTCATGTGAAAATATTTTCTCAACGTTCATTTTTTTAAAGAGAAATGAAGACGCTGCGTGTAACATTTTTGTTTTTTGTTTTTAATATTTTTTTATTCAACGCTTTAAGTTCAGTAATAAATAATAACAACATTGATCGGCATCAGTAACTATTCTATCCGACGAGATAGTCGATGTAGATCTGTAATGTGTTATCAGTTTAGCATTTTCTACCGATGTCTATTTTTTTAATGTGTTTGAACGTAGCTTTTTTGTATCAGTTAGTTTTGACTACTATGCCGAAATGTGTAGCTAGCAGTTTATTGGGTATTTCATTGTAGTATGTGGATTGTTATTATTAAGGTATTAGGGAAACGAAGGTAGCAAGATCATTGTTATATTGTTTTGATAGTGTTTGATTGATATATTTTTGTTTTAGATAAGAAAATTAAATAGTATAGATGAATGTTAAAATCTTGGTTACATACATATATACATGGTTTTTGTATCATGATGCACAAGTGGAGTTTTGGGTTTGACATTTCCACAATTCATGGCAGAATAAAGGTTTGAAAGATAGAATGTCTGAGAAGGTATTGTTTTTGTTAGCTTTAGTTAATAGGGAAATGTAAAGGTATTTTATTATATTTCAGAAGTTTAATCGTGGTTAGATAAGAGTATACATTGTTAGGTAGGAGTATACGTTCTATTATTGGGGTAATACCATTCTTAGAATGATCGATCCATTTATACAACAACTTTATGTTAAATATGATATAATTCCAACATGAAGAAACACAACAATTTTTGTAAATACACAGACTTATCATGGCAGTACATAGCATGTAAAATCATTTTATGGAGAAAAACTGTAAAATGTTTTTACACGCTACACTAGTGTCTATTTATTACTTTTATATTTTAGTGTTTTGCACCATTTTTGTTTCTCAGTTGATAGTAGCTTTTGTTGAAATAACACATAAAGTTGCGTCAAAGGATGAAAATGTTTTAATACTCGAAGGACATATTTTTTTTTATATTTGTGGGTTTCTACATACATACATGCCATCGTTGCATATAAGTCTAATTATCATTTATTTATTTTGTCTTGTTGTTTGTTCAGGTTTATATTCATAGTTTTGTTTATTTTTTGTTTGTTTTGTAGCCAAATTTAAGAAAGATAATTTTTGTAACAAATCTGTGTCGTGTCTACACCCACAAAGACAATATATGTGGTAATCACTAGGTATTTCTAATTTTCAGGCATCTAAAATGTTTTATCTGTTTTTCATTGAAATAAGAGCTATTAAATATATGAATTTAAAACAAGACACAAGGATAGAATTAATCGAAAATGAAGCTTTCTCTACATTTAATGAATCAATAAAGCTTCACAATTCTATTCAGTGACTCAGTCATTCCTAAATTTATGTTTAAGGTAGTTATGCAATAATAAAGGCAGACTTCCCGTCCTTGATAATTTCAACTGATTTGTTATTCATCTTTCCTTTCCATCTGCCATTGTGCAAAAGAATATGATGACAAACAAGTTTTAAAATTACTGCAGCATTAAAGTTAAATATACATTTTGTTTATTGATCTCATTTGATTCAGAAAAATGCCAAAAATGCAGTAAAACAATTCATGATAATTTTGCATGTGGCAGCACTTTTGGCACCAATGTTTTCCCGAATCATTAGATGGTATTCAAAAACGAATAAGGCCATCCTCAAATATTTATGTCGGGTTCATGTTCTCTTGAACGTTAACGTTTGTTTTGTTTTCATAGCCTTAAGTGACCGGCAGTTGACTTGCCCTTTTATTCTGATTATAAAGAACAACAAAAATGTTGCTTACCAAACATATTTTTAGCGTGTTTTTTGAACAGTATTTTGTGTGGCAAGCAGTGTATAGACATGTTTTTAACGTTTTACCATGTTAATTACAAGTCTAAAGGGACCACTTTCAAGGGACCCTGATGTTGGTATTTTAGTAGAAAGCTCACTGTATGAAAGGACCACCTGTATAAAACAACCACTTATCCAAGATCTCCAGAAAATCAACAAATTCTGTTAAGGGTATAAAAGAGAATTAAAATACTTGTGAGCATACGTGCACATCCTCACAGAAAATTGACTAATAATTTCACGAGCAGAAACACTCTCGTAATTTTCAGTCTGGGTCACAAGCTCAATAGCCCAGTAATATCTTGATCGGATATTTCAATATTGGAAATTTGAACTTCCCGGTCAGGTATTTAAAAATGAAAAAAAAATTCTGTGCTTTTTTATTTCTGTGCTTCAAATTCATGAAGATTACTGACCGCAGGTGGTTAAAAACATATTGCACAAAACCCATTTTTTTTATTTTAACATAGATTAGACATGTCCACATGTTGCAGATAGATTTCAGTCCAGAATAACTTCATTTCAAAACAGTCTCTTCATAAACCTAGTGGCCGTTTTTACACCAGCCCTTTTTTATTTTTTTTTAAATTCCACAAGTAAACTTACACAGACAAACATCTAATGCCTGCCCTGTTAACACCAAGCCATGAAAATTAACACCAATAAAGGCTGGGGTATAAAGGGCCAATAAGGTATACAAACAGACTGTTTTGAAATAGGACTATTGGAACCAAATAATTTTGCTTCCCTTCTGTCCACACATTGTGGTTAATTGGAGAGGAATCGTGTCACTTTTATCTAAAAATAATTAGAACCTAATATTCTAAGTTAAGCAAAATGAGCAAAAAGTTTAGACACAACGATAAACTCAACATAACAAAATGATAAAACTAAAATATCAATGTAGGATGCCGTAAAGCCTTATCAATTTAGGCAGAAAAAGGCAACTTTCAAAGAGCTGAATAAGCTGAATACTGTGCTCTAAGGTCTCTAGAACGCTTTTGATTTACTGAAATTGTTTTGCTGGTAAAAATTTCTAATTCAACTGTCACATACTATTTAGAGATTTGCTTCCCTCTACCACTTCATGACGTAATATGCAAGTATACTCATAAAAAACACTAAGAAACTTCAGATATAAATGTTCTGATCAATGAAAATAAACATAATTATGAACGAAAGTAATGTCACACATCTCAAACTGTTTAACATGCTTTTTCTCTTCTTCTTCTTCTGGACAACAATTGTACTCTCCAGTTCAGCAACTTCTTTCTCACCTTTTTCTGCTTCCTTAACGTTCTCTCCCTTTGACTAACAACTCTCTCATTTTGGTTGCATCACTTCCATCAGACGCTTTCAAAGAATAATCAATAAAATCCTTAAGAGAATCAACTAACTGTTTCATACTATCTCTCTTCTTTTCACATTCCCTGATCTTATTATTTATTGTTTATTTATTTATCTAATACTATTTGTTTACTTCATCTACAAAACCAAACAGCAATATTTAAGCAACAAGAATGCATTCCTTTGTATTAACTTTTCTAATTTTCCTACTAAAAGAAGATCACTAACCAGTCACTTTTTCTTAACTTCTTTAACCATTTTTCTTCACCAGGTTTGTCTTGGTCATGGCAATGCACTCTCGTTACCTTTTTAGTGCATTATCCTTGATGCAATCTTATATATTTTACCAAAAAAGTTAGAAAAGCTAGAAAAAAGAAACACACTCAAAAATTTTGTTAGATATTATCTATAACTCGGATTCTTGAAAAGACAGTACAATATTAAATTCCGCCGTGAACATTAAACATATATATATATACGTTTATATACTTGGAGAAATTCATCCATTTATATATAATTCAAACAACTTTTATCCTCCTTTTAGAATAAGATTAAAAAGGGTAGCTTTCATTTGTCATGCAGCAATTAAAAAAAAAAAAAATCTAGCTAGCTGTAGCTATATGTAATTATACTAATACCAAATCTTGCTTTTTTCTTAGTTTGGAAGAAAAATGTGAGAAAATTTTTCTTGTAAAGTTTATCAATTGTTTTTTTTTTGTACTAGTATAGGGGGAATCTCTAGCTCCATCTTACCTGTTTTTATTACTTCATGGAATGGTGTATCTTCAGGAAGACATTCATGCAATGTTTTTTCTTTCTTTTTTGTTTGAAAGTTCTTCAAATTTTCTCAACATTCATTTCTTTAAACAAGAAATGAAGACACTGTGTATTTTGTATTTTTTAATTCAAGTTCAGAATAACAATATGGATTGGTATCAGGTATCAGTTAAGTATTCTATCCGATGAGGTAGTTGATGTAGACCTGTTATATTTCCGAGATATTAGTTCATCATTTTCTACAGACGTCTATTTTTTAATGTGCTTGAATGTAGTTTTTTCGTATCAGTAAGTTCTAACTACTCCTATGCCGAAATGTGTAGCTGTTTATTTGGTATTTTGTTGCAGTGTGCGGATTGTTGCAATTAATATTCTTTTAAGGTCGCTTTTATTTAGGAAAACAAAGGTAGCAAGATCATTATATATTGTCTTGATAGTGTTTGGTTGATATCTTTTTGTTTTAGATTTAGAAAATTGAATAATATAGATTAATGTAAAGCAAGAAGAGAATGTGAAAATCATGGTTATATACATATTTACATAGTTTTTGTATCATGATGCACAAGTGGAGTTTCGGTTTCTGAACATTTCCACAATTCATAGCAATTTGAAAGATAGAAACGTCAGTTTGTTACCTTCGGTTAAGTAGGGAAATTTTAAGGTATTTCTTATATACTCAGATAGGAGTGTTCATTGGTTAGGTAAGAGTAAGATTGTATTGTTTCTTTTCTAAATCTCTGAACATTGGAATTTTAGCTTTTAGTTTAACTGTACAACTTCTGAAATCTCTAAATAGGCCAAACAGCACTGAAATAAGGTAAGGGTATATATTCTCGACAGGATCTATTCTCGTCATTAAAAAATTGAAAAACATTTAAATTGGAAGCTTACAGTGTTGATCCAATAGTTTAAATTTGAAATATCACTTAATAGGGGGTAGATTAGAGAGGCCTTTAACAAAATGAAGTCGTTCATATTCAAGTGTGCTGTTATCGTCACATCTTGTTTACTTCTGGAACGGAAAGATTGGTCATGGGACTTCAAACCATGACTTTTAAATCCCTGTTTTGAAAGCAGATTACCATGGACGTTTTCCATTCCTCGGTAAAAGAATCTAATCTTAACATGTTTAATAACCAGCTTATTATCAGAGTTTGTTTGCATCATGATGTAATAGTTATGAAAATGTTACAAGTAGCTTTAAGGGTAATTAGCAGAAAAGAAAATATCATGACTATTTAGGTCACATGGTTTTTACGGTATCTAGTTTGTTATTTTACTGTTCAGTGTTTTATCCCAAAATGTTTTTGAAAATTTTGCATGTCGAGAATAGATTCTCCGGGCGTTCGTCTTCGCCTCCATTTATGTAATCTTCAAAGGAAAGACATGTTTTTATATTTATTACAAATGTTGCTTTGATATTGTATTTCATATCTTACATCATTTTGAACGTGAATTAGGTTTTCTTTTTCACTTATTGGACGTTACAGTAAATGTGTCGAGAATACACGATTTCGGAGAAAATGTAGCCATTATGGGTTTTGATGTTTTTAATAATCTAAGTAGGGCATATTTCACTGGATGCACACTTTTTTCGCTATGTTTACATAGGAGAAGTAAAACCTGTCGTGCGAAGATGTCTTGATTGTTGATTTTCTTCTTTTTCTCGTACCTATTTTTATTCTGGACTGTTTAGAAGAACTTTCTGCACTTGGTCCGGACTTTTTGGAAGAAAATCGGAACTTTTAATCAATTTTTCCTATACTGTCGTCAGGCAAAGCCTGATTTCAACCTTCCCTACCAGGGAACCGTAATCACATTAGAACCCGAAATGACTGCATCTCCGAAATCGTGTATAGAAGATGCCCTTTTACCTTATATAGCTAGGGATAATAGCATTCTTTGAATATTATGATCGATCCAAAAATATTTATACAAAAATTTTGTGTTAAATATGATATAATTACAACATGGAGAAACACAACATTTTTGTATAGCTATACAAAGACTTATCATACGCTATACTAGCGTGTAAAAACATTTTATGGAACAAAAATGTTTTTACATGCTACAGAGAAGAGTAAATATTATATTATAATACCTTCTTCAGGGCTATCTTTGGATATTTCTTTCTGTTTTAGATTCATACCCATTAAGAATAGTGGAGAAAAACTTTGCACAGCGGCGGTAATTAATGTCTCAAGATACCATTAAAGATTGTCAAATCAAAAGGATAGTTTCAACGAAGTTTTCACAAAACTTTAGCTAAGCCATTTTGATTCGGCGCCTTATTTCTTTTAGTCCCTTTTACTCGATTGTTTTTTTTCAGTCTGGTCAAATGCAATAACAAATACTCGGGAAGTCAAGACTAACAATGTCTCACCACGCACAGCACGAAAGTCTCTCTGGTATCAAGAATCTCTTTGGTATCAAGGCAGACAAACATTGAGCTTATTAATTTTCCTTTTTATTTTTGCTCCTGTTATGCTTTTCGTCATGATAATATATCTCATGAACATCTGGCAGGTTTTTCATTATATTTGTATGTAATTTTATATTGTATATTTTATTAGTTGGTTTTGAACTAGCCTGGATTATAGGATTTCGGAGATCCTGCAGCCATTATGGATTCTATTGTGATTTTGCGATTACGTACGTCAGTGGGGGGAAAGTTGAAATCCGGCTTTGCCTGCTGACCATAGTCACATGTGACTATCGCCTGACATGACGGCTTAGGAAAAATTAAGAAGATTCATTTAAAACTGTTTTTCTTTCAAAAAATCCCGACAAAATAAAAATAGGTACAAGAAGCTTCTTCGAAGAAGAAGAAAACCAACAATCAAGACATCCTACTTCGCCACACACGGACGGACGGACAGGCCTTACTTCTCTTCTTCTGTTGTGTTGTTTGTGTAAACATAGCGAAAAAAGCGCACATACAGTGAAATAATCTGCCCCACTGATGTAATCAAAACCATAATAATGGCTGCAGGATCTCCGAAATCGTGTATTCCATTCCAAGATCCACTGATCCACTCCAATGTAACATTTTAAATGATTCTCGGCAGCAAAGCAGCATGGGGGGAGGTACCTAGAGACCTCCTCTCTCTGTGTGGTGGGTACTTGTAATTACATTGACAACGAAGAGATTTTTGCACGATTTAATTTCACGACATTTCTTCGGGATTATTTAAATTAATTAAACTGTTCGATTTGTAGGTGGACGGTGTGTGTGATGTGGTCCTCGTTCCCTCAGGGCCGCTTATGCACATTCATTTTTTGAACGTCTTTTTTAACTGAAAACAAAGATCTTGTATTGGTACTGCTTCGATAGCATTCCTTTCTTTCTTAGCTCATCGATCAAACTATAGTATAATATTATATTATATTTACTCATTGTTCATTCAATTGACAGTTTCTCCCTCGCCTCCTAAATTTATGGTGCAAACCTTATAGATTTTGTCTGGGAAAGTGAGGCTGCAGACAAGTTATTCCTCGTTCTTTCAAACATTTTTATAAAACTTTTCACCGTAAATTCATAGTGAAGAGAAATTGTCAGCTGAAGATACTACTCTATAATAATGATATACTTACAATTCAATGATATATGGCTACATTGTGTAATGATAGTTACATCGTAACCGTTTTGTTACCATGTATTAATATTTACTTACTAGTCGGTGGTGATGTTACATCGCTGCACCATGCGTTTTAACACCAAAACAGTTGGAACACGTGTGTTAGCAGCAGTGAAAAGAAATAACTTAACCTCTTTTATTGTACTTGTACCTGAGAACACTTAATTTTCTGATAGATGACTAAAGAGAAATATCACTTTTGTCAGTTTTGGCGTTCCATAAGACCGAATCACCCGTGGCTTAGTGACGAAAATTAAATTCACAGAATTAATAGTAGTACTATATGTTTTATAGAGCTCGAATACTACGAACTGTTACTGAAATATTGTTGATTAAAGATTTTGCTGACGTGTCATATGCATGATGTGACGTTAAAGTTCCAAAAGTTCGCAAAACTTTGCGCCACATGCTTTGTGGCCAGTGAAGATTTCAAATGGTCAGTTATTGCCATCGAAATGTTTGCCTGAACAACGTCGTTCGTTTGGGTACACAATGTAGTTTAACTTTGTTTGCATAAAAGCAAAAAGGGGCCAGCGAAGTGATCCTGCAATCTTCAAAATATTATAATATGGAAATACAAAAATGATAAAAATAACCCAATGGCAGTTTTTTATGAATCGTTTTCGTGACAAAATGTGCGGCACTAATTGCTTTCGATTACACAAACTCTCTGATGTATAGTCGGCTCTCGTTATCTCGAACTCTCAAGGGACCGAGAAAAAAAGTCGAGAGATGCGCGAGAGAAGTTCGAGATTGCGAATTCAATGTCTCAAATTTTTCAATTCTTTCCTTTTCAATATCTTTTATCGCCTCATTCATTTAGATGCAGGATTTGACTGGCACCCACAGACTAGGCAGATTGAGCAACACGAATTCTGCGAAGGGAACCAATCGGTTTGGAATACCGAAGTGCTTTTTATGATTGGATAATAGGATAATGGAGTTTTTCCCGTCATCGGTTTCTGTGTCTTGATTGGATTAAAGTTTGTATTTTCGAACGAAATGAAGAAACAATCCAAAAATTAAAATGTTGAAATTGTTTTCGTGTTTTCGTAACAATATTTCATGAGCAAATCGAATGTTTAATATTCGAAAAAATCTACACAAGAAAGAAAAATTCGAAAGTACAGTCGACTCTCGATAACTCGAACACTCGAAAACTCGAACAACTCGGTAGGTCGAACTTTTTTCAAGGTCCCTTAAGTTTACAAGCCCTTTTGAGGCAAAAAAAATCTCGAAAACTCGAACACTCGAAAACTCGAACATCTCGATAGGTCGAACTTTTTTTTCGGTCCCTACGCTGAATTCCTCTCGATAACTCGAATTTTTCTCAAATATTTTTAAAAAAATTCGAAAAGACGTTGTAATTCGAACGTTTGAATTTCGAATGTTTTCGAAAAATTCGAATTTTCAAAACACAGAAGAAACGCATGAATAACAAAACACAAAAAAAAAATTTAAAATGGCGCCTGTAAAACCACGAAAGCTAGACAATAAATCCATAGGGATTAAATGTAAAGCCCTAAAAGACTTGAAAAAAGGTATGAAAAACAAGGACGTTGCAGCAAAGTACGGTGTTAAAAAAAACACCCTTTCAACATGGCTCAAAAATAAAAATAAATTAACAACTTCACTGGAAAAGAAAGGCATGTCTTCATCACGAAAAAGCACACGTTGCGGAGACTACGATCAGGTAGATAAAGCTGTTTTTAAATGGTTTGTGGGTATGAGGAGTCAACAAGTTCCAATTGATGGCACCATTCTTAAAGAAAAAGCCTTGGAATTCGCAAAGAAATTAAAGATTGAGGGGTTTAAAGCATCGGATTGTTGGCTTGGCAATTGGAAGAAAAGGTAACACAACAACATTTTTTTTTACTTGGCACTTTTTGTATCAGAACATTGAATATTATTACATAAGATTTCCACCATTTTCTTCGTACCCGAGATCTTCAACTTGCAAGGAACTTGCATTTCGTCCCCATCGCCAAGATTTACCGCCTTTCCAGTTATGACAACATTGCATTTTGCATCTTGATCTGCTCTGAGGAAAAAGAAAATCATCTTGGCAAACTTTCCATTGGTACCGAGTGGTAAATGCCCTACTATCGATGTGTTCTTTTTGACACAAACTGCATATTTGTCCTTCACATTACCTGGCTCCATTTCAGTTTTCAATTCCTCGTTCACAACTGGCGTCCATATATCTTTGTAAACATGATATCCCTTGACATAGCTTTCCAATTCTGTACTTGACATAATAATTAAGGGGATTGGGTCATCTTCATTGATAAAAACGTTTGCAATTTTAAGTGCCATTTCAGGTGTCTTCTCCAGAGGCAGTCGCGCGCTCAACAAATAGATAAAAAAAGGAATTTTCGGCAATGCAGTGGCTTCTTATTTTAAATTTGAAGACAAAGGCTTAGACTTACTTTTCCATCTTTTTTAGAAATGGGGTCACCTTGAAAGCCATCAGTGGAGAGAGTGCTAGCGTAACAAATCAAATGACAGCACCTTGGAATGAGACAACACTGCCTACCTTGTTGTCAAACTACAAATTGGAAGAAATATTCAACGCCGACGAGTTTGGTCTCTTCTACCAGTGTTTACCGTCCAAATCATTCCACCTGGTTGGAGAAAAGTGTTCTGGAGGAAAGAACAGCAAAGTGAGATTGACAGGGATGGCGGCCGCAAGCGCAACTGGGGAAAAGTTGGAAATGTTTGTAATCGGCAAATCCAAAAAACCTAGGTGCTTCAAAAATGTGAAGCATCTTCCCTGTCGATATAGAGCCCAGAAGAAAAGCTGGATGACAGGAGATTTATTTGAAGAGTGGGTAAGAGGATTAGACACTTCTTTTCGAGCTCAAAACAGAAAGATTGTGCTTTTGATTGACAACTGCCCCGCCCATCCTGAAATCAATAACCTTACAAACATCAATTTGGTATTTTTGCCTCCAAATACAACGTCTGTCCTCCAACCAATGGATCAAGGTGTGATACGAAGTCTCAAAGCTCATTACCGAAAGAAGATCGTTCGTCTTTGTATCAAAGCACTAGAAGGCGCAAAGTCACTTCCAAAGGTAAGCATTCTCCAAGCAATGAAACACTTGGTATCGTCATGGAACGCTGTATCGAAAGAAACCATTGTTAACTGTTTTAAGAAATCTAACATCAGCATATCGAACCAACAGGCAGCAGTAAACGACTATGATGATCCATTCAAATGTTTATAGGAAGATATTGATAGATTGAATGAGTTGGATAACGAAGTAAATCTATCAGCTGAAGCCTTTTCTAATGTGGATAGTGATGTTGTCACATCCGCTACAATAGAAAGTGATGAAGATATCATCGCCCAATTGATCGAAGTTGATGAAGGTTGTGAAAGTGAGAAAGGTTGTGAAAGTGAGGAAGATGATCAAGATGACGAGAGTGTTTGGCATACGCGCCCTTCAGCCAGTGAAATTGGAAATGCATTAGAAGTTCTACAAGACCTTTCCCTTTTCAGTACACATGGGGAGCAAATCCACTCTCTTGTACTGAAGATCGAAAGTACACTCATCCTTGAGAAATGCGAAAACTTGAAACAAAGTTGTATGACTGATTTTTTTCGTAAGAAATGATAAGTAAGAAAATTGCTCCAAATTCCTCTGTGTCATTTTCATTTTCTTCTTGATTTAACCTAACATCTTGTCTACCCAGTACACCCTGCGATTTTTGCACTTTCGGTAATACATTGAGACAGCGAAAAATACCCGGAGGGAGTCAAAAACGCCGGAACTGGAGATACCGGCTATATTACCTAACATCTCGAAAACTCGAACTCTCGATAGGTCGAACTTTTTTCAAGGTCCCGTGAGAGTTCGAGTTATCGAGAGTCGACTGTATGTCAAAATTATTTAGAAACAAAAAACGTTTTTGACTAATGAAAGTCAATTATTTTTGAGTTTTAATACATCTTCCTATCGAGGAAAATAAATCGGGGAAAAGTCACTTTATTTGTATGTGACTAAAATTTTCCCCGACTTTTTTATACCCCGATTTTTCCCCGATAAGAATTATCCTCCGGTCCCTCCACCAAAATGAGTACGTACGTGGTTGTGCCATGTTTAGCATGGTACAGATTTTAACTTGGGGTGGAACATGACCAGTTCAACATGTGAATGTACAAAGTCCACATAATACGTATGCCATCAGAAAGCAAGGGATTTACTTACGACTGATTTGTGTTTTGGAAAAGGAAAATTGCATCTTACACAACACATATTATATTGTGATTTTTCAATCACATGTTTTAGTTATATTATATTAAATTATTATAAACTTGTAGCGCAGATCCACATTTAATTATGGAATGAAGGGGAGAGGATGGAGTTATAAATAAAAACAAGAAGCATCTCCATCATCATCATCATCATCATCATCATCCTAAATATAATCTCTTCACGAATCAGAGCAGGACAGGAGCCAGAAATACTGACTTATAGCCTTTTACATATCCTAATCTATATATAACTCTTTATATATACTCTCTTATATACTCTATAATATAAACAAAATGTAAACAATATTTACCCGTCTATACAAACGAAATATGAAATTGCCATAATTTGATCGTGATGAATAAGGTGGCGTTCATACAATTGAAACTTGAAAATATACTTCAATTGAGGTATCTGTCACTCAATTGGAGGGATCTCTTGATTGCAGGTTTTCCCTGACTGATATATAACGCACTAATTGTTCTTGAAAACTGGATGACATATCGAAAAATATGTGGTGCCACCACACACTTTTCTTTTTGTAAGAATGGTGTTTGTTAGAATCATGAAAAAGTGAAAATATGAGTTTTTGCTTTTTAGTTATTTCATTAGGATGAAATTCTTACAAAGTGTATTCAACTTTGTAAGCAAAAGTTCAATATGAGCATATTGTTAACTTTTTGTCCCATTTCATCTTCAATATTCTTATAAAGTATATTCTTATAAAAAGAAAAGGGTGTATTTCCTTTTTGAACCCCCTGTCTTTTTCACTGCAATCCATTCCAAATTGTACGACAAAAAGACACAGCTACACACTATTTTAAAGTGATAGAAATCTTTAATATACATGATTTTATTATTTTGAGAAATATCTGTTCTTGGAAGTTATTTTGATGTTTTTCACTATTATTAAGTTCCTTGGAACATTTGGAATAGATTGCAGTGAAAAGAATTGGGGGGTACGAAAAGGGAATAGCGTCAAATATTTTTCCCCATAGTGCATGATGTGTGTTTTATACCACCACCTCCACCCCCACTCAACCACCACCATCCTACTAAAAAATACACCATAAACAAAGCAAATGGAAATTTCTTTTATTGTGTGTTGCAGCTCTCCACCTACCCATTTATCTTTCCTCTTGTAGGGACTCACCGAGTGGACCTCTGTTATAAAAGCTATAGGTAGCTGGGTTAAATGTATAGCTATTATTTTAAGAAAGAATAAAATTTAAGATGAGTAGTAAGGATGATGTCAAATTAGCAACACCACCACCACCTTCTGCCATAAAAAGCTTCATTGCTGGTGGTGTTGGTGGTATATGCCTTGTAATTACTGGACAACCACTTGATACAATTAAGGTAAAACATTATTATATTATTGTTTATCCTAAAAAACTCAGATTGTATATGATGATGACGATGTATGTGAACATGTGTCTCTGGGTAAACTGGGATGTTTTCTGACTATCTGGGATGGTCCCTAAAATCTCTGGGACTCATACATCATGTATAAGAACTTACACTACAGCCTGAAAGAAACAAAGGGTCTGTGTCTTAACAGTCTTTTGTGTTCATGTGTTTTCATGTTCAATTCCATTGCCTGTTTAAGGATAAACATAGGTTCTTTTTTTTACAAAAAAAAGATTTCACATTTTTTATATGGTTCTATTGAAAATTTTATGGGCTTTCATATGGTACAAGTACCAACATTTTTTAAGTTCAAAATTTTGAAAAAAGGGGATTTTCTTTTTGGATACATATTTGTTTTACACATCTTTTACAATTTGTACACAGAATATAGTAATCAATACTATCTTGTTGTCATGGTAATTGAGCCTAAAGTTTTTAAAATATTTTCACTTTCCTTTATGTGAAAATTGAATAGGAGGTCAACTCTTTGTTTCAAAAGTATGCAGAAGTAATGTCACAAAAAAAATGATTTTCTCAGATCGGTTTTTCAAAGTTTTTACGTAATCACTTTGCAGTTTTAACCAGTCAAAAGCTAGCCTAAAAAAGGGTTCCTCACTTTAAAGGATTATAGGATTATTATGGTGTTTTAAAAAAACATGCTGCAAAACCATGTATATTTATCCTTAAACGATGATAATGATTATAATAACAGATAAAACTGTACATGAACACTTTTGTCTTTTTATGTACAAATTCATTCCTTCATGAATGTGTACAGCTTCTTTTGGGCTGTATATACTGTACATTTCTTTGTAAAACCTGGATGTTGAACACCTAATGTTATAAAAACAGAACCTTCCTCAATTCACTCCTGTGCGTATCAAAAAATTAATGAAAACCAAGGAAATTTTTTTAACAAAGAGTAGTGCACCATGAGTAGCACAATAGTGATGAAATGACCATGACATTCTTTTCATTACAACATCCATGCAACAAAATGAACATAGCCATGAAACATTGTTGCACCAAATGTTGCACTTGTTTGACCAACACTAATGGTGATTTCATTATGTTTCTGATAATCATTCTGGGAGTGAACTGCAACTAAGTCTAAAACATAGTCTTTTTTGAAAAGCATCAAATAAAGTATCAAATAAATAAATTAATTCTGACGCAGCCACCACTGGGCTTTTAAAAAAAACTGTCAGTGGTCATGTGTTCCATGCACATATTTTTTAATATAAAAAACCTCAATAAACTTTTAGAAGCAAGTTTCTATAACAATTTCAGTTTTATTACCAAAGGTTTCTTAATAATTAAAAAGTGCTTTTCAACTTGCTCTGAGATGGGAAGTTTGTTACTAATGCTAGAAAGTTTCCTATAAATTAATTTTCTTATAAAATAATTATGTTTATGTTACATTTGAAAAATGTTTATAAACATTGGTGTCACATAAGGGATTTAGGTGTGTTTAGATAGGCATATCACTTTCGCCTGAACTAAATAGGTAAATGTATCAATCAATAAACATAAATTATATTTTTAGGTTCGCTTACAAACTCAAAATGTGAAACCAGGAGAAGTCCCGTTATACACTGGCACATTTGACTGTGCAAAGAAAACTGTCCAACATGAGGTATATATGAATTTAAGTAATAAGTTTTCTATATTGCACACAAACTAACGAAACCTTTCACTATCATCTCACTGTAGAAATACTAATAATAACCAGACAGGAACTGAGGTTTTGCTGAAAAACAGCTATTGTATGTGTAAATGTTTTCAAATGATTTTTTAAAGGGTTTTCGTGGTTTATATAAAGGCATGGCCACTCCTTTAGTTGGGATTTCACCTATATATGCAATATGTTTCTTTGGATTTGGTGTTGGTAAAAAGTTACAGATTACACATCCTGGTCAAGAATTAACGTAAATTCATTTTTACATTATTTGTTTGTAATGAATTATTAATATGCACATTTACTTAACACTTAAATGCAGAAATGTCAGAGATTCAACACTGAGTGACAAAGAAATTTTGAAAGATCATATAAAAAACAATTTGATAAAAGAACTTCATGGAAATGAGAAAACTTGAAGTGCTATTTTGAAGTTATCCTTTGGTGCAAATAGAAGAATGAGATTCTTGTTTAAATTATAGGCAAATTTGAACATCTGAAAAAAATGTATGTTGATTATATTTGTTTAGTCTTCCACAAATATGGAATGCAGGAATGTTGGCAGGAGTTTTTACAACAGTCATTATGGCACCTGGCGAACGCATCAAATGTCTTTTACAGGTTAATCTACAAATTTCATGTGTTTTTTTTCTTGATACTCATGATCGTTCTTTGTATCTTTTTTATTGAAAATTCTTTCAGATTCAAGCTGGCGATCCTTCAAATAAAAAATACAATGGTGCTTTGGATTGTGCCAAAAAGATTTACAAAGAAGAAGGGCTATTTCGTGGGCTTTACAGAGGCACTGCTGCTACCTTACTTAGAGGTGACATTATTTGCATATACTCCCCTGCAACCATAAGCTGCAAGGTACTCTGCTGCAAATACAATCACATAGTTAAACTTCTATCACTGTATATACAGATGTTCCAGCAAGTG
Organism: Turritopsis rubra; assembly: GCA_039566895.2. Taxonomy (NCBI): domain Eukaryota; kingdom Metazoa; phylum Cnidaria; class Hydrozoa; order Anthoathecata; family Oceaniidae; genus Turritopsis; species Turritopsis rubra. The sequence goes on along the minus strand of CM077625.1, from coordinate 3,020,461 downwards.
GTGCCTACTTTATGGGTTATGAAATGTTGCTTAGATCTCTAACTCCAGAAGGGGAAAGGTACATACCAGTTAATTTAAAGTTTCCTGAAACTGTGAAAACTGTTACCTGATGCAAATAATTTAATGCAGGTAGTGCAAACTTTATTTTCTATCTCCATTTTTCAGTCGTGCGAATTTGAGTCCATTACGGATTTTAGCTGCTGGAGGTTGGTATTGATATTGATTTTAAAATTGACTTGTGCTTTTTATTTTGCTATAACTTTTAGTAATACTATAGGATTACTAATCAATTTCAGGAACAGCAGGTATTTTAAATTGGATGGTTGCAATTGGTCCAGATACATTGAAATCTCGCTTCCAAACTGGTGAGAAACGTAATTTTAGCCTCGATGGTACAGTTGGTGATTCAACTGTGCCATAAATTGCATTTTATTTACAGGAGTTATGCACGATTCGCTCAGTTAGTGGTTTAATTGATAATGATGATGTTTATGATACACATCTTTGATTTTTGTTACTTTTATATATTGGACACTGAAAACCATTTCAAAACTTTGCTTTGAGTGAGGAACTGGAAATTTGTTTCAAGTATGTTCTTCATTTTATATATTTATGTTCTGTTTGTAGCTCCGGCAGGCACCTACAACGGCATTAGGGATGTGTTCAAACAATTGGTTTGTATTTTTGATGTTTAATTTCTTATTTATGTTTCCATTTATTTTATGTCATCATTATTATTGTTATTTTGTGTTTTTAGATACGAGAAGAAGGTGTTTCTGCTCTGTTCAAAGGATTAACTCCTGTTATGCTTCGTGCTTTCCCTGCTAACGCGGTTTGTATCTTTATCATAGCATTAGTTTTTTTGGGCAATTTTTCTTTCTTATTGTGAAATCTAAACAAAGTCAATAAAATATCGTACTTGTTTGTTACCATTTCAATGAAATCAAATAACTGTAAATAACTGATTAAACGCCCTGGGTGTTTATTTTAAAATCGAACTTTTGCCATCGGCTTTTATTCGCACATGGGCGTTTGGGCGTTTTTTTGGAATTGGATGTCTATTATTTACGGTCTTCTTTCCTACATAAAGTTGGAAGAACAATTCCTTGTTTTGAGGTTTTTCAAGCTCAATTTGTTGAATTCCGTCAATTCTTCAAAGTACCAGCAGAATTGGTGTAACGGTTCTTGAAATATTGTGTTTTGAATTTCGAAAATGTAACTTTTGAGAAAACCAAGTTTGAAAAAAATCCAAAGAACTTCCGAATGTTTTTCGGGATTTAAAGCACCTCCACGGCTTCTAACATCGATTTAATGCAAGATACATCACCCACAAACGCCCTTACGCCAAAGATGCAAAGAGCGTTGATGAATGCGTAACCACAGTTACAGTTACCACAGTTTTATTGATGTTACAGTGATAAAGAGAGAAAATTAGCTTGGGGGCTGCAGAAATGTCCCAGGGATTGAGAAAATTGTTCGAGATAGAGGGTGTTCGAGACAGAGACAGGCCACTGTACTTCGGTGAATAGAGGGCCAGCGAAGTATAGGAATCATTCTGAAAACAAGGAACTAGTAGTATCTTTTAAACATAAAAGTTTAGACTGTAGTGTAACACCGTTATACCTTTTAAGATTTTATTATAGGCAAAATAAATTTATATTAAAGGTTTGAAATGGACAAAATATGAATCCAGACCACTTCAAGTCCCTCCTCCCATATCACCTACCAAAAATTGTGGTTACTTTTCTCTATGTTTGGCAGTTGTGTTTTAAAAAATTAAATTGTTTTGTTTTTAGGCATGTTTCCTTGGATACGAATTAGCAATGAAAGGTTTGAATAATTTCGCGCCAAATTGGTGAAACCTGTGTGAAAGGAGCGCTAAATTGGTGGCACCTGAAATGGAGTGCCAAATTTATGTAGCGATAGAATTTTTAATGAAGTTAACATTTTAAATATTTTCTGTAATTGTTTGGAAGGACAAAACACAATGTGTTACACCAATTAGTTATACCTATTAGCTATGATTTATGAACACAGAACTTATAATTTTTGTTTACACTAAGTTTGATAAATATTATACGCAGTTTGTGAAATAGCATATCAGTCATCGGCGAACCATGTGTTGTTCTATCATTCATGTATAAAGATGATCAGCTATTGTCTCCTTTTTATGTAATAAAATGATACAATATAGAATAATTTATCCACCTCTTTCAATTTCACTTCCAGGGGATCCATAACACGTAGAAAATGGAAGAGTTATTCTTGGGATTACTGAAAATATAGTTATACCTACTTTATATTAAGTTCCACGTAAGGGAACGTGCAATGAAATTGTGATGACTTAAAAAGTATAGAACATTTTAAAGCACTTTTTGTCTCCTGTTTACTTAATCCTCTCATACACCATGAGAATGAGAATTATTCCTCTTTCTCCCTGTATTTCATTTTCGATGCTGTTTTAAAAAACATCTCGAGGAGAAGAGCGGGGGTTACTGCCACTTTGACAGAATTTGCGCAGCGGTGGTTTAAAATTACAATTTTCGGGCGGACTTCCAGCCAACCCTCCCGACTGATGACTGAAGTTAAAGATAATTTGGTGAAATTTTGCTGACAATGCAGATATTCAACAAAATTAGAAGAAACAAACCCGAATATACGTGGAGTATTGTCTACACGATATGTCTACTTTGCATTCCACTTGACACGGGATTTCAGTGGTGGTATATACAGCTGAAGATTTAATTTTTAGCAGACATAGATCATCCGGTGCAAAAATATTTTTCCGCTAATTAGAGAGCTGTCCGTTTTTTTGAGATTAGTGAGGTTTTCAATGATTTTTTTGCTACTATTATTGAGAGTCTTGGAATTAAAATGTCTACTGATACAGTTGAAAATACTTTCTCATCTGATGACCCAGTTACAACTGCCATCAATAAATATAAAAACCATCCAAGCATTTTGCAAATTGTTCACACAAAAGAAAAACGTCACCATTTTCATTCAATCCTGTTTCACTAATTGATGTTGAAAATGAAATTTAATTAATAGATAAAGGTAAGGCTCATAAAACAACTGATCCCCTAAAATTATCAAAATTATAATTATGAAGAAGAAAATTATGACATATTTGCTCAGTTCATTAGTTCAAACTTTATCTCTCGATATCAAAATTTCTTGAGGAACACTGAAAACTGCTGACATTAAACCGTTGTTCCAAAAAGATTTTCGCAAGGAAGGACAGGAAAACTACAGACCAATTAGCATACTACCTAATATATCGGAAGATCTATGAAAAATGTTTGTATAAACAAATATACACTTACTTTGAACAGTTTCTTTCAAAATATTAGGGGGGCTATCTTACAAATAGAAAACAACGAGTAAAAGGAGTGTACAGCAGATCCTGGTCGGAAATAAAAATCTGGGGTGCCTCAGGGATAGATTGTGGGACCCCTCTTATTTAATATTTTCTGGTGCGATCTTTGAGGTACCAAACTATGCAAACGACAACACTCCATATTCCACAAGAATGAAATTAGATAACGTTCTTAATGATCATCAAAATGCATCAGAAAATATATTTACATGGTTCAAAAACAATGGAATGAAGGCCAGCCAACAAAAATCAAATCTATTTCTTGACAAAATAGAAACGGCCAAAGCACATATATGTAATGAAACAATTTCAAATTCTCCATCAGTATCTCTTTTTGGCATAAAACTACCCAGCGGGCAATGACACGACATTTGTCCGGAGGACATCCGCTATTGGGATATCGATTTCAGACATACTCTGGACATCCTCTACAATTTCTCCGGAGGACATCCTCTATTGGGCACATATGTAATACCGGGAAGTCTTTTGAAGACCTCCTCTGGAAGTCCAAAAACAGTTTCCTGAGAATGCCTTTAGAGGACGTCCTCTGCTGAGTACATAATGTAATACTGGGTGACGCCCCTTGGTGACGTCCCATGTTAGACACACCGCAGGACGTCGTCCATAGGTCCAAACACATGATCACGAGGACAGGTTGAAAGAAATCCTCTGATTCGTGATTTACCAGACATCTTTCAGCCAAAAAGGAAACTTTACTTACAGGGAAAGAAGAAAGACTGATAAACAAAATATTTTTTTCACAAAATATTTTTATAAATTCTCAAAATACTCAACAATTTCATTGATATCATCTTCAGGATTTGCGACAATAGGAACTAGTTCGTTGGTTTCGCTCAAGATTTGACCTAGATCTAGCTAGATTTTCTTAAAAAAAACAATGCAGTGGCTCTTGCAGCTATTTTCCGATAACGCCTCTTATAATCCGCAGACATTTTTCTAAAAAACAAATTGTTAAAAGCATTTAAAGAGATAAGGAGATGTTTTTATTTTAATCTTTACAAGTCATCTATCGCCCACCATATAAAGCAGTTGCAAACACAATAAAATAATAACTATTTCTATTGTTTTTTTGTTGTATGGATATTTAAGGATCAAAAACTTTCCATGTATACAAATTCAAAACATGAAATAACCAAATATAAAAAACAACAACAAATAACCTCTTCAATCTGTGGATTTTATTTAATCAGGTCAATTCTTCATATCCGGAAATTCCACTAAAAATGAATAAATAAATAATTAAATAAATATACCAATAAATGAGTAGAATATAAAAAAACATTGTTAGGAATATGTATAGTTTGTTGAGCAGGGTTCCTTATATGAGTTACAGCGAAATTAATACATTGGATCATAGTCAGTAGAAAAAACTTTTTTTTTTATTTGATATGCACAATTTCCAATATCACAGATATTTAATAATTTTCATTTGCTACGAGAATCCATTGATTTACTAAGGTACAGAACTTCCCAACAGTATTTTTCTTTTGAACAAAACATTTCATTTCGAGTATCGACAATAGTTTCTGGCATGCTTCACGATTAAAAAAGTCAAAAAAATTCTTTGCGACATCGACTCGTGCCTTGAATAAAAGTTATTGAATCACTATTCATCGATCGATTACCTTTTTTTCAAGAAAACTTTCTTAACCAACCCTAACTTAAATATAATTACCCGAATAGTGAAATTTCCATGTCCTATTTAAAATTCATTTAGATGCCGGTTCCCCTGGGATTGCTGCATTTTTTAAATTTCTGATTAAAGACCGTAATAAGGCTGAGTTCCACTTAATTTAGCCTTTTGTTGAAAAACTTGATTATGACAAATATTGTATTTATTCCAAGAGCATTTTGAAAATTTCTTAGCGACTTTCTTAGCGATCACTTGAACTCAAAAGTATTATGATTTCTTTATATCGTAAGCACATGATTAACCAGAGGTCGGCCTTTAAGTCGGATTTTCACTTTAAAAAATAGTACACGTACGTAGCGTACCACAGAACATTATGTTGTAAATTCCAAATTAGACGTCATGTGGACATCCTATTATTGAAACCCTCAGGATGTGTCTGTTGGGGCGTCCATAATGCGGACATTGTGGAACTGTTTAAGAACGCCTCGATTGGAACGTCTTGGGGACGCCCTATGGGAAACATCCAGAAAGCTATCCAAATAAGACGTCACGCGGACGTCTTTTCTAATACATACACGATTATCAAAGCTAATCGTCCTGTGGATGTCCGCTCTACGTCCTAAGGAAGTACTGGGTAGACAGTAAATTGAAATTTGAGGAGCATGTCGATCATTTGCACTTAAGCTTGTCAAAAGGTCAAGGCCCTGGCTAGAATATGAATACATACATGAATATTAATCAAAGAAGATTTTCATTATTGTCCATTAGTCTGGATGTTTCATAGTCTGCCGCTAAATAATCATATTAACAAAATCTATGAAAGATCATTGAGAATGTTATACAGAGATTCCACTTCGAAATTTGATGAGCTTTTACTTAAAGATAACTCTCTGACAAATCATCAACTAAATTTGAGGAAACTCGTCATTGAATTATTCAAAGTAAAAACATCTGACTGATGTATTTCAGATCGAAAACAACTGTTACTAGGTCTTATAATGTGCACTCAGAAATATCTGGAAGGGAAACATTATCCTTCATGGGCCCATCATTTGGAATAACAAGAAATGACAAAATTTAAATCCAAAATCCAAAATTGGATTCCAGATAATTGCCCATGCAGAATATGCAAAACATACATACCACAACTTGGTTTTATCAACTGTCAGATGTTTTAATTTCTTATCTATTTATTTGTTGCTTAAAATAGACGTTGTATCTATTTTTCGTCTCTCAATTTTTGAAAAGTGTAAACCCGAGGTTTTTATTTAAAAAAATGTAAACCCGAGGTTTTAATAAGGATCATCGAATACTCGAAGAATGCTGCTTCACTTGTAAACGTTTCTGAAAGCTTTTTAGACGAAGAAGGTATATTTTAAAATACGGCACAAAAAGAAAAAGGATGAATAATGAAAACATAAGGTCTGTAAAAGTTTGATAAAAACAAAAACGTTGATACCTCGATATGTTGATATGTCCGATTTTTGATTTGTTTACGTGTCGAAGCTGGAAAATTTTTAATTTGCAAAGGACGAATAGTTTTCCATTAAACAAAATAAATTCATGAATGAAAGCCTGCTTTTAGCCCGATTTACTGCTTAACCGCGTAGCCTTTATGCCCGTATTTGTCAAGCTTATGACGGACAAAAAATTAAGTACACAAGTACGCGTTGAAATTTGATGAATACAAAGGAATCTGAAAGGTAATATTGCTTCTGAAAGCTCTGATTCTCCTGACCACACGGCCAGTTTTTACTGAGTTTTAATTATGTTTACAGTTACTAACAATTTCATGGTTACATACTTATTACAGGGTTACAGAGTGGCTAATTTTCTGAAAGTCAGGGGAAAATAATTTGGTCAAATATTTCAGGGCAAAGTCAGGTATTTTTTTAGAAAGGTCAGGCAGAAATGACTTGCTTAATTTTTCAATGGTCTTGTTTGGAATATTTGGAAATTCTTCCAGGCCTTTTGTTGTTTTTCCAAATTTCAATTTTGTTACAAAAACATTCTGAACATGTTTTTACTACCATGTCAATGAATAGTCAATGAAAAGTGTTTAAATCAGTAAATTAGTAAATGAACGCCTGGGCTGTTATTAGAATTTCTTTGATAATAATGATGAATATACACATACAGAATAAGTATAAGAGAATGGGAAAGATTGAAGGAGAGAAGAAAACATAAACACACACAATAATGTTTTACTCAAATCATTCTTTAAATTAAATAAGCGACTTCCTCTCCTCTGGGCCGTTAATTCAAGTTGCAAAAAATTTCAGCGCTCAGGCGGTTGAAAGGAAAAATAGAGGTCATAGAATTCGACAAATAAATACAGAAGTATCTCCGTTATAATGAACCGTGACAGGAACTGAAATTCAGTTCGTTATATCGAGAGTTCTTAAATCGAGAGATTTTAAGAGGGTTTTTTTAGGGAGGGAAAAGAGAACCAGGTTCGTTGTAACGAGATTTCCTTATATCGAGGTTCGTAATATCCAGATTCTGCTGTAGCAATCTTACTGACAATTACAAACAATTTTCTCAAGTCATAGTTCCTTGTGTTCTGTCCACATAACCCTATCGATTTGAAAATTTAACTTATGACGTAATCAATCAAATCTTATCATGCGAATTCAAATCTCCGTATACCCGATAGCAAAATGAAAGTTTGTCGTCATAAGTGGAAATCTATCCAGTACATGTTCAGACCCATCGTGCTATGGGTCTATGATATCGTTGCGAATTATGTTCCCGCAAAATTTGTCCTCGGTGTTTATCCAATTTCATATCGTACATGAGGAAGGTCTAAGTTAGCGCTGACCTTCAAACCGTAAAGGCTTGTTGTTGTTCTTCTTTCCGTGTGGAGTGTGTTCGAAAAAGTCCCGCCCAGTCTTCTGGATTAAACACATTTAAGCTATCCATAATGGCAGATACTTTATTCTCGTCGGACGGCAGGATTTGGTAGTCCTATCAAGTTTTTCATCGACATCTGTTTTTAAAAGCGCATAACAAATGGTCTAAGAAACCTTTTTAAAGAAAAAGGTGAAGTGTTCCACTAGGTAGAATATATTTAACTTATTTCTTTATCTCCGTATAAGAAATTGTGTTTGAAATGGTGCGTGTGCGTAGTAAGGTTGTTAGCGCTATCTCGTGTCGTCAACGCCCCTCTCAATATAAAGAAAGTCGCCCAATGATTAATATAAATATACAACTATACAACTACATTTTTTTTAGATTTTAAAGGGGAAGTCATGAGCAAGGTTGATGAAGAAGAATGTCCATTAGCTGCTGCTGGCCAAGATCTGGATGTGATTGATGTTGCATTCAATAATGAGGAGGATGAATCGGATATTGCTGGGTTAGCAGAATTTCGTGTCTCAAAAGAGGAACTGGTTGTATTGATGAAAAGCAGAGGTCCAGAGTTGAATAATGCAATCAAAGACAAATTTGGTAACATAAGTGGGTTAGTTAGAGCATTGAAAAGTTCAGCTGTAAAAGGGTTAATTAATATTCAAGGTGATGTTGAAAATCGTTTAAAGCTCTTTGGTAGAAACTACATTACACCAAAACCACCTAAATCATTTTTAAGCTTGGTATGGGAGGCACTAGAAGATACCATTTTGCGGATTTTGATTGGTGCTGCTATCATTTCTTTGGTGTTGGGAGTAGTTATCGAGAATCCTAAAACAGGCTGGATTGATGGCGTTGCAATTTTAGTAGCTGTTATAGTTGTATCATTAGTAACTGCTCTTAATGACTGGCAAAAAGAAAAACAATTTAGAGAGTTACAAAATAAGATTGATCAGGAACAGATGGTGGATGTTATTCGTTGTGGAAAGTCCGAGAAAGTTCAAACAGCTGATTTGGTGGTGGGTGATGTATGTTTTTTGAAATATGGTGATTTAGTTCCTGCAGATGGTATTTTTCTACAAGGAAGTGATGTCAAAATTGATGAAAGTTCTCTTACAGGAGAATCTGATATGGTCACAAAGAGTCTTGAGAAAGATGTCAGTTTGTTATCTGGCACACATGTGATGGAAGGTAGTTGTAAATTTATTATAACTGCAGTTGGTGAAAATTCGCAGTCTGGAATTATAATGAAGTTGATGACAGATGATGGATCAGGATCAGATTCTAACGGGAGCCCACCAACTGAAGGTGATGCAATGACTGGTGTGGATTTAAGTGATCGTGCTCCACAAAAGGAAAAACAACCTGAAAATAAGGAAAAAGGCAAATCTATTCTTCAAAATAAATTGACAAAACTCGCATTGACCATTGGATGGTTGGGAGTGGGTGCTGCTTTAATTACCACTTTTGTCATTATCATTCGGTTTTGCATTGAAACATATGGTATTGAGAAACAGGGATGGTCAAAAACACAACTCCTGGATTTTTTGAAAGCCTTTATTGTTGGAGTTACCATCATGGTTGTTGCCATTCCTGAAGGTCTCCCTCTGGCTGTAACTATTTCCCTTGCTTACTCTGTCAAGAAAATGTTGTTGGATAACAATCTTGTTAGGCATTTAGATGCATGTGAAACCATGGGAAATGCAACAGCTATCTGTTCAGACAAAACTGGTACATTGACCACAAATAGGATGACAGTTGTTGAGAGTTATCTTGAAGGCGCACACTATAAACAAGTCCCCCCTCATGACTCACTCAAGCAAGAATTTATTGATCTGTTCTGTAAAGGAATTGCTATAAATACTAACTACAGTTCACGAATAGAGGTATGTTAGTTTTTTTGCTATAAGTTTTGCCATAAAGAATAATCTATACTGTTTCCCTGGCAACATAATATGTTTTGAAAATTTAAGAAAGTCTTTAAATCGAGAAACTAAAACTTGCATCTGCAGAGAGGGATTTTCAATCGTAATATATAAACTTTATGATTGTTTACAATCTATTGTTTCGGTAAATTTATATTCTTTAGTTAAAATGGGATTTATTCACTATAGTACACTTTTTAGTCTTCCTGTAAAAACATATGTTACTCAGTTGGAGATTTAAATTTTTTATTGCCAACATATCTTCCTTCATATTTTCTTTCTGTTATCTTTATTCTTTGAGTAATTATTACTCAAATCGAAAAGATACAAAAACTGAATTTATCAGATTTTGTTGTTGCCTGTTATGTTGCTGATGAAACATGATCTGAAATTCAACTGTAATATTTCAAAATCCTCCTTAAACCTTTCAAGTAGCAGTGTAAAGTTTCTGGTGTTAAGTTAAAAAAAATATGTCTTGGCAGTCACTATGTGTACATAAATTTTTTGTATTTTTCGTTTCGTTCCCATTTATTGTCCATTTCCTTTATTCTTATTTCAGATTTTATTATTCTCCATACACCATGATTTAATCAATCAAAAACATTGTGATATAAATCAAACTTGTCTCTATATTTTCCCACTTGTTTTGTCTGCCTCGACCTTAACATATGTTTAGTCACCAAATATTTTATCAGTCACATTTTTTTTTTTTTTTTTCTGAGTATTTTTGGAAACAATGCAGAAACATACAATATTGTGGGCCTACAAAGTGACAAGTACATAGACAAGTACAACTACAATAACATTACATGTTAAATCATTTAAAAAATTTTCAAGTGTTATTACAGTTAATTGTATCTGCATCTGAATATTGTCCTGAAAAATTATGAAACCAAAACTACTTTTATCTTAAGAGTTCTTGACAATTGGTGATTTGGCAATAGAGAGAGAGAGTTAGAATGATAGAATCGTTATATTTACTGGATTTAATGGCCCTGCATGTAAAAAACCATGTATGTCCATGTGTAGAATTCAAAAAACAATTATAATTTTTTTCTTTTTATAAAACACCGCTTACAAGGCTTGAAGAAAATATTGTTGAAAAGCATAACTATAATTAAGCCTGTTTATCTTTAACCTTAAACCAGCTGTTGAAATAAAAAAAAATGTTTAAAAGTAATGTTTTGTAAATTATTCAGGAGAATTTTCATTCATTTTTCAATTTCTTGTTTTCATCTGTTATTTAATGCTCACCATTTTAATTTTACAGATTTTTATTTGTTTTAATATTTTTTGAGTGACTCAATTTTCTTTCATAAAAATACACACACACCTAGTTTTCCTTGATATATAAGTTTTTAAAATTTAAATTTTTTTGAATTCTATAAAACAAACAATCTATTGAAATATGGCAAATCAAACTTTTCTAATCAACATAAAACAAATTTTTTTTTCTTTCTTCAAGCTTTTCCTTTCATTCAGGGAAACTCCTATTTTTGGCTTCAACTTTCCTCTCTGTTTCTGCATCAATTACATGATGTTAGTCGTATTTCCTCATTTTGTTTCTTCTTTATTTTTATTCTATCTTGTGTATGTCTTTTCTGTCTCTTAATTCAGAAAAGGTCATATCAGCTCTGTAGAATTTTGAAAAGCCGATAATTACTTCTATTTATTTTTATTTTTATTCGTCAATATAATAGTAGTTTAACCTCTTTCCTATCTCATTATCTAACCAATTCACTTTCCCAGAGATTTTGATACACTATAAAATAGACCGTCCCTAACAGGATCTTGTTTCAGGATCTGATAAGATGTTTGGCCAATCATTTGTCATTATCAACTTGTTAGTGTGGTTCCCAATCTCCTTTTGATAACACGATCATATGAAAAAATCGACCAAAGTGTATTAGACTTTAATGGGCTTTATACTTCAGAAATTTTATTTAATTTTAATAGAAGTAGGCTGGCTTATAAAAAAAGATAGAATTTATTACATCATTTTTTAAAACTAACTGCAACTAATTGTAAACAGGGGTTGCGGTTACATGGGTGAAAATATTCTTTTTCCCAACCATGGAAGCTGACATTTTCACTACTTTTGCAACAGTTAAATAAGATTTCTTGCAACAGACATTATACACTTTCTGTGTGTATTTATCTATCCACTGACTGACTGACTGTTAGTCGTTTTTTAATTTTTTTCTTTCTGGAATGGCATTCCCAATAAAGGTGTTAGGCTATATTTTACGAAATGACAAATAAAGGATAAAACAAATTAACATGAACTGAAAAAAATCGTGTAAATTGTAGAATTGTATTATAATAACAGTAATATAAGATTTCTTGCAACACTTTCTGTGTGTATTTATCCATCTGTTTTGCTTGACTTTTAGTCTAAACACAGAGTATAAGGTGCGTAATAAACCTGGAAAAATATCAACATGTATTCCTAATGAAATTTGGATGATTAAAAACTCCAACTGCCATTGAAATGTTCTTCACTTCATAATTGAATTTCACACATTTATGATGATTGTGATGATTAAAACTAAAATACGTTTTTGGTTAATTTTCTTGTGACACATGTTTTAAGTTACACATAACTTTCATCTTCTTCCCTTCTCAAACACTGTAGCTGTAATATGTCACTACTTTAATAAAGTTCTTTTCTTGCTTTGATTTAAAAAGGAGTAATATTGAAAACAATAATGTTAAAACAAATTTTTCCAAGGGAAGTTGAAAGTTTGTTCCAATAACCAGGAATTCGAATAACTGAAAATCTTTTCAAAGTAACTTATTTTAAATTTGTATTTATCTTCCTTGCAAAATTAGATATGAATAAAGGACTGGACATAAGGTGCTTTTTATATATTTTCACCTCGACAACATTGGCGAAAACGAAAACATTGTTCTATCTTAGTTTGCTTTTTTGTTTCAGAATAGTGTTTTCCACCTTCTTTGATATAACATTGAGAGATCCTTTTATTTTACCCCCATTATTACCAAAGGGAGACCAACGTTTGATTAGCTTTGTTGTGTCTCCAACGACTGATAATTTTGTCTTTCCTCTACTTCTGAAGACCAAGGGAGACAAAGAATCCCTTGCAAATTAAAATTTCAAAGGGGATATTTCAAAGAAATAAAATGGTTAATTTTACATTTCTACAGGCAGTCAGGATTTTTCTAAAAATTCGAATAACTGAGAGATTTGTTGTCCAAGGGAGCAAAAAATAACTTTGAATAAAGGAAAGTTTAAGGTTTGAATAACTGAGGTATAATTACAAGGGTTTGTTAAGGAAAAACCAAAATTTAAAAGAATCAAAAAACTGAAATTCAAATTACTACGAATAAGCAGGAAGGAATAAGTGGCGGTTCAAATAATCGGGAGTCTACTGTATTGCGCAAGTTATTTTGTCGTGAAAGTCAATAACCAAACGTAGAGCGTATTTTGATTTTTAACCAATCAAAATTCTTCATAATTTTTTTCATAATTCCCACGTGCAGCAGAAAAATCAAAACAAGCATTGGTTTGAATGTGTTGGTTTGAATGTGTTCGTTGTATTTAGAGCACATGTTCAGAATACACACCTGATCCATGAGTATTTGCATAATATAATTCTGTGATTTTTTTGTATACCAAAAAATATAATTTCGTTGTGTCTTTTGATTATAAATTTATTTGAGAACAAAATGAAGAAATTTAATATATTGTTTAGTTACAATGAGATATAAAAAAAACCTGTTATCTTAAAAATTACTCATTTTAAAAAGATTATAGTATCGTTAAAACACTTTAATAAGGACCATATAAAATGTAGGTCTTTATATCAAAGGTTACTCAATACCACTTGTATATAATGGTCCCTTGAGTGTTTTTTTGCAGATCACAACTTCACATTTTTATGTTTAGCTAGAATAAACTTAGAAAACCTCACATTTTGCAAATTACAAATTGCTAATTCGTTCCCTGCAATGGTGTACAATATACCACTTCTCACAAAAATTGTATTCAAAAAAAGTTGCACAGTGTATTATTGTTTCATAGCAATTACTTAAAATGACACCATATTTATTTGCTTGTGTTCATTTTTAGCCTTCAAAAGATGGACAAGGATTACCTGGGCAAATTGGAAATAAAACAGAATGTGCATTATTAGGATACATATTGGAGCTTGGTGATTCATATCAAATATACAGAGACGAAATTCCAGATAGCAACTTTGTCCATGTTTACACATTTAATTCATCACGGAAGTCAATGTCAACTGTTATTAATTTGGAAGGTGGTGGATATCGCTTATTTTCCAAGGGAGCTTCAGAAATATTGCTAAGAAAATGTAATAAAATTATTGGAAGAGATAATGTCATTACTCTATTCAGCGAAGATGATGCCAAAAATATTATCAGCACTGTTGTTGAACCTATGGCTTCAAATGGCTTGAGAACAATCTGTTTGGCATACCGAGACTTTCCTGCAGATGAAGGTAATAAATTAAGATAGCACTGTTTGTTAAACATCAGAAACTGCTTTTATAAATCTTTAGTAGATTTATTTAATCAATTAAAGGATGATAATTCTTCTTTCATATAGGCCTTCCCAATTGGGAAGATGAGGCATCTTGTGTGTCTCAGTTAACATGTATGGGGATTGTTGGAATAGAAGATCCTGTTCGACCAGAAGTAAATAAAGTTCATATTACTCAAAAATAACATTGCTGGTTTTTTATAACTTACAAAAATTATATTTTTTTATACGATGTCTTATTTCATAATTTGGGCCAGAAATAAAAAAGAAATCTTATCTTTAGTGCTCAGTCCAACTTGCATATTTTATCATTATCTTTATTTGCTTCTTTTTCCTTTTTTCTTAAGTCTTACTGCATTCATTTAGCATGTGACATTTTAGGTACCTGGAGCTATTGCGCAATGTCAACGTGCTGGTATTACTGTACGCATGATAACTGGAGACAATGTGAATACAGCTCGTTCTATTGCTATCAAGTGTGGTATTTTGAAGCTAAATGATGAATTTCTTGTGATTGAAGGAAAGGAATTCAACAAACAAATAAGAGATGCAAGTGGAGTGGTAAGATCAATTACCTATCATGTAAATTGATGCATCAAAACCAGCCGCTCATATTTGAACCATATCAGAACTTTTTTGGTTTATAATTTTTGTTGTAGATTCAACAAGACCTCATTGATAAGTTATGGCCCAAAATTAGAGTAATGGCTCGTTCTTCACCAGAAGACAAGTATGTGCTTGTTAAAGGTATCATTGAAAGTCAGCTTACAAAGAGCCGTGAGATTGTTGCTGTCACTGGAGATGGAACTAATGATGGACCTGCATTGAAAACAGCAGATGTTGGATTTGCTATGGTAAGATAATATTCTTTTCATATCGAATTGTACTTTTGAAAAGTTTAAAGGCTTTTTTAAGGCTTCATTGAATCGTCTAATGTTTATTTTTGATTTTATTTTATTATTTTAATGATTTTATCCTACATCATTAATTTGTATATTTTGTACAGTTGGATGGTTAATACAATATTTTATTTCTCATTTCATAGGGAATCCAAGGAACAGAAGTAGCAAAGGAGGCATCTGATATTATTTTAACTGATGACAATTTTCGGAGCATTGTTTCGGCCGTCATGTGGGGAAGAAATGTTTATGATGGTATTTCAAAGTTCATACAGTTTCAGTTAACTGTGAATTTGGTAGCTATTTCCATTGCAGTAATTGGTGCGATTGCTTTCAAGGTAATCATCACTGTCACATAACTTCTCTCCTATTTCTCTCCTAATTGTAGGGAGGGTCTTCCGATCCCTGGATTCAATGTGTGAAAATTGGTCGAAAAGGTAGACTACCCCCTTAGCCCCCCCCCCCCCCCCCCCCCCCTATTTATGAAGCACCCCAAATCTACAGAAATTTAGAGATTCCTCTATCCAATCCCCACCCCGTCCCAACCCCTATCTATATGATATTTGGCCTAAGTGTACAACCCACCCCCTAACTTTTCGAGGGTATGTCAGATAATATTTTGAAAGTTTTTTAAGTATTTATTAAATGGATCTTATGTGGAACCGTTAGGCTCTATCTTCTTATTTCAGCAAAGTCCCTTGACTGCTACACAACTTCTATGGGTGAATCTTATCATGGATTCTTTTGCATCGCTTGCACTGGCTACTGAACAACCGACAAAAGACTTACTGGAGCGAAAACCTTATGGTAGAACAAAACCATTGATATCGCGTTCAATGCTTCGGTTTATTTTGGGTCATGGATTTTATCAATTAGTGGTTATGATTGTTCTCTGCTTCTGGGGCCATAAATTGTTTGACATTCAAAATGGTTTTGGGCGTGGCCACTCTGCTGATCCGACACAACACCATACTATTATGTTCAACACATTTGTACTGATGCAGGTCTTTAATGAAGTTAATGCTAGGAAAGTTCATGGTGAACGTAATGTGTTCTATCGTATCTTTACCAATAAAGTATTTAGCATAATTGGAATAGGCACGTTGATTGTTCAGGTGACAATTTTAATATTTAAGTTTCTCAATTAATGAACAGTACAAAAGAATCACGCATTTGTGCCATTTTTTTTAACTGTAGATTTTGTTGGTGGAATTTTTCGGCCGTGCGTTTATGGTGAAACCGTTAGATATCGATCAATGGATGTGGTGTCTTTTCTTTGGGTTTACAGAATTACTTTGGGGCCAGGTTGTTGTATCAATACCCAAATTCACCATACCTAAACGCTTCCGTCTCGGCAAAGGTGGTGTTTCTATTCATGAGGATTCTGGTACCATGGGGAAAGTACTGTGGATGAGGAGCCTTTCAAGATTGCAATACCAGGTTAGTATATGACATATGTGTTGCATTTATACACATCTGAAGCGCTTACTAAAAATGTATTATGTATTTTATCCTTCTTGCAGATTCGCGTCGTGAATGCATTCCGAGCTAACTTAGATTCGCACAACCGCACAATGAATATTGTGTCACCAGCTGTTTTCAATTCGTTAGTTGCACCGGTAGCGGTCGGAGCTGAACCTAATGCTGGTTCATCAGGTCCGTGAAGAAGGTATATTTGTATTTTTCAACAAACGTCTTCCTTTTTTCTCTTCCGTACTGAATATTCACAACAGATTTGTTACGAACTTATGTGAAATATGTATATTTTGTAAATCTCTTCTCTTTTTTTTCATTCGTAGAAAAGTTGCAACACGTGGCTGCAGTGTAGGAACATTTAAACGAAATTCTTGTTCGAAAGATTGATGGAATTTGTTTTAGTGTTCATCTAAGTCATGCTCCGAATTCACCTCTTTGTATAATTTATTATTATTTTTGCTTTGGTTACTGCTAGTCCTTATTTTAGCCTGTTGATACATTTAAATTAATTTTCAAATTTTAACAAGTGACCGGCCGTCAATCCATCTGGGCATTTTACAAATAGTGATATAAAGCCTTTTCTTTACGTATATTTTACAATATTTTGCTTTGTTGTTGTTTCTTGTGTATAAAGTAATAAAATTTTTATATAGTGAACACTATCTACGATTTTGTATTATGTTAAGCGGACAGCTAGTCTCAATTAACAATCAGAAAGTCAAAAACTTTTTATTGTTTAAAAAGCAGCCTACCTGACATTCAATAATTCATTAAAATAGTGAGTCAGAAATGATCTTGTGGGTTTAACCTCCGTTCTTGATGTGTTTTGCTCTTTTCGTGGTATTTGATGTATTATACTGTCACACCATTCTGGAACTATTTTTTGGAGTGCTCCAGATTTTCGTTCATTATTATGTTCTATTGCATTTTTTAATGTGGAAAATGATGCTTTTTAGCAGCGTGATTAAGAAGCACCAAAAATTGAATTTTTTTCGGTTAGTTGTGGTTAGGTTATTTTATACAACTTGTTCTCAAACCTCTTCTAGCAAAGATAAGAGAGTTGGGAGCTAGTTTATGTTGAAGTGTACTTGTTAAGAATATTCTGGATAAAATAACCAAGCTTATCTGGTAGTTCACATCTTCTTATTCCCTTCCAGAAAATGTCATTTCATTTTCCACATTTCACATTTCACTCCACTGTATTGCAACAGAGAGGAATTGTATTACACTCTATACAGTCGAAATTGCGGCACATGTGTTGCCCTTCTCCAATTTCTTTCAATTGAATAATTCCAATTTGGGTTTTCTTGCGCCATGAGACTCCATGTTGGAAAGTGAAAGGGAAAGCTCTTAAGCGGGCGATATACACTTTTTTTATAAGAATGCCTTAAAGAGAGGAGTCTCGATATTCTTAGACAGTTTTCGATTCTGAGCCTATATTCTTAAATTATTCGAACATCCCTTTTTAGGGCTTTAAAAACCAGAGTTAAACTCAACCATCTGTGTTCCAGCTGAAAAAAACAAGTTGAAATAAGTTCAAGAATAATGTTATGAGGTCATAAAACTTGAGCATGCTCATTATTGGTCAGCACGGAAAGCAGCTGATCTTTTATTAGCGTTTCCGTCCGTCTGTAATTCCAAGATTTTTTGTCCACTGTTGTAGGCTGATTCCGCAAAACATTGGAATAGAGGCTATCCACAAACCGTGGTTAATGTATGAATGATACACTACAACTTATATAAAGTAATTTAATTATTGTGAGGGCGGCCTAAAATACAGAAAACGTGCAATCCTAATTTGTGTTACAGAGAACGACACAGCACTCAAGGTTAGAAAATTCTTACTGCTTTTTTTTATAATGACATTGATTTTGTGAGAAACTGTTCGATCCCATTTTCGATTTTTATTCCCTCCTCTTCTGTCCCTCCTCTCCCCTTTTTGTGGCCTTTTAAGTGTGTGACACACTTAAAATTTCACAAATTCCCTTTTGATGAAAATACAAAAATACACAAAATATTTCCTGGGTGTCTAAAAACAGGTAACTATATGGCGTTCTCTTAGCTATATAAATTCACTTCACACCCACATCACACACATAGTATGGAGTAGAGAGAGACCCTGGTTGTAGTGGCAGTTTCTGTACTTTTAAAAATTGTTGGGTAGGGTGGGTGTCCGGTCTCGTGTTAACTTAAGACTTGTTTACTTTCCTAATTTTATTTTAAAAACAAAAAAACATGAATGAAAATTTTGATAGTGGATAATGATGGTTGTTGGGGGATGACAAAAATTAAACTTAAATAGCAGCACCCCTATTCACAATTTGGACTAATATTAACAGTCAAATAAATCAAAGAAAATAATTTATATTGATATGAAACTTGATATTGGGTAATCCCAAAATATCAAATATGGGATATCGCAGAATTTCTTTTTAAATTAATGAAATTTCTAAAAATACTTGTGAGAAATAGTTTGAAATTCATCACTAGTGGATCTGAGATTGTATAACAGTTATATAATTTATTTTTTAGGTCCTTTGTTGGTGGCATCATCTATGGTATTATCTCGTATCTGCTGCCAGAACTCCTCCTCAAAACTTGACCTTGTCAGAATTACCTGGACTTGTCCGAAGTCTTTGAACTTCTTATCGGCCTTATCTGAACTTTTTACTTTAAGATATTTCCAAAAACATGATTTCCATTGCTCAATTTTGCATAGCTATCTTCGTCACATGAGAAGTATATATTCTTCAGTTGTCTTCATATATTCTTCAGTTTTTTACTTTGGCACATATTTTGTCACATTGTACTTAACATTTTTTTAAAAATAGATTGAGTTCCATGAACAATTGTATTCAATACTCCAGTATAAGGACTTCAGGTTGAAAATCTACAGTTATAAAGGATATCAAATTCGGAATAGAATGTAGTTCTTGCCGCCGCAGGAGAAAGTTGTGAAATTTAGTAAATACACGCGGAATGTTATCTGTGTTGTAAGTGTTATAGTGTACTACTTTCCTGATATGCCCAACCGTGCTGACCTTCAGGCCCCAGGGCCTCTTATTCTTAATTTATTCCTAAATTTTTAGCTCTTATAAACTGTAAAAGAAAAGTGTGTACACGATCAAGTTTATCGAATCAAATTTGTTAAAATCGACATGGATGTATGATCGTGTATCAGCAGATTTTTAATAAATAGATATTCGTCAAGGTAAAATAGAATTATTCAGTCGAGCTTGTGATATTCGACGACGCGCAGTTAGCGTGAATTAATTTTTCGATAGAAGCTCTCATCCGTTGTATGAAGCCTTTTAATTGCTATCGAATATCTAAAATTATTCGATAAGCATTTTACGTTACAGATGTATGATAATTCAAATTATTGGATTGTACATGTCGATATCAAGATATAAATATTATTTCAATATTTATACAGGATAACTACCGTAAATGACCGAATCATCGCGCAGTCCAAATAAGCACCTATGGTCTTAGACTAGGCGCTTATTCGGACTTATAGGGAGAAATACTGGTAAAACGAGTTGTTAATTAGTATAATTTTTCTTACATATTTTCATAATAAATAATAGGGTTTTTTAAAAGTAATTCATCTACAATGGTTGCTTGAAAATGTAAATATTTTTCACATTTCATTGATTTTTTTGTAATCAATTTAGTTTACAAGAAAAAAAAACAATACCAAAGCAGTTGTGATGACATCGTTTTTCAAGTATTTTTGAATAAGTGCTTAAATAACCGCCCTGTTTGAATATGTGCCCACCCGAAACGTTAAATAAGCGCCCAGAGCGGTTATTCAGTCATTTACGATATTCAGTTTATCTACAAAACTACTATCAACTAAGGGTCCTCTGAAGTATTATAATTATTGGTTCTGATAAAAGGGGAACATCAAATTCCATTAAATATTTAAAAAGTTAGAGTGGCTTGAAATAGTAGTGCAATACCAATAAGAAAAAAAGTACTTTAAATTAAAGTACTTTTACCAAATCCCTTGTTCTCTATTATTTATCTCCTTAATGTCTGTGTGTAGTGTAATATAAAGAAAGAAAAAGCCCAAAGCACAATTCTTCTTCGCCCATCGTCCGTATATCGAAAAGGTAAGAGACCCTGGGTTCGAGGTTGGCTTTCCCCTTTATTTATTTACTCTTTCTTTAACGTTGGTTATAAAATGTCTAGTCAAAAAGAATAATTTAGACCAACAATAATAAAAATAAAAAACTAACAGCAAAGAGAACATCCGCAGTATATGATGTTGGACTTTATAGCCAACCTATTAAAATCATTTACTGTAGATGCACTTTTCACACGATCGAACAAATGGTTCCAAGCCTGAGCTGACCTAATCGAAAGAATTTAAGCCCCAATTGTTGTGAACGCAAGGAATTGTGAGAATTTATCTTAAACTTTGACCACATTAAGTTTGGCCCTATACCATGCAAGCTTTTATACACACCTCTGTTACAAGAAACAGGAGGTTTCGCTAATGGAGAGCTGAATTTAGTTTTAGTTGAGATAAGAAATTACAGTCTCGAAGAGAACAACATCAAGTGCTTCTTCACCAATGTCGTGAAGTGTGTAATTTGCCGACCATCGCTGTTTCATTCTGTATTTTAGCCGTTGAATATTGAAATTTTTGGTTAAATACTATTTATTTATAAATTCGTTGAATACTAAAGTAGGAGTTGGCTAACTGGGTTGTCTTCTATACTAAAAAAATAATTATATTCATACTTTCCTTTATCATCTTGTTTCCTCAGATTTCTTTTGCTTGAATTACTTTTTTATTTCATTGCTATTATTTCTTATTTACTGGCGTTAGCAGCCGTGATTTTTGACGATTTTTGAATGTATAAGTCGGCCTTTAATTTGTGAATCAAAAAGGCGACGTAGTAAAATAAGCTTTAATCCGGCCGCAAGACTGGCTAGCTCACATTCATAGGAACAAATATACGAATTTCACATGGTGGGAACACATTTAATGGGGAACTACCCTCAAGTATCAAAAATTACCAAAATTGCATTTTTTAAGCTTCCATTGATGTGACTTAACAGGTTCTGTCAAAATATGATGAGAAAGAATGTTTCCAGCATTTTATGAATAATAAATGAGCTCAAAACTATGGAATGTGTACCAAAAAGTCGTAATCGGCCTGGAACGTTTCTGGAAGAGAGGCGTTATTTGAAGGGCGTTGCTTTGGAAATAAATGAAGCATAAGATGTCGACGCGTGGGATGAGCGACGAAAATTTGCTAAAAAATTCAATATAAGTAATTTATGACCATAAATTTTCGGATTTCCTGAAATTGGTCAATTTTGGACAGATTACACACTCCACTGTGTGTTTGTGGATGGGTGTGGATATTTTTGATTAAAAAAACTATGAAGCGGTATCAGTCCCAAAATCCAGTCGTTCCATCGATTTGTAATACCACCCATGGATCTGTTTGTCAATCTCATCGTATCGGTTACAATATCGTTGCGGCGGTTCGAACCGTCGCATGACCGTGTCGCTTTGCGTATTCGATGTATTAGTTGGCAGCATCAGCGGATCGATATGCCAAACAATCAGACGCTCTGTCTGTTTATATCTAGTCGAGTCGGGTGGAGCAAGTGCGGGGTATTTTTCCGGGTTTTATTGACACGACTTGGTCAGCAGATTCTGCAATGATAGTCTTCAAAGTTGGCGTAGCAGTCATATGGTGCGGAAACCACTGATCTAACAATACAAACCACTCAATCGCACAACTATGGTGGCCGAGAACCGCCAATACGAATTTTCACTTTTACTTTATTATCTGCGGCTCGGAGCGACATATTTATTTATTTATTTATTCATTTATTTATTCATTTATTTATTCATTTATTTATTCATTTATTTGGTAAAGAAGGTCAGTTTTACAGGCAGTGGTAAACACTGATGTGGACCTACTATAAATTAAAGATTAAAGGTAAAATTTCAAGCTTCGTCTCACAAGTTATTAACAAATAGAGAAGAGATTTCGCCTTATTAGCTGATAAAGTAACGTCAAAATTGGAGACTGGCAAAAGAAGGAAAAATCAATTAAACGGAAAAAAAGAAGCAGATAAACAGTTTCAACAGAGAAAATGAAATTAAGAATTTCCATAAAAATTTAAAATCTACTATAATAGTGTAATTAGCGTGTTGGTAGAAATTCCTATTTGCAAGGCGAAGCGAAGGGCAAGCTTTCCCAGTGTTTTTTCAAGATAATTCGGTAAGTTTCTGTGAAAAATATCTTATTATCAGTTTTTTGGTCCTAATCTAGAGCTCGATTGAAACATATCTGTGATCTTGAAACACTTTATAAATATACATCTAGCCTATTAGACCTACCACAGGGTTCGTACATTTCGTAAACCTAAAAAAAACTCTGATTTTTCCTTGGAAAGAAGTAAATTGTTCTGTGAAATATCAGACCCAGTTCCGCAAATTATTGTTGTTATTATTATTACAAATTCAAAAAACGTTTGCCTTAGCAGAAATGATCCAACTTGGTTGGCTGATTGACTGATTTCAAACTAATGCGAGAATCTTGAAGACTTTTGCTCAATATTCTCGAACATTTTATTAACCAGTTTAGATTTGATTCATAAGTATATTCTTCTGCGCAAATTCAATAAAAAAAACTGCGTATACATCCATAATTTTTCTTTTGTTCTTTTTTCTACAGGCTAAGCGTTCTTAGGGTATAAGAGGCAGCCTTTTAGCACCAGATTTTGCGACTTTAGTTGTTCTTGTTAAATTTAAAAACAAAGTGAAAATATAAGTCATTGTCAAAACTGCAAAATATTTAAGTCAATTGAATTATCAAAATCAATGTTGACATGTAAGCAAACGTGTATTCTATGTGGCGGTGATAGGCCATCGAAAAAGTGGTGCCAAACAGCGTATGAAAAGATGTCCAAGTGCGTGACACAAACAGTTGCTGCTTTGATGCTGTGTGTCAACCAAAAACATGACAGTTCACGACTGAAGCTATCGCTGGTTTACATTGGGAGTTACATTGTGGTGGGTTTAGAATTACAGTAGCATCGTTCATGTTACTTAGCATACACTCGGCCAATTGAAGAAGTCGGAGGTCTGATAAAGCTTTATGAAGAAGCGATGGATAGAGAGAAGATAGAGAGTCGAGCAATCGAGGGACTAGTGGTAGTAAATTTCTCAATTTACTTTTTCAGGGGTATTTGCTCATCCTCCTAAATGCACTGATTTTGTGTCATTGTACTGGGTGCAATATAACGAACATTTTATTGATTCTTCTGAATCAGAGTGAGATTCTGATAGTAATTATGACGAATCTGAGGAGGAACATTAAATTTTGGTTTTATAGTACAGTTATTGATTTATTCCTTTTTTAATGTTGAACAGTCCGAAAGAAACTTTTCGCGTCCTCGAAGGAATGAATTTTTACCTGAAAGCTCAAAAGATTTGAGTGTAAAGTTTTACACGAAGGCATTACGTTTTCATCTCATGAAAAGACTCTTGGCAACTCTTCACGAAAGATAAATATGTTACGCGGGAACGTAGAGTTGATGACTGATGACGTCATTATGAAAATTAAAGTTGCCAATAACTCTTGTTGCTTGACTTAAATTATCACACTTTTTTTACACTTTTTTATTCATTTTGGGTAAGTGTTCCAATTCCCTGAAAAAAATTTGAAGTTTGCCAAAAATAAAAATAATTCCTATGGGATGACGTCATCAACCCTTGAATCTAAAATTCCCTGTAACTATTGATGGCTCACTCTAAACACAAAAGTGTTTTTATATTTTTTGCTTCATTTTGGGCCAGTGTTCGATTCTCATTAAAAAATTTCAAAATTTTTGATAAATCTTTTTTTTCCTATGTGTGACGTCATCAAAACTTTAAATGACCTGGAACTTGCGCAAAGGTGATTTCACGATGTCCAGTAAAAGGATTTGAAATCCTGATATTACCATAATTCAATCCCAATAGTTATTTAAAAGTTATTTATGGAAATATTTTCCCACTGGCTTCCTTTGCTGCTGACTAGTAGAAAAAGAAGATCCGGATTTTACAACAGTCTACAGCGCAGCTAGCCTATACAGATGAACGTAGACTGCATGTTTTGTTGGTGGAAGAATCGGTGTGTAGAAAGTTCCTACCATTTTTGTGTTTGCCTGGCTTGCGCAACCTTTATCCAATTTGAAAATTTCTTCTCCCTAGACTGTAATTGTTACGTCCATACATGTCACACTCTTTATTTTGTTTACTAAACTGAAATAACAAAATAACTTATCTCATTATATTTCATGCATTAGCTTTCCCATCAAAAAACGCTATAACTCTGAGAGAAGAAAGGCTGTTCAACAAAAAATAAAACCATTTATAAGATTAAAGTAATACAAGCTGCTCGGGTAAAACATTTTTACCTATTCATTTCTCGGTAAGTTGCAGTCTACCCGGGCATATTAGAAAAAGAAAAAGAACTTGTGAAAAGCTCAACATGTCAACAACTCTCTATATGTATGATGTGGTTCTGTGTGTGTCTTCTAATAATATGTATCATAAAGACAATCTTTAATTATGACATAAAATATAATCACACCTTGTCTATTTGTAAGATACACCACTCTTATACAGCAGTTATTATTTAACAACTTAAATAATCTTAATTTATCATATGTTCTCTTGACCCTACCTTTCCTTTCGTTCTGTCGTCAACAAACATAACTGTAAAATTTGTCGCAACACTGCAATGGTTCCCCCTATACTAATATGCATATGAATAAAAAACCGTTGCCACATTTGTGTAGAAAAACAAATTTGATGTTTTTTCGTTTTTTTTGCTGGACTTATGATCAGGGCTTAAAACTCTTATATATTATAATTATGGATTTATTAAGAAAAAATAATCAGTGTATTTACATTCTTCCAGGAGGGGGAACAACAACATTAATTTAATTTTCTTTTAATTCTCTGATATGCTATGTATAACAAAATTCGAAAACTCCATCGCAGTGTCATAATGTTTTGGTGAATGTTAGCTTTATAGTGCGTAAATGTCGTTGCCGTATTTTGTTTTCAATAGGTGGACCATAGAGAGTTGATTTTTGTTTTCAATAGGTGGACCATAGAGAGTTGATTTTTGTTTTCAATAGGTGGACCATAGAGAGTCGATTTAGGAAAAATCGATTGATTTAGTATGATGGATTTCTAAAAAAATATATATGCAAAAAAACTGTTTTTCCCTACGGAAACTCCTTAGTTATATATATTATTATTCACCTTTGGTGTTAAAAACAAAGATGGAGAGAAACAAAGTGTATTCCCTGAAATGAGGGGTTTTTAAAGTCAGTAAGGTGGACATCGAAAATATATTCTGTTCAAGTCCACCTGACAGACCCATTCAAATATGAAATTTTCCGCTTTGGCAAGTCAGTATTGGATTTTGTTATTTTGGAGCAGAACATAGTAGATGATAGAATGTGGCTGTTGGAAGTGCAGAAGAAACATGTTGGTATCTGGTATGTTGAGTTCAGGTTGCGTGAATAGACTTTAAGCATTACCCAATTAATATAAACCAATTTGATTTCTATGGGTCATCGAAACATTTCGATGTTTTTTAAGGCGACCGACCGACTCCTAATTGTGTGGCATTTCTGACCTGAACAAAACATATTTTCCATGTCTAAATATAAATCCCTCAAATGAGGTATCCCTCAGTATAACTGATATTTTTGTTTATATATCGCAAACAACTAAATTTCTTTAAACTGCCTATTCCGTTTGATATTGGCAACCAATTTTTTGAAAATTGCAGGGTTATACATCACATTATTTCCAAATTTTATACATCACTAAAGTTAATCATCATAAAATTGCTGATGTGTAGCAAAATGAAACAGGGCTGATTGTCTCAATTTACTTCTTAAACTTTTCAAATTTCCAATAAATAATTCATTGTAGAGTTTTCCTTCACAATTTTTGTGATTACCATATTTGTTTATATCTTTTGTGAAGTTTCCAGAAATAAATTATTTAATCATACCAAATGGTACACTTAGCTTTAAACATTCAACTTAGATTAAGAGAACAAAAGAAACTGCCAGACTGAGTGTATTTTTTACTTTTAATTCATAAGGATTCATAAGCAAATAATAATAGTTCTCACAAGATTTATTTTGGCAAACATGGAAATTGTATATATATTGTTATATTTTATATTGTTATATATTATATATATATATATATATAATACATTTTGGACATTTTGGATAATGAGGCAATACAGTAAAAGCACAACAAAATAATTGAGAATATAAGGAGTGTCATTGCAGAAAAACAGAAAAACTATTGTCTTTCATCATAGTAAATTGAAAAACATTATGTTGAAATCAATAATGAGGTCATAAAGTTGATAATTTAAACATTCCTATTTTTTAGTTTACTCTGTTGGACTTATCCTACTTAATCATTTTAACTCAAGTACACTCTTTATAATATAAATATAAACTTAAATTTCGGAATAAACAAAAAAATTATCTTGTATCTTAAGGGAATAAATTTTGCTTAAAATGTGGAAATCCTACATAACCAAAAAGTTTATTTAACTTCCCACTTTCTGAAACTCTTTAGTTTTTTCAAGACGATGAAGTATTATAAAAATATAAAAAAGAAGTAATGATAGTTGAAAGTAGAACCTTATTTCGTAGAAAAACATTGATTTGTTTTTTGTTAACTTTAATTAAAAAAATAAATAAATAAATAAATAAAGCAAGACCCTATTTATAAGTGTGTTAAAAGGTCTGTGGGATTATAGATGATTCCAGTTTATTTTTGAAAATGGAAACTGTTTCAGTGTTTCTGTCTCCAAAACTAAGCTTTAATCTCCATAGGCTTTTTAAACATTAATTTTGCATTCTTTTATTCTGTTATCTTTCATCCATATTTTCTTAACTTAACTCCCTTTGTATGGGAACACATGTGTAGTGAAAAACTTGTATTCTACGTTAGAATGTGTACTGTGCAGAGTTTGGGTGGAGAGTGAGGTGTCAATCCAGAACTGAAGGAAGTCTAGAGTGATGAAAACCAATCTATACCCACAGTAGCCAGTAGCCCTACAATCAACTATATCTCATATAGGTCTGTTAGGCAGGTGTATGAAAGAGTAGAATCAATACATAAGTCAGTGTCTATGCTTCAGAATGTGCAGGTTTTTGCATTATGCTTGACAGTTTATTTCAATTTGTAAAACTACCTTTTCAAGTTAGAAAAGAATGAACTTGTGGCATTTGTATGTTTTTTATTCACCAATATTCTCTAAAAGCCATGACTTATATCCATTTCTTTCTAATGTAATATCCATGTGTATCCAATTATTGTTAATTTTAAGAAATGACTCACTCAATTCTGACTTTCTATAGACAACATACAGATGCAATGTTCACACAAGTTTTTATCTTTTTAGAATAAACATTTCCAATGTTTTTGGTATTGAAACCATTTTCAACTTTATGTTTGCAAATGTTGTAGTCTTGTGGTTGTATATTTTTGCAGATTTACAGGTAATAATTAAATTTAGTATTGTTTTCATGAACAAGAAGAAGACAAAAATGACTTGCAGAATCAACAATAACTAATATTTCAATTTTTGATTCTGGGTCAATACTTAGTGTTGTTTTAGTTATTACAGGAGTTTCTTTTCTACTTTTTATTGATTCTTTTTATTGATTGATTATAGAGTACATCCATCCACTCATTCCAATCCTACTTAATTCAAACTTTCATTGTTTCGAACAAAATTTAAGTCCATAGAATTTACCTTAAAAATTATAATACTTCTTCATTTGAACATTTCCTTAATTGGAATCATATTGTTCTAATCATATTATATTGGTATAAAAATACCAATTAGTTTCATGAAGATATTGTTTCAAGTAGTCATTATTTTATATCAAAAGACAAGATTTTTTGAAGCCTGTCTCATGAAATGTCTTCTACATTTCCGTTCAGGTCGGACAAGTCCTTGTTAGTACCAACTAGTATCCCAGGTAAAAACATTTTACAGGTTGATTTTTCCCATTAGTTGTCGCCCCCACCACCCGTGCTTTTCCTCTTTCAAAATATAGGGGTTAAGAAAAATAAGATCACATAATTGCTAAGAATAAGTATCACCAAGTTGTAGAGCTCGAAAAGCTGATCAAAAAAATGTTTGGGATCGCCTACTAACCGTTACGGATATATCATCGATCAAAAATTCTGATGACGTTACACCCGTCCCCAAAAAGTTTTAGGCCCAAATATCGCCATTATCGCGTGCCTAAAGTGACATCAGTTATTCCCATTGGTTCTCGAGATATTTTCCCTTAAATATCGCGTTCTATTTTGGGTGCAATGCAATGTACCCACTGACGTCGCACTACTCCTATAATACTAATCCCCATTAAAGTCACAACTCAGTTACGCACGACCTAAAACTTCAATTATAACATTTTCCATACAAACATTTCATTCCCAGTCCTTTTATTCACACTGACCTAACTAAAAAGTGAATGCACACTCACTATTAGTATATAGATTATTTATGACATGGTGAAACCACCCCTAGCACTCACAAACTGAAAGCAATTATCAAATGAAGTGTCGATATCACATACTACTTGACTCAAAAGAGTTGGGCATTTATTTTTCTCTGAACGTTTGTCAGTTAATTAAAACTAGAAGCCCTTAGGCTTGAACAATTTCCACTTCAGTCTTGGAGAGTTTGATTCATTTCAAACAACTTTGACTATGCTTCTCTTATCTCTTACAGAGGCACCAATGAAATCAAATTAAATCAAATTGGTATTTGTTGACAAAGCACAAGTTTTTGCCAGAAATGTGAGAAAGGTCTATTCATCTGATCAATCCAGAAAAAGTATGGAAAATGACAACGAATCAAATTACTCAATGATTTTTGGAATGGAATGTTTTGGAGAATATTAGGAAATAAAAACGGATTTAACTCAGTGACTGAATGCTGTAATAACACTTCTAAAGATCATAGTTGAAGTTTCCAACTGAGATTTTTTGGAAAATACCCTTACCCTCACAACTGTGTGGAATGAAAGACTCTCGGCTTAATGGCGTGGAAACAAGGGTGGCCCTTTCATATAATTTATTTATTCATATAAAACACACAAAAGATTTCCACAACTTTGTCAGGAAATAGTCTATGAGTTTAACATTATGTTTACATTGTGAACTGTTTATAAGATAATTATGAGACTCCAAATAGAATACACACATGAAAAGATGATTTCTGAATTAGGCCAGCATTTTTTTGTTTAAAGTTTCAATTCATTTTTTCTCTTAGAGGCCAGATTGAACTTTATCTCCAATAAGTTATTGCATTGTCATCATACCTAGAGAAACTCAACTTGTTTATAAAGCACTTTCACCTAAAAGTTGTTATGACAAATAAGTGGTGTTAGAGTCGTCCAACCAACACACTTTTTGACATATTTTTTTATTATTCCAATTTACAAAGATTCAGAGAAACATTGATTTTTTTGTCATTATTGCGAACGTTTGACATACGAAATTGTTCCAAAATTTTCATTCGCGAAAGTTTGTCATTTTTCCATTTGCTGATTTGCAAAACTTCATCCAGTTGATATTTTTAAAGAAACTTTTTCCACCAAACATAAATATTTTAACCTAAATTTTGAATAATAAACATTAGTGATTTGCGAAAATTTATCTTATCTTGAACTTTTAACAGAACAGTTAATAAACATAATCACAAATTTTCTTCCATGCAAAAGTTACTGTCACAAAAGTTTCTCCGATTAAAGTTAATGGAGTTAATCCCCACCCAAATTATCTATGTATAACGGAAAATTATCAATCTCGAAAAGAGCATAATACAATCCAAGTGTAAAAAATCAACTTCTTTTCTTTTCTTCTGTCATGTTGATTTTCTTGAAATATTGATCAGTCTGTGTCCTTTCCTCAATAAGGATGCAATGTTTCAACAGGAAATATTATAACGATCAGGTCAATTTTCTACCAACATATGCATTCATTAGCCAGTTATACTTAATAAGATTTCTTTTAATCTATATATTATATACCAGCGCTCTTTCTCTGCGTTTTCTCATGCACACATTTTGTTTGATCTTAAGCTTACACAGGGTACAAGCTTGTAATGAATAAATACAAAATACATTCCTATGGAAATTAGTGATGATTAAATTAACCATTCTGTATCTTAACAAGTTCGTGCCTTTTTCCCTGCATTGAGTTTCCATATTGGGGCAGGTGCTTCAACAATCAATCTCAATCTTTTGGATAGCATCCAACACTGTATTTGTGATACCATGGTTACAACCTATCAACTAAACTGGATGATCCCTTCACATTGCTGTAATGTATAGCTTCTTTGTCTCTTTTCTATAAAAATTATCATTGTCAGTTTTCAGGAGGAACTCTCCTCTATAATCCCTCCTTTAAAAACTTTCAACTAGACATGCAGTTTACAGTGCAAGTTCCCAATTACTATAAATCACTATAAGTGGCAGCTTTGTACCTATCAACTCTGGAATTCCCTTCCACAATCTTGCTTCCCTTTCTGTTATGATTTCCAATCTTTTAAATGTCTACCGCTGTCCTAATGTTTCAACGTTTCTTAAGGCTACTGTAAAGGAAAAACTGTGTTTTTCATTAAATCTTTGAAATAAATATGTAAAAATATATATTTTTGGAAAGCTTTTTTCTTACTCTAAATAATGGGATAACAATTTTCATATAAAATTAAACATTTTTTGGAAAATTGAGCTCAATTTATAAGGCTTCCATTTTTACTCAACGAATTCCTGTCACACAACCACTAATGTTTTTGCTTTGAAAATTACTTCTTTCAGAAGTCAGAACTTTAAACTAAAATTGTGTGTTACTGTTTTTTAAATAATTCTGTCATTCAAAAGATATTCATTTTTCTTTAATCGCATAAATCTCTTCAATTATTCCATTCAAAAATGATAATTTTTGAACAGAATAATTATTTTAAAAACGTGATTGTTAAGCTATGTTAGATGAGTGCATGGTGAGTATGTCTCTTTTTTTGTTTCTATGGTTAGTTGTGTGACAGGAAATCTTTATTGGCGAAGTTTTGACATAAGTTTTGTTCTAGTTTTTAATTATTATGTATGAATGTTGTTCAGAAGGTGATGTTCATGAACTTTTTTTATAGAGGTGTTTTATTTATGGTATTCCTGAAAAATTTTTGCTTTTGAAAAGGTGTAAAATGGAATATGTAGAAACAAAACATTATGTTGAGATATAAAGATGAGCTCTCTGCAAAATAGGTGGTCTATTGACCTTGTAAGGAGCAACTACCTACATGTTTTTCTTTTTATAAGAACAAAGGCAGTATCATAATAAATATTATGGAATTTTTAAAAAGGATGTACATTTCAGTTAAAAACTGCTATCAATATGTCTTTTTAACAAAATGAGAATATTAAAAATAAAGTAAAAATAAAATATTGCAATAATACAAATGATAAAAAGGAGAATAAAATAATATACATATATTTACATTTAAATTGAAAAGTTTAAATCCTTCAGTTTTTTACTTGGACTGCCTGAAGAGAAATCAAGATCGTGCAAATTTGAACTTTACTTTTGGCACTGTGACAAGAAGGTCTTCATTTCTCATCTTCTAGTGTGATGGTTGATTTTAAAGTAGACTACAAAATTTTCACAGGCTTGGCTACCATACATTTTATCACAAGTTTTACTGCGTGTTTGTAAAAGTCATCTTCAATGTAAAGTATTTCACAACTTCAAGATATTTAAGTTTTCCCCATTGTTTGTTCTTAAGAAAATACTTTCATATTTTACAAGAAAACATCTAAAAAAATTTAAAAAACTCTTCACATTTTGATTGTTTAATCAAAGTCAGTTTCAAACAATGCTCCCTGAATTATTTTTCTTGTGTCTGTTTTCTTTGTTTCTTATTCCCTTAATTATTATCTTTAAGAAAAAAAATAATTTCTTATTTTGGTTGTAGTTGTAAAGATGACTTCCTCGTCCACTCATCAATTTCTGCATATTGGTGATATTATTTCGCTTTATACGGAAGGTGCTGTCAATGGCTTCATTAGCACTTTAGGGTAAATTTACTTACTTCTATTAATAACTGCTTGTCCTTCTAAGCTTCTAAATAACTATAATTATATAAAAATAATATTTTAGAAATAATATACAACTTTTTAAGTTCAGATTTTCATATTATATTTTAGTTTGGTAGATGAAAGGGTGGTTGTAGAACCAGAGGCTGGTAACCTTGAACATCCACCCACCAAGTTCAGAGGTACGCTTTTAAATTTTCCAATTTTTCTTATATTCAGACAGAAACCTAAGAGGTTTTTCATTAAAATGGGTTATGAAATTTTTTTCACTGATATGATTGGACTTGTGTGCCTTTTTCCTGCATTATCGTATTTTCGGTCATTTACATTGTAGTGGAGGCTATTTTGGAGCTTAATAATCAGCTGAGTGGAGAGATTTGTTAAAAGCAATTTTATATTTATATATGTACAAGTTATTTTGAAGTATTTTAATGGCAAATTATGGTATATACCATTCGATAGAGAATGAAAAACAAAGCAAAAATCATTGGCTGCTTAAACGAAGAAGAAGTTATTATTTGGTGTTACTAGATTGGATATAGCACATAAAATACAGACTTGACCATGAGATACTCTTAATCAACTCTTGAAGACGAATTGCTAATAAACTTTGTCAAATTTCAATGAAGTGTAAACATATAACTAATTGAAGTAAGGAGAACGTCTACCATTATGAAAAAGCAGAAAGCTCTTTTGGAAGAAAAGGTTTAAGTATACTTACCAATAATGCAATGCAGCATGCAAAGCTCTATTGATATTCTCATGATATTATCCATCCACCTAGTCTGTAAATTCATGGTCCTGATTTTATACAACATTTGAATGCATTTTCAAGGCGTGATTTTTAGATGATTTTTACTTAATTTTTTATTCTCTATCTAATGGCATAAGTTGGAATAATTTTGTTCAGTGCCACATCCAGACGTGTTTTGGTAACGTTTGAACGTTATTGGCACCCAGAAAAATCCACCCAAAAAACATTTTTCACTTATCAAAACAAATTTTGAAGCCATAAATTGATTTATGTAACACTTAAATGACAAAAAGCTGTAAAATAGTATTGGTTTGCGGGGCTTTGCTTACAGTGTCCCACTGAAACCCCCAGCTGTTCACATACCACACCGGTATCCCAAAAAGACCGTGGATGCGCCACTGTTGCTTCCAATTTTTTCTGACAATGAAATTTAACGAGTCTTTCCACACATGCAATATTTTCATTCTTCCCCCTTTCTCCCTGTGAGGGTATGCCAATATTTCTTTTCTTATTTCTTATTTCTTTTCTTATTTCTTTTTCTAGATTGTTTATTTAAAGTGTTACCTATGAACAGATATTCAGCTCAGAATCAGTTTTGGAAAGCAGCCAAACCTACATTATCCAGCACTAGTGACACTGTATTACTGAAGAAACTGCATGTAAATGCCATTAACAGTCTTTTATGATGATGTACTTGTGTAAAAATTATCACCAAAACGTTCTCATCTTCTTTCACTTTGTTTTGTTTAGCATGCTGCTGATTTGGAAAAGAAACAGAATGAAGAAGACAATAAAAAGTTAGTGGGGACAGTTGTTACTTATGGTGGAATAATTCAGGTTTGAGGTTTAAATAACTCAATTAAATTTTCTAATTTCCAGCCTTTTATAGCCTTATATAGAACTCTTTGAAATATCTTACGCATTTCATTATTCAGTGGTGCCATGTTTTTTTTCAACAAAAGTTTTAAGCTGGTAAAGTAAAGAATTACTTTTGGATCTATTTCATATCAAGTGTTTTTGGTTTCAGTTACTGCATCCAAAAAGCAACAAATATTTAACCGTGAATAAACGACTGCCAGCATTGCTCGAAAAAAATGCCATGCGTGTATCACTTGATAGTAGCGGGAATGAAGGTTCATGGTTTTACATTACACCATTTTATAAGTTGCGGTCAAATGGTGAAAATGTTGTTATTGGTGATAAAGTTATCCTGAATCCAGTGAATGCAGCTCAGCCGTTGCATGCTAGTAAATTTGAATTACCTGATAAGAGAGGTTGTAGAGAGGTAATATAATCACCTAATTGTTGTTGTTTTTTTATCCAAAGTGACCATAGGATTTCCACTTTAATCCTATCAACAGGTCTTGAGAAGAAGCCGTTTTTTAAAAGTTAACAACGTTGGTAAATTATGTATAAAATGGTTCCTCAGATTGTTTTTTTAGCTATTCCCCACAGTTAGTAAAAAATACTTTTGGATAATCAAGACCTGACCATTATGCGTAATGATTTTTAAAGACAGTATTTTATAAGAGAAAGCAAATTGTAAAAGTATATGAACTTAAGCAATGAAATTTGAACGAAAAGAAAACTTATTTTTCAAAAAAGAAAGTATATTTCTAGAAGATGAACAAAAAGAAAACTTATTTTTCAGAAAAGAAAGTATAGTTTAACAAAGAAGGTATTTTTTAGTGGTTCCGCGTTCCGCGTGCCATAGTACAAAAAGAACTGGCTCACTAGTTGGTCTGATTGTTGGGATGCTCACTTTTATCTGAAGTAACAAATAATTTTTCTAATGATGAATAATGAAGGCTGTTTTTTTTCTAGATAAATTCGGTAAATTGTAATACTTGTTGGAAAGTAGTCATGTTTTTGAATCATACTGAGATTTTGGATGATGTTTTAAAGGGGGTATGAAAAGTTTCTTTCAATTATTTTTTCAAACATCGTTGTTGAGAATGATTCTTAATTTATTTTCTTTCTTTGAAGGGTGATGTGGTACGTTTGTTTCACGCTGAACAAGAAAAGTTCTTAACGCTTGATGATTACCTAAAGAAAAGTCATGTTTTTTTACGAACAACAGCGCGGACATCAGCAACTTCAGCAACAAGTTCCAAAGCCTTGTGGGTTGTAGAGGTAGGTCAACAGTACAATTTTCAATTGTCAAACAATGTTTTCGAATTTTTCAATTATATATTTTTTGTTGATAAAGGTTGTTCAAAATGATCCATGTTTGAGCGGTGCGGCACATTGGAACAGTTTTTTTAAATTCAAACATCTAGCTACTGGCAGATATTTAGCAGCTGAGGTAATGATTTCTTCAGTTAGTGGAAGATATGATTATTATTTTTTCTTGATTTTTCTGACCGTGTATAGTTGTGAATGGTTCCTTTGAGAATTAGGGCTTCTTAATAATAAAACATTTCTAAATTTGTCACAAGCATTCAGAGTTCAGAAATTTATAGGATTTCCCAAATTGATTAAACTGAAGCTATCAATCAATCTTTCATAAGACAATAATAACAGAACTATTCTCAACTGGTTTTAAAATCATTTTTTTGTATAAACACATTGAAACATTAGGTTGATACTTCTCAACACAAAGATGCAAACAGGGAAAAATTGCGTGGAAAGGGAGAAGTGTATCATCTTGTATCTGTCACCGAAACCGATGATTTAGCCACTCTTTTTGAACTTGATCCTACAACAGCTCAACGAAGTGATGATATGGTACCAACGTATGTATTCAATATTGTTTGTTTTGATTTGGAAATTTTCATTACTAAATAATGACAATCTGTCATGTTTCTGTTCAGATCATCATACACAAGAATAAAACATTTTTGCACTCATTCCTGGGTGCACTCAACTTCAATTCCTATTGATAGTGAAGATGATAGGCCTGTCATGCATAAGGTAATGAGGGGAATTTAACTTGATGATAATTTTAAGATAAGTTCAAAATTGAATATCGCATTGCACTACGTAATTGAATTATTTTAGGTGGGTGCAGCACAAACAAAGGAAGATAAGGAAGCATTCGCTATCAAACAAGTTCAAGCAGATGAAGTAAGGGATCTAGATTTTGTTGGTGATGCTAGTAAAGCTTTAGATCTCTTTTGTACGAAGATGAAGGAGGGGAATATATCACAGCTTGAAAGGAGGTATTAAATTAATGAATCGTTTATTTTTTTTGAACTTCTTCAAACATATCTTTGTTTATTTTCAACTTTGCATTGTTGCCTCTTTTTTAGGGCACTTACACAACTACTATCAGATTTAAATTTATTTGTGTTAAATATGGATTTAACGATTGGAAAACAGGATATATTATCAATTACTTCTTCAGAATCTGATCGTGAGAGACAAAAACTGATTCGTGAACAAAATATTTTGAAAAAGGTTTGCGTCTTGTGATACAGAACTATTAAACTGTTATAATCTTTTTAACAATTAAATTTATTTTAACTATTAAATCTATTTTAATTAGAATTCCTGTTTAAAAATTTCTTTTAGATCTTCCTACTGCTTCGAGCTCCTTTTGAAAAAGGAGAGTTCGGTCCTCTCCTAAAAATTGATGAAATCTCAGATTCAAGAAACGGCCCAATTCGACACATTCTGAGACTTTCATATCGTCTTTTGCGTAACTCAACAAAAGACTACAGAAAAAATCAGGAGTATGTGGCAAAGCAATTTGGTTTTATGCAGTCACAAATTGGATATGACTTACTGGCAGAGGAAACTATTACTGATTTAGTCCATAATAACCGAAAACTTTTGGAGAAGCACATCACTGCTTCTGAGATTGAAACATTTGTTACACTTGTAAGGAAACGAAAGGATTGTAGGTGAGTACGTACACATAATGTCAGTGAAAAAATATTTTGAATTCAAAACATTGCTATCTTTAGTAGTTCAATATATCAAGAAAGATAATTTTGCATTTTTGGCACCAATATCTCTTAGGTGAAACCATTTCTACTTTCCACTGCACCAATAAAAACCGTCTGCCACAACAATTTCCGCCTAGTGGACATTTGGCTTTAATCACAACTAATAAAATAGTAGGTCTAACAATGGAAGTTCCAAACTGATTTAATGCTTGGCAGTGAGCTGGTGTTCATGATGGCGACGTTATTTATGCTATAAACTGTTTCACTTTTTTTATGTTAGTAGGATTACTTATATTGTATGCATTTCTATCTATCTATCTATCTATCTATCTATCTATCTATCTATCTATCTATCTATCTATCTATCTATCTATCTATCTATCTATCTATCTATCTATCTATCTATCTATCTATCTATCTATCTATCTATCTATCTATCTATCTATCTATCTATCTATCTATCTATCTATCTATCTATCTATCTATCTATCTATCTATCTATCTATCTATCTATCTATCTATCTATCTATCTATCTATCTATCTATCTATCTATCTATCTATCTATCTATCTATCTATCTATCTATCTATCTATCTATCTATCTATCTATCTATCTATCTATCTATCTACCTTACTTATTTCGAAATTCGCGCGGGTGAATAATTCGCTCATGCTTAATTTCGCGCGTTTCAATTTCGCGCATCTAAAGTGGACCTTTTCGCGCAGTTTCAAATTCGCTCATGTGAAAATAACTGAATGGAGAAATTAAATACCCAAATTTCATGAAACTACTCTACAAAAAGTTCTTTTTTAACATACTTTTCAAACGAACTACAAATATAGAATCCTAAAAATGTTTTTAGCATAGTCTACTCCTCAAATGGATCTTCTTTCTCAATTGGTTTGGCAACAGCATCGGAGATTCCAGATCTTTTCCATCCGTTCAAAATTAGGTCAACGTCGTTTTGCATCTTGTCGTAGAAAGATGTGACCCATGCCGCATGTAGAGGTTTAAGAATACTAATTTTCACGTCTACCTTAATTTCATGTGCGCGTGTGCCTTTTTCCATTTGTTTTCTGATCTCGTTTGAGTACCAGTCTTGCGAATTTTTTCGTAGGAATGCTTTGCTTGCTCTGTTCACTGTCAGGTCCAGTGGTTGAAAAATATGCGTCATGTTCGCTGGTACCGGTACCACTTTGCCGTTACTTTCCTCGATTATCTTTTTGACTCCATCGGTCCATTGTCCTTTAAAGACGTCTGCGATTAAAAGCCATTCTTTGTCATTACGCAACTGCAAGGTTTTTCTAGCTGTCTTAACATAAGGAATGATAACTTTGAGTAAAATCTCCTTTGCTTTTTCTTCATTGGACCAATGATTGCTTTGCTGCTATGCGTCACATTAAATCCCTTTGGAAATGCAAACTTTGGGTGGCACCTCTCTGTTGTCCCCTGATAAATTAACTGCATGGGCAGAAATTTTCCAGATAAGGTAACAGAAAAAGTACCAGTGATTTGTCGGTGGTCAGTGCTTCCAGCAATGGCTACTTGTTTAGATC
Organism: Turritopsis rubra; assembly: GCA_039566895.2. Classification (NCBI taxonomy): domain Eukaryota; kingdom Metazoa; phylum Cnidaria; class Hydrozoa; order Anthoathecata; family Oceaniidae; genus Turritopsis; species Turritopsis rubra. The sequence goes on along the minus strand of CM077625.1, from coordinate 2,981,370 downwards.
CTTTTTTCGCCATTGTATATTGATTAACCAGACAGTAAGGCAAGGGTGTTTGATCCAGATTTATAATGAGATCGTATGGAATGTCAAAAGTATCAACAATACGCTTAATGCTTTGATAAAAAGTAAAACCAATTTCCTTAACAAACCCAGGTGAGATAGGAACTTTTGCTGTAGTGGCTTTTCGTTTCACAAACCCTATTCGTTTAAAGAGAGACTGTGCCCATGTGAATGAAAATTCAATATTTCCACCATTTTCCTTAAGAAGAGTGCGATCATTGGCACTTACAATACCCTTCGCTATACCAATAAGAATGTTATATGACATTGCAGCACCAGATGACTGCATTTCTTTAACTAACTTGATCACTTTTTGATCTATTTCTTCAGGCAATAACTTATAGCCTCCGCGTCTTTTACGCGGAATTGATTCAAGGTTGTCGTCGTTTCCATCAGCAAGCTGGCCTTCTTATCTACTGTATATATATAGCATATGTAGCAGGAAAAATAGGTATTTTCGGACAAAAATAATGATTTTTCTATTTCATCTTTCTTTTTGGTTAAACCTTTTCGCGCAGTCTGAAATTCGCGCGGATTCAAATTCGCGCAGCTAGGCTCTGCGCGAATTTTAGATTGCGCGAATTTAAGACTGAGTAAGGTATCTATCTATCTATCTATCTATCTATCTATCTATCTATCTATCTATCTATCTATCTATCTATCTATCTATCTATCTATCTATCTATCTATCTATCTATCTATCTATCTATCTATCTATCTATCTATCTATCTATCTATCTATCTATCTATCTATCTATCTATCTATCTATCTATCTATTTTAATCCTACAAAGACAGTTTTTAATGGTGCTATATATTTGTTTTCATTTATTTTTTCAGGTTTTTAGATTACTTATCTGACTTGTGTGTTTCAAATAATACAGCCATTCCAGCAATGCAAGAATTAATATGCAAGTCTGTGTTAAACCCAAGAAATTCCGATTTGTTGATTGAAACCAGGTAAATAACTTTTTATTTATCTACTCACTCAGCATTTGAGAGAAGATAACTGAGTTTCAGGCGAGTTTGTTTACAAAGTTTGTTGAAAAACATGGTTTGTAGTGAAAAGTAGAAGTTGTTATTTTCTTTTTGACATATTTTTTTCCTACTTTATAAATCGCACTATTTCTATTGTAGCGGCGTAAATTGTAGCAGTAAGCTATATCTCCACCTTAAAGAGATTCTGCTTAAGGGTTGTGTTAAAAATGTTCAATGAATTCCTTAGAATGCACCATGGTGAAGTATATTTGTATTTTGATGGTGGAAAATACTATAAATCACAACGTCTATTAGCTCAAGACGCAAGATTAGGCAAACGTGACGATGTTGATAAATTGAATTATTACAGGTAAATATTTCAGTCAACATTTATCAATTCTTCATGAAGTTCCCAGTATTATTTTAGAGAATCTTTATATTGTAGGTATCAACTCCACCTGTTTGCTCAAATGTGTTTGGATCGTCAATATTTAGCTATAAATACCATCAGTACTCAACTGGACTTGGAACTTATGTTACGGTAGGTCTGAAAAACTCTGCCCCATTTTGGTGATTTATTCATTACGTATTCAGATTGTGTCTTTAATTTCAAATCAATGAAAGCTTGTCAACTTAATATTTTTTAATTGTATTCATCAGATGTATTGCAGATGAAGGCTTACCATGTTCTTTACGGGCAGCCTTTTGTCGTCTCATGTTACACATGCATATTCATCGTGATCCACAAGAGGAAGTTTCACCTATTAGATATGCCAGGCTTTGGTCGAAAATACCAACTCATAATGCTGTGGAAGAGTAAGAGATCTTTTAATCTGTTTCTGTCTCTTACTGAGATGATACATTTGTCAGTAATGGTAGAAAAATCTTGAATAAATTCTGAACTTTGTTTTACTTTGAAGATACGATAACCATATGCGACAAGAACATGGTGATGGAAGATTGGAAAATAATGAAGCATCACCATTTAAACCAACAATGAATTTTGTTGAGAATTACTTACACAATATAGCTGTTTCACATGGGATGGGATTTATGGATTCAGATCAAAATAAGCTAACATTTGAGGTCTTTTACCTTATTATTATCTATATTATTACACGTTTAGCTTTTTCAGTAAAAAACAATTACACACTGTTCTTTATAAAGGACCTCTAAAACTTGCGATAAATCTGTGCTGAGATACCTCAGTGTCATACGTATATCATTTCATTTGTATTTTGACAGGTTGTTCAAATCGCACGCTATCTCATTCATTTTGGTTTTTATGGCTTCAAAGATTTGCTGAAACTTACTCGAATGCTTCTCGTGATTTTGGACAGTGAAGAAGGGAAAAATTATAGTATGCAAAGTAAGAGTATTGGTGTGGCCAAACAAAAAATATAGTTTAAGTATATATATAAATATAGTAAATATAGTAAGTTTCTCTGGCTGAAAATGTTTTGTAGGTCCCATGAGAAACTCTGTGGGCAATTCCATTCAAGCTGTTGGTGCTGTTATGACGACAGTTGCTCTTGGCATGGAAGCAGAAAGCTGGACACCACATGAGAATAAAGGAAATGGTAAATCTGACTATCTAAGTTATATGGTTTTTGTGGAGTGTGTACGTTCTTTTTGAAGATATGAAATTTGAGCATGAAACAGGTTGGAAAGTGTTTTCAGACAATTTTTCATATTCTTGTAGTCGCTTATGATGCACATTGTGGTTCTTCAGCAAAATCAGAGGACTTGACAGTGATGAACACCAAATTAAAGATCATTGAAATCTTAGGCTATATTATGAATGTTCGGCTTGATTACCGAATGTCCAGTCTATTGACTATATTCAAGAAAGACTTCAATGAAAATGGTTCAAATGATGGATTAGACGGTGATGGTGGAGGTAACAAGTGAAACCTCTCAACATATTTAAGCTATTAGTTATGTAATACTTTCTGAACTATTTTGTAGGTGTGGATCTTGACCATATCAGTGCAGAAGCAGAGAAAATGTTTGAAACATCTATGTGAGTTCAGGACGTTTTCTTTTAATTGAAAAATAAATAAAAAATTTAATGATTCATGTCAGCTCGAAAAATGGCTTTTTTCTAGTGATGGATACGTGGATCTGGACCTTGATAATTGTGGTGGCAAAATGTTCTTGCGTGTGCTGCTCAATTTGTCAATGCATAATTACAAGCCTCTTGTGTCTGGTGCATTGGAGTTGCTCTTCAGACATTTTAGTCAACGACAGGAAGTCCTACAGGCTTTCAAACAAGTAATATGGCTTTTTTTCTTGTATAGGCTGGTTATATAAAGTTCTGACTTTTCCTCTTGATAGTTTAAAGGAAACAAATTTAAATACATTGGCTTCCCTTCCTGTGTTATATAGGTACAACTTTTGGTATCAAATGAGGATGTGGAAAATTACAAACAAATCAAAACTGACTTAGATGAATTGAGATTGCTTGTTGAGAAGTCCGAGCTCTGGGTCTATAAAGGTCGTAGTGCATCCCCTATACCAAGTTATGCAAATCGACCTGGTCTTAAAAAACGTCAATCAAAAACTCCTGTCGACAGCTCAGAGCAAGTGAATGAACATCCTGCATCGAGACTTTCAGATTCAAGTTCAATGCAGGTGATACTTTAAGATATAAGACTTTGATACTTAATTTGTATAATATTTTTCTACCTCTTCTTTTCTACTTTTTTATTAGGATGATGCAAGTATGGTTAGTAGCAATGATATAAAGATAATGAACATTATCTGTTATTTTTTTTATTTAAAGGAGTGGTCCAGTGGAAATTTGATTTCTCCCAAAATAATGTACATTGATTCAGCATCCTTAGATTGATAAGAAATTGTTTTTTCCATTTTACATATTGTTACTATAAACTCAAAGTTTTTCTAATTTTTTTATCATTTTAATTTGTGATGTCAAGTGGGCTTAATATTTTAGTAAAAAGTTACATTATCAATGTTAGTTTAAAATGTCTTTTACCAAGTGAAAGCAAAATATATTCGTTGGAAATATAAATCATGCCTACAAGTTTGAATCAGATATGAGGAACCAGCAGATATTATGGTGAGAATTCTGATGAATGCTCAAATCATAAAAAGGAGCGAGAATCTCAAGAGGAGTGATGTTCTGAAAATAAAGATTGGTTTAAGTGGAAATAAAGATTGGTTTAAGTGGAATGATTCAGATTCAGATTCAGATTTGTTCTTCTTTATGTTGACAAGAGAATTTTATTTATGTTCATCTTTTTTATAAAGATAATTTCTTACTTTGTTTTTGTTGCTGTGTAGATGCACCTGCTGTTCAATCTTTACGCACCAAATTTTTATCTTCTTATATTTTTAAATATTATTGACTCCTTTTTAAGCCAGTAAAAAAAAATCAAAATGACACCCTTCGTTTATTTATATTGTGACTAGTGTTGCTTTGCCAGTACACACTTTTTTATGAGCCTCAAATCCTTTAAAAATGAAGCAGCTGCTAAGCAACAGAACATGGACTTGCCCAGCAAAGAAGGAAAACAAATAAACTGAGAACAAAAGCTAAAACTAACACACAAAAAAGATAAACATGTTATAAAAGTTCGATTTTTTAGAAAGAAACCTGCACTGACCTGCCCGAGTAGACAAACACACAAAATTTGTATCTTCTTGTAGATAGTCAGTAACCAATAGTAGATAGTCAACAACAAGTTTTTTTGGGAAAAAAAGTTTCTTCAATGCTTCATTATTTTGCCAGTGATGTCATGCTGATTTAAAAAATATAAGTCACAGGAAAAAATATAATTCATAATTGTCAATTTCTACCAAAAAAACAAATTTTTATGTGATGACTATAAATTTTTATGTTAAAAATTCACTGGACCGTTCCTGTAAACCTGATTGGATAATGTTTAATAGAATGAATGGTGATTATTTCTTGATAGGCATTCAATCACAGTTCAACATTTGAATCGTTTGATCAAGAACATGATGGCCACTTACTTGAAAGTGTATCCAGTAACTACAAAACTTTATCGCAGGTAACTTTTGGTTAAACATGTGAACTGGATGTTGAAATGGAACTAACCCTTAAGGATGTGGCCTATTTACTATTCCAAAACATTATTTTCATAGTCCAACCATAGTCAATTTTTGGGTATTCCACAGATGTTTCATTGATTTTTGTAGATACTTCAAAGATTGTGTGATCTCTGCATCAGTGCTGATGGAAAGCGTAACCGTAAACATGAACAACGGTTATTGCGTAACATGGGTGCACATGGAGTGATTTTGGATCTGCTTGAGATTCCATACGAAAAAGTAAATATTTGTTTTTGGTTGTACTCACATTATTATAAGGAAGAAATTAGACTAAAATTCAAGAGGAAGAAAAATAGATACACTAGACATATTATTTATATGAGGTATGTAAGTTTGAATTAATACCAATGAAATTTCTACTGAATAACTTCATAAAAACAAACTTTAATTTCACTTGAATCATAATTCGTAGTCAGTTTGTTTGCATTCTTCAGCGTTGATTACGTTAATTTCAATAGCAATACTTTCTTCATTGGATAACGTGTTTTCCACAAGATTTCCTTTGTTTGGTGTTATGAAGGCTGTAAGTAACAATGCACTCAAAACAATAAATAGCACTGTCACATTGACATAAAGAACATTAACATAGATAAGCACAATAGAGGATGATATAGACACCAGTAAAATGTAAAATGCCTCGAATGTCATTAAAAGCATTAGACTTGTACCAGAATCAACAGGATGTGTTGCCGTGACGATATGTGAGCAAGCAACAGAATAATAGCTAGTTACTGTCATGATCAAAATACAAAACGTGATACCAATCGGAATAAACGAATGACAAGTTTGTAACAGGAACGTCCAAACAACCAAACATATTAGTGTTACTGAAAATATAATTACAGTTATCTTTTTGTAAGCTGCTGTTTTGTCAATGATGAGTCCTACTATTATATTTGATACAAAACCCAGCAAAACTGCTAAGAAACCAATTATCCCTATCTGCTTCTCAGTACCAGGAAATATATTTACAAGTATGTCATTTAAAATCATTTCAAATGAAACTTCTATTGAGGCTGCAATGGAGGACAGGTGAACAATGATCAAAAAGTTTTTATGCTTCAAAAGTGTTTTGATACACTTCATGAATGTATTTATCTTCTTTGTTCTTCCATCTTGGAATGTTAACATGTTATCGTTATTTGGTTTGACGATTTGATCATTGATTGTTTTATTGTTCCCACTGTTATTTGGTTTACTTTTCACAAACATAATTGTAACAAAGGAAACAATAGAAAATGTTAAGAGCACAAGGTTTACCACTTTTAAATCTGATGCAATCTTGTCTTTATCTTCTTGATTGTGTACAATTAATGTTGTTAAGAGAAAGCCGGTTCCTACTGAAAGCATATCGAAACCAACACCGACTCCTATTGCTAAACCTCTTTCATCTTCTGGAAACCAATTCTGTGCAACCTTTCCTGGTAGAAACATATATGAAGCAAGGGAGACTGCAGAAAGAATGTTTCCAACTAAAAGCAAGTAATACCCATGATGCTCGTCATACGAGAAGTAACGAATGATAGCTCCTATCAAATTGATACATGCCGACATTTTCAGAGTGAATCCAAGTTCACATTTATGTAAGATAATAGCTGCAGGGAAATTAAAGATAAGTACAGCCACAGCTGACACTCCCAGTAGAACATGTATAGCTATCGGTTGAACTCCATAATGATATTGAAGAATATTCGATATGGCTGTGAAGCATGTTGTTGATGGTGCAACAGATAACGAAAGAATACAATACGCACATAATGCAAACCATCTTTCCTTGCAGGTTTCAAACTGCTTTTTTGAATTTGCTATCAATTCTTCATTTTCTCTCTTTACTATTTTCTTCATTTAAATTTTTTCCTCTTCAGTAGTCTTTTTCTTTCACTTTTGTGCAAAACTACGACAAGTTTCTGATGAAATATCAAGTTAAACTAAAACTTTTTTTCTATATTCCAGCTTATCTTTTTCTAACCCAAACTGATAAAATATTTAAAACTATTTTTTTTCAACTTATACATAATTTATTTTAAGAATTAGAATTTCAGGAATTTCAATTCACTTTTTACTTTTTTGCATATTTCATGTAGTGAAAGTATTATTTTGGCTTCAATTCGAACTTGCACTGGATTTCATATCTTTCAGTTCTTAAAGCTCAAAGAATTTCAAACTAGGCTTAAAAGGCATAAGGCTTCCTGCATGTGTGTCATGCTAAACTTGAAAGGGACTTGCATGAATATAAATAAAATGATCTGATTATTTTACCATGATAGTATCAGTTTGAATGCTTTTCAGTGTAAAGAAATACCTGACAAAAGCAAAACAGACTAACAGAATAACTCCAAAATTAGATTATCAAAACACAGGCTGGTCCTTAATGCTCCTCGTTTAACATTTCATTAAAGCTTCAAACTTTTGACCTGGTAAAAACCTGCAATAAAACTAAAATTGAAAACAACGAAATAAACAATAAGCAGTTTAATGTGTTATTGCTTTTGATGGAAGCAGCAACTCCACTAATTTTGGGTTTGAACCATTCACATTAGTTTTCTTCCTGATGTACTGAACAGTCGTCTAAATTTATTTCTTTAGATTTGTTTTAACAGATTAATGTTGTAAGCATATTGATTCATAGAAGGACTTTTAGAAAATAGTTACTGCATCAGTGTATGTTTAGAAAGTTTGTAAGGAATTTAAAGGTTAGCAGTCATTTTTGTTCATTTCATCAATTTTTATTGTTTTTTGTAATTATATAGTTCATGGAATGATGTTCGTTTGACGAGGATGTGTTTGATGTCTTTTTTTTTCTTCTAGTCTGACATGCAAATGAGAGGAATCATGGAGCTTGCTCATAAGTTCTTACAAAATTTCTGTTATGGGAATTCACAAAATCAAGCATTACTGCATAAACATCTTGATCGTTTTCTTTCATCTGGACTAGGTGTAAGTGAGTTTAACTAAAAGTTTCTGAAAAATATTGCCTTTGCTACGAAATTCATCACCACTCATTGTTCAAATTCTTCATAGTTACTTGAAGCTGAATCAGTTCGCTTTATATTCCACGAGAATCTTGCTCTTTGTAACGAAGTCACCGAACGTGTAGTGCAACAAATTGTTCACAGCATTGAACAACATGGCAGACATGTTGTGTATTTGCGTCTTTTACAAACTTTACTGAAGGCTGAAGGACAATTAATCAGAAAAACACAAGATGCCATGATGGCAGAGGTAATCTTTAACATGTTTGAATGGTTCTTTTACTCAAGAATTTGGATGGTTAAGTGTATCAATTTCTTTTTTCGATAGTTAACAAGTATGGGTGAAGAAATTTTGGTTTTCTACAACGATCATTCGTCTTTTGCTGCTCTTCTTGAAATGATGCAATCTGAAAGAGAACGTACAGAAGAATCAAGTCCATTGTTATATCATATCCAGCTTGTGCAACTTTTAGCCAGCTGTACAGAAGGCAAAAATGTTTATACAGAAATCAAATGTCATAGTTTGTTACCGTTAGATGATATTGTCCGCATTGTCACACATCCAGACTGCATTCCTGAGGTATTTCATTCATGTTCCATTCTATTTGCAATTTCAGAATCAGATGTTTTTCAAAAGTTTTGTTTTTGTTTTTCGAATTAAAGTACAATCAATATTTACATTATTCGGTTACACATGTTGTATTAACGTTGGTAAGAGCAAAGGCAAGTGCTGATCACGTTTGTATATTCCCAGTCCTGTTGTAAGGGATTTTGTTCATAACCGTATTTTGTAGGTGAAAGCCTCATATATTCATTTTTTGAATCACTGTTATGTTGATACAGAAGTTGAGATGAAAGAAATTTACAACAGTAGTCACATCTGGTCATTATTCAATGATTTTATGGTGGACATGGGAAAGGTGATGTAATTCTCACTTATCTTTTATAAGTTTTCCCATTTCTCATGTTTTTAATAGTATTTCTGTAATTTAGGTTGCCAATACCACACATGACAGAAAACATGCTGACACATTGCTGGAAAACTATGTGACATCAGTTATTCCTGACATAGTGACGGTGTTTTTCAATTCACCATTTTCTGAGAGTAGCACTTCTGTCAAGGTTTATACTAATTGTTTTTTTAATTTTGATTGGCTGGTATTCATTAAATTTAATTGACCAACTTCCTTTTTCTTTCAGTCAAGACAACCAATCATCGTTCAGTTACTATCGTCTTTGTTTCGATTATCTCAATGTCAATGGATGAGTGGTCAACAAAAGTACCAGATTGAGAACTGCATTAAAAATCTCTTAGAAATTGGTAACTGTCCCTTCATCCTAATAAATGTCTTCTTTTTTTAAAACTAATAAGATGAACTGAATTAAATTGGTATTTCAGCTAAGCCAAGAGGAATTGTGATACCAACTAGTCTAGAGACTGAAGTGCAAAGTTTAGTGACACGCTCAAAACTTGTGTTACGTAGCAGTAGACATTGGTTGAGTCATCGCCAGAGGAAAGACTCGGTTCTATTGAAAGCCATGTCTAAAGACTATCGAAATATTATTGAAGGATTGCAAGTATGATTTTTCTTTCTTTTTATTATTAAAATATTATGTTGTTAAGAGTTGAGAGTTATTGGGTTGGAGATTTTGATTGTGAAAATTATTATTACGTCCACATTCAGGATATTGTAGCATTGCTCGAAGATCAATTAAGACCATTAGTTGAAGCTGAATCATCACTTCTTGTTGATGTTCTCTATCATCCACATCTTCTATTTGCCGTCCACTCAGAAAATCGAAGCAAAGCTGAAAATGGTGGATTTATTGCGAAGTAGGTTGCATGTTGAAGTTTTTTGTGCTCAGATTTAGTTTACATAAAAAAGGTACCCTAGGTACCTAGGCTGATCTATTAGCTTCACGCTCTTCATGCTTTGATAGAAGCACATGTACAAATGAATAAATAGGTCGGAATTATCCTGGGTGGAGATTGTCCTAGCATCATTCTTCTTCTATTTATAGGTTGATTGAGCATACCAAAACGTTTATGCTTGATAATGAAGTGCTTTGTATTAAAATATTGGTAGTTTTGCAACAAATGCTGAAAAAAGAAATCGATTTTGGTGAAAAGGTAATTCTTTTGGCTGAAGATTGGGAATAAAGAAATTCATTATCTGACATTAATTGTCTATGAAAATATTTCAGGGTGAAAAGTTACGAAAGAACCTCCTTGCGCTTTACTTCAAACCAGAAGACATATTATTCAAGGTAGATTTCAAAAAGGAGTCTAATTTCAATAACGCAGGGACGATTTATGTGTTTTTACGACGAGCTAACAAAAGTTTATATGATATGCAATGTACTATGGATCACAATGGAGCTACTGATCTTGTTATTGATCTGATTATGACAGACCCAAGTACAAACGTTTTCATGGAATCTGTGCAATTGGCAATCGCTCTTTTGGAAGGTGGAAATGGCACTGTACAGGTATGTGTGACCAGTACATATTCATCGCGATATTCATCAATTTTTGTACAGTTTCTCATTGAAATCTTTGTTTCCATAGAAATCCTTTTATCGAAGATTTTTGTCCTCCAAAACAGAAGAGTTTTTTCGATATGTACACGAACAGATTACAGAAGCGGAAGAAGAAATCAAAGCTAGTATCAGTATGAACACAGATAGTGCTACCAGAAAACGGGAAGAAGATAAGGAGAATGAAAAAGCACGTGATCCAATGACTAGAAGAGATACAGTGAACTTATTAAGAAGAGACGCACGTGATACACATGTTCTCAGTAAGACACCCCCTCATCTATAACTTATTCCATACATTAACTGTTGAGTGTTCGAGAATTTATATTTACGATCGAGAGGATGGAATCTTAATTTTCTTGTGTGACAGGTATGTTGGTATCACTCAGTGATGACGTCAAAGAACAACTGACAGAAGCAGCCCAGCAAACCAATAAAGCATATACCGCGGTTCGCAAAGGCCGTGATGGTGAAGCGACTGATAGCCCTAGAAATGGTTTTGCAGAGAAGCCTTCGTCTGTTGGTCAATATCTTTCATCAGAAATATTCATCATGCAACCAATTTTGAGATTTTTACAACTTTTGTGTGAAAATCACAATACAGATATGCAAGTATGTTAGACTTCCAGTATATCTGACTTCTTGAGATCTTGTAATATCATATTTTCGTTCTTATTTTGTTTTTGATTTCAGAACTACTTAAGAAAACAAGAACACAAAAATAGTTATAATCTGGTTTTGGAGACATTGTCGTTTCTCGATTGTATCTGTGGAAGTACCACGGGTGGTTTAGGATTGCTTGGTTTGTATATCAATGAACATAATGTAGCTTTGATCAATCAAACATTGTGTACCCTTACCGAGTATTGTCAAGGTCCATGTCACGATAATCAAGTAAGATTTTTTGGGGGGTTTTGTCATTTTGTTTTGGTTTTAGTTGAGATTGTTGAACAGTTCAGAGAAGTGATCATCTTTGCACAACATCCAGCACGTCTTATATCTAGAATGCTGTTGTTAGTCATGAATGTAATGGGATGGATATTATTAATGCTCTTGTTTTGAATGAGATTAATCCTTTGAGTAAACATCGGATGGATTTGGTTATGGAACTTAAGGTGAGTTTGAAAATTTTGTTGTTGATAACGATGCCCACCATCATCATTAAGTAATCATGTGATTACTTTTCTGTTTGATTTGTAGGATAGTGCTTCAAAATTACTTCTTGCGATTATGGAGAGTCGACACGATGGTGAAAATGCTGAAAAGATTTTGTATAACATGAGTCCTCATCAACTTGTATGTTCTTTTTGCAAAAGTCATAATCAAGTTTAATCAATCTCCTTTTTTGATTCTATGATTTTGATTTCTATGACTAATCGAATTATAAAAACAAAGAAAACTCGATTGTTTTCCCTTTTCACAACAATTCCATTTGGAGTTCAATTAATCGGATAATGTGTAAACTAGTAAGTGGTCGACTAATTTCTCTCTGCAAAAAATATTTTTAGATTGATGTATGCAAACAAGCTTACCACCAGGAAGATATTGATGCAGCAGAAGATAGTGAGATATCACCACGAGATGTTGGTCATAATGTTTATATATTAGCATACCAAGTATGTTCCGTCTCGTGTTAAAAATAGCTATTTGCGACAACTCGAACCTACAGGGACCAATAGTGTTCGAGTTATCGAGGGTTCGAGTTATCGAGGATCTGTATTCAGTGTTATTATGAACATGGTTATTTTCATTTATTAATTTTTTCAAGCTTGCCAAACACAATAAGGAGCTTGCTGATTTATTAGCTGTTGAAGAATCGGAAACAATCATCGATCCTGCCTTGGCCTATTATTCCAAACACACAGCACAAATTGAGGTGAGACAATGAGAAAGAATTCCGAAATGTTTTATCACGTGTTTTTTTGTTTTTTTTAACTATATACAGTTGACTCCCGATAAGTGGAACCTCCAAGGGACCGAAGAAAATGGTTCCACTTAGTGGGAGTTCCACTTATCCGAAGTTGGGTCAAAAATCGGTAATAAATGGAAAGGAAGGATAACAATCATATTACTGTTTCAAAGGTTTTATGTAGCATTGTCTAATTCTTCATATCTAGCTGGTTTCACCCGCTTCCTTTTTTTTGACACATTGTTTTCTTCGACTGCTTCAAAAATCTTTTGTTTTTGTTTAATCTAATGTGATATCGTATTTTTAGCAACTCCGTATTTTCTTGAAGTGGCAATGCAACTTTGACCTTCCTCGATCTCCTTTTAGAGTTTATATTTGTAATAAGACTTTTTGAATTTGAAAATTTTAAGGGTCTACTTACACGGAATTGTTTTTTGAAAACGACGTTGTTCCACTTATGAGAGGTTATTTGTTCCATGGGACAACTTAACGAAAGTTCCATTTATCGAGGGTTCCATTTATCCGAAGAAATTGTAAGGGTTTCTTAAAGCAAATCCAAGGGACCAGCGAAAATGGTTCCACTTAGTAAAAGTTCCATTTATCCGGGGTTCCACTTACCGAGATTCAACTGTATTTCCTTTTGTAAAATACTTTTCTTAAGAGTTTTTCGATTTTTCTGATAGGTTGTGCGAAAGGATCGTGTTTTAGAGCAAATCAATTTCCCTGTCCCATCAATATGCGGGTATTTAACAGAAAAAACCAAAGAAGATGTTTTCCATTTATGTGAAAGAGACGAACATAATAGCAAAGTAAGTTAACTTTGAATGTTGTGGAAAGTTTTGCGTTATAATTTGCTCTTCTGTTTTTATTTTATTTTTTACATTTGTTTAGGTGACTGACTTTTTCGAAAGAACAGATAGATTGTATAAAGAAATGGTCTGGCAAAAGAAATTACAAGGTGAAATATTACTAAAACACATTAAGAGTGTAGTTGCTATCTTACATTATTATATGCTTGTTTTGATCAACATTATTATTTGCTTGTTTTGATCAGATATTCGTATATTTGTATGGATCAGTAGCCATTGGCAAATTTGGGAACATATTGCATTAAACAAAGCAATTGTTGTGAATTTACTCGTTGCGTTTTTTTATCCGTTCTCCAATCAACCAATTGGTAAGTGTTTATTTCCCAACTTATAATTTTTGATCTGTGTCATAATTGGCTTTTTGCGTAAGCAAGAAATACATTACAGCCGACCGTGTTTTTCTCACATTTTTTTCTTACTTTCCAAACCTAGCATGATTACTTGCGGTCCGAAAAACACTTAATTCGATCCAGTGTAATGAAATCCGTGTTAGTCATTAGCCATCTAACACAAACTCATAATATGTGGCTATATTTTTAGTTTTAATGATAAAAAATATGGCTGAGAGTTATTGTTGATACAGCGCTGAAATTGAAGTGACCATAAAAGACATTCACTGATCTTCCCCATTCTGCGTTTTATATATATGGACTAGAGCCCGGGCGGGCATAAGGCTTATTGTAACCGAAACTGTAATAATAAGGAAAAGCTTCCCTTTAAAGATAATGAACTGTTATAAATAGAACAGAGGGTTGCAGTGTGCTGATGTCAGCAGTGCGAATCCCTCATTTGAACAATAAGTAATGGGTCTGGAAGGCTCAGCTGACTTATATCAAAATGGCAAACAAACGAGGTAAACAAATGATTGGCTCTCTCGTAGAGATAACTTTTAGAAAACTGAAAACTTTTATAACAGTTCATTATCTTTAATATTCTGCTCTTGTGCTCTAGGTACGTTGCACGATCCTTTAATTTAATTTTGCCGGAATCGTCCTATTTTGGCCAAAATATGAAAAATGATTCACAAATTTGAAACCAACAGCATTGGATTGTTCTATTGCAAATTTTCGTGAAAATTGAAGCACTTTTGAAATTTGATCCAGGTTTTGTCTTTTTTTAAACTCTCCACTTTTTCTCCGGCAAATGAATGCAGACGTATAATAATACCATGAGCATAATAGTTATTGACGCAAATAGTGTTCCATGTATAAGCCACCCAACCCCCCAGACATTTTTTTCATTCACTCTGTTTTTATTTTTGTTAATTGTGAAATTGAACATTCATTTAAACGTATTGAAATTCAAATGCACGCCCGGTTTCCACTTACTATCGGATAATAGCATTAGCCGTTAGCGCCACTGAAAATATACTGTAATTTCTGAGTGTATAATAATGAGAGTTGTGTAAAAAATGACTTTATAATAGTGCTGATAGATATCTGTAGACTTTTTACAAACACCGATACACACAAGCTGGTTTATTTATATAGTATACTTTTGCAGAAACTATTTTTTATTACGCATAAAATAATACTTTGCTTTCAAGTCATGTATAGCTCAGGTGCTTATTAGAGTTCTTATTAGGAGGCCACACATTCATTTCTGTTATTAATGCCACATTATTTTACGTCTTTCGCTTTCTAGATTTGGATCATAGGTTATCATTGCTTGTATGGTTGGCCATGTTTGTCTCGTTTGTTATCAGTATTACTGTGCCTCGTTTATCTGGTATTCGGACATTAGTTGGGACAATTATTTTGCGTTTAATTTTCACGGTGGGCATCAAGCGTACGCTGTGGTTGCTCGGTTTTACTAATGTAAGTGAAGTGAAGTGAAGCCTTCGTCAATGATTTCTTCCAGTATTTTCTTTCTTCTTTTCTTTTTTGCAGATGGTGAATCGTATCACACTTGCTGTTAGTTATATTGGTAATAAAGGCACGTTTACATCTGAGCGACATCGACTCTTTACCGATAAAAAATTATTACTGCATATAATTTGTGTGGTCATCAGTATCCAGGGATTTTTCGTGCATGAATTCTTCTACAGTGTGTTGGTATGTGATGCTTATAATGTTGAGAATAACTAGATCGATCATGTATCTATGAGGGTTTTTATTACTTTTCATTTCACACGTAGATGATTGATGTCATCTTCCAAGAAGAGACGTTACTTAATGTCGTCAAAAGCGTCACGCGTAACGGTCGATCTATCGTGTTGACGGCACTTCTGGCATTGGTTCTTGTTTACTTGTTTTCGATTGTTGGATTTCTATTCTTCCAAGAGGATTTCATCATTGAAACTGAACCTTTTGTCAACGAGCTATCAGGACTGGCGAATGGTAGCAATTCTATCTACTTAATTAAGTCAGTGGTTATCAAATCCTTTTTTGTAAATTTAAAACGAGCGAGGTTTTGATTTAGGTACGGCTGAGACAACTCGTGAAAATTCGTGTGAAAATTTGATTATGTGCATTATAACGACATTAAACAAAGGTTTGCGGAGCGGTGGCGGGATTGGTGATGTTTTAAGAACGCCATCCAAGACAGTAAACATTCAATCTCATTTTAATTTATAATTTTTCTATATAATCTGTTTTACTTCTACCTAGAGAAGTGATTGTGATGAAGTAAACAAATTATTTTTTTAGGATCCCTACTTCGTGGCACGTGTATTCTACGATCTATTATTCTTCTTCGTTGTCATCATCATTGTTTTGAATTTAATCTTTGGTGTTATCATTGATACATTTGCTGATCTCAGAAGTGAAAAGCAGACCAAAGAAGAAATTTTGAAGAATTCATGCTTCATTTGTGGTCCGTGGATACTCAGTCTGTTGAGGTTGACATCTTGGACAATTTTTTTACTCACCATATTCTTTTTCAGGTCTGGAGCGATCACAGTTTGATAATCGTTCAGTCACATTTGAGCATCACATCAACCAAGAGCACAACATGTGGGACTATCTGAAATTTATTGTTCATTTAAAAGTGAAAGATCCAACAGAGTTGACTGGACCAGAGAGCTATGTGGCCGAATTGATTAAGGTAAATCCAAGCTTCAATATATATGTATGACTTTCTATCGTGAATTCAGTTTTTCATTGATTGGTTTTGTTTTCTGATAGTCACACAATTTGGAATGGTTTCCTCGACTTCGTTGTATGTCACTGTCAATGAATGAAACTGAAAGTGAGCAGAATGATATACGTAATCTTCAGATTCAGTTAGAATCGACCAATCAACTTGTGAATATACTTTCAAAACAATTAACTGAACTACGCGAACAAGTAAGTTCATTTCTTTCAACCATGGTGGGTGGATCTGAAATTATTTCTCCATTTCTGGGTGACCTGGGCTTACGTTTGTTTTTTCTTTTCATACTTTGGTATTCAACTATAAAATAATGTGAAATAATAATTGCTTGATTCTTAGATGATGGAACAGAGAAAACAAAAACAAAAGCTTGGTCTCCTTGGTAGCAACCATAATAAACACTATGGCGCATATAATGGCTCGATTTATCAATCCCGTTCACAATCCTATCGATAACTGGCAGGTGAAAGATGTAAAACTTTGGTAAAAATAATGTTCTCTGAAAGATGTAATGTAATTTAAAGTTAGATGTGTAAATGTTTTTATAGAGAGGGCAAAAAGCTCCTGGTAACGAGGGCTATTTTTTACGAGAGTAGTTTTGTTTATTAGTATAAAGATAACCACAAAAACTCAACTCATTTTTCTAATTAGGTAGATTTAGCTAAATTATTTTTTTGTTAACGTGTGTGAATCTATTCCGTTCTGTTCGTGTTTGTTGTACAAACCAAACGAGATGTTTTATATAATTATCAGTCGAATGTGGTTAGCACTTAAATGAAATTTTAAAAAAAACATCCAACCAATTGATATCATTTTTACGAAGCATGTGAATACATGTGTAAATCTTTGATTTTATATAAATTATGTTAAATAATAAACGCAGACAAGATTTTTTTCTACAGTTTTCTCGACACCTTTTTTCTAACCTTTTCAGTCTTAAGGCCCGATTAAACGGATCCAACATTTACATCCAACATTTCAACATGTCATGTTGGGCGGAATGTTGGATGAAATGTTGGATCCATTTGGAAGGGTCATCCAACATTCATATCCAACATTTTTGTAACTTCATTGTCAATTAACGTCCATTCATTTTTTTTAAAAATGGCAATCAGTAAGGGTGCTCTCATGATGGTGTTAGCTGAAGTTGTTGAAGTTGTTGACTCTTTCTCTTTCATATGTGTTACTTCTACTGTTACTCATATTTTGTGACTCAATGAGAATGAGAATGATTGACTTATGTTATGTTTTTATCTTTTTGATGACGTTTTTTTGTGAAATGTTGGATGAAATGGGAGTGGTTAAACGGTCCAACATCACAAAATTCGCACGTTGAATGAAATGTTGGATCCGTTTGATCGGGCCTTTACAAGTAGCGGTCAAATATACACTTCTATAAAGCAAATAGCTACAGTATATTCTACAATCATGTTTACTGCCAAGGCGAATTGCGTCTGTAATATCCCGGTCGCCCTCCAACCACTTTCGATGAGATTCTCACCATTTCTGGACGTCATTTCATTATAGAAATCAACAACCCACTGACCATGGATAGGTTTTGATTACCTCGGTTTAACATCTACTGAATCAATGCTCTTACCTCTCATCATTTCGATATTTGGCTCCTGTACCATGTACTAAACTTATTTCTGAAATGACGTATTGTGTGACCATTGACCGTGTAAGGTCTAACGATTGGAAATACTTGGTCATGTTTGTGGGTACATTCACAAAACAAATTTGACAATTTCATGGTGGAATAGAAATTCAATTTCCCGCCTTGCATCGTCAGGAATAGCGACCTTTGAAGATGTTGAAGACATCTTTGGCGATCATAACTCGTGTATGAATATTTTGCCCAACTTGACGAATCATTGTCAATATTTCCCAGTGTCGGGGTATTTTTGAATGAGTGCTTTGGCTGCATCCTTGGTCATACTAGAATTAACGAGGGCGCCACGAGAACTAACCGCCTTGATATATGATCGAACCATCTTGTCAAGCTCGCCAAGGAGAAGGGGACGGTCAGTTGGTTTTGAGTACTTAGGCAGGGATTGAATCACTTCCCGCTCCTCTTTTGAAGCATCTTTTATCTTCTTTATTACTCTTGTTTTGAGAACGTGCGAATGGTACTCTCTTTCAACTCTGGAAACTCTGGTTTGAATTTTCGTAAAGCAGCAGAATTTCCATTTTTACGGGCGTAATCACCAATTTTGATTTGATGTTCGTCTTTCCACTTAGTATACATGCATCTATTTTTTACACGATTCACTTCTTCCGTGAATGAATGTACGTCAACAACTCCAAGCACTGTTTGCACTTGCACTGATCTTTCCTCAAAAAGATCTGAAAGCAAAAAAAATAATAATCTGGTTGAGTGTTTTCCAACAGTTTGCATTTTTCAATTGCACTAATAATAATAATAATAATAATAATAATATTTAAATAATATTTAAATAATATAATGAAACGACATTACTAAACATCACTAAACTTTTTGCTCATAACGAAATGAAAAAACTCTTTAATCAGGATTCGTTAATTTTCTGTTTTTTTGGGTTGTTTTTTACTTTTCCGTGCACCAGGCAAGTATTCATTCATGCGAAGAAGACATTTTTGTCGTATCTAACCCTGTTTCCGCGTACCACGCAGTGTTGCGCAATTAAATTCGGGAAAGGTGTATTGCCACATTCACTTCATGTTTTCTTTTTCTGTCTGTATTGTTCACATACTGGACAAGAAGTTATTTCTCGCTTTCTTGTCGATCATTTTTTTTTACACCAGACTAACATCTCTTTCCGTCCTTTATTATTTTTGTTTTGTTTTCTTTTTTCGTTCACTAGACGACCATTCATACCAATAAAGAAAAGTTTTACTTCACTTTTTCACCATTTATTATCATTTCATTGAACAATTAGTTTCAATTGGTCATGTGTACTACCATAGAAAAAGTTTTAATCTTTACAGCAGCAATAAGGGGTTTCCATTACTATCAAAGAATATGGTCACCGAAGAAAAAAGAAATATTTCACTGCTATCACGAACCCAATAATGCATTTGATGCTTTCGCGATCAAGACACAGAAAATAGATCTACTGTTGAACATCTACCTAGAGAAATTTCTAGAATTACAAAGTTTATATTGGATCAAGGTGCAAAAGAAACTGCAACGCTCTCATCTACAAATTTTTCGCCGTTCACCTCTTGTTCAAGGAGGTCTGGAAATAGCGTGTGTAGTTACCATAACCATGCCAGCAACCGTAAAAAACACATGATTTTGGATCGGTACAAGGAGTTATTACGATTATTACACGGAACCCAAAGATGAAGAAATTCTTGGCTCTTTCTTATCTATCAACTTAATTACTCCTCCTAATATACGACCAGCTTCATTTGAGAAGAAAAACAAAAATGTTCAAACCCAGAATGAATCTTCCAGTTTCATAGTATTGTTCTAGCCCTATTAAAAACAAGCCCTGTTTATAAACGGGACATCCCGATTTGAAACGCTTGTCCCGATTTTGAACAGTCCATCCCAGTTCGAAAAACTTTGATGTAATAAATTCTGACTTGGTTGAAAACGCTTCTCTCATGGAAAAGATTTTTTTTTTTTTAATCGGGTTGATCTTATACGCTTAATGACCGTGCTCCCCTCCATTAATTTCGACTAGGTTCTAGATCCGCCTCTGCTATTCGTATAGATAGGCTCGCTATTATATTCAGACCGCAAAAATTAATATTCTGCACCAGAAGGAAGTAAGTGTTGGTTTTCCAACTGGAGAATCGAACAGATGCAAAACTAAAAACGACAAAATAGTATATTCTTTTCCCAGGGAAAAGTACAATATCAAAAATAGTTAATCTGTTATAATAATAATAATCATTAATTACGGATTCATTTAAATATCATTAAAGGCATACCCAACTACCCAGGGTCTATTTTAATTTCGTGGGTACAGAAAGTACTTACCTGTGTTCACCTTACATTTTCTTCTCTAACAACACAATAACGTTTATATTATACAATAATGGCTGTTATGGCTAATCAAACATAATTTTTAAGAGAAAGTTCTAGTAAAAGTTTACAAGAGTGGGGATTGCTAAAAAAAAAAAGATAACAAAAATAGAACCATGAAAAGTTCTATAGAATTGCGCAGAACATAACTAGAAATATTGAAGAATACATTTTCATAACCTTCATTGTATTAAATTGTGTCTGTGCATCGAATATCACCACCAAAAATTGATCGTGATGTTGTTTTGATTTAAAAAATGATAAAGAATTGTTGTAATAATACAGACCAGCTAACTTTCCAGACGGTCAACAAATTAATGAAAGGCGGGACTAGTAAAAATATAATAAAGTTCAAATTAAAAAAAAGATTATTTCTGGTCCACATAATTTATTATCATAACCATGCTGTGACTTGCCCCAAGTGTTCGAACTCAAAATGCGTGATACCCGGGGTGGTTCGGTATGCCTTTAAGGTTGAATTCTTATGAAGGAGTTTTCAAAAATCAACACACTTTGGGTTATCGATTTAAATTTCAGTTGAACTTGGTACGGTGACAGGAAAATGGTTTTCTCGGAATCGTAAACCCATGCTTTCTCCGTCCATAAATCCCAACAATTAATGAACTAAAACTAAGAAAACAGTAACAAAATAACCTACAGAAGACACAGAAAAACCGTTGTAAACAAGCAAATAAAGTGTGGAACCATTGTAAACACGACCAAGTAAATAAAGTGTTGAACCGACATCAACGTTTAAAACCACTCAAGTTGCATCTTTAAAAAGATGGTGTTTACCATTATCATTAAATATGGAACAAATTTTGAGTTCATATATGTTAACAGAAGATAAACATGTTTTGTTATGTTTGAGCAACAACAAAAACTCTTTAATTAATTATCATGCCTAAACAACTGTAAAATAATCTGTCAAGATTTCTAAGACAGAGAAAATATTGTTTCCATAGACTTGTTGTACATAATACGCTCAACAAAAATTGGTTCATTTCAGATCAAATGAGTAACACATCAAACAAGAGATTGTGATTAATCCAATGTAAATATCACCAGAAGGAAAATAAAACAATCACAGGCTTTTACTACGACTGTTTCTGAGAATCGAAGCTATGACATTTATCATTTGATAGCTCTGTATACATCATTTACATCGTAGCATGTGATATGAAATTCAGGGTTTGATATTAATGGTATTACACACTCACTTGCAGATGAATGTCACAAACCTTATTCTGATCTATTTCTAAGTTTATTCTTTGACAGAGTGCATTTTGAAGAGCTTCACGTAATGGGTATTCCTTCACCACTTTTTGCACAACATCTTCAGCAGAATCATTCTATGTGAAAATTTTGATAAAATTAGTATTTCTCAATTTTAAACCAAAAAAAGGAATAAAAGAGTTGAATAATAAATACATATACATACATATTTAACAAGGATGTGTAATGTATATCCAGTTTTTGTGAGAAATTTTAAATTGAATAGTATTTCATCACCTACGAAATCACGAATGAAGGGAACAGAATATATAGTTCTGGTCATAATAATTTCTTCTAAGAATTTAAGCAAAGAATAAACTAAAACTTATAAGTCATTATTTTAATAGGATAAAACGAAGAAAAAAGAAGAAAGAACAGAATGTAGGAACCAAACCAAAGTAGAAATGTAGAAACCATAATTTCAGTAATAATTCCGTAATAATTCAGTAATAATTCTTCCTGGGATTAGAATCCCACTTTACCTAAGCAGTATGTCAGAAAAAGAAATTGATGGAGAAAATTGTAGGGTTGTTCTCATCAAATCAACTTTTATCAACTTTGTTTATACACAACAACTTCCTATTTAGAATAGCCAACCACTATGAAAGCCCAAGGACTTAAAACTCCCCTTACTTACTTACTTATTAGTTTACAAGCAACTAACTATATATACTGGTTTTCAAAAACTATTAAGCAACTAGCGTATTTTTGGCAAGAGTGGTGGAAGGATTCCAATAGAGTCGCAGGTAAGTGTTTTGTTTTCCACCAAATGATAGTAAAGTGTGAAACTTTACTATCATCCAGAAATGACAGAAACTTAAGAATTTATTTACGGTTCATAAATGTACCGTAAGCAGATAAAAAAAGCTTGACTTAGTTGCCATTTTCAGTATTTCATATCATTCAGTCTTGCAACAAATCACAAGTCTTAGACATCTAAGAAGAAGTCTAAGAAGTTTCACCAGCTTGCAATGTAATGTTTCAAGAAAGTAACATATACACAATGCACATCACATGTAAAATTGGTTCAGAACGAAATAAAAATTCAAGAACAAATCAAGAACATCCTTCTCTAAATACTGTTTCCAAGGAGTTTTCAAGTACAAAAAAAATCCAAGTACAATTCAAGGAATTTAAATTTTGGCCACCCTGGTAAAGTCTGGCAGTTTCATAGTTGAATTTCATGAGAAAAAAACCCAATTCCAACAATGTTGCAAGGTAGGAACATTATAATATACTCGTCACTAAGTTAAAAATGAATAGATGAATTAGTGAAAAAATGGGAAACAATGGAAAACAATGTAAACTGGAAAATTACAGTAATATAAGTAATGTTGACCTAATAGTTTAAATTTGAAATACCACTTAATAATTGGGGGAGTCTAAAACCCCAAACAAATCCAAACACAAAAAACATGAATGAAATGAAATATTCCAGGTCAATGTTTTATTCTGGATTTCACAGCCCCAAAAAAGATTGAGAAAAATGCTGAAGTTTTCAATTTAACAGCAATATTTATATGTCATGGAAATCTTGACTAGTATCCGAGATTAATGCACTTGTTGTAGATGTTCAAGATCTCAAACTACAATACAAAACTAGGTATTATGCTGTTTTAACTTGATACTCTTTTTTTGTATTATAATTTCATAATTTTGTATTATGTATTATAATAACTTTTGCCAGTGCTGCTTGGAGTTCTTTCTCCCTTTACCACTGCCTGGCATCTAGAATATTCTATGTTGAAAATTAGGTTTCATTTCCTAGCATTCTTGTGTAGTTTGAAATAAGAAATAAGAAAATACTATGAGCACCTTCTCACACATCTCACACTAAAACTTGGGAAACTTGTTTTCTCTGGAGGAAATTGTTTTCTCTGAAACAAGAGAATTTTGTTACTTTCTGGTGCTGGTGTTGGACATCTGAGGTACACAGTTAAGTCAACTTCAAAGCCTCTTTTAGTCAGATGCTCCCAAAAATAAAAATTAAAACATCTCTTTGATATCAGAAAATTATTCACCAGACCCAATGTTAAGAGATTTAGGACCACCTAAATGAATTTAATAATTCGTTTATAAAGCAAAAGTCAATTCAAATTCAGATAAGTGCATTATATATATACCAATTCCTGTTGAATTCTTGATGACAGATCTTGAAGGATTGCAAAGTTCTGCAGCATTGTTTATCAAGGAGAAAAAATCCAGTGCATCAAAAAATTATTGGGGAATGATAGGTGCTTTTTTATCCCCTTCAGTTAATTTTATGCTTTTTTATGTTTTCAGCAGACAATTTCTTCGATTTTTTATGTTGGAGCCCTGCCTCCTGCACGTGTTGTTATCGCCAAAACGTTTTTTACTCCTGGAACGAAACTTTATAAGGATAACAAATTAGGAACAAATTACAATTTTCGTTGACACCTTACATTGCTACATTTTGTTTTTGATTGGAGGACGATAGGTTATTGATTTTTCAGCGGAAAGATGGATTGATAGATGAACTTTTAGAAAATTCTAGCTATTATACGACAAAGTTTTGATATTTAAAAATTATCTTTTTCTACTATGAAACTTCATATATTTCTCACCTCTAAACTTTCATAGTATAGAATTTTTTAAAAATCCATCTTTCTTTCCTTAAATCGACTAGCTATCTTGCTCGTTTCTCTCTATTATTACTACAACATACTTTTTTTCAAAACTTTTTTTTCTTCTTCGTATAGTTGAACCCCAGAATTTTCAGCCTTTCTGTTATAATCTTGTTTAAATTTCTGTTCCTTTTCAAAATTATCCCTGTCAATTTGATTGCGAATAATAAATTTCATAAAGCCATGGTTTTTATCCAGCACTGTTGGTCGCGAACCTCTAACCATCTCACACCACGTGGTACACTACACCGCTACCATCATGATGAGCAACACCGAGTTCCCGCCTTTGCATAGAGCGCTATTTGTGCCAATATCCTGGGGCGGTGTTGTATTCAAAAGATGATTAATTTAATACCTAGTCTAATCCAAGATTTAAATCTGATTAGTTAATCGGGCGATTAAATCTTACGCTGCGATTAGCTAATCCAGGATTTATTCACTTTTAACCTATATTACAATGTCGAAGCTTCCGAAATTATGCTTTGTTTACATAATAAAGCATTTGCATACACTAACATTACTGTTTAGGTTTTATTATTTCAAATTTAGAATTCATTTCTAAATTTTACACTTATTATACGTTACGAAACTTGCCCAATACATTCTTCAATATCACATTAAATATATACTGCATCCTCCCTGAAACTTTTTATTAAATGTCTTTCATTTTATAAAACTGTATGTTGTAAAAAGGTCTTTGTCTTTGCACAAAGTTAACATTCAAAAATCTTATTTTTGTTTGAAACGTTTTTTTCTTTCTTCGATATTTGGCGGCGGAGCTGCCATGTTTAAAAAAAGTACAACTTTATTTCTTCCCAATCGCCCCAAGGGTTTTTAGGAAACGGGTGTATAAAAATAGAGTGGTACAAAAACGTGATTCAATTTTGAGCATCTCTTGTAGTCTCTTGAACCTCTTGTATACTGAAATTCATTCGTGTTTTCTGATCCAACTTGAGAAACTTGATACGTGTTCGGCATTTCTCTTCTCAGCAAGTTTCGAATGTAGGAGAGGCGTAAAGGAACGACGGTGGGTCTGGATGTTGGTTGTATGAACGCTTTTTCGAATTTTTGTTGTTTTCATAGCGCACTCTGAGAGAAATTTGTTCATAGCATCGAGCATGACGATTGAAAATTCTTACATCGAAATACGCTCGTCGTCCATAAGTCAAAAAGTCTTTCGCAGCAATGTCTACTCGGGCTTCGTCTTGCTTATTCAATCACTTCTATCCAGTCACTTCTCCTGTTAAGAGTTCCAGTTTAGGTTCGGTTTCAACGTATTTGCAGACCTCAATGTGTCGTCTCGATATGAAACCTCCTTTTTGGCAGCTGAGAGTGCATGTTGGATCATGAACGTGTTTTCACATACACAGGTCTCAGGAAGTCTGGTTAACCGTAGATTATATTTCAATCTTATAGCATTCCAAAATGACATTTTGTCAAGGTGAAACCCCCTGTGCATTAATTGGAAGATTGGATAGCCAGTTGTATGCTCCCCTCCATCATGGAGAGCTCCAAAGTTCGAAGTTGAGATGCGTCAACAGCTTTTTCTTTCACCTTATGCAAGTCTTTCCTGTCTTTTCGTCTTTTCTTACTTGATTTTAGCAATAGATTCTTTTGGCTGACAATTCAGAATCCGTGTTGACATTTTCAATCTGCTTCTTCACTAAATCAACTGCAGAAGATGTTTCTGCTTTGGTGTTGCTATACTCTATCTTACTCTGCTTCATTGAATTGATAACACCTATACCACCATATTTAGAGGCCAAATACAACAATAGTCGTTCGGTCTCATTGCATTTGTGTCCTTCCATTAAAGTAGGCAGAAGTGCATATCCGATGACATTCTCAAATGGTTTCCATAACTTCTCGATTTTATCAACTGCCCTCATACGTATGTATATTTGCTTCGTGAACCGTGTGTGAAATGTGTTAATGCAGAATGTGGGCCACAACTTGCAACTCTGCTTAAAACACATTTCATTTATCCCTTCTTTAACTTTCTATTTTATGAATCTTTTTCGATTGTTGAGCCTAGATGTCTTCTGCCCTCAGTAGTTATTTGAATATTCGTTCCTCTAAAGATTTTTTTTTTATCTAATCGATTCTCCATGTTTTAAAAGTTGATCGAACCATTTACGAAGTGATGCAATGCAGCCAGCTCAAATCATCTGCGTATGCAACATGTTTTACTTGGTTGCAGTTTGTGGAAGCATCCTTTTCTTTCCACATAATTGGAAGTATGCATATATCGAGGAAAACTGGTTGTTGTTGTTGTTGTTGTAACTTTATTTAACGTCGGTATATAATATACATAGATTTAAATAAAAAATTACAAAAAACTAATCAAAACCAATTTTTTATTTTTTAGTATTTCCATTATATACATACATTATATATATTTGTACATAATATAAAATAAACACAAACCAACACACATGTCTTTACAACTATGTAAACTATGCTTTCCTGTTGTTTTTGCACTCAAAGCAATGGCACAAATCACCATCCCATCTTTTTATCTCTCGTTTGAATTTAAGTAGATTTTCATTACATTTTAAATGATATGGCAATCCATTCCATACTTTAGGTGCTAAAGAGCGAATACTTTTTGTACCGAATGAAGAAGTTTTGACATCAAGAATTGTTATTACTGTTTTTCTTTCTTACAGACCTAGCTAGAATTATGCTTAAGAGAGAAAATATTTTTCATATATTTAGGACTAATGCCATTCAGAAACTTGAATACTTCCGTCAAAGATTTCTTATTCGTAGTAAACTCATAAAATCCTCATTCTGATGGAAGTCCGAAAACTTACATAGTTTTTGATTTTCCTGATAATTGAGGAAGCGCAAAGCACGTTCATGGATTTTTGTTACTTTTAGAAGAGATTTCGCAGGCGAAAAATGCCAGACTAACGGACAGTAATTGAACTTTGCGTATGCAAAACTTTGAACTAATATTTGCTTTGATTAAAGGGTAACATATCTTTGAATCTGAAAAGAGCATTCAATTGTGCAGAGGCTTTTTGACATAAATTCTTAACATCGAATTAAGTCGAATTTTAATTTTTGGTCAATTTTTATACCTAGCAGTTTGACATGTGATTCTGCACTCGATAGGCGGTACTATAAACTTTTTGGTTGAAAATCTTTTATTTTTGTTTGAAAGAACAATTCTCGTTAACCCAGACAGAAATAACAAAGTATTGTTGATCGCAACAGCTTTTTTTTATTTTCGTTTTTCACGGTTGCAACGCAGTGGAAATTCGTGTTTAAAATAGGCGTTCTCCGACTACTCCTGCGCGAAACGGGAATTTCGCCCATCTACACTAGCGAGAAATAGTTATGATTTTTATAATAAATAGTTGAATATAATAAACTTTACCGCTCAATCAATTTGCAGTGCTTTGATATTTTATTGATAAAAAAACAAAGCAAACTGCCACACCCATTTTCGGATGAAATAAACAACAAATAACAACGATTATATTATTTTAAAAATATCCAATATTTTAAGCACTGCGGATGTAAACTTAGCTTCTGCTTTTCCATATATTTTCGAAATAAAAGTGTCATATATTTATATTTTAATTAAATTAAGAATGGCTTTATATTCGATTATATTATGGTTTCTCTCTAGTGAAAATCGGCCCTTAAAGTGAACTTTGTGCATGTCCATGTGGAGAACAATGCATAGATAAACAAAACATTTAATTTTTCTTTGTGTTCGTGCCTCTCGGCTCTTGTTTATTATTCAAAAAAATGTTTTTTTTGTCATGTCATACACACCACCTTCACAGATTATAAACACCACGGTTTTTACATATTCATCATCATCAACGATCGACATCATGTTGTAGTAAGCTTTGTCTCGGACAGTCTAAATTATTTTATTTTTGGTCATTTCACCACATCATAAACAAGAAACAAAAGTATGCTAGTTCATATTCCGACGGAAAACTGGATTTTGGCACCGACATTGTGGTTAGATTTCATTCATTCAGCCACCAAATAAACATTAGCGTAAATTTTTTTCGTTTAGTCATGCCTACGCCGAACCCACATGAAAACATCGTTCACGTTTTTACAAGTAAAACTTTTTAGTGGAACTGGGAACATTTTAAAAGTCTTATGTCTATAAAGAAGAAAAACCATAAAGTCATAAATTGTTTTTGATTCGTCCGTAGGGCGTTTGAGCGGCAAAACTAATGCCGACTAAAATTTGACGATTTAAAAAAAACTAAGTAAATTGAAGTTAAGTCCTTGTTGGGATTCTCACGTGGCAAAAGTATCTCAATGCTACAACCAGTCCTTATTCTACACTTTGTTCGGTCAACATAAACAATCAGAGCGATTTTCCTCCAAATTATAAACAATTTCCTTGGGGGATTTAATGAGATGAATAAACAATTTGGGGCGATTGAAAGACAAAAAGGAAAAACATTTTTCAGGGAACAAGAGTAACAAAAACTTTTATTTTTACCTTACGAACTGAACCAACTCAACAACTTCATGTTTCTCTTTTATTAAACGAACATGAAATATAAACAATCACTAAACAATTTTTAGGGGCGATTTAAAAATTTCAATTGTTTATAAAAAAAAACAAGGTGTAAACACGGTGGAAGAAAGCAAGTTGTCGTCTGCAAACTTAAATATCGTCAGCATAAGAAAATTTTGTTTCCAACTGAATCCAGCCCTTCGTATAAGGTGAACTTCAAGTACTCATCTCTTATTATATATTTTCCCATAGGGCGAAATATATGTTAAAACCGGCGTTCACTTGTCCATTAAAGCTTAGAGGTTGGAACAGGGACTAGTGTTCAGTGAAGTAGCGTGCGTGGTTATCCACCATTTTGTTAACCTTTCTATTGAAAGAGCTATTTTGGTTTTTCATCTGTTTACTGGTTTTGCATAAGGTACTGGTAACAGATAGCTTGTATTAAACCCAATGCTTGCCAACAAAGCAGAGCAAGATTTTGAAAGTGTTGTTTTTTGATCTTGTCGAACTGTTTATCATAGCCAAGCGTATTGCGAATTATACACACACCACACCAGGAGCGTTAAAATGTTTTCATTAATAAAACATGTATTTTAAGACCAAAATGTTGAGGCTGCAGAGTTTACTTTCGTAATGATATATTTTGGTTTATTTGTGTTTCCATTAAATTAAAAGAAGAAAAGATAGAAGCCAAGAAGTGGGTACATGTGAATGATGTTTTCAATATGATTTATTCATGCCAGTTTATAGAGCAAGTATGTGGCCTCAGTTTATCAAGCAAGATAATATCAGTCTGTCATTGCCATTTTTCTACTGTTCGGATTTTTCGAAAAAAGAGGATAAAAATGGGGAAATATAGTCGCATCTTGTATTCATGTTTAGAACAGTAATAAAACTTAAAATGCTTAAAGGCAATAAATGAGTATATGAGCAGAGACTATCAGTACTCTGCTGACTCAGCAGCCACTGGGAGTCGGAGCGAATGGTCACATTTTTTTCTTACTTGGGCAACTACATTTAAAACAGTTACATTTTCTTCTTATTTGGGCAGCTAGTTGTCGAGTCATCGTTTTTTTTTGAGATACTTATATTCGCTTATTTACTCTAACTATAAACCTAAAACAATACGTTTGGTATTTTAATATCAAATTTCGATATAAATCTTAATGAAAAATATGCACAAATTATGTGAAAAATATTTCTATTACATGAAAATTATAAAAAAATATATGCATTTAACATACCGCAAAATTTGATATCGTAATCATAGGTGAGAAAAGCTTATACGTTCATATGAAACCGCTTATGAGCAGTCATAAACACTAATTTAGTTAGAAAGAGATACACTGTCAACAATCTCGACTTTTTCACCAAATTACGTAAAATCCAAGGAGACTTTTCTGCAAACAGAAAAACGTGAAGACCAACGATTTGGCAGAACCAGAAGAACTACTTGGAATTTTCTTTCTGCAAATCTAATGGTATTAAATTCTTCTCAACAAGCTTATTTCTTGTTGTATTTATTTCTAAATCGAAAAATAAAAAACAATTACAACTATGTCGTGCTGTGTTGAACGATGCGTTTGTCGACAAACGTGTTTCAAACTTACCACAGTTAACATCACCCGTTCGCCTTGTTCCTTCATACTCTGCACCATTTCTGTCGACACACCAGCATTCATTGCGCTTCTTGTTACATTGCTTTGGCATGAAAAATCCATCTTCATCGCACACTGGTGCAAATAACCCTGGCATGGGGCGTGGCTCTCCTCTCATTATTATGGTAGGAACACTACGCATAACTTGTGTACATGGTGGCGCTAGAACCAAAATTGTTCACCGTAATCTCGACATTAAAATATAAAAAATATGTTCTTTTCAACGGCAGATCTAGGGTTAGGCGAAAAAGGTGGAGTACAGTATCACGAATTTTTTATATTTTACAAAAGTGTTGATAAGGTTTATTTGCACGTTTTTCTTTATACTCTTAATGACCTTACTCTCCTCTATAAATTTCGCCTAGCTACTAGATCCGCCTCTACTATTAATGAAGAAAAATTGATCTACATACTTAAGCATAAACATTTACAAAACTCTTTCAGGAACACTTTTCCATCATGATCAGCATCACAATCCTTTAAAAATGGTTTGATGCAATGTTCGTTGTCGATTTGTTCAATCTCATACAACTCCACAGGACTAAGAGACGAATCTTTATTGCTATCCAAGTGATGAAACATCCATTGAACAGGAGTCAGACACACTTGTTTCTCTAACTCGTCGGTTTCTTGAGCATTACAAGCAAGTGCTGAATCTAAAAATGGTACCATAAAAAAGTTTCAATATTTATTCAAACCATTAGAATTGGGTGTGATAAAACAATTCCTAGATGTTTTATCGTTCACGCTTAATAATTGTGAAAAAAACCCCGTCTCGTTTAAAAGATCGGGAAACTACATACACATGGCCTTTAATTTTGAATCAAGAAAACCCATTTCTTTTAAGAAAGGTTCTTGTTCTATTCCTTGATCTTCAAATTCCTTTTCTTTTTCGTTGGTCTTTAAAACATGAAACCAGTCGATAAGTCGAGCTGGAAGTTCAGACATTTCTTCTGTTGGACAATGTTCTACAAAAAATCAATAATAAATATGAAACGAAATTGATGCAGCATTAAATCTTCTGAAAATTACAAAAACTGATAAACTAAGTCTGATAAAGTAAGACTGTCTTTTCCCAAGAAAATAACAGTTGAAAATTCAACAAACCTGATCCTTTTTTAAAATATTTTTTTGTATCCTCTTGTTCAATAAAGGCTTTTTGTATATTCTCAAAATCAATGGCATCTTTGAGTTCATCTTTATCAGAATCAAGAATCTGGAACGTCTAAATGTAAAGGCAATCCAGTTTAGACGAACCTCTATGTTGAAAGGGACTGATAGAATATGACAAAAGACACTCACAATTTTCTCCTCACGTTCATCCTGGTTTTCAAGTCTTCTTGATTCGTATTTAGTTACTGTTTTTGCATCCTCACCATCTTTTGAGTCTACAAATAGAAAAAAAAATCAACTTCCATAGCCTATCCTTCTTGTTACATATTTTTAGACAAAGTTATTGTGAAAAATGGACATTTTGGATTGTATAGTTACCTTTCACCTGTCTATTACAATCACTTGATTGTATAAATAGTTTATATTGAACAGTATAGATGCATATAAAATCTAACCGTTAATTATATACTTTAAAATATATTTATTAAGATTACTGATAAACTGATTGTTATTTTCATTGGTACTTGGGTTGTCAGTTAGTTCCTGTAGAGTTAACATAAAATAAAAATAATAGAAGTGAAAATAACAGCTTCAGCTTTGAAAGCATCTGATTTAATAAAAGCATACCACATGGACATTCTCCATTACAAGCAACACCAATTTTTTTTTTGAGCATACATTCATTTTGTTCCAAGACACAGATAGAATTATATGTATTGCCATCTTTACCACAGATTGGCACATATATTGATCCACATGTTTGACATTTCTAAGGGGAAAATTATAACAGTCAGTAGGATGTGAGTAATATTATTATTCGTAGCAACTAACTCAACATACATTTGTATAAATTTGTGTAAATCCTTTTTAACTAAACGGATGTTTTGTTTTGGAAATACAACAACAAGTTAATGTTAAGCTGTTATGTTAAATTGTGACTATAGCCTTTTAAAAATGTTTATATTTACAAGAATTGAAGAAATGCAAATATTGGCAAAATAAACATTGTTCATAACTCATTAAATTCTAATACAAAGTTCAAAGATGAACATCTGGTGGAATAATGAAAGGTTAAACAAAACAATAAAAACATTTGTTTTTTTTGAGACAGCTGGTTAACCATAATTAGCAGTCTTATCATATTATTTGCCCAGGGATGGCCTCTTCTCTTCACTTCAGTTACATGATTATGAGACACCACTGTCATCAATCAATGAAACCCCCAATGTGTGCATCAAGGAGCCCCCTATTGTGCTATACAAGAACCTCAGTGTAACCATTCAACAAAACAGTCTCTAACTCGTATAACTCGGGTTCATTTCTACCAAAAACTTATAAATCAAACGTTTAATAAGCAAAGGGATAAAAATTAAAAAAACATTGCTTCCACTCTGATTTTTTTGCATTTCAAAATCTGTCAGAATTTATAATAAAAATAGAAAAAATTCAATAATAAAATTAGACTTTACCAAGGTTTGTCCAGAACAAAGCGACCAAAACAACACCATAGTGGTAAAAAACACCCAATACATTTTTAAATTGCTCTAAAACAAAGATAAGAATTAGACAGCATGTCCTAAAAAGCAAGTAAAATTCTTCTTTAATAGTTAGAAAAAAATTCTCGATACAATAAAATAAAAAACAATAAAGAATCAATCAGAATTTTTTCTTACACATTACACTACTGTAAAGAAATGACATTTGTTTACATTTCGAACAACTAACTGACCAATTGCGGTGAACTGAAAACAGGGGGTTAATTCCGATTACAAAGATTCGTTTTTACAATTTCAACAAAATAGTTACCTGAATAAGGCAAGTTGAGTAAATACCAAATAACTTTCAGATCCTGCCAAAGAAAATAATTGAAATTCATTTCTGATGCAATTCCTTGATGATACTTTAAAACCCCCTGTCTATTCATGACAGTTTTCCCGGAAATAACCAATGGAGCGCCAAAATCGAAATAACTTAGTGATCTGTTCACATATGTTCATAAGAGCAACTTTACAAAATGAAATTAATTTCAACATGTTGACGTGTCTGTGAAAATATTACAGTTACTGTATAATTGTGGTTTTCTTTCTGTTACATTAAAATTCCCTTCAACCAGGTTTCTTGAAAATTTGCTTCTTGAACTAAGGCTAAGTACAGAATATTTAAGAAAACAACAGAAACTACGCTGCAACTAGAAATGTTTGATCATATTATATGATGGTGTTTGTGTTTTTGTTGTTTTTCCCCCTCTCTAGCTGCCTACCCATAACAATAATATATACCAAATTTATTTGCTAAATACCCAAGTCTCATTACTTTCTGGGTAGAAGAATTGACGCATTTAGTAAAAAGGTTTCTAGATTTTTGAAGGTCATCCTTCACAAACACTGCAACACACTTTGTTGTTGTTTAAGAGGAGATAAGATTTTTAGTATATACGCACGGTGGGCGACCTCTCTAGCAAGTTAGGTAAATAGTTTTCAATGATGCAGCCAAGTCACATGTCTTTTCAACTTGAATACATTTTGTCATGTATATTATATACACGTGTTTACAAAAAACTGAATCTTGGAATGGAGTTTACAAACGTGATTTCATATCAAGGTCCCCCCCCCCCCCTCACACACACACACACCCTTAATTTCCAATGTTTTTAATTAAAGCAGGAGTAAAAAAGAAAGACATTGTTTTTTTTTCATATGTATTGTACAAACATCCTTGCTTTACAAGATTAACATCAAAATTACTGATAATTAACCAGTAACATCTTTGAAATGCCTTCGAATAATTTGAAGATTAATTGTTAATTTGCAGATTCTCGTCAAAAATTATTTCATTATTAATCTCCCGTTCACTTTTCAAAATATGTCCGTCACGAAAATTTACAAAAAACAACATGATCACGAAAATAAATTCACTGTTTTTTGACCTTCCTATCGCAAAAATTTTAAATGCTACAATTTTAGGAGTTATGGAAATAGATTTGGTCTATGATGAAGACCTCTATAAACATTATACTGTAAGAATAAACATTTTTCAAGTTGATTAATATCCTAATCCAAGATAATCCTGCTTTCAACTGTAATTAGAAACTACTGAAATTTAACTAAAAAAATGTGTGGAATTACTTTGTCCAACAAATTTAAGATCCAACAACTTTTGCACCTTAATGTACAGATGACCAAATTATTTCAGCCTCCTGAACTTGGTGTTTCCTACACTTTTGTAAACTATTTTAACCACATTCTGTTTCTTAGCTCCTAAATAGATACTTTCAGATCGTAACACATTCATCTTTTCTTTTTAACCTTTTTATGTCTTCTACCTTTACTTCTTTACTAAGTCTCACTCCCTGGAACTGAACATAACAAAGCGTACACATGCCTAAGAAACATCCCCTTTGTTTAAATGAAACTTTAGCTCACAAAAACTAAATTATAAATTATTGTTTTTAAAAGACTTTTAGAGTCTGTTGCAAAATAATTATTTTTTCTAATCATGTGACTTTGTTCTTGACCTTCACACAAACATTTACATTTACATTTACAATGAGTCATTAAAAAGTCGACATATCCAGAGGAATATGTAATACAATGTACGGGCCTATTGTATACAATGTAAACAAAAGTTCACACTTTGTCCTAATATCTCTATACCTTCAGATGGCATGATTTGTTTGGAGTGTCGTCATTATGTTATATCAGTTTTACTAGATTTTTGACATATTGTCTATCAAATTGTCCCCAAACAATTACTGACTAATAACAGCATCCCTCACTTCCTCCTCTTAAAACAGCACCTGGGTGTATTCTCTAAAAAGTCTATTGTTAATTCAATATGTTTTAGTAGTGTAGAGAAATTTCAACCTAATTATTTTATTTTGCATCATGTTTTGATTCTTTTATGAAAATATTTTCCAGGGTCGTTCATTATTGCTTATGTGATACTATTTGAACAAAAATCGTTGAGCAATCTCATACTCAAGAATCTTTGTTCTTTTTACTTGTGTATAATAATGATTTATAAAATGGTTTAAAATGGTAAAAGCATTATGAAATTGATCTTTATCAGAATTGTACTGTTTTGTATTCCATTCTATTTTTTTTAGACATTTTTGATGGAACTGGTTTATATTTTGCATCTCGATTGACAAGTTCACATGAAATCAAATTCTTCAAATGACATCATCTATCCAAAAAATCTTATTGCTTTGCTTCGCTTTCATTTTGACATGAATTTTTTTTTCAAAATGAAATTGAAAACATTAATGGTTATTTTTTATATCGTGTTTATTTTAATTCTTGGTGTGTTTTGGTTCCTTTTAACTCAGTCAGATATTGAAGAAGTAACTCATCATGTCAATTTTGATAGTCAAACTATAGAAGATATTCCTGATGATGGTGAAATTCTGGATTATGAAGGGATGGAGGATAGATTAACACAATTAGATGGTAAACGTTTGTTTCATATAATATTTTGAACATACATCGACTTGCATTTTCATTCATGATATATTTCTAAATTGCACTTTTGGACTTTTTCAGATGGTTCATTTCATGATTTTGAAGTTGATCGGATAGTTGCACCCGTTAAAAATGCTTTGGAGCATGCTGAAAAAGAGAAGCTACCATTTTTGATATGGTGGACTCCTTTTACTGGAGACGAATTAAAAATTAAGAAGTGTTGGGAAGGAAGTTGTCTTTTTTCTCAAAAACAGCAGTTCTTTGATCACCCATTAACAAAAGCTTTCTTATTTTATGGTAGCGACTTTCAAGAGGGTAAAGTCCCCCTTCCAAGAAAAGGTATGTTGTTCAATAAATTGTATCAACGACCTATTGCAGCAGGTACACGGATTGAATGTTATACGGACGTCTGTACAACATTTGAACGTGTGCCAGCTGGGTTTTTTTTAAATGTTTATTATTGTTTTGTTTTCATGTTTTGTTCAGCTCACCACGAATGGGCTTTACTTCACGAAGAATCACCTAAAAATCATCCCCTATTCTACTTTCAAGAAACTCTCGAGTTATTTAACCACACTTCTACTTTCAAGCAAAGTTCAGATTACCCAATATCTACACAATATGTCAAGTCAGCTGCATATTTACTTAAACCAATGAAGTACAC
This sequence comes from Turritopsis rubra, assembly GCA_039566895.2. Classification (NCBI taxonomy): domain Eukaryota; kingdom Metazoa; phylum Cnidaria; class Hydrozoa; order Anthoathecata; family Oceaniidae; genus Turritopsis; species Turritopsis rubra. The sequence continues at coordinate 2,944,526 of CM077625.1, read as the reverse complement.
TATTCAAGAAAAAAATAATATCAAACTAGAAGAGAAGCTGGCGTCTGTGGTCTATGTACAAAGTGGTTGCAATCCACCTTCAGATCGCGATGCGTATATCCTCGAACTCATGAAATTCATCAAAATCGATTCATATGGACAGTGCCTTCACAATCGAGATTTACCTGACAAGTATAAAAACCCATCAACTATGCATAACAAAGGTTTTACGGATTTCCTGCAACAATATAAATTTATGATCTCCTTTGAAAATGGAATCTGTGACGATTACATGACTGAGAAGATTTTTAGGACGCTGAGTATAGGAGTAGTTCCAATCTATAAAGGGGCGGCAAACATAAAAGAATGGCTGCCAGATAGTCATTCTGCTATTATTGTAGATGAATTTAATTCACCGAAAGATTTAGCTAATTTTATCAAACAGTTAGACGAAGATGATCTCGAGTATGAAAAATATTTACGCTTCAAAAAGTCTGGAATTACAAATGAAAGGTTAAATAGAAATTTAAGGGAGAGACAATGGGGTGTTGACACTGTTTATCAAATGAGTTTCATCACTGGGTTTGAATGTTATGTCTGTGATCGAATTCACAAAAATAAAAAGTTGATAGCACAAGGTAAGCAACCGATGCAACACAATGCTGACGTCACACATTATGGCTGTCCCGCACCCGAAAAATATGACTTACCATCCATTGCAGGTTCTGAAGACTGGGAACGAGACATGTGGTTATGGGAATATAATGATGGCCAAAGGAGAGCAGTTGAATTAAAGAATAAAGTTTGGAACTCCACAAGCTGAACTTTGAAGGAATGCAAAATAATCATTATTTATAAAGACTATTCTGCTGTTTATTGGTTGATAATTCTAAAAGATTAATTTTTGGTTTTGAAAAATGTGGGAACTATTTTTATAATTTTCATCGTCATTTTTTATTATATTGTTTTCTAAATGACTTGAGAATAAAAGTAGTTTATTTTGATAAAAAGTTATTTATTTTGATAAAATCTAGTCTTGTCTTATGACCGGTGTCACCGTAAATATTGAGTCCCTTAAATAACGACTCCCATTTGAACTAGTGAATTCATTCCTAGATTATAATGACTCCCCTCCCCTTTGTAAAAAAGTCCATCATTTTTGTTAACACTGATATTATGGAAAAGCTGGGAGAGCAGAAGCTTTATATTTGAAAGGTCCTGTTTTTAATCTTTCATTAATTTTGAGATTTCAGTTTCCTTCTAAAATCTCAGAAAATAGGAGAGATAATCACCACTACTAATGACCTTTATAAGGCTTTTCTTATTTTCTTAGCCCAGTTCTTCTTATATAAAAAAGCTTTTTATTAAGGGTTTACTTTCTCATTATTTTTCAATTTCCACGTGTTGTGACATCGTGAAATCTACGTGAGAATTTTACGTGAGGATGTATGAATGTAGGAAACATTCGATTAGACATTGCACTACAATGATTTCAGGGGAGCCATTATTTTCCAGCATGTATAATTTCCAGTACTTTATGGAAGTCATAATTCTCTATTTCATAATAACTGGAGAGTCATTTTTCACTGGTTTATTACGAATCCGGGAGTTACTATTTCTACGGCTGTAAGTATTCACCGTACACCGGAATAATCCAGAGCATGTGTTTTGGAAACTGATTTTTCCATGTTCATACTTCCACAATCAACTTGCTAATCTTTTCCTCGATTCTACCAATTCAGTTATTTTTAGTCTGGACTTTCGGTCTTGGTGATAAGAGGACTAGAGCATCATTTGTGCCTAAAGTTAGGTGATGCAATCATCGTCCAACTCTTTCAAAACCGTCACTTTTCGAAACATAATCCAACATTATTTATTTATATTTTATTAAATATTTTGTTTTCTTCTTTTTTTCTTCTTTTTTTCGTTTTCTTTTTTTTCGTCTTTTTTTTTCATCTCCCTTAAACGTCTCTGCGGTGGAAGTGAAGCCTTGTACTTTTAGGTCTCTCAGATATCTTATTGTTCATTTGGGATTAGCAATTGTTGCGCAAATAGTACTGCTAATCCTAGTGTCTGCGTTTAATTTATCGAATTCAAAATATCAAGTTACTGAACCGTAATGACGTTGAATATTTTTAAAGTAAGCATTTTTACCAACTTCAACTATAGACTCCTAGTTCATGACTGAAAACCACATTATTTGTTGACTGTGGTGGAATGGAAACAAAGTTGCTATTTTTTCATGGTAACAAATAAGTGCACTTCTGGTGGAGTTTGTTTTTTTGAGAAGCTTCTAATTCTCCATCGTTGCTGTTATTTTTATTTTGTTTGATTAATTTTGGTTTTCTTATTCATTTGAGTGTGCATGCCGAAGAGCTCGAGTCACTTTAACTGCAACATGTTTTCAAGATGTTGAAATTATATAAATCGATTGATTCCTAAAGTTCAAAGGAGGGGTGACCTTCTGTGATGTTATGTTTTTGTAAGGATTTGTACAAATTCGAAGATCTAATAACATTGTTGTTTCCTCCTAAAGAAATACATATACGTGCGAGAAGATGAGAATTTTGTTAAAAACTTTAGTTGCGTAAGTCGTGTCTTGGTTACATAAAAGACTGGGGAAAACGGACAAAATGTTTCGCTCCTTGTTGTATAAGGTAATAATCTTTCTACCTTTTTATTATTTTGTTTGTCCAGAAATATTCCCTTTATTTTGCTCATTTTTGATTGGGAGATGATGACATCGATCATCAAGAAGACTCGCCTTAATGCCTCCCCTTTTTATCAAAATTTCATAACTATCCAAATGATGCTGTTGTTGTTGTGTGTAGATTTCTCTGAAAATCTTTAAAAAAATTAATGAGATAGTTTATGCATTAAAATGTTCTTTTTGTCGCTATTTTTTCCTTCTTTCTATTATTGTTATGAAAAAGTTCTTTAAAAGAGGATGTCCAACTGTGATTTGGATTAGTGAAGTAACCAAAATCAAACATGTTGATGACACTACGTTGTCAAGTAGAAATGTCGTGCAAACTATCATTGTGTTTCTTAGCTTCCTGAAGAATTTGCGTTTTCCATACAATGTAAAAGTACCTGAAATTATAAACTAATGGAAGAATGGGTACGAAGTTTCTATTTTTAGAATGACAACTAATACACTAGGGTTGTATATATTACCAAAGATAAACATCACAAAATTTAGTTATCAAACAATCTTCATCAAATCATTCTCACCATTGTCATTTATATTCTGCCGAACGATTCTGGCTCTCCTTGCTCAGGAACACACAAAAACAAAATATTTGCCTCATATTTAGAACAACAGCTCTCTCATTAGAAATCAGATTGGAAATACGCTTAAGCATGCTTTGACCATTAGAACATATCAGAGCTCACAAATAGTGGTTGAAAGGATCTATTTTTCAAGTGCCCCTTTCAGTTATCGGCTGAGTGTGCAATGTAGTTTTCAGCTGACTTCAACCTCCCGCCACGTGGTTTGTATCATTAGAGTTTTTTTCTTTTCTATGCACACGCTTCCTACGCATTTCCATTCATAACTCAGTAAAAATAGTTCAATTGATGTGCAACAGTTTTCTGCCAAAAAGGTAAAACAAAACAAAAGAAATTTGTATACACTTTTTGTATTTCGTCATGTTGTGTTCCGCCCTTATATTTCAGCAAATTGGGCGTTATTACTCGGTTAAAACTCTAATCGCCATACTCTCTCATTTGATCAAAAGTTCTAATTTATGTTTTGATTAAATTTGTGAAATACAAAGTGTACAAAGAAAGTGGTCCTCGTTGCGTGTAACTCTTTCATGCACCACTGACAACACACCGTCTGTACAAAACGTGTCGTAAGATGAATTGGCAGTTCCCCTTATCCAGTTATCTCTTGAATACATCATACAAACAATGCAATGCTAAAATTGAAGGTGAAGGCACTGAAGGTGCACAATCCTTTCTAAAAATGTAAAAAAATAAACATTTTTTTGTTTACACAGAACATCATAAATTATTTACTTTCAATACTTCATCAAATTTTGCGGCTTTAAAGTCAAGATTTTCATTGCTCACCGGCATAATAAGTATTAGTATTTGATAAATCCAACTGCTCAAGAAAAGATATTATTATTGTCATAAAGAATCTGTAAATTGCTTTCTTTATTACGGTTGATAGTTTCCTTCAGTTCAGACCAATATTCCAAAATGTTTTCAACTTCTGACACCTGAAGAATATCTTTATCGATAAAAAACTACCTAAAGGAGAGCCATTTTCGCGTGGGTTTATTTTCGCGAATTTTACTTTTTTTATATACATTTTGACCCTTCCTTATTTTGACCCTTCTTTGTCATGAATCGCGGAACTCTTATATTTTTATGCATTTTGTGTGTATTTATTTTTGCGAATCAATCCTCCGGGGATTTTTCGCGAGGATATAATTCCGCGAATCGAAAAAATTTCCTCTCTTTTAAAGGTATATGAAATTCGGTATGATTGAATGAAATGTATGAATACTGACATCTATCCGTTTTTTCCCTACTCAAACTATAATACAATTGTCAAGTTACTAAAATTATTTCCGACGTTTACAAATCTATGCGAATATCTTTATAAAATCTCGCTAAAAAATGCTAATTTTCTTTTAAGACCTAGTTTACAACATCTGGTTTTGTCTTTAACTTAAAGTTTGTTGTACATTGTCGTGAAGTTCGTAATATTGTAGTATTTTCTTCTTTTGGAGGAGGTTAGATCCATATTAAAAGGCCTTTTGAATTCAACTCACAACACATTCTCACTGGTCCGAGCTAATTAGTTCGAATAACTGGGGTTTCGAATAATTCAGGGTAAACTGTGAGTTACTTAAGCGAAGTTGAAGGGACCGAGATCCAATAATCGGGGAATTCGGATAACTAAGGTTCAACTGTACATACGAACTCTCGGTGACCTACAGGAAGATGATTTTTGATCTCGGCTAACGTGAATGTCGAACCTGCACTTTTTCATGGAATCTTTAATTTTCTTAAACGTACAGCAACTTATGAGCTTTGAACATTTTTCTAAAATTTTCACTGTTTTAACTATGTGTGGAAACAAGCCTAGTACCTAAAATGGAATTAACTTTAATAGGTGTTAAATGTTTATTTTTTTCTACTTTTTTTCATGAAGGAAAAATTTTATAATTCTAACTGTAATCTTTATTGACTTGATAAAAAGTTTGCGTTTTCTTGACTCAATTCGTCAGTGATTCGAACTGATTCTTAATTATTTTTTTGATTTATTGATTGGCTGTTTTTCAACTACAACTCTAACCGATTTCACGTCTGCATATCTCATCCGATTTCATAAATTGTATTTGTGAAGTATATCAACATTTTATCATGTCATTGAACTTCAAATGCATTTACTGGGAGGGAATTACTCTCGCCGATTAATCATAACAAAAATTTCTAATTCTTTTTTGTGACAGCTTGACGAACGAACGAATATAAAGTCTTCAAATGGCGATGTTGTTGATAAGCTGGAAAATTTAAATATGGCGGCACAAATTACTAATGTAAAGGCCTTTCATCAAAAGATTATAGGTATGAATATTCTTTATTTTATATAAGAACCAGTAAATCTTATTTTTTGAGGTCCAATTGTTCTGTTTTTGGTTGTTACCAATCTTTCAAATAAAAACACTATTTTCAGCCTAGGATGTTTTTGATTTTTAAAAAGCTTTTCTATTTCGTCTACTGGTTGCGAATGGCTTTTAATCTCATTGTAATATAGTCTTCTGTTCCATCAATACTATAATATATTCAGATTAAAGGGAATTACCAGGGTCAATATCTCCGGTAGGAGCGGGGCGGGGCACAGTCGCAGGACAGAACAAAAAAAATGGAACTTATGCTTAATTTTGTCGCCCATCATTGTATTATTAAATAGGCTCTTCTTGTAAATCGCCTTGAAATGAATTTTAGAGATAAATTTAAGCTATTTTGTGCTGGATAGTTGTCAACACTGAGAGTAAACTCTATTCGCCTTGAAATATATTAATGTTTAGATACGAGTCGTAAAGGTTGTGCTTTTGTTCTCATTTGTTAGTCAAATTGTTCTTATAAAATCTACTCTCATAAAAAAAGAGTTTTTTTAATCAGTGTATACATGATAATGCTCGATGAACAAGTAAACGTCATTTTCAGCGCGTCATAACAATTTTAAGCCATACATGAAGTGGGTGTTTAATAACTATCAAAACTGGATTTTATTAATAGCATCAAAACTAAAAAATTTAGTTTCAACAACTGTAACAAAATTTTATCATTAGTTGTCGCCTAACTTGACTCCGTCAAAATGTTCTTATTTGGAAAGATCTTTCATACCAGATACGTTTGTGAGCAAGTGTAGATGAAACAGTAGTATATCCACACAGCCATTTAGGTTTGAGTACTGCCCAAATGTACATTCCAATATATTAACATTATCTCTTTATTAACCATTTTGTAAAAGCAATCTCTCAAACCTAGAAACAATTTTCATTTTTATTCAGATCTTAGTAGGTTGAAAGGGAAGTTAAAATAGAGATGAGATGATTGTGATATAAGAGAGATATACATTGCATGCCATGACAACAATGAATAGAATACCAAAATGTATGACGCGCCATGTGTTGCAAATATAACTACCGTCGGGCCATTAAACCTTCACTAGTTCGGGTAATCGAAATGCTTCTTTTCGGGTTATCTCACTATTTTCGGGGAATCGGAATGTTGCATTTTATGACCATTAAAATATAGCTTACTCGGGTAATTGAAATTGTACTTTTGGGTTATCAACTTCGCGAATGAGTTTTCGAAGTCTACGAAGTGACCATTACTCATTGGAAACACGTGCGAAGCATAGACAAGCACAGAAGAAAAGTATAGTCTTGAAGAAGAGAAAATGTCGTATTTAAAGGGATTAATGGATGTGGTCAAAAAAATTACTTGTCACGCAAAGAATATGTGATTATATAGCCACCAGCCAAGTTTCCTGAAATGACAATAATGAAATTTGTGAGAAAATTTGTTATACTGACGCTTTCTGCCAAGTTCCGTGTCGTAATGATTTGTCATTCAGGGAGATATTCGACAAATTTTTCCAGTACAGTAGACATCCATTAATTCGAACACGCAAGGGACCAAAAATTTTGTTCGAAATAACGAATGTTCGAACTAAGTGGTTGGTCATTAATCAAAGGGAAAAACAGGTCGTTTTGCAAAAGCATTTTCATTTTTCTACGTGAGAGGAATGAAAATAATATGTAATATTGAAGTTACAGGGAAGAAAGTTAAACTTGGCGATGGAGAGGGATTACAAATATCATCCAAACTCCATTTTACAGAAGAAGCAAAGTACATTACAATATTGAAAGATATTTTACCCTCATTACTACGAAAACAGTATCTTTGTATTATTTTTCCCAGTTTTTTGTACAAAAGTTCGAATTAACCGGCATATTTTTGCCAAGGGACCAAAAATTTTTGTTCGAAATAACGGAAAGTTCGAATTAAGCGGTATTGGAATTAACGGATGTCTACTGTACTTAATTTACCCAAATTTGTGACGTCAGAATTAGGCGTGGTCTCGAAAATTTTAAAATATTGTCAGTATAAAACGAGTATCCCGAGAAAATATAGTTCAATCACCCGAACCAGTTACACTTCAATCACCCGAGATAAGCCATAAATCATGATCAGAGCATTAGAAAGGACCCGACATTGGAAGGGCAAAGTTAATTAAAAAAACTTTTCCCGAATTAAGATAAGATGGTTTTTCGATTGTTTGCTATAAAATGACAATGTTGAAAGTCAATGTTGCGTCGTATATGGGGTAGTTCACAAAAACCTTGTCGAAGATTTTGCCGACGTTGCACAAAATGAACATACTTTGATACGTTATTCATTATGATTGCGTTAATTCTTCACGATCCTACGTGTGATATTGCATATTTTACGTGTGATAACGTGTATTTTACGTGTGATAACGCATATTTTTGTGAAAAAAAACATGACAAATTCACTTCCTAAACGATTACGTCACGATATTTTGTCAACACGTTTCTAATTGATATTCTTCCACAAAGTTACAAACTAAACACCAGAAAAATTGACCTTATTAAAGTATCTCCTACCTAAAGGGAGGTTACGTCAACCTGTAAAACTACTGACATATTTCCGTCGTAGTTCTTCAGGATGTGTGTTTTCAACCAATTTGCTCAAGAGATGGACAAAATGTTAACAATGACGTCACTTGGACAGTTGCTGATGATATTTTATATCAAAATAATATTTTCTTTTCAAACAAATGATGAACGTGATAAATTCAACAAAGGGTAACTATAACAGCTGTCTTTGTAGTTGTGTGTTTGGGACAGTTACCTTGTGAAATATATCAATTGATGACAGTGTCTGAATGTTTGGATGTCACCTCAAATGCAAAAAATTACATTATTGTGTCCATCTGCATCTACCGTATTTTCTCTAATAAACGCCCCGGGTATTTTTTTTGGGTGGGGGTGGCGTTAAATAGAGAGTTTATTAAATAATTCAAATTTCATTAGTGGGTAAAACATATTTCATTATGTGTACATGTCCTAGGTAAGATGGGGTAAAAGTAATCATTGAGCAGTCAAAGCAAAGAAGATCTTCAACTTTAAGAAACTTTTAATTTGTTTATTTTTATTTAATTTTAATTATTTAATTGTTCCAATATGGTCGAAAAGAAGCAAGAGATTTTTAGAATATCTGCCAACCCGAATGTCGGCAATTCTAGAAAATTTGATGTTTATTGTTTAATCGGTGATTTAGAAATTCTTTTTGTTATTGAAATCTTATTTAAAAAAGAAGGGGAAAAAAGAAACATAATGTACATTAAAAAATTCCGAATAGTTTTTACAAAACGGTACATAAAATCCTTTTAATGACGTCAACATGTTGATCCTGTTGCTAAAGTCATATTTTTAATCTCATGTTTACATATGGTTTGATCCCAACTCCGTGTCAATAAACAAAAATTTCGTGTCATTATTACGTTTTCCACTGTACGAGAACACAATTTGTAAATAAAGCCATTTGTAAAGTTACTTATGAAGAAATAAATTGAATCGGAGAAAAGGAGCGTTGATTTGATCACATTTGTTGTTACTCTTGTTACGAAGACGATTTATTAGAAGTATTATTCTAAATTTTTCGCCTTTTAGTAAATATTTTATCCATAGAACAGTTAATTGTCTTGGCGACAACTTGTTGTCTTGTGAAACAAAAATAACGCTTGTCGGAAAGTCAAATAAAAACTTGTTAAATTGCAAAGAAAAGTTTCTTGAGTTGTATCATTTTATAAAAAAAGAAAGGAAGAATTATTATTGTCCATCAAAACATGGACAAAATGTCAAGGTGATTACAAATCTTGTGGTTTTATGCGTGACGTTATCAGGAAAGTTGTTGTGAATGCTTCAGTTCAGAGTTTCTTTCTTTTCTATCGATCAACGATCTGTTTTTAGAAGAAATAGAATTGTTTCCTTTAGTTTCCGATGAATTAATAAATATATACAAAGGAAATGAAATTAAGTTGGTATACTACACGTCTGCTATAATTCTATTCAGTAGAGTGATTTAATCAAAAGATATTATATCACACAAAATGTTAGCAACAGCAACGAAACCTTCAGTTCCTTCTGCTTTTCAACCAATGCACTTTTTTACTGATATACATCACAAAAATCGGACAAAAATATTGGAATACAGATGGGAGATTGTTAGAAAGAGATTTTTGAACGATCGACTGTGGCAAGCGACAATAGACGGTATGATGTGTTCCAATCTTTTTTTTTTCTTCTCTTTCTGGCTCATCATAATGTTAAGGGATCTCATGTGAAATACATACACACATACATAAAAATTCTGACAAACAGAATAATCTAGGGTCTAGATCATAAAAATAACTAATTATAAAATAAAATTAAGCTAAAATTGGGTTGGGAAGAGTGCACAGATTCTAGTAAAAAAACACATCGATGGGATTCAAGTAGAAGAGAATAAAATATAAGCGTATGAAAGCGACAAAACTATATGGGGCTATTGACAAATAAGAAGTATCATTGTTGTCTGTGTGCAGATTGATAATTGACGTTTTTTAAAAATTGTTTCTAAATGCAGATTAAATAAATAACGAATTATTTTTGTTTTCTTTTTAAATGTAATCGATTAATCAATATTATATATTTAAACTGATGATAAAAAAAAATGGTCCACCCAGTTAATTTTAGGGTTATAAAATTCAAACATATATTCAAACACGTAAAATGAGGTTGTTTCAACTCTTTTCTTGGGTGATTCTTTGTTAACATAGCCAATCTAATTTTGGTTTCAGTCTAACCAATGGTTTGGTTATTTTTTTCATTCGTTTTGATCTGATTAATGTTCATACGTGTCTTGCTTGAAATGGATTAATCTTTTAGAAACAAAGGATATTTTATAACGCTGATATGATACACAATTTTGACCGCATAGCGGTTTTCGTTTGAATTATATTTCAACATTCGGTTCCGTCCTTTCAACACGAACATAGATTTTTTGTGTTATTTTGAATTGGGACAATCAAATGGATCCCATCAAAAGTTCCGAATTTAAATCATAGAAAAGCGAGGAGCTATAAATAGTCATCATGGCAGCAGACGTCTGGTTTGCTGACATCAGCAAAATTTGAAAAACACGTGAATGGATGGACGATGATGGAGAGCTTCCTTTGGGTCCGATTATTACTTTATGTTTTCGTAATGAAATCATTACTCAAGTAGGAAAAGGGTCCAAACATTCTTTATAGATGACATGCCTCTTACAAATGTTTATTGCTATACATGCTCTTTAGACACAGTACAGTTTATATAGATCCGTTGCTATCCCTGGTTAAAATCTTAACTAGGTGTGGTGTTAAGGATCCTCTACTAACAAAGGAGGATCATATCTATCTATGATTTAGGATCTTAGTTAGGATCCTGTAAGGATCTTACAGGGACCAGGGATATTATATACCACATTTACTCCGCTGCCCGGAGACATATCAAACAGTACAACTATATTATATACTACATCACTGCTGATCCATCTAGCTATACTTTCCCGATTCTCAAGACATTCATAGGAGGGTAGTCTCTCAAGATATTCATAGGAGGGTAGCCTCGTATAATGCTAAGGGGGGGGGGGGGGGGGGGGGAGAGAGAAGGGGGAGAGCTCACTGTAAAGCCATTGGATCTATATAAATATAAAAGCAAGGCAAAGGGTGATAATTGACAGTGGTTCTAATTCAAACACTGAAACAGTGAAATGTAGCTTTACAATAGACAGGTAGAAAATAATATGTTTAGCTATACATTTTTGATGAACAATATACATAGTTCCCCTCTGATTGGATTGGTGAGGGAATTCACTCTCTCTATGATGTCAGAACCTAGCATTCGTGTACATTCAAGGTATTTATTAAATCAGAAAAGAACATTGAAATTTTCTTTTTCATTCTTTTGTTCTATTTCTTCGCCTACAACCATGTTAGAAGCAATTTTTTTATTTTCATCTATAATGTTAAGGTTACTGTAAAGGGTCAGCACACTTTTTCTTTGATGCTTGATATTTTCACAACTAAAAATAATTATGTAATGAAAGCATATATTTTTCAAAAGCTCTAAGCCTGCTCTAAATGATGGGTTAATTCAAAATTTCCAAAAAGTTTGTGTTTTTGGAAATCTGACCTCAAAAGTAAAATTACCCCATAGTTATTAAAAAGTGTCCTGTGACACAACGGTTAATATTTACATTTTCAAAAATATTGCATAATGTTCCTCTTGCATGTATTTAAAAAATGTGTCTGCAAATTTTTTTATTTTATGTCAATCAACTTTTATGAGCATTTCATTTTGATTTCATAAATTAAATAAATTAAAAAATACGAAAACAAACCTTTGAACCAATTGGCTCATATTCGCCAAATGCAGACAGATTTTTTGAGTTCAACATTAAAGGAACACGACTGCATAATTTATTTTCTGTTATCATGATGATTTGTGTCACAGGACACTTTTTTCCAGAGGGTATCTCGCTGAAAAATCTTATAATAGAGAAAACGGCTTTTAAAAATCAGAAGATAACATATGTTTAAAGCATTTGTTGTCATAGAAATATCTCACCTATTGTAAGTAAAATCAATGGATGTTTTTTTCAGGTGTTTTATTGTTATGTTGTTTCTTTATTTCTTTATGAGGATGTTTGTGTTATGAATAATTCACAGATTGACAGATCAACCCCCAGTGTGAAAACTTCTGGAAGAGCTCCCATAGAAAAAAGAGGAAATTGTATACATTATAGCTATTTTCCAGGAAATAAGAACTTATTTCAAAAAAGTAATTGCTGCTTTTAAAAGATAAAAGGTAATCTAATGTCATATCCAAATATCAAAATTTGCATGTTTTTTTTTTCATGCTTCACCCTTTACAATAACCTTAACTTGTCATAACCTAATAAAAACATTAGAAAGTCATCTATATACTGAGTTGCTAACCTTCCTTACAATTATGTGTGGTCCTTGGACCTTCACTCAGCCATCTTGTAGGGAATCAAAGCGATCCGATTTCCTCTCGACCCTAAACTACTCAGATTTTGTACCCTCTCAACAGATATTACCTATACCTATACTACTTACTGCTACGGCTTACATTACTACTATAGATGTCCTTCTATTTTTTACCATTTTTATATTCAAACATTGGATCGAACACAGTATATACATAATCTGTATTTTACCACTTGCTAATTTTTTTTTTAATTATATGTTATTTTTATAAACATGACCAATATTTATAACTGTAATTGAAATTGTAATCCTGTTTGAAATAAATATTTAATCAATGCAATGCAATGATGACATATTTTGTTTGTTGACACAGATTTGCGTAATAAGTAGGGGAATTGAGACAATCTGTTCATTTTGCTTGTCTCTTTTAATGTTCAAACTACATTTCAGCCATTTTATGATCATTTGTTTTTATGAGGAAATTCGAAAAAATAATGCCATATTTAATAGTAATATAGATGAGATCTTGAGAATAGCAATCAAGAAATTAGTTTCTTCAATTTTATTGGCAGATTTTCTTGTGAAAAATATATTGATATTTTATGGCTTAACTGTTGCTAATTACAGCAGTTATTTACAAGTTAAAAGGTCCTAGTGATTTGAAGACTCACATTTTGATACACTGTTTCTAGATTATATGTGTGATGAACACTCAAACCTGTTATAGATGATATAATAACTTAACTCCTGCCCTTTTTAACCACAAATTGCATTTATGATAGACATTTCAGATTTGACAGACGTGTTTTTGGACACGTTTTGTCAATTTTTAAACATAATGTTTTCATAAAAATGTAATTTTATAATTGTATATTATATTGTTTTTTGTTTTTTTTTTAATTTCAGAATTAGAGGCTTTAGAAGCTTGTTACTGGTTAAAAGCAACTGGTTTCAGCATTTACGTGAAAATGTATGAAGGTGGGTTTTTACTCAATTAGCTAATCTATTGTATTCTGTTGTTGTTTATATTTTGTTACTGGCTTTTTATTAATCATTATACAAAAAATATAATAATATTATAATATACACTATCACTTTTTGGAAGTTAGTTTTAATTTTATTAATGGTTGTTAATTTTTTATAAGCAACCGAAGTACGCAAGGTCACACTTTCTGTTTTTGGGTTCGAGAGATATCTAGGAGCTTACAAGTAGTCATTCCAATGTTAGTTTCTTTGTTCATAAATATGTTAAAAATTTGGGAAAAAGTTACAATATAGATTTCAATCAGGAATTATTGACATGTTTATTTTTGTTTAACCACATGAAAGAAATTTATACTTGTTTATATTTCTGTTTTACTTGATCACTGAATTTCTTTCTTAGAACTTCGATTTCCACTCGATATTGAAGCAGCTAAAGTGGTGCACAAAAGCCTTGATACAGATTCATTACAATCACTGATAAAGTAAGTTATTTTGTATTCAATTCAATTTTCCTCAAATCACTTTTATGAAGATGAATGGATGATGATGAATGGATGAAGTTCATTATATAATGTTTATATAATGTTTTGTTTTTTGCTGATTGATCAAGCAAAAACTGTCCTTCCTTTCAAGACTAGGAACCAAATAGAAAAATTCATACATTGTCATGGTTACAACAACAGATTGTTATTTAGCAGATGATTTAAAATGTAACCTCACTTTAAATCCTGTGTTGATATGAAAGCTGATCATACCACATCTGTATTATGTTGCAAAGAAAATCTCCTCTTTTTATTCTGTTTTTCCTCATTCATGGGAATTTGAATCAATTGAGCATGTTTGAGTCAAATGAGAGATCAAAATAATTAAATAATTAAAATAAAGTTTTTAATTACCTTCAACTATTGATTAATTTTTCGTTTTTTCAAGAAAAGTTAGAACTTCTTTTAGGCTGCACTTCAGATTTTCTTTTTTTCTTTTTTGAAAGCTGTATTGAATACAAATCTTATTCAGTTGTCTGTTTTGGGAAAAGTTTTAACTTTCATTTCATTCAGTTTTAACCATTCTTTGAATAATTAGTCTATACATGTTTTCTTCACGAAATTAAAGTTGTTTTTGACTGTGTAGCATTTTTATGATGTATTAATGTATGGTTTAACCTTCATAACTTAAAAAGTTATCTTGTTTCATAATTTCTTTTGATGATTTTATTCGCAAACAGTGTGTGGAGGAGAGAGTATTGAAGGTGACCTCTTTATTATAACGCTCTTCCTTATAATGGATGTATTTGAAATTTTGAAATTCTCGGATAGTGTACTGTCCCAAAATAGTGTCGATTACTGTTTGCACATATTTTCTATATGTTTTATTTTGGGGCATTTGTTGTGTAAGTGCATATAAATAAATATAAGTAAAAATCAATTTTGTCATTGTTACAGTTTTGTTTATATTTATTCTTTTTTTGAACTTTCAACCTAAACTTTTGACTGTGCTAATGTTGAATGGCTATTAATGCATTATTAAATCCTTTGTTCAGCTGGTATAAAACAAAAAATTTAAGAAATTCTAGAATTTTATTTGTTGATTTTTTCTATTTTCATACATAAATGACCTGCATAATTTCCATGCTGTCATAACCCTGATGTTGAACTTTTACTTTAACAGATTATTATCAAAACATTTTTTTACTGTCACAAGATCTTATAGTCACCTAAAAATAAAATAGAATGATGAACAATTAAAAAAAGTGAGAAGAAATGAAAAGAAATATGATCATCATAATCTATCTGTCTGTCTATGTGATGTATAGTACGTGCCTTGAAATCTCAGCATGTTATGTTTGTATGAGTCTTATATTGTAAAACTTGCAGGATCAAGGCATAAACTTGTGTCATGTCCTATGAGCTATATTTATTCTTGTGTTAATAATGGGGTTTAAACAACAACAGATGCAGCAATTTGTATCACACAAGCACTACGGATATTATAAAAATATTGATGTTAGTTTTTATGAAGAGGATTGCAGGTACATATACAGGTTTTCTTCATTTTAAAATGAATCCAGTATTTTTTGTTCATGCTAGCAGCAAAGGAATTGAACAAGTCAACTGGGCATAATGTTATTAAAGAATAATAATTAGAACTGCTCAATTAGCACAGCTTGCATCTATTATATACATACCACAGCAGTAGTCTTCTATTCAAAATTGCCGATTCTTATCAATATGTATCCACCAGGAATTTATGAATTTTTATTGTTAATGAATAAGCTTTGTGTCTGATTTTGATTCTTAAATGTCACTTGAACTGGTTTCATTTTTTTGAAAGGTATTTTAATAACTACTATAACAAATGTTCTGTTTCTCATCTTACTTGTATAGTTATTCTGAGCAAGTAATTTCTACATCTTATAAACCATGCCTTGTGTACTGTGTAGTTTTTAATCGATTTATGCAATTCATATTTGAAATTCTATTTTAGACGGTTGGAAACATTGAATAAATGTGCAAAACTACTTGGACATAAAGTAAGTCCTATTATTATGTTGCTTTTAAACAAAAAGGGTGTGAAACTTCCTCTAATATAAGTGTGGAGGACTTTTTTTCGTTGACTTCCTTGGAATCTCTCCTATGAAGGCTTCAAATATTTTATATGCAGTAGAAATATATTCTTCAGGTTTATTTTAAGACGTTTATTGCTTAGAAATGTGTTATACCATTTGGAATTAATTGTGCACATTTGGGGTTAATATTAATAGGAAGTACAAAAAATGGTTTCTAATCACATAAATTTCATAAATCAAGTTATGATGTAATTGTTACAGTGTCATGTATTAATGGAAAAATATTTTATGTGTAAGTTAAAAAGTACAGGTGTTCCGGGTGTAAAATATTTTTATAAGGAGTTTCTTTACACAATCACTTCAAGTTAAACACTATTTGATGTGTTTGTTTTACATGATCATAGGCTAATGATATCTCCTGTGACTGCTTGATTTGTTCTTATAATGTTTTCTAAAGGAAATGAAAACAAATTTCAGCATGGGAAAATTTGAAGTGAGTAATTGATGATTATCAGTAGAAAAGCAATATCTTTCTATTGTCTGAATAAAATTTACATCTGCAAAGATCACTCAAATAAGAAGCTTAAAACACCATGCAAAACAATCAATAACAGGTAACTTAACCATCCAGGGTCATATTTGAAAGTTATGAAAAATATCATTCATTCTATTTGTTACTTTTGTTGAGTTATAGGGAAAGGGAAACATGTTAATTCACTGAATTAAACCTGCTCCATATTTTTGTTCTCTGGTAAGAAGTGAAGTGTGATGGAATTCTTATTTTTTTATGGCACCCCATCCTCATATAAGATTATTTTGAGGAATTTTAAGCAATAAAAAAAATACAAGGGGAGATTATGAAAACACTGTTTAACATGTGTGTGTGTGTTATTTTGTAAAACAAGCAAATAAACACTGTGTTTACCAATTGGTACCTTTGACTTTATGTTTTGAGCGATACAAAACCTAGTATAGAATTTATTTTATACTTACTAAACCATTATATTATTGATGTCATGGGAGTAATTGGAGTCATTATGTTTTAATTGTTACTCGTTATTGACATTTGATGAGTTTGTTTGCGTTATTAGGCGAATGATTTTTCATGATGTAAGGATGTGCTATCCGTGTGTATTGCTTCATCTTGTTTAAGAAGCTTCTTCAATAAACAGAATAACATTTTGTTTTGATTTGAAGATAATAATTCCTTCCCTTTTTTTGTATTCTAATGAGAATTTTCAGACGTTGATTGTTATGATGGATAAACTTTTCATTCACTCCATTTCGTCAAAGTATTTTGCAATGAAGTTGCTGAGAGTAATATACAATATCAGAAGTAGTCTCCAAAGTTCAAGGAAACAGATAACACAGATCATAATATCAGTTCATTAGTTTTGCTAAAAATAAACGTACATCAACATTCTTGAAGAATAATTAGAAGGGTTGGCTTTTATTTGCCAAATGTGGTCGTTAATTACTAATTTCAACAAACGCAATTGCCTCGTAATTCCATATAATGATGTCATAATTTTCTGATATAAGTTTTTGTGTTGGGTACGTTGGATGTACCTTTTTTGTACGAGTTTATCATGAGTTGTAAAACCAACTAATTTCTTTGGGTAGACCAATCTTTTGAAAAATCATGTTGGACATAGTGAAATATTTATTCAGTGACGATGTAATGGTAAGCATTATATTATTTTGGCACATGATTTACACTGACTTTTATATGACATTTTTTCCTGATAACTTCATTTGGCAATTTCTATGCTTTCATGGTATGTTGTGTTTATGCAGATGCTCTCCTTTTTCATCAGAGCCAGGAGCTCATCATCATTTAGTTGTTCTGTTCTTTCTGTACTATCTGAAACATCTGATGTATTTGCTGTGTTTCAGCTATCATGATGTATTGGAAGTAATAATGTCTGTGTGAGAAAGTCATGTAATCCCTATAACGATTTCCTCTAATATGTATTAATACACTAGTATTAATTCCACTTTTCATCACAAATGCATAAATCTTTGAATACTACACTGTTGGAAGTTTTGCTAATCCTATCTGCTGAAGTCACCATCTTAGTTTCCAATAAAAAGGTTGTTTTTAAATAGAATTGACGAATGAAAAGAAATTGTGAAAGACACGACGAAGTAATTTGACTGCCAACGAACATCATAGCATGTAGCCTGTCGTTAATTACTTAATTACTTAACATGCACGAGCTCTAAATTAATCCTTTGAAAATTGTTGGGAATTCCTAAATTACTTTACGACATAGCTATCATCAAAAGCTATTTAATTTTCAATGAGAAACTTTGAGTAGTTTGTTCAACTTTTTTTAACTGAAAATTTGTTTGGATATTTTTTGTTTGTGTTAAATCCTTTAGTCTGATATTATGTGTTTCCATTTTTAGGGTAATGTTATAGACAGGAAAGAATCAGACTGTGTTGAGAGAAGATGCTCTGAGCAGAACATTAATGGATTGAAAATTGTTGGTCCTAGATTACGTTCTGATAGTGACTCGGGTGAATTCAATGAAAAACAGACTTGTCCTCGACTAAGTCGCACATTGTCTTGTGTTGGTACTTTCCCCATTTCAAGTTGTGATGATCTTGAAAGTCAAGACAGATGTGACGAAGATGCAATAATAAACCCTAATATACTCATCGCTATTAACGACCAATTCATTGAAAATATTGAGAAAGAACATACTTTCGAGACCGAAACGCTTCGTAGTAGTATTTATGATAACGTACCTGAAGATCAGGGTTGTGAATCAACTATGATTAGTAGAAATATATCTAACGATGAAAGTTTTTCAATAACTGACAATTATGAACTTTCCGACATAAACTCAAATGATGTTGAAAAGATGCGAAGGGAAAGTTCTGAGGAAGATGATGACGATGTTTGTTCCATTTCCTCACAAGAAGAAGAAGAGGAACTAGACAGCTTGCATTCACTGAACCATCTGAATGTACCAAGTAATATAGGAAACATGAAAGCCGCAGGAATGGGCTCTGTTGATTCTGGTGTACCATCATCACCTATTATGAGGTCACCAAGGTAACTGTTTGTTTATTTCCTGTGTCACTCGCTCGACTTTCGACTCGCCATTCCATGTTGTACACTTTCTCAAGCTCGAGATGAACACGAGATATTATGTTTGATGGATGGAAAAACATATTTTCTTCTAATTCCATATTCATTTTGTTTTCCCTATTTCCTCCTTCTATATCGATGACTAATTCTATGGTTTTATAATTTTATAATTTTTCATATGTCGACTATAGAAGCCCTACTGAATACTTCATCCAGAAGTTCAAAACAATAAAATATAAAGCTTCACCCTATAAAATATTTAAACGAATTTTTCAATAAGTTTTTAGTTTATTACTTGTATAAATTTCAACGAGTCAATCTTTTCTTACTTTTCTATTCCTGCTCTATCATTACTTTGCTAACTTTTCATGTTGTGATGACATTTCACTCATGTTCTAGTGTTCGGAAAAGAAGAGTTCGCTGGCATAGTTTCCAAGTGTCTTGTGAAAGGGAATCCATTCTAGTGTAAGTTCTCATTCTTTCTATTTCTTTTTTAATTGAATAGTTTACTATTAATTTTGTTTATTATCAACTCTTTTTTTCATTTTTTTTAGCAATAATAAAATTACGTCACTTTCCGCTGGTCAGTTGAATGTTCTGAAGAAGTTATCGTTGTTGCGTTTGACTGCACTTTTAGAAAGATATTCATGTCCAAACAGGAGTGGCTGGCATTGGTAAATGAAACGTTTAGTTCTAAACTCGAACGTGTTTACGAGAGATTATGTTCTGCACTAAATATTAATCACTTCAAAACCGTTTTAGGACTGTCCCAAAGTTGTTAAAGAAGTTAAAATCCCCAGATTATCGAGGTACGTTTCTATAGTAACATGACGATGACGAAAACAATGATTTTTTAGCAGACTTTTTTGCGTATGATAAGTTGGGGCGAATTTATGCCAGGTTTTTGGCTCTGCGCATTTTCATTTCAAATTGTCCATTTAGATAAAAATACATTTGGTGTACCATTATTAACAATCGCTGAAAGAACTGGCAGTTCACTACCTAAACCTATTTTGTTAGCTCTAAACCATCTGAGTAGACTTGCTGTTGATAGTATTGGTATCTTTCGTAAATCTGGCATGAAAACAAGAATCGAAAAGTTGAAGACACAAATGGAATGCACGCCAGAAAAAGTGGATTTTGACGGCTATTCGGTTTATGACGTGGCAGACACTTTAAAACAGTATTTTCGAGAATTACCAGAACCTGTGTTAACGTCGAAGTTAGCTGATACATTTATTTCCATACATAAAGGTAAGCCATGGTTTGCTACTTTCTGTTGCTATGCAACAAAAGGAACCTCCAGTAATTTCCGTAATTTCTGTTGTTTAGATATTCCAAAAGAGTTAAGGTTACAAGCAATGCAGCTAGCCATCCTTCTGATGCCTGATGAGAATCGAGATGTTTTGCACACGCTGCTACTGTTCTTGAATGAAGTCGCCTCGCATGCTTGTGTCAATCAGATGTGTGAGAGTAACTTAGCGACGTGTTTTGTTCCAGCTTTTTTTCATTTGTTTGGTGGTAGTATAAACAATAACACTAAAACATTGTCAAGTAGCGCTCCAAAGAAATTCAAACGTTTACAATCTGCGACACATCAAAAAGAACTGGATGACACTATGGTAAGTTTCAAACAATTACTTTAAGCTGATTCAAGATTTATTTGGTATATTCGAGCTTTTAAAACCTGTTTATAACATGTATGTATTTTGTAGGCTGCTCAAGAATGTCTTACGGAGATGATGAAATGTGTTCGCTTTCTCTTCTGTGTAAGTAATTTATAATTTTGACAAACTTTGAGAGTCCATACAAACCTTATTTGACTTGACCTGTTTAAATGATACCGTAATGTTTAGGTACCCGAGGACGTCATGATGAAATGTCAGTTCAGTTATATTGAACAAGGAGACCCAGTTTCCTTAGATGATCTGGGTCAAAATACAATCGACGATGCTGGTATCTCTGATGGCTGTCACACGTATATCGATAACTGCTTTGCTGGTTTACTACATGTAAATATATTGTCATTGGGTTTCAAGAAAATCTCAAATCTCCACAAAAACGGATTCTTTTATTATTATTATTATTATTATTTTTTTCCTTTTTTTTTTTCTTTGTCTTATTTTTCCTTGTTTTTCTTCCCAGGAAACCTCGATTAACAGTCGTACTTCGAAGAAATGGGAACTGCACTCAGAAACCAATGAAATCACAGTGTCATACAGAAAAATAAGTGACGGCTATCCACTTCGTTTATGGAGAGCTGTTACTGAGATCAATGCATCACCTGAAGAAATACTAAAAAGAGTTGTGAAGGAGAGGTAACCGTCTGATACTGATCTGTGAATATAATGATGTATTGTCGTATGTAATTACGATATATTGATGTTTTATTTCTCCATCTATTTAGACACTTATGGGATGACGAAATAGTTCAGTGGGAAGTTCTTGAAACTATTGACGATACAACAGACGTATTTTATTATGAAACGCAATGTGTAGCCCCGTCTGTAAAAAGAGACTTTGTAATATTACGCTCCTGGAGAAGGCATTTAACTGGGGGATCGTGTGGCATAGTAATGAGTTCTGTAAAACACAACCAAGCGCCTCCATGTTCGGGCGTTCGAGGTACATTATTGGCGTGTAGATGGCTAATTGAACCAATAGGACTTGGTCGATCAAAAATGACTTACATTGCACGAATTGATTTGAGGTGCGTAAACATTTACAGATTTCTTAAAATCCACATAATCTTTTTTTATTTTATTTTATTCTCCATAAATTCTTTTCTTTCTCGTTACAGGGGTCATAGCTCAAGATATTATAACAAGGCTATCGCTCCAAGAATCATGTCTTCTGGATTACGTAAGGTCCGAGACTCATTTAATTGCGGACCAGACGGACCTGAAACGAACGTTTAACTAGAATAGATATTATGGTCCCTGTAGGCAAAGCCTTGTGATAGGGACCACCATCAATATTGTAAAAACGTTTTTTTTCCTCTCCAAACCGATGTGAATATGTATAGAAAGTTTGTTTAAATTATATCGTTTTAAAATAACATGGTTTATATATAATTTTATATATTAAATAAAAGATTTGGACTGACTTTGTTTTTCAAAAGCAAATCTTTTAATATTTTATGACATGATAATTTTTTAGTTATGTCGACTGGTTGAGTAAGCACCTGTTGACTCGATAACCTTATATTTATCACATGTTGAGACAAAAATTTTACATCATCTTTAAACCGAAAGAAATCAAAAGTTTTTGACATTATATCTATTCCTATTACCCATCATGCATTTTGACAGGGCTGTCAACAAGAAAATTTCATTAGTTCTTTTATTTTATTGTTGTTGGCCAGTGATCCGTTTATATACAGATAATAGAAAGAAAAAATCTCCCACGGCTTCCTTTTGTGGTGACTTCTATATTTTTTCTTATCACTGTTTCTATGGTTACTTATGTCTTACGTTTTCTTTTCTAACAAACAGAACGTGTATCCATAAACAGCTTCATTGAGCGATGTTGTTTGCCAGTGTCGGTTTTTCTGTTGTTTGTTAGAGGCAGAGTTTAGAGAAAAGAGAACATGATGCCCTTGCAGGCGCAAGGATTTCTGCTTTATTTGCTGATAATTTCCAAAAACATTTTCTATACCTTATTGGCTCTTCTTATGTCGATTTTTATTGACTTTTTTTTTCTAAAAGATCGCCGTCAAACATTCACGGACAAACCTGATATGTATAAGAGACCGTTTGAAAATTTAACATCACGATGAATATCATCACCAGGCCGAGGTGCAGAAAGGTCTTATAAGACAATTTTAGAATATTAGAATTCTCTGTTTACACTAATTCCCATTTTCTCAAAATTCAAAATATTTTCAATTAATCAGAATAGTGTAAACTGGTTAGTGTTAATTTATTTTTATTTTATTTTGCAAGGTGTCACTAATAAACATTCAATGAACAAATACACTGTGTTTTTCCCGCACGTATCTTTTTAAACAAAATGAAATGAAACAGTATATTTTTTATGAGGGTCTAAATATTAAAGCGGAAAAATATCAAAGATAACAAAAGATAAAATTTGAATGAGTTCGAAAAGTGTATATCCATGTGTATACGTTTACGTTCACCTTGAAAACATGTAAACCTTGGGAACATATCCAAAAAATGTCCGTCCCCCCCGTCCCCCCCCCCCAAAAAAAAACCCAAAAAAACCAGCCGAGGTCTCTCTAGAGTGGAAGCTGTGCTAATACATATCCAGAAAGCTCCATAAATCATGTAATACCAAGCATTACCCTGTACTATTATAATTCACTATAAAACTACTTAGTAAATGAAAAGAATTACCTTTTCAAAAGCTTTTTCTTTCAAGTTTCAATTTAGTAAACACTGTCACTGACTTCTTTCAAGATCAAGAATGGAGAGCTTCTTCTCGTTCTCCATCAAACGTTTTTAACATATCAAGCAGTTAGTACTTAAATATAAAGAAGTCTAAAAGTTTCCAGGGCAAAGATTCTTCTATATTTAACGTTCTGTGAGAATACTTCTTCATCTAAAGCCATTTCCAAACGCTATCCAAGTATTACCAAGTTTGAGCGTAACTTGTGCGCCATTTATAAATACGTTTTTGCACAGATGAGAAAACACAAGTGAGCTTCAGTCTGCATTCACCGCTTGCGTTAAGTAGGCTTACTAGACTTAACAGGCCAATCAAATATCAGAAATTAGCTGTATAACCAATGAACTTTTAGAAAAAAAACTTGCGTAGATTTGGACAGTAGATGAAAAACGAAAAACACGGACGGTTTGAAAGGATTTCTATGTTTACGCAGAAATCCAACAAGAGATTGGTCATCGGAAACTCACATCTTCAGCATGCAATTTAGGTCAATTTTCCCCCGAGAAGTGAAAAACTTCCATTGCTGATTTGAGATGCTAAAGACCTTTATCTTTAGGAACATAAACAAAACAGGAAAGAAAACGCAACCACGTTAATAAACTGCTAAAAAAGGCAAAAAACAACTATGGGAAAAACTTGCTTACAAAATCGACCAACAACTCCGAAAGTTTTTGGAACGCCATTAAAAGGATATTTCCTGTAAAATAAAAAAATAAAAATGCAAGGTCTTTTACGATAGATGGCGTGGAAACAACCAATCCTACTACTATCTGCAAAACATTTTGTTCACATTACTCGAGTATTGTCGGTAAGCTGAAGAAATCCTAATCCTTAGAAGTACTTGGAAATACTATATGGCGAAAATCGTGCTGTATTTAACGTTATACCGGCAAAGTCTGTTTTTAAGTTAACTCCAACGTCACCTGGAGAAGTGTATCAGATTCTGAGAACTTTCAAAAAGAAGAAGAGCACTGGTCTTGATAACATACCCTCATTTCTATTGAGAGATTGTGCGGGCAGTTTATGTTCACCACTTGCCTATCTTGTCAACCTGTCAATTTCCACTGGACAGTTCCCGTCCGATTGGAAAAAGTCGAAGGTGGTTCCAATCTACAAAAACGGTCCTAGATGCGAAATTGATAATTACAGGCCAGTTTCGGTTATACCTGCGATATCAAAAGTAATCGAAAAAGTTGTACATGAACAATTATATAACTACATGGAACAAAACCAATTATTATGTAAGGAGCAATTTGGTTTTCGAAAGAAACGATCTACTGAGATGGCTGCGACATTATTTTTCGATGATGTCAGGAATGGTGTGGGTGACGATGGCCTTGTAGGTGCAGTGTTTGTAGACTTATGCAAGGCATTTGACACCATTGGGCATTCTCGACTACTAGAAAAGCTGAAACTTTATGGAATTTACGGTAACGAATACTTGTGGTTAGCCGACTATTTATTTAATCGAGAAATTTACGTGAATTATAATGGTGTATTATCACATGCCGAGCCTGTTATGAACGGAGTACCACAAGGTTCAATACTTGGGCCGTTGCTTTTTATCATCTTTTTTAACGACTTGCCAAAAGTACTCAGTAACTGTAACGTGATAAAATATGCAGATGACACCGTTATATACGTCAGCAACAGGGATTTCTTGGTTATTGAACGCTTTCTCTCAGAAGACATGGAGGCCATTGACAGATGGTGCAGAGAAAATGATCTCGTCCTTAATCTAAAAAAGGGCAAGACTGAAGCAATGATGTTTGGAACTAATAAAATGCTATCAAAGCAAAAAGAAGAGTTGAAAGTCGTGTATAAAAATAAAGTTGTATTGACTTGCGTGTGCTATAAATACCTTGGTGTAACCGTAGATAGTAGTCTCAATTTTAACTCAAACTTTGATATTTCGTTAAAAAAAGCTAATGGAAGATTACGGTTACTTAATAAACTACGACCGATGTTAACAAGCTCTGCTGCGAGAACAATTTACCAAACCATGGTTATTCCAACTCTCACGTATTGCTCTCTCGCAACGCTTAAACAAACTACCACCAACGAGCGTAAACTTGACAAGCTACATTCCCGTGCGTATCGAATTGTTGGATATACTGAAAAGAAACTCCAATCTGTTGTCAGAATCAAGAAGACAAAAGCCTGTTTATTTGTTCACAAAATCATTGATAATAATGCCGACGAGAGCTTTCAAAATTACTTCATCCAACTGAGCGGAGCAAATACAAGAAACAGAAACTGACTAAAAATTCCGAAAATTAAAAAGGAGTACTGTAGAGGTTCGTTCCAATGCACTGGTGCAAAAATATATAATGATTTAAATATTGAAATTAGGAAAACGAAAGATTTTGAAAAATTTAAAGTTTTAGTTAAATGTTTTTATCCTTAGGTTTTGATTTAGATTTTTATTTTTATTATATTTTATACATTTTTCCTTTCGTTCAGTATTTTCCTCAATCACTCTATCATTACTAGAATCGTATCACTAAATCACTAAATTTTCTAGAACAGTTGTATACCATTTTTACCATTTTAACCCTATAGTGTTTTTTCTCTACCACTACATTCGCATTACACCTTAGATTTTATTGTTTTATATGCATTTTTTACTGATTTTAATGACTAATAATTTTTGCTTTATTTTGTATTATTATTATTTATTTTTATTATTCAGTAGAGGGCCCTCGTTGAAAGCAATTTATTTTATAAGTTGAAGAGGCCACCCTGTATAAATATGTTTTAAATAAATAAATAAATAAATAAATAAATAAATAAATAAATAAATAAATAAATAAATAAATAAATAAATAAATAAATAAATAAATAAATAAATAAATAAATAAATAAATAAATAAATAAATAAATAAATAAATAAATAAATAAATAAATAAATAAATAAATAAATAAATAAATAAACAAACAATATGACCCCATAAGGTTGGTTTCAGATAATGCATTATTCAGATGCTTAACATGTATGATGAAAAGATGGCCTGAAAGAACTAATAAAACAAACAACGAATAACTATTAGGTAGAAGAGTATGAAATAATTATAACAAAAAGATAGTAGGATTCAAGATGATATTTACGAAACTCATTGCATACATTTGGAACCTGGTAGTGATCAAGTTTAGATATTGTAAAAGACATCATCACCCATTCGTAGAACCTGAAAACATTACCTGGAGACACTGAGATAATGATTGTCCTTTGAATGCCCTAAAACAGAACAAAGCAAGACAATTCCCTGCTTCTGGAAGTGGTATAAATATGTATAGCTTTTCCTGGTGCTGCTATACGCACTTTTCAGAAGTTATAAATGTTGCTACCGGGAACACAAAATACATACATGTTACAATTGATATTTTCCATTCTGCCTTGTTGATCTTTATCATCATATCTGGCTTAACATTCCTTTACAAATGCTGGCTTCAATATGTTTTACTACGTCCTTACTGACTTTCTTATCTCTTAAATCCTTCCTTATTTCTTCACTTAAAGATTCCTTTTCTAACTAGCCATTACTTACTAAGCGAAGCATGCATATACTTCCATTCCATCTTCCATCCATCTTCCATCCATCTTCCATCGCAACCGCTTTTTGTTTCTTACTTTGCTTTCCCACTATCATATAACATAGCAAACAATGCGTATACAAAGACCTTCCCTCGTTTACGTAAGTAAACTCTCAGCTAGCTATCAAAGGTGAAAATAGTTTCATAAACTAGTTTTCCTAGCTGTAACACTGTCTTGTCACCACCCCTAGCTACAAAAGTATCTGACTTTTCAACAATATCTAGAGACTTTCCATCACTATACAGGCTGATAATACTTTAACTCACTATCTGCTTCAAGACTACTTTGAATACCAATACAACATTTGTACACCTAAAGCTTGCCAAACGTACAGATTAATAAAATTACTATCAACTTCTTTTCTGCAAACAGCAGAAAGATACTTTCTTTCTTCAATGTTCTTACTAATGCACATTACCAGTAATCATCACGTATGTCAGTTTATATCATTATGATTAATTCACAACCCTTTGACTCAACTCCCTTTACACTTTTCCATGATATTAACTTTCTGATTGAGTGTGATAAATCATCTGCATCAAGCTATTTTCACTTCCAGCACTTCCAGCACTATAATAAATAACTTTGGGTTAAGCGCTAAACTTTGGTGAAATAATAGCAACCATCAAAAGTTATTACTAACAGGTCTCGTTAATTCTGACCTGACTCTTAGCATTTCTATACATTGACTGGACAGCTCTACAAACTATTCCTTCTTAGAACCCACCATAGGTATATTGATAATAAATGTTAAAAAATGTCTGCAATGTCATGTGGAATTAAGAAACAGGGAATCAAACCAGCAGAATTATAATTTCGATTCAATTTTCAATTTCTATTGGTTGATATATTGAAACACTCTCTTTTAGGACGGGGTGGGGCGGGTGGATATCATACAGTCTCAATTTGATGTTAAATAATATTTTTAATTTTCAATTTATCTAAAAATCTTTAATAAATCAAACATATCATCAATAGTGTGAAACACATCTAAACCACTTTTATTGGCATAAGGCGACATAACATCCTACACAGGTATATTGCCATTATCGCCAAAGTTTGACAAATTAAATGAGATAAAAGTGCAAAAAGATTGATAAATACATATCATACCAGCTCCATCTACTCTAAATATAGGTAGAGAATGCAAAAAGAAGTAAATTTTAACTGCACATTTAATCGATATGAAATCGATATGAAAGACATTTTTAACCTAGATTCTTTTTTATACATTAACTCCATGAAAAGGATATTATAATTTTTTTAACTAAAATCTAAAATACTACCTATTCCTGACATTTTGGGAAAGTAAGTTTGAAGAGATTTTGACCACTAGTTCTTTGTGAAATGTAAATTAAATATGCTATGGTATTTCAAATTCCCTAAGAAATCCCTACCAACCAAAAATACCCTAAATATAACTGCCAATTGTTGCCACTTCCTCAGCCTTTTTACTAAACCATTTCTAAAAACATAGGCCTTTATCAACCCAAAAACAGCAATAACAATTTTTCATTAGCTTATTCTTATCATGTTATTGTTTCTGGAAACTCGCATGATTCTTACTACCTAGAGGTTTCAAGAATTCCTTTTTTCCAATGCTGTGCTAAGGAGTGGAACAAATCCAGGGTTTCCACTACTCTTAAAATTTCTAAAATCTCGTATAATTGCTTTTGCCTCCTCAATATCCTAGGAAATCCTAAAATTCTTATCGAAATGGCCAACCTAGAATCTCCTAAATAAATTACTAGTCTCTTGTTGGAATCTAATATTTGACAATATTTTGGCGCTTAGATGCCTGTTTCCTTCTTTGGTGATTTTAACTCCCCTCGAAAATTTTAATCGCTTCTTCAAAATTGATCCTTATGTTATAAAATAATACGGCGACAAGCAAAGACTGTAAGATGTAATTTGACGAAAATCCAACCAGAAAAATCACTGAAAATTGGGGGCAATTCGTGTAAGAAAGGGTTTTGTCCCAATATTTTTGCACGATTGTAGATAGATAGGGCGTGTAGAATAGGACCAAGGTAGAAACCGAACCACATTCAGTAGAACGCGATATTTAAGGGCAAATATCTCGATAACCAATGGGAATAACTGACGTCACTTGGGGTCTGCAATATTGGCCGTGGGGTGACGAAAAAATTTGGGTCTAAAACTTTTGGGGGACGGGTGTGACATCATTAGAAACTTTGATCAACGATATCTCTGTAACGGTTCGACGTCGACACGCAATCCCATACATTTTTTGATCAGCTTTTCGAGCTCTACAACGTGGTACTACTAACCCTTTTGGATTGTGTGATTTTATTTTCTGTCAGTGCAAGATTGAGAGGTAGAGCAAGGGTGTTTGGGGTAAGGGTTGAAGGGTCATCGGAGAAAAATGAACCTGTAAAAAGGTTTTTACACGCTATATTAGTTTCCAATGCTTTATCTGGACTTGAAAATCTCTTTGTTAGAGCTGCTCCAACAACGTTGATTTTTGGGGGAGGGGTATTTTCTTTGAAAAACATATTTTGTCACTAATTGTAGTTGGCTGACAGTATTAACATTAAAACATCAAGATAAACCATCACTTTGGGACCCACTGTATATTAGATATTGAATCGAGCTTAAAAGATTACCAACTCATTGTGTATACGGAGCCTCTTTTACTTTAGAAAAATGCATTGTCACTGAGTGAAATATTGTCCGAGAGCATATTTGACGAACTAATATGTTGTTCCACATTGTCACCTATACCAAACTGTGCCATCATGTTAAGAAGGGAACAAAGCTGTGTATCAGCATGTGACAGTGTGATCACCTCGTCAGGGGAAATTTTGAATGTTTCTTTCGATTGTATTGGAATCATGAAGCTACTTGTTAGCTAGTTGTTTTGGTGAATGGAAGAGCACGTTGGTCGAATCTACATTGGCTACACTGTCACCCTTTCCAACTGTACCAAAATATTGGTTATTTTTTTTCTTGTAGGTTCAAACTTTCTCTCTGCTTTCACATATTTCATTTTCGTATCATAACAGACCAACCCAGAAGTTAGGTGAAGTGACCTGGAAATAGGATATGACTCATAGGAACACCTAGAAGACAATTTTAATGTTTGCAAAAACTTGTCATTGATCACTTCACACATCTTTTTTAAAAATAACACTGGTTCGAACTATTTGTTTTAGAAATCGACTTTTGAAGCCCCCATCATTATATGGAGACCCATTACAAATCCTTGAACGGAAAACATGTAAAATAAGCATCTACCAGAATTTCCAAAATTATAATTATAACGAGAAATGGTCCCGTAAGGTATACTAGGAATTCTGGTCTAGAAAATTGTTTATTGAACAGGGAGCGGTAGACGGTGATTTTTTTGATGGACGCTGGATGGTGGTTCACTCAAACCCGAAAATACTCTTCACAATAAAAACTAGATGGAATTTCCCTAATGTCTTCTCAAGTCTGTCATTATACATAGTAGTTTTGACTTCGAATATCGATGGAATGTTTTTACGGCATTTTTACGGCATTTTATAATGTCATGCATTTTATGCACTGGATGCATCGAGCGTCTTTCTTTGGGTCAAATTTCACTCACACATTAGTTGTTCTGGAGAATACTTGATTTAAACAAGATCAGCGTCATAACGTAAGCACAAAGCCCTTATACATTAAGTGCATAGGGCGTTATACATTAACCACAAAAGTCTATACATTAACATGTTTTTGCTTCATTTTTGTAATAAAAATGGTTTCCTTGCCGTCAAAGTAAATCTATTCTAGGGAAAGGGAAAGGGAAAGGGCTTTTACAAATTCCTGCACCAGGTTAATTTTTTATGCATCATTTTACCTTTACCTGCCAAAACTTTTTGGGTTTCTTTA
This sequence comes from Turritopsis rubra, assembly GCA_039566895.2. Classification (NCBI taxonomy): domain Eukaryota; kingdom Metazoa; phylum Cnidaria; class Hydrozoa; order Anthoathecata; family Oceaniidae; genus Turritopsis; species Turritopsis rubra. The sequence goes on along the minus strand of CM077625.1, from coordinate 2,913,432 downwards.
AATTAGCGCCATTATACTGATAATATCTTCGAAGCAGTTTTTGATTGCCCTGGGCGTTTATATATTTTTTTGTGCATGAAATGTTTCTCTCGTGGACAAAAGGGAAGTCAGTAAGTGAAATCATATGCATCTCCCGCCTTAGTTCAGTACATAAACGTACAAAATATACAAAATGCTCTTAGCCCGTTATCGAAATATTTTAAACCGTTTTAATCGATTCTTTATCTTGGTAAATACATATTTGAAACTATTTCTTTTAAAAGCCCACTGTCAACCGCGGGTATTTACTAGAGAGGGGCGTTTAAAAGAGAGGGGCGTTTGTGTATTTTTTTTAATTTTAGAAGGGGCGTTTATTGGAGAAATACAGTTTTGGAAGAAACAGATGTTGAGTGAAGACTGTTTGGATTGTACTGGAGAAATTGTGCATCTTGTCTCTCTGATATATATCTGTCACTGACTTTTCAGACTAGGCTTGTTTGGAAACCTTGAAGCAGCAAATGATGAGGTTGGACCATAGGTTGGCAGAGCATACTATTGTTACTGTAGTTACTATAAGGAATTGTAGCTTGTCCCCACTAGCAAGTACAAAAAAAGAATAAAGTGCGTTAAGCTTTTGAAATTCTTACTATAAAATCCTTAAAACCAGATGGGCATCCATTTTGATTTATTTTGATCTACTTGTCGTTGAAAAAACACAAATCCAGTAGCAGTCTTCTTCCTGGGGACTGGGGGAGACTATCTTTCCATTTTAAAACAAAAGAAGCTCGATCCAGTTAGATCAGTGCTTTTCCATTACAATCATATCTCATCTTAGAAATCCGCTATTTAAAACTTCTCTCGAAATGTTTTGAATGTTTTTAAAAAATTTTAATGAGCTTAAGTGATTCATATTGAATGGTATGCAGAAACAATGTTAATCGAGCGATATAATGGAAGAAATTATGTCAATTTTTAAGTTTTTGTCTTCCTTGTCAACACCATCACCGTTATGTCTTTGCATAATCTCATTTAATGGAAATTTTCTATAAGTTCTGCTTAAACACCCCAGCCCTGAATTTTCATTTATGTTTTGGAATATCATTTCAGTAGTGGTGTATCTGTATTTTTATCAATTCGAAGTGACTTGACATCGAAGTAACTTTTATAAAGAGAAAATTACCATGACGCCCTGCGTGGTCCTAGCAGTTATTTTGTACCAATTAATTTTGCCATTTAGTTTAGCCGTGACAGACATTGTCTGGAGACATTTTGTTGTCTATATCTAATGAAAACATTCAACTAATCCCTTCAATTAGAAAATAAATAACTAGAATTATTAAGTACAACATAAATTTGGGAAATGTAAAATATACATGCAGATTATTCATTCCAAGCCTCATTTTCAATCACTATAAATCAAAGGTGCCATCCTAACAATTTGATTGGACACGCTTAGCACGGTTGCTTGTGGATAGAGCGATTTGTGGATTGTAAAAAACGGAAGGGAATTTGTTTGCTTCGCATGCTCAATAACATGTTTGGTGGTTATGGTTTAAAAAAATACACTGTTGACATTTAAAGAATATACTCATTTCTAAAAAACATGATATATTTTTTAACAAGTTGGCAAGTATTTGCGAATGGAATTACATCTTGTTTATTTTTGTTTTTGTGTTCATTTTTAACTGTTTCTGACATCTGCATAACAGAGAAAAAGTTCCGTTTATGTCGATAACACCGATAATAACAAACGGAAACAAATTGTAATATGAACTCAATTAGTCATTATCTCTATCATTCAAAACTTTTCACCACAAATTTGAGAATTCTTAACAACAGAGACCTCTGGATATTGGTGGATATTGTTTTAGTTTTAGTAAAGTCACCATAACTCGGATTCATTGATATGATAAAGACCGGATTTTTTTTTGTAGAAAAACAATTTCTTTCTTTAGCAGTATTTCAACAGTTTACATAGATAAGAAAATTGATATGGCAATGACATTCTTGTAGAGATAACTGCATATATCATATCACAGTCAGAACAAAACGAACAAATCTTGCATCTATCAGCTAATACTTAGAACGGTTTGCAACAACTTACTAACATCGAATAGTTTACAGGACTATAGATTGAGTAAAAAGCAGTTATGTCTCAAAAAAGATCGAAATCTTATTCGTTCAGTGGTGTCCTTCCTCTCAGAGATGACTTAAAAATCGCACGTCAAAAGTTGGAAATGCTATACCAGTCGAAGAAGCAGCCGACACGATTGCGACGCTTAAGTTTAGCGACGTTGAAGCTGAATGAGGAGGTTGTGTACAAACAACGTAAATACAAAGGTTGCAATCTTGAACGTAGCGTTTCGTTACCTGATGCAAAAAGTTTATCAATGCTACAAGTCAACACATTACCAACATTTTCTACAAAAAATAAGTTGATGAAAGCTCGAAGTGTGACGTTCCATACGGAAACCATCTGCTTAAATGCTGCAGCCGATAATGACGTGGATGAACTCGAAGAAATCTTGTCAAATGATGTTGTTGATATCAATTACAAGAACAGTTGTGGGTTATCAATGGCGCATCATGCAGCAGCATCTGGTAGTTTTGAATGTTTACAATTATTAATCGAGAATAGCGCTGAAATAAATACTTTTGATGATCGCGAATTAACACCGTTGGATTTGGCGATAAGAGGTGGATATTTTGATTGCGCTCTCATATTAATTAACGCCGGAGCACGCGTGGAAAAAATCGTTAACGGACTACAGTAGTGATGAGTGAAAGCCATGAGATATAAAACTCATTGTAAAAAAAGAGGGAAGCGTTGAAGCGATTTGGTTGATGGAATAGCTTGTATGTTGATATCTAGAATCATACGATTGAAGGAAATATACAAGTGTTAGCACATCTCATAACTTGGACCGAAAAATCTAAATCATGACATAACAAAAATTTTCCAAATCATTTAGAAAGAAAGAAATGACTGCAATAATACAATAATAAGAAAGAAGTATTTCATGAATGTTGACATTTAAAACCGTAACTATGTACCGTAACTATGTACCGTAACTATGTACTGTTCGTAAAAAGTACTATTTCTTTGGATTGTCAGTTTTAGACATTGCGGAAACAATGTGACAGTGGATGCTGACAATCAGGAAAAACAAATTAATTACCCTTCCAATTAGATTGAGACGTAAATTATGACTTTTCAGTTCAAAAGGAAAATCGAAGATTAATGCCTTTCTTAAAGGGAAAAACTTAAAGAGAACACATTAAATGTTCTCTTCAAGAGATCCTGTTTACGAAATCGATCTTTATGTTTTGCGGACAACTTCCTGACTGCGAAATATGTTTTTATTAAAAACTAAAGTTTGGTTTGCTGAGCAATTTTCATATTTTGTCCCTTAAGAGTTTTGTTTACTTCACATATCATAATTATCTTATCATATGTTTTTCATCTTAAAACCTTTAGGAACACTGATAACGTAACCAACACGACTAAAACACGGCTTAATTTTCAGATTTCTTCAATTCTAGTAATTCTAGTAGAAGAGAGCATATATTTATCTGCTACTTCATTAAGATTCATTACGTGCGTTAAATTCAATACTTTATTTACTTTGGTTGTGGTATTTCAATAGCACTTGTTATTTTGTTTTCGTTTTAGCTATATATACGTATTTTAAAAGCCATTTTTTTTAAAAACATTTTCCCCTTATTACGTTATTAGTCCTAAAATATAACAACAAAAAATACAAAAACCAATAATGGGTTCGGGGAACTGTCGGGTGACTTTGCGAAAAGGCTAAAACCATTTAAAATCATCTATTAAATGTGCTTAATCAGCAATTTTTCATAAATATTATGACGTCATAGGTAGATTTTTTTTCAAATATACACATTGAAAAGGTGAATTGTCGTCTATACTATTTCTAGGTGGAAACACAACTTTTTTCTATCACAATAACCCCGATATGACTAAAATGTAATATTGTGACTTCTAGTTCTATTGAAGGCACTTGAACCTATGCAGAAGCTAATGAACGCAGCATCTGAAAATGAAAAGAAGACTCCAGGCCATTGCAACATTGAATGTGGGGGGAGGGGAGATTTGACTCACAATTTTTATGGGGGCTTGTCTGAAAACAAATACAAAAATTGAAAGAGGTCCCCCCCTCCTCCCTCCCCCCTTAAATCATAAAAAAACAAACTTGAACAGACTCCACTGCACTGCAAAAAGGCACCACATGGCTAGCAGCCATCTTGCTTTTACATTCGTGATAAATCGGGAATTTCGTGTGTCGTTTACATGACACCAAAACAAAAATCTCCGGGAAAAATTCAAAAACGCGAGCTTTACACACACTTTACAATACTGCAAATGTGAAGTTTGGAATAGAACTGTTTATTGTACAATTTTCTACATGTATAAATAAGGCTGTTGCATAAGTAAACAACAACAAAATACTACAGTATAAATATTATGTAAACAAAAACAAAAACAACTGCAGCTAAGGCTATGAATGTGGTAATGCACACACAGAGTTGTGTCTTTCCTCTCGTGATGAGATGATGTTGTTTTTTTTCACTTTCAGAGCTTATAATAGTAAAAATGGCAGAAAAAGGTTTTCAATGTAGTCAGCTCAATGCTAGAACGATGCGTCGCACCTACATGGTAACGTACAGCCAAGCGGATCTGGCTAAATTTCCTACTTAGGAATCTTTTGGAAATATTGTTTCTCCGGCTTTCGACAGTGGGTCAGGTAAAGTCAATGTCGACTTTTGGTCGCGTGCACAGAAACAACACCAAGACGGAGGTGCACATTACCACATGGCGGTCAAGTTGAAACGGTGGAGCGGGGTAAAGCGTCAGATGAGTGAAAGATACGGTGCGGTCCACAACAACTATTACACGTCATATCGATACATCACCAAATCTGATGTTCACGTGTTCCACAGTCCAATCCACCCAAATTTATAGGAAATTGGCTCTCCAAAAACCAACAAATGTGTGGCTGCTTACAGTAAAAAATGCATCAGTAACATAACAGCTGATAATGGAGTAAGTAATGATAGTAACCTAATAGAAACACACCTGGAAAATGCAAAGTCAGCAAGATCAGTAGGTTGAGTGTGTCGCGCATGGAATTGGTTCGGCAGAAGTTGCAAGGTTAAAGCGTAGACGAGTGTGATGATACTTGGTACAAGTGTGCAACGCAAGGTTCTCCGCCAGAACAGGGTACACCCGATGCTTTTCGGAGAGTCGCTAAGATATCTATTGGGAAAGGGTCGCAGTAAATTCCGGAACACCATCATAGTTGGCCTTTAAATTAATTTAAGTCCTACGAACTATAAATTAGTATGTAATTATATGGAGCAATATAAACATGTACAAAGTCAACAAGCGACAAATAGCTATTCCTTCTCTTTCTTTCTTTGATGAAAGCTGCTGTTCAATTACCCCCGGATGAAAACTTTTAGAACCCCAATGCCAAAGTGGGTGCCCAGCCTGTCTCGTTAAAAAACTGAACATGTTCTAAAAGAAACCGTAAGGAACTGAAAAGCACATTTACAAGACTATGTACATGCGTCAAATCAAGTCTTAGATAAACTACAACAATATTTACAATGGTACAATATTTTGCTACGCTAGACATACCCAAATACATTATCCTGATGCACCCTCGCATCAATTGTTATATTATCCTGATGCACCCTCGCATCAATTGTTACATTATCCTGATGCACCATCGAATCGAAATACATCATTCTGATGTGCATACAACAATATAGGACAACTTTGAATACATTTTCTAACAGAGTAGCAGTTAAACTCAAATTCGGATTGAAAAAACGCAAAACACAAAAGAAAACGACTTGTTCAAACTTCTAGTCACGAAAGTATCTGAACGACGTGTGATTTTTGACTTCAGAGACCCGCCCTTTTATAAACTATGCCACGTCATGCTTAATTCACTTACACCGGCACCGAAAAATATACGAAATCGTAAATAAACCCATTTATTCTTTTTTTTTAAATCCATGGTTACGTGTTGTTACGTGTTAAACTCCCAAAGTTTACTGCAAAAAACAGTGGTTACGTGTGCGGTTACATAGACTGCTATTCTTTCCACTTAGTTGTGTTGTTATTTCGTTTTCAAACAGACTGTTGTTGTTATGTCGAAACGAACAAGCACTAACCTTAACTTTGTGCAACTAAACAGTTGCGAGGAGCAGCGCGAAACAGAAAAAAAGAGAATAAACTGTGCACAGAGCCAGTTCACCGGAATACGCTCTAGGTCGTGTAGATCGTGTTGCAATCACAGTGCAACCTATCCCGGGCTAGACATCACTTTCAGTATTTCCTGATTTGCGGTTGTTTGGACTGCCTCTGTATTTGTATCGTGTAAATATGTATCAATACTTAATTCTTTTCCCCTGTTTCTTTATCATAATTTTCATCCTGCCGTTCATAGAGTCGATGGTACTGTCTATGTATTGGGTCGGAACGTTTTCCAAGGTCTGTCTCACTCTAGCTGAAAACTGATCGAAGTCTTTTTTCGTGATGTTTTGGTTCAGTGCTTGTGCGTGGAGTTCTGTTTTGACGAAGTTGAAGACGGTTTCGATGGGATTCACGTCAGGACTGCACGGGGGTATGGAGAACTTTCTGGTACCCACGCCTTCCAACACGTCCATTGCTTTCTCGCAGTTCTGGCTCGGTTCGCCGTCTTGTAAGAACAGATTTCCTCGTAGGTTGGGGCTGTTGGCAAAGGTCGCTTCGAAGTGTTCTTCGATAAATCCAAACATTTCTCCGTTTAGTCGATCACGATATTGTTCCGCCAAGATGACTAACTTTCCGCTTTGCCATCGTCCTAGTGGAGCGGGCCTCGTCGCACGGATTGTGTTTGTGCTGGAAGCCCGCTCCCTCTAAGTAAAACCCGATGCTCTCTTTCCAGAAGTGTGGCGGAAGCATGCGTTTGACTTTGCGAGCAAATTTCAGTCGTTTTTGGAGGTCTTGTTTTTGTTTATTTGTAAAAATAGAGAAATGGCACATCTACATCTACGACTCTTTCATCCCTGAAGTGCCTCTTATAAAAAAGGAAGTCGCTCTATGCAAAATCAAAACATGTCACACAGCTATGGCCGCCAATATGGAATTTACAGAATTCAGAAAAATCGGACTATGTAGCATGATAGACATTACAAGTGTCTATCTACTGACAGAAAAAACATCATTCAAATCTAAGTAAATAACGAGAAATTTGAGACCACGCACAGCTATTGCCTCCATTATGGAATTTACGAAATTCGGAAAATTCGACTATGCAGCATGGTAGACTTTACAAATGTCTATCTACTGACACAAAAAACATTATTCAAATTTAACGAGAAACTTGCGTTTTTGTTTTTCAAAATTTAGATCGCCCCACAAAATATAGTGAGACGTCATTTTTCAAGGTCATTTTTCAAATAAAAATGTTCTTTTTTATTATTTCGAACATATTTAACAACATTCGGTTTGTTCATGAAATTGATCGTTGTCTTTCGTATATTGATTTAAGTTCGTACTGTTCAAAACATAAACCGAGTATTTTCATAATCATCGGCAAGGTATATTCGTTTTAAGATGAGTTTTTATAAGTTGTTTCATTTTTGAACAGCATTTTGAACTCGTTTATTTTTTAATTATAATTTTTGTGGATATAAAAATATAGTCCCGCTTCATCCTCATTCTTTCTCCTGCTTCCTCTAGGCTTTTGATATTTGGCTTGGTAACTTAGCAACTAGCCCTTACTTACGCAAACCTTAATATAGTGATAAGAATTTATAAATGTCTTGTTTTCTTTGAATTTCAAATTAATTCAAAATGAATTTATTCGTACTCTCATTTTTACTTTACTTTCTGAAATTCTCCTTACTGAACTTTGAGAGTCCTTCTTATGTAAGGGCATCAGACATCAGCAAATTTTCATCATACAACATTTGAGTTTTCCATATGCAAAATTTGATAATATTTTTGAACGTGTGTAAAATTATTTAATTTTTATTTGTTTAATTTTAGGCGCTGCCAAACAAATATTCGATAATTTAAAGAAAAGATTCTGCAAAAGACGTGTTAATGCAACAAGGGCATCGAAGTCTGGTAGTGGAAGAAGTGATGTCTCCTCTTACGAAAGCGAATTACGGGAATACCAATTTATGACTTGGTCACAACCATGTCCTTTCATTAGAAGTAGAAAGAGCAAGTTAAATTTTCTCCATGATAAAGAAAATGACGAAAATATCAATGGCGAGAATGTCAATGACGATGAAGCTGTCGGTAGAGATGACGAGAGCGAGGAAGAAGATGACAATGACGACGATAATGAAAGTTTATTTAGTCAAGAACGTTTGGCTTCACCCACTCAATCTCACATTCAATCACAACAAGGTGAAAACTCTTGGAAGAGAAAAGAAAATGATCCACTAGAAAAATCCGCAGGGAAGAAGAAAAAGTAATTGGATAAGACAACTGACCAAAGTAAAAGCGAATTGATGTCAAGCATTTCATTGTATACGAAAAGCCGTGCAGAAAAGCCAGCAACATCAACTGTTCAAAAAACGGAAGATGAAATCTTTGGAAGTATGGTCGCTTTGCAGATGAGAAAATTGCATGGAATTTTTAAAGCTCAAGCACAGCATGAAATAAACAATACTCTTTTCCGATTTATAATGACCCAAGAAAACGCTCTATCAACTCAAAGTCCATTCAACCAAAATGTTAACGTAACACCTACCTATTTCTTCAAGCGTCACCACTCCTAATTCTTCTTTTCTACCAGGTAATGGGAATTTTGGATGGGTTTCACTTTTAATACAGATAATAACTGATGTAATGGATATTATGAACTGTTATATCTTTTTCTTTTTAGTTTGAAGTATGAAATATAAACTACAAAAAACAAAATTCAAGTTCTTCTCACATGGTCCAGCTGCTTGTCGAGCTTTCCTAACGCACGATTTACATAATCTTTGAGGCTTTTTCTCATAAAAATGGCATCTTGCCGATATCTAGACCCCCTTAATGGTCGCAAATTTGTCATTAGCAGATTGGTAGTATTGATCAAAGCTCTCCGATCACCGTTCTTCTAAAAATAGTTATACTTGTTTGAATAGTTATTCCTTTTTATTTTTGCTTAAAACATGGCTGTAAGAAGAAAACAGCCAAACCACAGTCAAGCCGGACTACTACATAAGATCGGGAATTATTTTCTCGCGTCAAAAGAGTCAGCCAAAATCAAAAATATTTGTTGGGGGAAAATCGGTGAAAATATCTGTCGGGTTTAAAAATGGTCGGGGAATAATTTAGCCACTTGTAAAAAATGGGATCATTAAAACCCGATTTTTTTTATTCCCGTAAGCCGTTCTTTTTTTTCATTGATGCATGTTTATCTAGTATATTTTTTTAAAAATATCAAATTTCGTAAAGTTAAAAACGAATAATATAAAAACACCGTTCTCTTCACTAAAAAATACATCAAAACATTTCTTATATTTCTTTGTCTAAACAATAGAAACTGAGTTATAAGTCAGAGAACATTCTTGGAATGCACGTCTACTCATGGGTTATTTTGGACAACAAATGTGACTGGTTAAAAAGTGAGCATCCCCAATGTTTTGATCACATGACTAAAGATTTTCGGTAAGAAACTATTTGCGTGACTATATAAAGAAATAAAAAAGAAACCCACGGGGTGGAGGATAGCACTTGTATTGCAAAACAATCAAGGTGCGAAGCAAAAGATTGAAGGAAACATATAGCACGCATGTTTTTGAGCCAATGTTCTGATGTAACTTTCGGAATAGCTTGTAAAATGTCTCTCTTCCTTAGAGCCATCGAACAAAACTATTTTTTTTTTGTTATTACGGTAGTAGCGAAAGCGAATACCGTATTAAAACACCCTTGGACACCTACTCCTACTCCTCCGGCCGAAATGGCATTTAGCCCACGCTTTAGACTCTGCGAAATTCCCTTTACGAAAATATATAAATTGTATGAACGAACGCAGGCTAGGAATTTTCAAAAGTTTATCAAAACATTCATGATGAAAAGCTTCATAAGAAGCAGTTCTTACTCTAACTCTATTTAATGACCTTCTTATAAGTATTCTTGTTTGTTATTTGAACGTTTTTGTTTACTTTGTTTGATAAAGTTTAAAACCCAGTATTTGGATGGATTTTTCGTTTTTATTCAATATAATATTTTTTTCGATGAAGACGTTTTTATTTTTGTTTCGTTGGGTTTTTTTTCTTTTGGCTCTTAAGCTTGGGGGACACGGAAACAAATTCCATGCGATTGCAACAAAAAACAAAATTTGTTGCAATCGCATGAAAATGTTTAGATGTGTCCCCATGTTAAATTTCATGCGATCGCAACATTTTTGGCCAAATGATTTTGTTTCAGAAACAAAACAAAAATTCAAATCGATTTGAATTTTTTGTTTGTTTCCGCAACAAATTTTTCATGTTGCAAATGAGGCTCATGAAAAAACCTCGTGTCCCCGCACCTTGAGTAGAATTTTTGCAACACAATTCTTTTTAACCAATCAAATTCTTCTACACAACTCAAAAAAAATCAAAACAAACATCTCACTTTCGTCTCTTTCGTCTCGTGGCTACATACAAAATCAAAATGGCAGAGAATCAACAAATGCAGCCGAAACTGAAACTTTCTGACGAGGAAAAGTCAAAGCTTATTTGTTTTTACAAAGATCACAAAGAACTCTGGTCTTCTTCTATAAACTTTCGAAGTAAAGAAGAGAAGTCAGAGCTTAAAGAAGAATTGATTAATCTATTTGAGGGTTCATTTACGGAAGATTTTCTTGATAAAAATTTTCATGCCCTTCGCACAGCGTTTAATAGAGAGTCAAAGAAGTACAAAGACAAAGAACCCAAAAAGAAGTGGAAGTTCTTTGACCAACTGTCATTTCTTGCGGAAGAAACAGAGAGGGTAGAGAAGAAAACGCCATTTGAGCTGGAAGAGAAAGAAACCCTGATTGACTTTTTCAGTGCAAACCCAGCACTATGGAATCACCATCTCAATGAGTATCGGGATCGCAACTTAAGGGATTCCCTATTTGAAAAACTCGTTGAACAGTTTGAGGGAAAGTTCACCAACGATGACTTAAAGCGCGAGTGACACAATTTGCAGACCATGTACAAGAGAGAAAGGGCAAGAGAAGAAGGATCTAAATCTTCAGGGTCAGGTTCTTTTGAAGTATACGTCTCTTCGTGGGAACTTTTTGGCCAGATGGAGTTTCTTGATGTCATCCCAAGGTTCATTGAAATCAGATTTTTAAATTTTGTTTTAAGTGGTAAAGTTTATTTAGTCAATAAGACCCTGTTATAAATCTAAATATAAAAATCTAAAAAATCTAAACTAAGAGAGTCAGTTTTTCTTGTTTTTCCCTCAGATATCAAGCCGAGCACAACGCCATTGCCACTGAACACATCCCTCATTGTAAAAATATTCTTTGAACTCCTCTCTAATTGCTTTTGCCTCATAAGTAGCATTGCTAGCCTTGTTTAGGGACAAAGAATACCATGATTCAGTTGGCGGGTCTTCTCTCCAGGATCCATCAACTATTTTCCCTGTTTCCACATCTTCATTGTCTATCAAATCCTTCGGCACATAAACCTTACCGTAAATGGAATCTTTACGTAACCAATTATGAAGTGTTATCGTAGCAATAGTAATTATCTTAACCTTTTCTGGCTCCAGTGAAAATGGGCGTCTAAATACTCTCCAACGATTGGCTAAAATATCAAATCCATTTTCAGAAATACGCCGCATTCTCGAAAGTCGATAATTAAACACTCGCTTCTCGGGTGTCAAACTCTTTTGGGGGTATGGCTTCATCATAAATCTAGAAAGAGGGAAAGCATCATCACCTGTACATACATACGGAACCGTATTCTGACGGCTTGGAAGTGGTTTAGGATCTGGTATATTAAGTGCGCCGGACTCTAGAGCGAGTTTCAAGGGGCTTTGGGACCAGTTGCCACCATCTGAATTTCTTCCATTCATTCCAACATCAGCAAAAAGGAACTCGTACTCTGGTCCAATCATACCCATTAAAATGATGCTATCACTTCCTTTATAGTTTCTGTAATGAGAACCAGAGTTCTTAGGTTGTTGAAGCACAATGTGCTTTCCGTCAACAGCACCTAATCCGTTAGGAAAATTCCACCGCCGTTGAAATTTTTCCCCAATTTCCATCCATTCCTCTTTCGAATTTGGTGTCTTAAAACTTTCTTTTCCCAATGTCTCAAAGATAGCACGACAAACTTCTTGAACTATATAAGAAATTGCTTTCTTGCTGATGCGGAATTGATACTCTAAAGATCTGAACGATTCGCCACTTGCAAGGTATCTTAATGTAATGCAGCACATTTCCTCGGGCTTTATACATTCTCTCATATTTGTATCTTTCTTTTGCAGCAATAGAGATAATAGATTGACCATTCTGACATATCGTTTGAAGCCTTCGAAATCTCCTTCTTTCAGTTCTTTGAACAGTGTATGAAAGGCTCCATCGGTCTTTCTACGTAGAAGCCATGGTCTTGTCCAAATTGATCGTGTTGAAGGTTCTTTATCATGCACACGTTGTTGTTCTTCTTCGTCGAGAAGAAGTGCTATAGATGCTATAATCACGTTTTTCTTACTTGTTGCAACCGCCATCTTGTTAAATAATAATGAACTGTGTTTTGCGAACACTTGCATTATTTTGTTTCTACAAATTTTGTTTCCTGAGCTGGAACCCATGCGACACGGAAACAAATTTTCGTGCGATTGAAACATTTTACTTTTGTTGCCATCGCATGGAATTTGTTTCCGTGTCCCCCAAGCTTTATACACCTTTTTAAAAGTAAAGATATTTTATAATGAGATAAGTATCCATGGTTACAGCTCACAATGTATATTTCTTTTGTTTTAAGCAATGCTGTTTCTTTATTAAACCTTGTTTACACTTAATAAAGTATAAACCTCGTTTACACTTAATAAAGTATAAACCTCGTTTACACTTAATAAAGTATAAACTTCGTTTACACTTAACAAAGTTTAAAAGTAAAACTCGGATGAATGAGTTTGTATCTATTTTGTTCGTATTGCGACTTAAGGCGGGTTTCCACTTAAGCAAACTTGGCCGCGCGGGCGAATTCGCGCGACTTTGCGCATGCTCACTTTAAAAAACTTGGACATATTACGCAATACATCTGGTCGCGGCGATCGCTTTCTGTAGTTGAAGCTCAGTCAACTTCTAGAGCGGGCGAAATCGATCGCTCAGAAAATCTACATTTTTAACCAATCAGAATGAACTATGCCTACGTGGAAATAAGTAATAGCAAAATAATTAATAGCAAAGCAATCAGTAAATTCCTTCTGGACACATTCATATTTATAATTAGCAGTTTTGAAAAAGTGGGCCACTTCTTAAATTTCTATCAATTTCCACTTTGTTCGTTTTGGTCGCGCGGGCAGCGCTGCCCGCGCGACCGATTTCGCTTAAGTGGAAACCCGCCTTTAGTTTTGAAATGCTGCTACCGTTTGCACCATATGGTTTTTGTTTACTTATAAATTTGAATAAAAAAGTGATCGTTTTGTACGTTGTTATTTGGTCATGCAGGATTCCCTTACATTTGCATATCTTATGCGACTATCTTGACAAAATTAATGGTCTCGAATAATGTTGCATTTAATGGGTTAAAATGAAATTTATTTCATTGTTTCATTAAGCCCAATTAGTCACGGCACATGCCTTTATTAAAAAAAACAAAAACAATTTGATCGCGTCGGGCCTTTGATGGTCAGTTGGTCGGTGGTCGGTGGTCGGTGGCCAGTCGGTGGTCGATTGTTTTGGAAAACGCCCAGGTTTTCTGTGTCAATCTCTGAAATTGTGATGTTACCTTCGTCATAGTTTGCCAGTTTTTCCAGTCCCTTTTTAACGATTCACAGTTTTATATGAAGCGAGTTGACTCGGTGTTGGCTTATTTACAACCCGGCACCAGCTCGCTATTACATGGAAAAAGTCAAAACCGCGCCAACCTGTTTACAGCGCCTCTTACGCCTTCTCATCTCACGTTTGGGCGTAACAGAATAAAACATTCTCGAACTATGGAACCCACAAAAGTACTTATGGATAGCGCAAATCGAATAACGCACCTGGATCAATTGTTGTTTTGGAATTGATTTTCAGAAACCTAGCCAAGCGAATTACGACAGTCTGAAGAAATGAAAAAGAAGGAGTTAGATAATGGAGGTTTACCCCGATATCAATGGAAACTTGGGAAGGTTGATGAACCCCTCGTGGGAAAAGATGGAACCGTAAGAGAAACGAAATTTAAGGTAATTTCCACGACTGAAGAATCAACAGTCTGCCCAACTGTGAAACTTGTACCGTTCGAGATGAAAATGATGAAAATGAAAGCGACAATATGATGCCAGTAGATGATTTTGAAACGGTCAACGAGGCTCGGCCAAGCGTAGGTGTTCGTAACCATAGCTCCCGAAAAGCACCAATTGAATAGAGGGTTATAGTTAAACTTCTAGGGAAGTTCAACGGGTGGGAGTATGTAAAAAATGATGTAGTGGTGTTCTTTATCATTTGATGCGTGCGCACTACTGTCAGTCTTCTGTTGTTGTTTTTTTGTTTGTTTTTTTATCCACTTGAACATTTCTTTACATTTGGTATTCATTCTCTATGTAGAGTTATGATAGAAGGGGGGAGTGAGAATGATGAGAAGATTGCTTTCCATAAAACTAAATCTTCTCCAATAAAGCATGTCACACAACTCTAAAGACTCTGCACTATGTGACTTGTATCAACCTCGTACCCAGGGTTTCTTGCCTTTTTTTTATACGTACGGCAGCAAAGAAGACCCTGGCGAACGCCGATTAAAATTTCCCATATTTCTGGAAATTTTGAAATTTATACGGCCCGAGTATAACAACCCGATTCTATTCCGATCAGATTTGCGTATTACAAAATGAAGAGCAGTCGTGTAAATAATTTTTTCAGAAGCCTCAAATTTCATTAGAACATCATAAGATACAAGGTTTTTTTAAAAAAACGCAGCAGATACAATGTTTGCTATATTTATACGAAGGGATTAATGTGTTAGCAGTCCTTCCGACTGGATTTGGAAAGTCATTGATCTACCAATTACTATCATCTTTACTACCACCGAAGAAACCTGGTTCCAATAACATAACTATTGTGTTCAGTCCCCTCAATTCGATAATAGAAGATCAAATTAAAACATTGGGGAAAAGAGGAATCGTTGAAGGAGTGCTTCCATATCTTAGTTCTCATAAAAACACCATATTGTTATTTGAACAGAATTGCTCTACAATTGCTTTAGGAATGGGGGTAGATGCCCCTGTTATCACAAATATCATTCATAAATATCATTCACACCACCATCTAACTTGGAAAGCTACTTATAAGAAATTGGAAGAGCAGAACGAAAGGGTCAGAACTCAACAGCAACGCTGCATTTCAACAACTTTGATATCAGAAAAGATGGGAAAGTAAATGATGGAATGAGAAGGTATTGTGCAGAAATGGTTTGTTTGCGAAAGTACATGATGGACTATTTTAATGCGAGCTTTCACGAACAAAACAGATGTTGTGGAAACTGTGACAATGTACCCCGTAAATCAAATATCATTGCAGAGAGAAACATTAAAAAGTGGCGATTACATTCCCACAAAATTACAAGTACTATTGCTTTTGGTAACGGTCATTCTCTTTCTCCAATTGTAATGCATATTGTAAATAATTTTATACATATAATATCTTGTATTTGTTTTTGAGTATTTTATGTATTTTCTTCTATTGTGAATAAATATTATTTCTGTTGTAAGCCTCAAATGAATGGACTGCGCATTTCATAATTTCATCAGAGAAAACTTTTTGGTACTCGATGAGAATAATTAATACGCCTATTTCCAAATTACAAGCAATGCGCATGCTCAAACTTTAAAAAATAATATGCGTATCAGCACGTACCCATGTACTATTCTTCATGAATATTCTTTTGTGTATGTCATTGCCCATGTTTAATATTTCTAGACCAGCTTTGTCTGCACAGCTGTCAAAACACTAGACATATTTTGTTTTTTGTTTTTGTTTTTCATGTTTTTTTCTTCTTTGTCTCCCCCAGGAGTTCTCATACAAAAGTTAATATTTATATAGAAAAATAACCTACATCCGAGAGGCATTCAAAGATGTTTTCATTTCACTGTTTCATTAACATACATTTATTATAAAAACACAAGCATTACATTCTTTTTCTCATATTTTGTCCGCGTGATGATAATCATGATGACCATCAGCATTTAAGGGCCGTGATACACAGTTGTTCTATTACATTATTTTCAGCTTAGAACATATTCGTGCCTGTTAGTGCTATAGAATCTATACTAGAAGAAACTGCCAGATCATTCCTGCTTACTCTCTCCTATTATTAAACCGAGTAGCACGCTTCACAATAATACACTGGCATCACGGAGTCGGAGAACCCACTACTTCAGGAGACCTTACTACACAACTACATAGCAGAAAAAAGCCGGACATAACATCACATATGTTGGTAGTAGGTTGAAACTTTCTCAAACACAGTTTAATCCTGTCAGAGAAAAAAGTCAAATAATTAAATGAAAGGTTTTTACCGATGCAATTCCCGTTAAGTTGCAGTCTACAGTACAACTCGAGAGAAACTTTCCGTGTCCGCATCATAAAAATAATCTTTAATTATAAAACTGACGAAAAAGTAATCTATTTGTAAGATACACCACTCTTATACAGTTATTTTTAACGAGTTTTAACTAATCTAACTTTATCATACGTTCTTGACTATCTATCTTTTCTTTTTTTGGTTTCTTCGTCAACAAACGGAAATGTAAACATTTGCCGCAATGCAATGGTTCCCCCTATACTAATACGCATACAGATACGGAAACCGTTGCCACATTTGTCTTTTAAACAAATTGGACGTTTTTTGTTTTTCTCGCTTAGGACTTGCAACCAGGGTTTAAAACGCTTATAGTATTAATATATATACTAGTATTCCGGGCAAAAAAATTTTTAGGTTCATTTTCTCCATGAGTTTCCCCCACCACCCGTGTTCTTCGTCTTTCAAAATATGAAGATGACAAAAAATAAAATCATAAAATTGCAAAGGATAAGTACCACTAAGTTGTAGAGCTCGAAAAGCTGATCAAGAAAAAATGTATGGGATTGTCTGTGTACAATGAACCATTACGGAGATATCGTCGATCAAAATTCTAATGACGTCACACCCGTCCCCAAAACGTTTTAGACCCAATTTTTTTTCGTCACCCCATCGCCAATATCGCAGGACCAAAAAACGTCAGTTATCCCCATTGGTTCTCGAGATATATTCCCCTATACGCCGCGTTCCATTGGGGATGCAATGCAATGTCCCCCGTGCACAAAATAGATGTCGCATCATTTGCTACTACAAATGTACTACTAATAAAACAAAACGCTTGTCGCAGCATCGTGGTTTTACGCGCTCCACGTGAGAAAATGACCGTGAAATTTCTTAAAATGTACCACTCTTCTCTAAAATAAAAGTGGGATGCACATACACGCGTATAGTAAAAAGATAACATGGATATAGATACTCAAAAAGCAGGTTCAAAAACTTTTCACACACCCTTCAATTGAAAAAAAAATAATAAAAAAAATTATTGAGCCACATGTAGATTAAAAGTGAGTGTTCGAGAAACCGATCGTTTAAAGCAGGCCTTAAAACAAAACAACAACACAAGATTATAAAAACCCAACAAATGAAGAAAGTAAAGTAAGCAACGTATGAAGGTTTGTTTATATAATTTTATCAATTTTGGTATGCTCTGAATGTTAAGAAGAACAGAATTTTTTAAAGAATTAACGGAGAGAAAAAAACATTTGGAATGGAGGATACAAATAAATACAAATTATACAAGACTCGTTGGTTAGTCCTTGCAACATACTGTTTCCATAGCTTCTGTGTTGCTCCTGCGGCCATGAGTTTTACTGCTGTATCCAATATACTTCAATATTATTTTGAT
Organism: Turritopsis rubra; assembly: GCA_039566895.2. Lineage (NCBI taxonomy): Eukaryota > Metazoa > Cnidaria > Hydrozoa > Anthoathecata > Oceaniidae > Turritopsis > Turritopsis rubra. The sequence goes on along the minus strand of CM077625.1, from coordinate 2,895,326 downwards.
GTAAAACCTATAGCGATCCATATGTTACTGGGAGTGTTTGGCGTATGTACTATGCTATTTACTCTACCTGCAGCGTATCTTTTGCATAAATTCGAACTTGCTTTTGTATTGAAAGTGTCGGGAAGTCTCAATGTGGTTGGAGCCATCATTCGTTTTTTCTCATACGACGAAAAGTTTGGATATCCTTTACTTATGGTTGGAAGCATCTTTTCTGCAATTTCCCTTACAACGTTTGAGTTCTTGGTTCCTAAACTGGCACAGAATTGGTTTGCTACAAATGAAAGGGGCACCGCTATTGGAATTGGTGTGGGATTTGATCTACTTGCTACTAGTATTGGATTTATTCTCGGAACTCAAATTGTTCGGAATAGTAAAAATAAGGAAAAAATCAAATCCGATTTACGAACTTTAAATATCATTCTTCTAGTGGCTGCATGTTTATCGTTTGTTGCTTTGATGTTTGTTAAAAGTAAGCCAAAAACACCCCCGTCTTCATATGATCAAGATATATTAGAAATTCAAACAGCAGCACAGAACTCTGTCAATGATAAAGAAGAAACACAACAAAGCCCCTCGTTACTTGGCGAAGAAGGAAATGTAGACATTATGGAACACAAATCTGATTTCTTCAAAACTGTGAAGAAATTGTTAAGGCATCGAAATTTCTTAAGGATTGTTCACATCACTGCGTTACTGGGAGCTATAGAAATCGCGTTCTCAATGATTTTAAATGATATGTTGATACACAAATTTCCAGGCACTGAAAAAAAGATAGGGATTGTTGGCTTTTTGTCCATCATTCTCGGTTTTGTATCGAACATTTTCACTGGTATAATTATTGACAAAACCAGAGCTTTTAAGACAGTCAGTTTTGTTATCTTTTGCTTAACACTGGTTTGTATGCTGGTTTGGACCGTATTGTTAGAAGTTTATCATTCATTTGTTGCAGTTTCCATGATATTCTGTCTTATGATGATGATTGGGACAAGTTATTACTCAGTATCAGCGACGTATTTGATAGAAGCAACCTATCCGATAGATTCTGGAAAAAGCACCATGTTGTCGACTATCATGGAAAGTTTTTATGCGTTTGCCATCGCAGGATCCTGTTCAATCGTTCTTGTTTATATAAGAGTTTTGTATGTCAACATTATCGGGATTATCATCGTATTAATTGCTATGGTTCTTAACAAATTCATGACACCAATAGACAATCATCCTGCAAATCAAATGCTTGCAGAAGATGTGCCGAATGATGATAGTTTTATAGAACTAGTACGTATAAAGCGACTTCAAAATTATATTCTCGTTGGAAAAGAAGGGAAATCTTCTTAAACATGTCAAAGAGTAGTGCGTCTTTTTTTAGAAGATTTTTTTTAATATACCCGGTGGAAGCACTTCATTTAGGTGGAAGCTCGTCTGGCGCCTTGGAGAGGTATAACTGTATGTGTAACGTCTTTGTCTTTGCAAACATTTCGGGATGGTGGTGCATTTGAATATAAATAAAAGCATCTCCCCTCTTCCCTCACTTTGTGTATATAGCGTTTTTTACCGTTACTTTCGTTTATTTTCTAGTCGGTCTGGATTAGTTTATACCTATACCTTTGTATTTGTAACATTATTATTTAGGTTAACTTTAAATAAATTTACAGACAAACAAACAAAATCTCTTACATCAATCATTAACTTCAAAACATTAAACGTATCAAAATCTATCTCAGAAACTTGATGACCGATAATTGATTGATCTATTTGTTAACATCAGATGCTTTGAAAGAGGAGCTAGATGCTATTGATCCCAAAAAGGAACCTAACGAAAGTGTTTATAAAAACACAAGAAACCCGTGTAGTAACATTGAATTATTTAAGAAGTATTTTTATGAAACAAAGATCCTGTTTGTTTGTCTTTTATATATTTTTTCTTAAAAAACTATACCTCTTCCGGTCTTTGAAAATCACAAAATGTTCCTACGCTAAGGGACAACTATAGGGGGAACGGCGACGGGGGTAGGGGCAGGAAGACACCAACACCATCTCTTTTGGGCTAAGTAAACTTTTTTTATTCATTCTTAGCCTTTTTATACGGCTAAAATCTAAAGCAGAATTGAGTTTGCCACAAAGAACGTTTTATCTCTTTCATATCGTTTAAAGATAATGAAATGGGAGAACCTTTTGTTCCCCAACTTTAAATTTGCAGTCGCGGCCCCTGAAGCATGGTGTGAGGGTTGTTGTCTGGTCTGCTGTATCCAAACTTATTTCAGTACGGCTTAAAAAGGTGTGAAAACCATTCCATGGTTTCATGATGAAATGCTTCATGACAAAGTGTTAATAAGCATGCGCACATTGATTAAATTTTGCTGAGTCATGTGGAAATAAAAACGCAGAATATTTCATGTAAACGAAAAATAGTTCCGTATTGAAATATCAAACCGGTTTGAGTTCAGTATGGTTCTCATGTAAACAGCTTCTAATACTGGGTAAAAATCAAATTTAAAAAAATAGTCATAATCATACTAGTCATAATGTGAAATAGTCTATTGAAATCATATATACAAGATCAAAAGAAGTTTTCGATAAACACAACTTTAAACATAACTCAAAGTTCACGACAATACAATGACAACATAATTTCATGAAATCCATCTTAAACAGCAAAATAAAGCAAAAAAAGATGCCCTTAGGCAGAAGGATTTCTGCCAATCAGCTAAAAATACTGAAAATTGTCATTTAAGAGAAAGCCAAAGTTCTTTATAATGAAATAATGAAATGCAAACACAGTCCACGATTAAGGTTAGCATAAGAAATAATGAGGTTTCATGTCACTAGACCGACTACCACTTAAAATTAAAATTAAAAATGTCGAGAAATATAAACAAAAAGTAAAAATGTGAAAAAGTAAATTAAATGATTTTCGAAAAACATATGAAGTATATGTGTACGTTTAACAGGTAAACCTTGGAAACATATTCAAAAAATGTTAAGGCTTTAATAATTTCATTTGTTACCTTTCGAAAAAAATCATAGATGCAAAAGATACAATGTTGCATATTGCATGACAAATTAATATACAAGACAAATTTAACCAAAAGTAAAGAATAAAGAACCAATTCAAACTCTATGAAATTCAAGTTGAAAAACATAAAGAATGAGCCCCCAAAAAACCAAAAAAAACCCAGCCCAGGTCCCTCTAGAGTGGAAGCTGTGCTAATGCATATCCAGAAAGCTGCATAAATCATGTAATACCAAGCATTACCCTGTACTATTATAATTCACTAAAAACTACTTAGTAAATGAAAAGAAGTACCTTTTCAAAAGCTTTTTCTTTCAAGTTTCAATTTAGTAAACACTGTCACCGACTTCTTTCCAGCAGATCAAAAGTGGAGCTTCTTCTCGTTGTCCATCAAACGTTTTTAACATATCAAGCAGTTATTAATTAAATCTAAAGAAGTTTACAAGTTTCCAGGGCAGAGATTCTTCTATATTTAACGTTCTTGTAAGAATAATTCGTTATCTAAAAGCCGTTTTCATACACTATTCAAGAATTACAGAATTTAAGCGTAACTTGTCCGCCGTTTTTAAAAACGTTTTTGCATAGATGATAAAACATAGTGAATTTCAGTCTGCATTCACCGCCTACGTTAAGTAAGCTAACTAGGTTTATCAACCAATCAGATATCAGAAATTAGCTGATGAACTTTCAATGAACTTTCAGAAAAAACTTGCGTAGGTTTGGAGCAGATGAATAAACGTGTCAACTCTATCCTGTGATGGATTGCAACATGAAAATGGTTGTAAGTTTTGATCAACAACCACGAAGAAGTTGATGTACTTGATGAACTTTTTCTTTACTGATTCAGCAAACTTACCAGAAATTCTCCCAATGAAAACAAGCTTTTGAAGGATTATTCCCATGTGAGTTTCACAGGAATTTCTCTTTGATTTATTTCCCATATAGAGTGGGTTCAAGCATACTGCACTGCAAAAGATGGCATACTTCAGTGGAGATTTTTCTATAAGGTTTTTGAATTCCAATTTTTTTGATAATGATGTCACTCCTTTCAACATTTTTTTCGCTTCAAACCCAACATCAACATGTTCTGGCGGTTTCCTTAAGATTTTATCTAATGGATCGAGCTGAATTAGGTTGTACAAGCTAGGATTGTTCTTAATAAGATCTTTCAAGATAATTCGGCTTGAAAAATCCCTTACCAGATCACCAAAAGTATTAGCCATGAATGGAATCATTGGAGCATCTGTTTGAAATCCCCGCAAAAACGAATTCAGTTTACCTGCAACCATCTCAAAAAACTTTAACTTTGCCGGCAACAAAGGGTCATGTATCATGCTTTTAAGCCGTGTGAAATTTGTTTTTACGGTCAGGTTTTTATTCAGGCTGCAGAGATGTGTTACAAACTTTCGATACCCACCCAATAAAGAGACAGCTTTTGCAGCTCAATCTTCATTTTCAACCCATCTGCGACCACAAAACTTCCCTGGGTAGTTTAATGATTCAGTAATATTTTCATAAATGACCTTTCTTGAGGGCGCATCATGTAAAAGTTGCCACATGGACTTCAAAGGTTTCTGAAGTTCCCAATCAGTTCCCTTTTTGGCACCAGTTTTGAAACTACCATGGATGACATGGAGACCACATGTGCCTATATTAACCAGGGGCAGGTATTCGTTTTCCTCACGAAACTCAGCTAAATTCTTTAAAAATAGGAGGTTAACATTTGGACCATCTGACGCAACCGGCAAGATTTTAGATTGGTCAAGGTCCTTCACACCAGTTAAAAAGTCTCAAGAACATCTTCTGCAGTCGATCTACCCATTAATTCTGAACCAAGATAACTAGTTGCGATTTGGTTAGCATCTTAATCCCAATATCGAATATTAAGATCCATTTGACCCTTCTGTACAACATTGTTCAGAGATTCATCAAATGACACTGAATAATATGGACAAGACAATAGTTAAGAAAGTAAATTGTCTTTCAAGTATGATGCAAGACCAAAATGGGCAACATAGCCAGCCTTTGTACGTCCACATTGAAAGCGCTTTGCAATGTCCCTTTCTGGAAACATCGAAGAAAATAATGCTCCTGAATTAGATGAAGAGTTCATTGAGTACTTGGAGCAAACAAGATTCAATACCCAACGAATTTCTGCCATAATTACAGCAGATTTTGAAAACGACTCTCTGATTGTAGAAAGGTGAACTGGAGATTCTCTTTTCTGCTGTGACTCATTTTTGCTTGATTCTCCTGAACTTTGTCTTTCTTGTAAGAAGCACTGAATATTCCCAGCAGGGTTGTTACTTGTAGATGGAGAACTTTCAATGTGACGTTTGGCAGTAAGATGAGATTTCAGGGCTGGTTCTCCCATGTTGTCTATTCTTATGTCTTTGCAATAATACTTGCAATAGGCTGTACTATCATCTTTCTTCCTAACCCAACTTTGATATCTCTCATCTCTAAGCCAAATGTCTTGAAATGTACACTTGGTTTTAGGCATTGTTATTACTACACTATAAAAAATAAAAACACAATGTTAAAATCAATCTTATAAATAGAAGGCAAACTCTTAAAATAAGACAATTCCACTAGTCTAAAACAAAAGCTTACTGTGATCTATAGGTCAATAGCAAAACCTGGAAACGACAGTAGTCAATCACTGATCAAAAAATGTATAATGGATATTATTCAAATTCCCTGTGAGGTTATCCTTGTGGTAATTTGGTAGTTTCTGTCACGTAACATTCTCTTTCAAGTTTATCGTACATAAGAATATCAAGAACATACGATATATCATCGGAACCATTCAACAACGCATAATTATCGGGACCGTAGATTACTTAAGGAATTTATGGAGGGTCATATTTGAATGTTATTAGGACCGGCCATTAACCTAAATAAACACCGTTCAATACATGTTTTTCCTTTCAAAAATTGGACCAAATTTACGAAAACGAACGAAAATCGCTATCGGGAACACATATATGCTGGTGATTTATCGGCACTGTCACTTTGCCGGGACCAAAAGTGGAATAACGGTGACATTAGCAGGACCGATCATAAAGAGAATAGTATTAATGGGTGTTAAACTTGACCTCTTACACACTGTATTGGTAAAAAAACTTGACGTATGCACCAATAGCTGATTTCTTACCCCCTAAACGCTTTGAGTCATTGAAGGGAAGCTTGCATGTTGTTGATAACAATTCAACCATTAATAGAGGTTGTTCGAAATGAGTGTTTCAAAGTAGACCCTGAAGAGTTCCATTCCATAGATGAGCAGATCATACCTTCGAAAACACGTCGTTTAAAAATCCGTCAGTGCTAGCCCAAAAACCCCGGAAAATGTGGTTTCAAAAATCTAGTTCGAGCTAGGATGTCTGGTTTTATGTACGATTTCTACCTGTATGCTGGAAAAGATGAACCTGATCCCAAGCGCTCTGGTCTTTAAAAATGTGCACAAGTAGTTTCCAAGTTCTGCAAGGATTTGCATCAAACATGGGGCATAAAGATTTTTTTGATATTTGGTTTGCAACGTTAGAGCTCATGCTTTCCTTGAGAAAAGAAGGACTGCTTGCTGTTGGAACTATTATATCAAACAGACTTCATAAATTGCCCCCTAAGTTCCACAAAGACTTAGAACAGGAAGGTCGAGGAGCTGTTGATTATCACATTGATAACAATTCTGGTCTTATCGTTGTAAAGTGAGTTGATAATAGTACCGTTACGCAAGTTTCTAATTTTGTTGGTATTGAACAACAACCACGAAGAACTTGATTTCAACAATAGACAGATGGAGCAAAGCTTTGTTGCAATCTGTGAAGGGGAAAGGAACAAATTGACATAAAATAAACAACATAAAACATGTTTCAACAAACTTGATATATATTAGTGAACATATTAGCTCTTATGTTAACTTGCGAAGGTACGTAAAATAAAGGTAAGAGATGTTTACATGAAATGAAACACCAAACACTTTTCTCAACATATGAGTAATGTTTCCCTGACCAATGACTAGTTCCTTGATCGATCGAATTTGCAAACCATGTTTAGAGGCCCTCATTAAAAATCATCCATACAACGAACTCGATATTTTGTGTCCATTCAAGGTTCATTATGTAGAGAGTTCACCTCATATAAGTATCGAAAGATAAGCTTCAATCTTGTGCAGCTTATTTGCATTCTCCGCCACGTAAAGAATCGGAACATTTTCACCCTTAGTTTGTTCCATGTGAACACGAATCTGAATCCGAATTCCCGTTGGAAATTCAAGAAAATTTTAATTAACAATCATACCTTCATTGTCACTAGTCAGACACCCGATAAGAATTGGCTGATTTTTAGTATCAACTAGAACGTATTCTTCAGTTTTATAGACGTTGTATAAAGAGAAGAGTCTCTTGAAAATAATCTTATCAGCATCCAATATACAATCTAAAATCACATTCTCTTGCCACTCGTGTTTGATGATCGGCTGACAATGTCTGTCCACGACACAGGCACGCATATCATCGATGGTTGGTATCAACGGTGCCTAGGATTACATAGAAATGTGAATTTTTTTCTTCCGAGTTGGCCAAGAAGAAAATGTAATGAATTCAATCAACTAACCAGTGACATTACGTGTCAAGCACTTCCACATAACAAGACCTAAGGGGTAGACATCGATGCTTAAAAATGATTCCGTTTGGAAGCCAACAGCGCCTCGTAAAACTTCAAGTGCAATGTACCTCTATGTTCCCACATGAAACAAGTGACTTTGAGATGTATAGCAGTCTATTTGAAAGTAAAATGTTAAAAGAGAAGAGGCAGGGAGAAGTTTTCTTGCCTTCAGAAGGCATTTGTAATAATCAGCTAATATTAACTTTTGTTAATATTTCTAATTTGCTATGAATTTTTAATCAAGGGAAAAACCCCAGATACTCTAAAAATACGTTTTAACATACAATTTGAAATGTAATCGAACATTTCACGATACAAAAAATTGTTATTGTAATACCTGTAACCTTATTTTTCACTTCCATGACCATCAAAAGCAAGCAAGCAAGTTCAAAATCCCTTATACAGCAACTACCATCAGGTTTTACCAGTACATTACGACTTTTGAAGTCACAGTGCTCAAATACCACGAAGTAATCGACCAACAACATGGAAAATGTGTGTGGAAACCATTGTTGCTTCATCGATGAGAAACAGGTCCACACTACGTAAGTATTCAGCATGTTGGGGTTACATAATAAAGACTGTTTTCTAAATTGATGAAGGCATGAAGATGAAGGCAGCCAAAATATGTTGCGAAACTTCTGTGTTTTTTTATTTGCAAACACTAAAAAAATAAACTCTGAATTTGTTTCATTCTGTAAAGAAAAAATCAAAGCGTCACACTAAAGACCTATCGGACCCAATAGATGTTGCTCTCTATTATGTCAGAGAAAGAAAAGACCCCCCAGGCTTAATAAAATGTTGGTTGAATGAATTTATAGGTTTGTACCTGTAAATGATAGCTTTTTGTTTTGTTTATGTTTTTATACAGTGAATATTGCTCTTTAGTAGTTGAGGTCTAAATGCATAAAAGTTAATTCTTGACTATAATCATTACACATTTCAATCTTACATTTGTTATGGAAAAGAAGATTTTGGAATTATATTATTTTTCATGTAATTTTACATTTAGGCTTTGGTGTATTTTGTTCAGTTGATTTAAAAAAATCTATGTGAATACCACTTTTATCTGCACAAAAAGGAAGAGAGCTGGAGGAGTCCTACTCAGCATCATACGGATCATACTTGTTTTTTTATGGGAAATACTGGAAATATGGAGTCATTATTTTCATTATATTATTATAGAAACGTAATGTCAGTGTTTCTTGGTCTGTTTGTTTACTTCTATTGGCAGCGTTGATGCAAATTTTGAAAAGCATTTTGGAAAATATGTCAATCACTTGTCTAAGCATGCAAATTGTGTTATAAAGCCAATGGATATTGGTAACGAGGTTTCTTTGTGTTTGCTTCCTTGTGTGATTTGTCCAAGGGTACAGAGCTACGTTAGAATTATGGTATTACTGGCATGTCTTGGCAAAAGGCAAAGACATGCCAGTAATACCATGATTTTTCTGTTTTCTAAGCAATATAACTAAAAACTTTTGTGTTATATAATTATACTTACACAAGAGAAATACTTTAATATATATGATTACAATACAATATATTTCAGCCTCAGTCTTTCGTTAGATCATCAGATTTTTATATTTCTATGTATAGAAAGTTGCTGCTGATAAGGCCTGGAAATTGTCGGATTTCTTTTGTACAGAGGTAAGGGTACTCCAACAATGATGAAATATCAAATGTTTTATTTTAACTGTTAGAAATTACGTACACATCCTAGTTAACCTCTTGTTAACTCTAGAGTGAAAGTGAAGTCTATGAAACAAACAAAAAAGTACTTTTCATAATTGATTATTTAGTTCTATTATTGCAGAGCATATATATAACTTCTTTTCTATCCAATCCTTACTGAACTCAGAATTGCTTAATTTTACAGTTAACAATTTTTTCTCATTCTTTTTTTTGTACAAGTTTACTCTGTGTGAACCCAAACAAATGTAATCAAATTGAATCAAAATACATCAAATCCATTTATTGTTTGTTGAAATTAATTGATACCATTAATGGTTGGTAAATGATGGAACTTCCCTGAGGTTTCTGAGAGATAGTATTTATTTTATTCTTTTCAAATATTCTCTTTAGAACGGACAATTCTTTTTACTTTTCCTTCAGTCATATATGGTAAGTTTTTCACTACCTGCAATTCCAATTCCAATTCTTTGATCTTTTAGAAGCATGTGAAAGCATCTGAGGTAAACTTCCCATTACATGATAGAGGAAAAACAAAAAATATTAACTCAACAATCTTGGATTATGGATCTTGTGAGCTTTGAAGATTTGACCAAAATGATATTGTTCATAGTCGTTAGTAGCTTTTCTGTATTCCATAGGTTTTATCCACTATGAAAGTAGATATTGAATCCACTGTTGTTAAAGATGGAGATCAGGAATTGACATAACTCAGTGTTTCATAATTATGTATAATCAAAGCTTGTTAAAAGATTATTTTCATTACTTCAAATACTACTTGCTTTCAATTAAAGGATCTTGAGGTTACAAAAACAACTCTGTCATGTGATTGCTGATACTGGATGAAGCTCCAGCTAGGAAATTGTTGGTGGCATTTAACTTTACATATTAGGTTAGGACATTTTTGTTTATTTGCACATTTTTTCCATTCATACAAGAGTCTTGAGGTTACAAAAACTATTGAGGCATGTGACGAATTGCTGTTGCCCGATGAAACCCCAGTTGAAGTATGTAAGGTTAATTTGGAATTCATTAGGCTAGGGCATTGCTGTTTATTTGAATTTTTCATGTAAGCCTAAATTTGAATGGGGTTGGGACCTTATTTGTTTATTTTGAATTTATTTATTGATGAATTGATGCTTGATGTAGTAGAGCTCGAGGTTTCATAGACATTAATCTTTTATGATGATCACACTGCAGATTTATACTAAATATAAAGCTATGAAGATGTAGTGAGTACTTTTATCAAAGATTTCACTTGACATTTGTTCATATTCTTCATTTATTAGTCTAGGGCTTTGAAACATTCATCGCAGGGACTCCAGTGTTTTCCAAAAGTACATCATATTAGATTTTTCCTTTGGCTTTATTATTATAGTTTATTAATTATATTCCTTTTATAAAATATGTATTTTTCTTTCTCAGCTGATAGCATCATTCAAAAATTCAAAATCTCCATAACTGCCTTGATGGTATATGCAGTTTGATTTCCTTTTTGATTTATGTTATGAAGATTACTTCTGTTACATCTGATAATTTTACATATTGAAGTAAATTACTTTTCTTATCCCAACCACTGTCAGATGATGTTATGGTTGTAATAGATGAATTTTGGAAAACGTACAATCTGGAGACATTGGATAAACTTATGGATGTTGTATCACTGCTAGTTCCACTAATACTTACAGGAAACTCAAGAATTGGCGTCATTATGTCATGAATGGGAAAGGTGTATTAATAGAAGGCAAACGATTGACCAGGAATGACTTAATTTGCATATGACTCAGGTGGTATCACAGATTCACACTTCGACCTTATTTATAACAAAACAGATAACCTATTCCATCAGAAGCCTGAATATTATTTCAAAGTTATCATTCCAACTCTAAAGAATTGGGTGTTAGTTGGTCTGACTGATTTAAACCTTCTGCAAGCTAAATTCTACTTGTCTAATGGCGGAATTAAAAAAGTTGATGAATTAATAGAGAAACTTGCAAAGAGAAATAGTAAATATAGAGTTTGTTTATTAAAGCTATCGATTATGTTTCATTATATATTACATTGCTGTCTTCATTCATTAGAAAAGACGAAAGAGAATGGCTCGAGACCAGCCTGTGGTAATTCCTCAAATGTATACATTAAAATGAAGAAAAGTTTCATATTTTCTAACGGTTCAATTTGGTCAAGTCCGTCCTTCCTTGTAAAATCCTGCTGAGGTAAACAGAGCCTAGAAATATGTTTTATTTTCGGCAGTGAGTGTAAGGTCTTGACAGGAAACATATCTGTATTATCAATTTTTTTGCCATTTATTTAAGAGTGTTCAGGTTACAAAAACTAATGAAACTACTGACGAATTGCAGGTACCTGATGAAGCCCTAGTTGGGGTATGTAAGAGCAACATTAAAATTCATTGCTAGCTATTAATTTTACACATTGGACTGTGACATTTTTGCTCATTATGAATTCTTTGCTATTCATTTTAGGATGTTACGGTTACGAAAACTACAGAGGCATGTGACAAATTGCTGATACCCGATGAAGCCCCAGTTGCAATATGTATGCCTAAATTTGAATTTGTTGTTGACAGATAATTTTATACATTAGGATGAGACGTTTTCATATATTTCAATTTTTTCCCATTCTTCTAAGACTGTTACGGTTACGAAAACTACAGAGGTTACGAAAACTACCGACTGTGACATTGGGCAGAAGCTATAGGATTATGAATGATTGAAATTTCAATAATAAATGTTCTATTAATACCTTTTAGAAAGATGACTCTTACCATTTGATATAGGTACATCACAAAAAACTGTAAAGATACTTTACCAGTTGGAAATCCCAAGTTTAAAAATTATCACAAAATGAGAAATCTGAATAATGTGTTTGTTTCCTTTTATGGAAAAAAGTTAGAATCCAGGGCTATATCAAAGTATGCTATCGACAGCGAGTCGGCATTGGTCATTCCTCCATCTGAATGTGGATGCAAAATTACTATGGCCAAATCTACCGAAAGACGTGCGTTAATTATTTGTTGTTTCTCTGTTGAAAATCTTTTATAGTTTATTCAGAAAGTATAGATTTTGATGACGATAGTAGCTACGACCCCCCATGATTCATCAAGTGATTCGGATGGAGAGCCTGGATTAATTGGGAAAGCGAAATTGTTTACGGAAGTAGAAGCAAAAACAATTATTGAGAACTGTTCTGCCATTTTCCCTTCAGGGCCAATTTCACAAACTAGGATTCATCAAACGCTCGACAAAAGTGCAATTGGAAAACGAATATTGCAGAAATATGAAATGAAGCAAATTCAAACAAGATTAAAATATATGAATGTTTAAAGTTTAGGAAGAAAAAATAATTACTTTAAAAGCAGAAACTTTCGCGGGCAGAAAGATTCGCGAGGTCAAAAAATCGCGAAATTTTGCGACAAAAACTTTCGCGAATTTTAAATTTGGGACAAATTTCGCGTAAAAAACTTTTGCGAAAATCAAAAATCACTTCGTTTGCAAGGAAAAAACTTTCGCGAACTGCAATAATTCTCTTTTTTTTTTCTTCTTTATCTTATTTTATCAAGCAGACAAATACTAAAAATATTAACAAAGAGCAACTAAGTCAAATAAGTAACCCAAGTAATTACAAAAGTCCGCTTCCTCCCATTCAGAGTCAGTTTCGTCGTCTGATATAATGATATAATTGTTTTAGATTGATATATGAATGAAATTAATATGTGAAAGAAATTAATTCATGGTGAAAAAGAAGTTGTGCTCTCTAAAATGTACTTTGTTGCCCTGTAAATCTTTTATTTCGGTTTTTTATTGTTAAAAAAAACGTTTTTATGGAGAAAAATGTTTTTCGGAAGAAAAAACTTTCGCGATTTTTCGTTTTACTTTTTTCAAAGGCATAAACTTTCGCGAAAATGGGCAAAATTCGCGAAAATCGCGAAAGTTTCTGCCCGCGAAAGTTTCTGCCTTTAAAGTAGTTATTCCATGACAAAATACGCACCAATAAAGTGGCGTTGTTTTATTTTATTGTTTATATTCTTTTGCTGTTTCTTGTGTCAAGTCTTGGTCGATAAGGTATTTGTTTTCTTGGATGCATCAGTGTTACAATGAAGACTTCAGATTAATGAATGCCTAAGGAATTTTTAGTTGGGCGTCCCACAGTAGGTAGTGCAAAACTAATTTGCATGTACAACTTCTTTATTTCTTCTGTTATTTCTGTCTGGGTTAATGAGAACATTCTTACCTCGTTCTTTCAAACAAAAACACGAGACTTAAGGTCGGTGCAAATCGAGACAACATTTCAGCCAACATTTCGGACAACATTTCCGTCAACATGTTAGCGCGATTTGCGGTATACCTGACAACATATTGGCCAACATTTTAATAGCTCATTCATTTTCATGAAAGTTCAGTTCTCATTTTTAAATTCAAAATGGCTGAAAAAGAAGCTGTAGCATGTTTATTGCTGGTCTTGCTAGACGACGATGATGAAAAAAGAAGACGTGGTCCAACAAGGAACTGGATCAAAAGAAGAGAAGAGGAAGGCATTTATTCAAACCTTGTCCAGGAATTGTCCAGGAATTGTCCAGGAATCCCAGCTGTAACACTTACTTCTGCCATATTGTATGAAAAAAATAATATTTGTCGACGCTTTCTCTTGCAATGTTTAAAAACAAAATAATTCGAAAAAACATTCGAAAATAAAATAAAAATTCGAAATGACGTATAAAATTCCTAAGATTGAAAAAAATGTTGTTCAAAATGTTGGTACGTAAAGCAAATCGTAGCAACATACAAAACTGGCCAACAATGTTTCCCAATGTTGGCCAATATTTATAAACAAGTTAATAAATGTTGGCGCAACATTTTGAGGGATTTTTTCCTTCGCCAACTTGTTGGCGCATACCACAAATCACGCCAACATTGGGGACAACAAATGTTGGTGAGCAATGTTGCTCCAAATGTTGTCTCGATTTGCACCGACTATTATAACCATTAGATTTTGTGATCAAAATGGTATGTAATTATACACTAGGTCACAAATCCAACCCAGATTTATAATACTAAGACTTTAGAACTGACTATTTTGTGTTTTTCTTACATGGTATATTTGAAAACTGTGACGATCTTGTATTTTATTTCCGGAGTTCATGCTTTAATACACGTTTGTAAATCAGTTTTTTTGAAAATTTTATCAATATTTGATAACAGCGAGATTGGTCCGTAGTTTGAACAATCAACTTTGGAGCCTTTTTTAAATATAGGAATAACCTTTGCAATTTTTAGTTGGGCTGGAAAAGCACCAGATTGATCAGTAATGAGAGTGACTAGGCAAATTCAAATTTGAGAACAGATTAAGATGACTAGGAATACTGAATGGGCCAGATGCTTTATTGCAATTTAGTGAAGAAATGCATGAGATTATTTCATCCGTATCAGTTGGTGAGAGAAACATAGAAGCTGGATTACTGTTTTGAAGAAAGTGAGAGAAGTTGGAAGTGAAAGGAATTTTAGATCGTATAGTATCTGCAATGGAGGAAAAATAATCATTGCAGGCATTGGACATAATGAGAGGGTCAGTCACATTAGATTTACGAAGATTTAGGCAGGTAGGAAAAGATGACTTTGACTTTTTAGTAGACATGATAGAATTGATGCCTTTCCAAACCTTATGGACACTGTTGAGGCTATTTCTAAAATAGTTTATATAAAAAATCCTTTTACTCCACCTACACAAGGTTACAATTATATTGCGATAATGCTTATATAAATTATTGAGAGTAGATTTAATCAAGGGATCGCCTTTATAAATAATATTAATAATGATCTTTAGTGATCCAAGGATTTGAATCACGCTTTTTTTACGCTTAGTCAGTACCCTAATAGGTGCATACTGATCCAGCCCTTTACCCTGTTGAAAAAATTTTCAAAAGAATGTTGACATCACGAGAATCAATTTCAAGGGTTTGCTTCCAGTCCGTATCAAGAATGTCTAGAATAAAATTTTCACGGTCAAAATTTAAGTCAATATATTCTACTACAGAACGACACAGCGCACTGAACTGCATTATATTTTTTCAGATACTGAAATAACCAGCCGCTTTATCTTCAGCACTCAAGGTTAGAAAATTCTTACTGCTTTTTATAATGACATTGATTTTGTGAGAAACTGTTCGATTCCACTTTCGATTTTTATTCCTTCCTCTTCTTTTTCTGCTTCCTCTCTCTCCCCTTTTTGTGGCCTTTCCTTTACTTTATAGTAGTGTACCACTTAAAATTTCACAAATTCCCTGTTGATGAAAATACAAATACACAAAATATTTCATGGGTGCTATTTAGCGTTCTTTTAGCTATATAAATTCACTTCACAAACATAATGTAGAGAAGACGGCCCCTGCTGTGTTGCTGTGGGATGCAGTTCCTCTGTACTTTTAAAAATTGTTGGGTGTCTTGGTGTCCGGTAGTTGCTTTTGTTAACTTAAGACTTGTTTACTTTCCTAATTTTATTTTAAAAACAACAAAAACATTTGGATGGAAATTTACGTAGTCGATAATGGTTGGGGGATGACGAAAATTTAACTTAACATTTAACTACACGCACTTTGGACTAATATTTACGGTCGAAAAGATCAAAGAAAATAAGTGATTTTGGTTTGAGACTTGATATTGGGTATTTCCCGTGAAGGATCGTAAGCCGCCAAACTGTTTTTTTTTCTTTGAAAGTTTTTGTTGTTTTGACGTCAGCATTTTTATTTACCTTCTATGTCAAAAAAATTAGGTGATGAAAAATCATGGATTGTGAAAATCATTTTTGTGTTCATGAAAGATCGGTTGCCGTAATAATAAAAAATGTGTGATGCGTCTTATGGTGTGAAAAAATATTGGATCAGTAGTCAAACATCTAAATTTTTTTGAAATGCTGGACTTTTCTTAAAAATTTTCAATGCGCGCGTATTGCGGAACAACGACGCGTGACAGTTGGCAAGTATGGCCTAAAAACAGTCTCGGCAAGATTTGAAAAAATATGCTATATATGTGACACTCCAGAGGATTTTGATATCAAACGCAATTAACTATGTCGTTTTGTTAACGTTAACAGAATAGCTAGCTAACGTTAATTTCTCTTTTCAACGTTAAAATGTTATATTAATATGGGGGCGTCTGTGTGCAGTCAAATGTGGGTGTGTGTCTCTGTGTGGAGTTCAATGGATCATCTATCGATGCTGGATCTCGGCTTAACTGTGCCTTAATTTGTCATACTTTTCGTTGTTCAACTCCATTGTAAAGCAAAGACAGCGAGAAAAACATAAGAGTATCCATTTTAGAACAGCAGAAGAACAGCACGAAATGAATGCAGACCCAAAGTTACCCCCGAGAAATCTGCCAAAATTAATTTACATCCTCGTGATTTGAAAGAGCGGCGATTAGTGCAATGCTTTTTGCCCGATAAGTTTTGAAAGTATTTTTGTTTATGCTTTTTGTTATTCCTATGCGCCATTTCGTGAATTAATAAAAAAATACTGAACATAAAAAGAATGCTAAACAAAAGTTCCTTTTTCAGTACTACAGGTTCTCGATATTAACCAACGTTATTAAAGCTTTTTCTCACGGTTTTTTTCAACGTTAATAACGTTGTTGCTAAAAAGATAATATCGTTACCAATCTTCAAAAATAACGTTAATGTCTACCAAACTTAAATAACGTTAATTCTTTTGTTTTTTTAACTCTATTAACGCTGATAAATAACGTTAATTAACTGAACTAAAAATTCAATTTTTTCCAAATACTTTCTTATAAATTTCATCCACAAAAATATGACACTGCGATTGAGTTTCTTTTGAACTATTGAACTTTGATTTTCATAAAAATGATCCAAAAGAAAGAAAGAAACTTTACATTTCCACGTAAGATTATTAGCTTTCCCTATCAAATCGTGTTGAAGACAATGACTTCATGTAACAGATAAAACTTTACACGAAAATCATTTTTATGTAAAAATTCATTCCTTCACAGGTGCGTAAATGTCTTTCGGGCTGTACTGTCTATGTACCAAATACTTTAAGGTGGTAAGAAAATTTCACTGGAAAAAAATGGATTTCACGTATTCTCAAAATTAAATTCTCGTGAGAGGAAAGAATACTTTTTGCCTCACTGTCTGTCAACGTATGCATGGTAATATTTAATTTTAAAAAAATATGAAGACTATTATTTGCGAAATTAACAAAATTTAAATTTATCTCAATATACGAAATTAAATTTACACGAAAACTGCTACTATGGATCAGAAATTTTCGGGCATTGAACTTTCAGGAGAATAACTTTCATGAATAAATTTATAGCAATTTATGGAACTTAACAACTTTGTACCCAACACTTTCTTTGCTTTTTAAGACATCACATATCAAAACAGACGCGAGACCTCAAAAATTAGGATGTTAATTCAAAGTTTCTTCGTGAATATAAACCTTTGCAAGTTAACCAAAAGTTTTTTTAAAATCAGCTTATGGTATGCACTTTGTAATCCTGAAATGGCAGCTAAATAATATTTTGCTTAGCAGTTCACTGCTGGGACTATTGACCTGTTTTATAAACCTGTAATGGTTCCAATGATCTATTATGACTCATTTTTGCAGGGCAATATAATCGTTCCAGGAGTGAACTGCAACTAAGCCGTATATTTCTACGGCACTTCCTTTTGACCTCAAATTTGCGAAGTTTTGCCCATTAACTTTTGGGAGATTAAAGAACTATTGCAGAATTATTATTTTTTATTAATCAATTTTCGGTGTTTTTTTCAGGTTAAAATGAAAAAAAATCACATTTATTCTTCCCACTAAAATTTCTAAAAATACTTGTGAAAATTGCTTTGAAATTCATCACTAGTAGATCTGAGATTGTATAACAGTTATATAATTTAATTTTAGGGCCTTTGTTGGTGGCATCATCTCTGGTATTATCTCGTATCTGCTGCCAGAACTCCTCCTCAAAACTTGACCTTGTCAGACTTATCTGGACTTTGAACTTGTCGGCCTTATCTGACCTTGACCAGATTTTTTACTTTCAGATATTTCCAGAAAATAATTTCCATTGCTCAATTTTGCATAGCTATCTTTGTCACGTGAGAAGTATATATTCTTCAGTTTTTACTTTGGTAGATATTTTGTTACATTGTATAATCATTATAAACATTTTTTATAAAAGATTGAGTTCATATAATACATGAATAAAAATTGTATTCAATACTCTAATTATATGGACTTCAGGTTGAAAATCGTTAACCGCAAACCAGAAACCGCTGATTCTGAAATGGAAACGACAGTTATAAAGGATATCAAATTTCTTTCTAAAATGTACTTCTTGCTGCCGCAGGAGAAAGGCTGTGAAATTTAGTAAATACACGCGGAATGTTATCTGAAGTATTCTAGGTATAGGGTCCTTCGTAATGTCTACTACTCCTCTGGAATGCCCAACTGCGCTGACCTCTAGGCCCCAGGGGCTCTTGTATTATAATTCACTATAAAACTACTTAGTAAATGAAAAGAATTACCATTTCAAAAGCTTTTTCTTTCAACTCGTTCTCCATCAAACGTTTTTAACATATCAAGCAGTTAGTACTTAAATATAAAGAAGTCTAAAAGTTTCCAGGGCAAATATTTTTCTATACTTAACCTTCTGTGAGAATACTTCTTCATCTAAAGCCATTTCCAAACGCTATCCAAGTATTACAAAGTTTGAGCGTAACTAGTGCGCCATTTTTAAAGACGTATTTGCACAGATGAGAAAACACAAATGAACTTTAGTCTGCGTTCACCCCTTCCGTTAAGTAGGTTAACTAGACTTAACAGGCCAATCAGATATCAGAAATTAGCTGTATAACCAATGAACTTTCAGAAAAAACTTGCGTAGGTTTGAACAGTAGATGAAAAAACCCGAGAAACACGGACGGTTTTAAAGGATTCCTTGCTTACTCAGAAATTCTCTCTGGCATTATGAGATGACGTAATCTTTCTTCCTCCTCTTTTGAAGTATGACTTTATCTTTGGTTGCCATATGCTTCTTAGAACTTCCCAAGCGTGCTTCGACGTGATTACACGTCCCATCTTTGGAAACTACTTGATGATTGCGCGAAAGTGGTTTAGTGCGTTTGACACAGGTCCGCGCGGAACTCAGATCGCTCTTAAAAAAAGCAAAAAACAAGATTGACAAATATTATGATAAGATATGTTCACGAAATTCGACCACTGAAAAGTTCGGCAAATAGCTCATGTCGTTTGTCATACAATACGCAGCGAACTCTAACCCTAACCCTAACCCTAACCCTAAAAAACCCTAACCCTAACCCTAACGCGTATTATATGACAAACGACATGAGCTATTTACCGAACTTTTCAAAAGTTCATGGTACTCTAAGTTCACAGATGAACTTTGTAGGTACCTGTCAAGTCTACAATCCTGGACATAAATTCTGCTCATTAAGGATACAGTATACGTTTAGACATAAATTTTCATAAATCTTCAATGATAAAAAGCTATTTTTTATTTTTATTACTGGAAATTGATGGATAGAAGGTTGAACTTTGAACACTGATTTATTCTTTTGAAAACATGAGTTCAAATAGTGGGGATGATATTGTTGTTGCAGCTGTGATAACAATAATAGCAAAAAATCATCGACGAAGAAACTTTTTATTTTTCACTTCTGATATCCCACAATTCATCTTCAGTAAACCATTCGGAGATAATTCTTCATTGAACTCCACTTGTTTGGCATATTTGTTATTATATGTATACTAGTGTAGCGTGTAAAAACATTTTACAGTTTTTCTTCATAAATTGTTTTTACACGCAATACTGTCATGATAAGTCTGTGTATCTACAAAAATTGTTGTGTTTCTCCATGTTGGAATTATATCATATTTAACACAAAATTGTCGTATAAATATTTTGGATCGATCATTCAAAGAATGCTATTATCCCTATTTTTCAGTGCTATCTGGCCTATTTAGAGATTTACAGTTGTACAGTTAAACTAAAAGCTAAAATTCCAATGTTCAGGGATTTTAAAAGGAGACAATAGACCGTAACCACGATTAAACTTCTAATTAAAACCTACCACGATTAAACTTCTGAAATATAAGAAAATACCTTCACATTTCCCTATTAACTAAAGCTAACAAAAACAATACCTTCTGAGACGTTTTTATCTTTCAAATCTTTATTCTGCTATGAATTGTGGAAATGTCAAAACCTAAAACTCCACTTGTGCATCATGATACAAAAACCATTTTCACATTCTCTTCTTGTATGACATTCATCTATACTATTCAATTTTTTAATCTAAAACAAAAAGATATCAATCAAACACTATCAAAACAATATAATAATGATCTTGCTACCTTCGTTTCCTAATAGCGAACCTTAATAATAACAATCCACATACTACAATGAAATACCAAATAAACTGCTAGCTACACATTTCGGCATAGTAGTCAAACTAACTGATACGAAAAAGCTACATAAAAAACACATAAAAAAAATAGACATCGGTAGAAAATGATGAACTGATAACACGAACACATAACAGGTCTACATCGATTATCTCGTCGGATAGAATAGTAACTGATACCGTCAATGTTGTTATTCTTTATTACTGAACTTAAAGCGTTGAATAAAAAAATATTAAAAACAAAAACAAAAAATGTTACAGCGTTTTCATTCTCATTAAGAAAGAAAATTGAAGAACTTTCGAACGCAAAAACCATTGCATTGCGTTCTCCTCCGGGGGCGGTTTATGATGTCTTCCTTAAAGCACAACACTCCACGAAGTAATGAAAACCCGTAAGATGGAGCTAGAGATTCTCCTAATGGGAGATTCCTCCTATACTAATACGGAAAAATAAATGGTGAACTACCACCTCCACAGCCATCAACTAATCCAAGTATTGTGATCGGAAATGAAGATAACTCAGAACCAGAACGTTATTACTGGGTCGAAGTTAAAGGTAGCGACTTTATCGAAATGATAAACGAAAGTTATGAAAAAATCGTTTATTGGCGACGAAACCTATTCAACCTGCCAAGTGGAGGTGCCGGTAAAGATTTTATCAGAGAAGTGACAAGATTACTGAATGCTTGGACGGAGAAGAGCCCTCTCCGAACTATTTCGATGAAGGCAGTACATATCATGCCTTCTCTGCTCCTCCAGAAACCAAGCAAAAATTCAAAGGCGAAAGACCATACAAGAGTATTGGAAAAAAGATTGAAGCTGTGGCACCAAGGTAACATTGCCGAGCTGGTTGATGAAGCAGAAACCATACAGTCAAGGTTATCGAGACCATCTGAGAGAAGAAACATCGAAAGTATCTCAAAAATGTTTAAAGATAAAATGCAGAAAGGCGATGTTAACGGTGCAATCAAAATCCTAACAAATAATATGCGTGGTGGAATACTACCTATAAATGACGAAACAATTGGATTGTTAAGAGAAAAACATCCCGATGCGAGAGAAGCCGACGAAAACAACAAACTTGAAGGTCCTTGTGAAAGAATAAATCCGGCAGTGTACGAAGCAATTGACGAATCACTGGTTATGAAGGCAGCACTTGAAACTAAGGGTGGTTCTGGACCGTCTGGTCAAGACTTTGATGGCTGGAG
The DNA here is from genome assembly GCA_039566895.2 of Turritopsis rubra. NCBI lineage: Eukaryota > Metazoa > Cnidaria > Hydrozoa > Anthoathecata > Oceaniidae > Turritopsis > Turritopsis rubra. The sequence continues at coordinate 2,873,297 of CM077625.1, read as the reverse complement.
AAAAATCTTAACATCGAGAATGTATGGTGTCTGTGGAAGAGAGCTTAGGCTTGCGATAGCAAATATAACCAAAAGCTTATGCACAGAGAGTGTAGACGACAAATCGCTCGAAGGGTTTCTGGCGTGTAGACTTGTCCCACTAGACAAACAACCCGGTGTTCGACCTATCGGCGTTGGTGAAGTCTTACGCAGAATCTGTGGGAAAACCGTTATGTCAGTGATTAAGAAGGATATAATCACATCAAGTAGCAGAGTTCAAATGTGTGCCGGGCAAAAAGCAGGCGGAGAAGCTGCAATCCACGCAATGAGGAGGGTTTTCGAAACTGAAGAAGCAGAGGCAGTACTCTTGATAGATGCAGCAAACGCGTTCAACAACATACATCGTCAAGCTTTTCTGCACAACGTAAAAATGATATGCCCAGTATTCGCAAATTATGTCATCAATTGCTACCGAACACCTGCTAGGCTGTTGTTCATCGGAGGAATCGAGTTGAGTTCAAACGAAGGAACTACACAAGGTGATCCAATCGGCATGGCAGTGTATGCGACAGGAACAACGCCTCTCCTTGACGAATTGATATCAGCCATTGCAGATCATGACGAGATGGCTGCATTTGCGGATGATATAACAGCTACGGGAAAATGTGAGTCACTACGAGAATGGTGAGATAGCATTACAACTGTAGGTCCCCATTTCGGATACTATCCTCAACCCAAAAAATCATGGTTGATTGTTAAAGAACATCATTTAGCGAAAGCCACAGAAGTCTTTCAAGATAGAGACATAAAAATAACAACTGAAGGTGAACGACATCTTGGTGCTGTGATTGGAAGTCAAGAATACCAAGAAAAATATTACAAAAGCTTGGTGGAAAAATGGTCGGAAGGGTTGTCCCTTCTTTCTAGAATAGCAGTGACACAACCACAAGCTGCTTACTCATGTTACTCATGTTATGCCTACTTCATCAGGACAATACCGGGTTTTGACAGGTACCTCCAACCGATTGAAGAAATAATTCGGCATCAGTTCATACCAGCCATCACGGGAGGTAAAACCATCAACAACAACGAGCGTGATCTGTTAGCATTGCCTCCACGTTTGGGAGGCCTTGGGCTCAAAAATCTATGCGAAATTGCCCCAATTGAGCACGACAACTCTAAAGCTGTGACACGGCAGTTACAAAACAAGATACTATGAATGAATGATGAAGAAATTGGGAAAAGTGTAGCTACTATCAAAAACGAAAGACGACAAAAAAATAAAGAAAAGTTGGAAGAAATTAGAACGGACATGAGTGACTATCAGAAGAGAACGAACGAAGCCAACTCAATGGTCGGAGCGTCAAATTGGCTAACAAACTTGCCAATTAAAGATTTGGGTTACGAACTCAACAAAGAGCAATTTCAAGACTCCATACGCATCAGATACAACTGGTCACTACCTCGACTACCTAGCGAATGCGTACGCGGAAGCCGATTCGACATCACACATGCGCTGTCATGCAAGAAAGGAGGCTTCGTTACATTAAGGCATAACGAGATCCGTGATCTGACATCCGTTATGCTAGACGAAGTATGCCCGAATGTTCGAAAAGAACCAAGAATGTTGGAAATGGACGGTGAACATCTTTCACAGCGCAGCGCTAACAGAAGCCAAGAAGCACGACTTGACATCAGCGCAACGGGATTCTGGACTCCTGGACAAAGAGCATTTTTTGATATAAGGGTCTTTGACCTAAACGCTCGGAGGTACAGGGGTCTGGATCCTGAAAAATGCTTCAAAAGAAACGAGTGTGAAAAGAAGAGGCACTACAACGAACGGGTGACAAATGTAGAGAATGGCACATTCACACCCCTGGTATTTTCAACAAGTGGCGGCATGGGACGCGAATGTAAAACATTTTATAAACGGCTTTCAGAAATGATAGCAGAGAAGAGAGGCGAAACAGAACAGAGAGTTACGGACTTTATAAGAACAAAACTCTCGTACAGTCTTTTAAGATCAACATTGTTGTGTGTTAGAGGTTCACGTTCGCTTTGAATCGAACACAACCTAAATGACATTCGCCTAGCCAACGCGATTTCAAAGGTTAGAAGCACCGATTAAAGATAATGTTTAAATAAGAGTTTATCTGAACTGTGAAAAGAAAAGCTGTTTATATATCACAGGGGCGTACGGTGACAAAATAAAAGGGGGGTCGAAATATACTGACGTTACTATCTAAGGAGGGCCCACCATGGTTGGGCCGGACGGGCCAAGAAAATTTTTGAAATTGAGGTGCTCTAAAGTGCTTAAAATCGACTCCAAATTTTGTTTTTTCTTTAAAAACGAACCTTCTTAGAAGCTAGAAACTACTAGAAATTACAAGCAAATAGTAAAAAAATGAAACTATGAATTACATCTCTTGATAAAAAATACAATCAGTCAAATACCAAGTTGGCTAAATGAATTTTTCTTGGATATAGTTCGAAAAACAATTTTGCTGCGTCTTTGTAATCCACTTCTACAGTTCTGTGAATGTTCATGATAGCTAAAGAAGTCAGACGATTCGATGTCATGCTAGATCGTAGCCATGTTCTCATTCTTCTCATCACTGAAAAGCTCCGTTCACACTCAGCTGATGTGACAGGCAATGTACAGCCAATCTTTAGTAAAATGAACACGTTTGGAAATCTAAGATCATCACATTCTTTAATTGCTTTAGCAAGGCTATCTGGACGATCTTCAACTTTCACAGCTTGCCATCTTCTTTTCCATAAGCTTATCTCTTGATCCAGGATATCGGAATTTTGCAAATCATTGCTGTATTGCTTTTTCAAATCATCAGTGGTAGAAAGACTATCTTCATAGTCAGGATTACAAATAATTGAAGGAACAAGAAGAAGCAACTTTGACGCTGTTGTGTTGAACTTATTGAACCTGAATGTCATTTCGGAAATGAAATTATCGATTAAGGGAACAGCTATCACCCGACGGTAGTACTCCTCTGGATTCTCTGCTGGGACATTATTACGGTGCATTTGTCTGGCTGCAGTTCTGGGGATGGATGGTTCCACACTCAAAATTTCTGCCAATCTCTTTGATTGTTGATAGATGACATTAAACTCCTTGTCAATACACTCCCTTGTATGCTTTAAGTCGTCAATACAACTTTGTACTTCGTTATAAGCTTTCACTACGTCGATCGATCTTCCCTGTAATCTCTTGGTAATGCCAGCAAGAGGGTGCAGAAACCGGTAAAGAGATACTAAAGCGATGATGAACTGAAATTTGGTGACAGCGTGCAAATGACTGTCTGCATCTTTTTTGGTTTTCGGTTCCCAGCCTTCGGTAAACATACGATCAAAGTTATCGATTCCAGGATGTGTTTCACAAATAATTTCAAATGCCTCAACCATGAAAGGTATTGCCAAGTAGAAATGTTCATATGAAATGTCACGCTCAGACCAACGCGTTTTGCATAAGCCTATCAACACTTTTCTTTTTTCTGCTCCCAAACAGCGTTTTTGAATAATATGCTCCAACAATCCCTCGCGTTTTGGAGAGAGATTGAAAAATAATGTTACTGCTTTGTATGTTTCCATAACATTTTCGATGATTGGAAATTTACATGACGCGGCAAGTGTCAAATTCAGGTTATGGCTACAGCAGTGGGTGACAATTGCTGATGGGGATTCTTTAGAAATGTACGAGGCAGCTCCTTTCTTCTGCGATTGCATATTGGATGCTCCATCATAACATTGTCCTTTACATTCCTTCACATTAACACCGATATCCTCATAAAACTTCAAAAGCGCTTTACCAATACATTCTCCTGTAATCCGTTCGAGGTCAACAAACTGCAAAAATGCCTCACAAATTTCCCGATCATTGTTCACATACCTGATACAAATGGACAATATCTCATCATTGCTTGATGTTACTTCATCAGCTGAAATAGAATGCATTCCAGATTCGATAATCTCTTCCACCAAACGTTTTTGGATCATCTGTATACCAATTATGTTTATAAGTTCATTTTGACTTTTCGGACCAAGATACTTCACATCTTTGCGCTGAGGATCCTCCAAGTGTTTCTTCAATAACGGGTGGTAGTGCGCAATCTCATGAACCAAAGCTAAAAAATTACCTTGATTCTTATCATCTGATTCAGCTGAAGACCCTTCCCTGTGACCACGAAGAGCAAGTCCTTGTTTTCCAAGGAGATGAATTACTCGACCCAATGCTTCTACGATCTGAGGATATTCTGCGTTCTTTTCTTTAAATATGTCGTTTGTCAATGATGGGATTGTACTTGACGCATTTTCGAATCTTTCAATGATACCATGACCCTCCTGAACTGCTACTTTATGATATGTGTTCCCTGAATGCCTTGATTCCTTCTCCTTTATATTATGCCAATCTGTGTAGCCTTTGTTCACAAATGCCCCGAGCGATTTCCTCTTATCAGCATTTAGAAATAGAGCACAATAGATACAGAATACACCATCAGCGGTTGGACTGTAAACAAAACAATTAGATAAATGTTCCTTTTTACACGATCGGTTGCATCCATGCTTGAGAGTTTTCTTGAAGATGTATTGTTCAGTTGGCTTAAAGTGGTTTCTGAGTATAAGGTACTTTTGATGATCAGTCAGCGTCGATAATCCTTCTTTTAAAATCTCATGAATATCGTACACTTTTTGAGCTGTCTCTACATCTTTAGATGAAGCATCATCAGCTGAAACAAAAAAGTGATATATTATAATGTTTTCCGACAAATAATATAGAATTTTCTTCAGTATTTGGTCTGAGAAATTTTCTTGCTGAAAACAAACAAACAGAGTTTGTTTTCTCCTATGATTTTATAGAAGATGTCTATCCGGCGGATCAGTAGTGGAAAGCAAAGGTATTGCCGATTGTCCATAGGGCGCGTACGATTATCTTGGTAGTAAAGTATATGTCTCACAGTTTACCTGAAGATGACTTATCATTTTCTTCTATTGGTTCATTGGAGCACGTGGACGTAGACGAAATGTCTTTTTCTTGACTCGACAGCCCTTCATTTCCTGAATGAGTGCAATTTGTGTTATCATCACTGATGTCTTTTTGACTTGACGACCCTTCATTGTTGATTCTGTGGAAAAAAAGTGTATCGAATCAGTTGGGAAAGGACGATTATACAAACAAGTAATTTTAGACCTACCAAGCTTTTCGAAAAAGGATTTTCATTCGTCAAACATATTGAAATAAATTATAAAATATAATTACCTGAAATAGCTTGTCACCGTTTTACAGCGCTTCGAAGCTTCATTGAGCTCTTTTTCATGCATCTTCCTTCTTCTGTCTTTGTTTGGCATTTTGTAGTTTTAATCGCAGAGCAAAAAAAATCGACACACTTTTCCAACAAACAAGACTCACTGTGTAATATAACTTTCAAAAATAAGGGAAAAAAGCAGAAACTACGTGAATACAAAAGTGTGTCACATAAAAGAGTTTATTTATATTTAATTAAAAGAAGACCCTGCAGTGCCGCAAATGCGAAATAAAATTTATCAAGTTTTCTTTTCTCAAGTCTTATTATCAATTCATAACAATTTTGAAAAGGGGAAAACTTTTGCAAAAGGGGGGTCGGTCGCACCCAACGACCCCCCCCCCCCCCCCACACACACACACACACACACACACACACGGTACGCCCCTGATATCTAATGGAATGGAAAGAAATAACTTGTAAAATCTTTGAAAAAAAAAAAAAAAATCATCCATTGACGAACTTCCCGAGAAAATTTTGTTAAAGTTCTTCCGTTCAAAGTTAGGTAAGAAAAAAGCAAGATTAAGTATTAGTATAAGAAGACTAGTGTAGCGCGTAAAAACATTTTACAGTTTTTCTCCATAAATTTTTTTTACACGCAATACTGCAACGATAAGTCAAAAAATTTTACAAAAAATTTTACACACAGCTTCTTCATTCTCATTAAATGAACGTTGAGAAAATTTGATGAACTTTCGAACGCAAAAAACATTGCATTGCTATCTCCTCCGGGCACCTTTATGATGTCTTCCTTAAGGCACAACACTCCACGAAGTAATAAAACCCCGCAAGATGGAGCTAGAGATTCCCCTAATGGGAGATTCCCTCTTACTAATACGGAAAAAACATACATCCATTGACAAACTTCCCGAGAAATTTTCCTAAAGTTCTTTCTTTCAAAGTTAGGTAAGAAAAAAGCAAGATTTAGTATTAGTATAAGAAGATACTAGTAAAAACGATAGAAAGAAAACTTAAAAAAAAAGTCATTGCAACTTGCTATTTTTCCTTCCTGTTTTTTTGTCGCGTCTGAATATGCAATTTGATTTGTAAAAAACTATTAGATTAATCTGTAAAGTTGAACTGGTCGCTATAAATTTAAATGTAGTGTAATAATAACCTAATGATTACATCTGTCAAAAAAAATTAAAAAAAAAAAATTCACTTTTAAGACGTACGGTGCTGAGACCTTATAAGCATAAAAAATTAATTTGATATCAAGAAGCATCGATCTTAAAATATTGTGCCGAAGGCCACTTTTTCACACACCCTCCAATAGAAACCACATGTAAACTCGTTCATCTGGAAATAAAATATTAAAGGCATACCGAACTACTCATCGTTTATTCTAAGCGTTAACAAAAGAACCAAAACGAAACTATTGATAAAAACAAACAAGAACAAAAGAATGAAGAAACCACCATGAATTAATTATAAAATATAATATAAAGTTTTGTTTTAATTTTTTTTTTTATGTATTTCTGATGTTAAGAAACAGTTAAGAAGAAGAAATGTTTTTTAAAAATTAACGTAGGGAAAAAAATTCGGAATGGAGGATACAAATACAAATTATACAAGATACAAATTATACAAGACTCGTTGGTTAGTGCTTGCAGCATACTGTTTCCATTGCTTGTGTGTTGCTCCTGCGGCCACGGGTTTTACTGCTGTATCCAATATACTTCAATATTATTTTGATGTAGAACCTATAGCAATACATATGTTAATGGGAGTGTTTGGCGTATCTACTATGCTATTTACTCTACCTGCAGCGTATCTTTTGCATAAATTCGAACTTGCTTTTGCTTTGAAAGTGTCGGGAAGTCTCAATGTGGTTGGAGCCATCATTCGTTTTTTCTCATACGACGAAAAGTTTGGATATCCTTTACTTATTGTTGGAAACATCTTTACTGCAATTTCCCTTACAACGTTTGAGTTCTTGGCTCCTAAACTGGCACAGAATTGGTTTGCTACAAATGAAAGGGGCACCGCTATTGGAATTGGTGTGGGATTTGATCTACTTGCTACTAGTATTGGATTTATTCTCGGAACTCAAATTGTTCGGAATAGTAAAAATAAGGAAAAAATCAAATCCGATTTACGAACTTTGAATATCATTCTTCTAGTGGCTGCATGTTTATCGTTTGTTGCTTTGATGTTTGTTAAAAGTAAGCCAAAAACACCCCCGTCTTCATATGATCAAGATATATTAGAAATTCAAACAGCAGCACAGAACTCTGTCAATGATAAAGAAGAAACACAACAAAGCCCCTCGTTACTTGGCGAAGAAGGAAATGTAGAAATTATGGAACACAAATCTGATTTCTTCAAAACTGTGAAGAAATTGTTAAGGCATCGAAATTTCTTAAGGATTGTTCACATCACTGCGTTACTGGGAGCTATAGAAATCGCGTTCTCAATGATTTTAAATGATATGTTGATACACAAATTTCCAGGCACTGAAAAAAAGATAGGGATTGTTGGCTTTTTGTCCATCATTCTCGGTTTTGTATCGAACATTTTCACTGGTATAATTATTGACAAAACCAGAGCTTTTAAGACAGTCAGTTATGTTATCTTTTGCTTAACACTGGTTTGTATGCTGGTTTGGACCGTATTGTTAGAAGTTTATCATTCATTTGTTGCAGTTTCCATGATATTCTGTCTTATGATGATGATTGGGACAAGTTATTACTCAGTATCAGCGACGTATTTGATAGAAGCAACCTATCCGATAGATTCTGGAAAAAGCACCATGTTGTCGACTATCATGGAAAGTTTTTATGTGTTTGCCATCGCAGGATCCTCTTCATTCGTTCTTGTTTATATAAGAGTTTTGTATGTCAACATTATCGGGATTATCATCGTATTAATTGCTATGGTTCTTAACAAATTCATTACACCAATAGACAATCGTCCTGTGAATCGAATGCTTTCAAAAGATGCGCTGAATGAAGAAGTTTTATGAAGTTGTATGTAACTAAATAAAACGTTTTCATTATTGTTTGTCTGTAAATTTATTTACAGTCTGTTAATATAAATTATAGTTTACAAATACAAGGTATAGGTATAAACTAATCTAGACTAACTGGTAAATAAAAGAAAGTAATTGTTAAAAAAAGTAGATATATTGACAATTTGTTTTAGACATATATACATATATACCAATTTTTATGCATTATGTCAGTTGTAATAAAATACGATATTTAATGCTGTTTAAAATTTAAAATTTACACAAATTGCTCTCTATGAAAAAGAAATAAAAATTTCTCATATTTTTTTTAAAAATAAAGAAGTTGTCAAATGTCTTAAGATCACCCGGAAGCCTGTTCCAGGTTTTAGGTACTAAGGATTTAAGCGAAATTGATCCGAAAGTCGTTTTTTAGCACAACCAGGTTACTGCGCATCGGAGTGAGGTATCGAAGTGTGACATCCTGCAACACGAACACGGTACTATCCACTACACCATCGCTGCACTGCACAAACGGAGAAAATTCTAAAGTCAAAATAAGGCGTTTAATTTTGCTGATGATTTCTTGCATAGAACACTTTCATGTTTGCAAAAATTTAATTTGTTATCAATGGTTATTCCCAGTAATTTCTTGTTGTCTTGACTTGTGATACAAGTATCACCAATGTTGATCTTGTAGTCATTTATGCCTTAAATCAGAAAGGTCTATAAAATGTCAAGTTTACTTCCAATCCTCTATAAGACGAATTAAAACGTGTTGAGTATTATAGTATTTTCTATACCCTAATTGGAAAACCGACTGCTGGGAATCTATAAAATCATGAATTTAATTTTTCATCACTCTTGTAGAACTTGGAGAAAACATTTAATACACTTACCGGCCTGTAATTGCCAAACTTTGTTTTATCCGTTCACCTTTTTCAAGTGGTGTAATAGAAGCAATGTTTGCCATAGAAGAAAAAACATTAGTTCCAATACTATTATTAATTGATTTTGTTAAAGGTTTGACCAAGTGTGTGGCTGCGATTTTTACTAATTTACACGAAATCCTGTCCATGCCACTAGAAGTTTTTGAATTAATTGGAAATTGATTGAACTTCATATTCTCACTTACTTGTCGAAAACAGAATTATATTGCCTTGAAAGAAAAGCGTATATTTATTTTCATCAAAAATTTCTGTTTAAACACCATGTTTTGACCGAATCAGTACATCCAACCTCGTATTTTTATGAAATTTATTGTTTCAATAATTTTTAAACTTTATTACTTAGTAATTATCTCTATTACTAAAACTCACATGAGAATGATTAGGGACAATTTTGATATCTAAAACGAGGTTGGATGTACTAATTTCGCCAAAACGCGAAGTTTAAACAGAAATTCGGGAAAGGTGTATATCGTAAATTCAAATTCAAAGAAGCGTTCAGAAAATACTAAAAATATTATTTTCGTGTATCGTATAAGTGTGTACATTTGATTTGGAGTGGTTGTGCGTCTGTTTCAAAAGCTACTTTTTGAATTGTTTATGTTTGATGAAATACAGCCTTCCGTAAATGACCGAAAGGCTTAAGGCGTTGACTTGTTCTCTGTGAACACGCTGGTTCGGTAACAGGTTTTAATTTTGGAGCTCTTTCTGTTCTTCTCTTGTGATCAGCAAATATTGCAGAGATCCTTTTGCTAGTAACCCTAATTGGAATTCAACCTTCCTACCCGCCAGTGGTGATTCCACTTATTTATTTAGTGAATATGTATACAGGATAAACACGACAGTGCCAAGGCATTGATATTAATGTTTTGTCCTATGAAATGGTAGAAAGGATAAATTCCACTCATGTATTTTAGCTATAGAAGAGCGTTTCGGCTCTGCCGGAAAATTTGAGTTCTGTCATGTGAATGAGAATGAGGTAACATTTTAAGTACATTTTAAGCCCCTTCCCCATATCACGGAGTTACCTCGATTTAAGGGAGGGAGGGAGGACATGTCTGATGATGAGGAATGGGAGGAGTCAACTGACAAAAATTGGTTTCCAAAAGAGAACAATTTCATAAACAATACCCCGGCACAGAAGACCCTTAAGTGAGTGAAGAAACTATGTAACTGTTTACTGCTGCCAATATTCTGTCGTTTCAAAAGTCGTACATGGGCTTGAAAACCTCTCAAAAAGCTCTCGAAATTTCTGCTATTTTTTTTAAACGTGAATTTCTCATAAGTTGTATTTCAGAATGCCTGGGAAAGATATCTCAAGAAATATTGATGGAATTGAGTTGCTACTTTGCAGAAATGTTCTTAGCAGTTGCGGCTATGCAATGAGCGGTGGGTCGCCAAATCTGGGCAAATTTTCGTCGCTCGTTTCACGTTCCGGCCTCTTATGCTTCATGTTAGTACGATACAACGCCCTTTAAACAACGCCTATCTTTCTGAAGATTCCTAGCGTGAGAGCGACTTTTTGGTAAGAAAGGCATAGTTTGAAGACATTAATTATTCATGAGATGCCGAAAACAGTTTTTTTCATCAAGTGTGTTCACAATTTGTTACGTCGTACCAATGAAATAAGAGAAATTGCATTTGTGGCCAAGTTTCAAGGGGGTTACCACCTTAAATCGTAAAATTGTTTTTTGGACGAACTGTTAATTTTTATGAATAAATTGTGAAAATTTGCAGTCGGAAGTAGGAGTCGGAAGTAGGAAGTTCAATTTTTTGACCTTGTTATGAAGTCGTAACTTTGGGTCATCAAGGAAACTTTGGTAACATTCGAAAAAGCAGAAGCAGATCTTCCTGTTTTTCGCACATATCGTTAACCTGATCAAGTCCTGGTAGGAATCTTCATTTTGAAAAGAATCACATAGTATTGTTGAACGTTTCCGAGGCGATAGGTGTTTTGTAAGGAGGGATTTCCGAGGGTTGTGTAAAGCATTTCTCTCTGTATTGATATCTTTTAATTACAGAGAATTTAAGTATAAATGTAATTGTCCATCCACTGTCGGAAAGAACTGATCCTGCCAAAAACTGTATAACCCCTGCTTGTGTCACAAATATGACTTCCCCAGCTTACATCTCCATGTAAAACAAAGCGACCATTCTGTTTACAGACGAGAGGACCACCTGAATCGCCATGACAACCGCTTTTTATCTAAAACAGAAATTCATTCTTAAAAGTCAGTAACAGCTTTCTTTTACATTTCCAAACTTAATGCATGGATACCCTACATCATGGATACCCTACATCATGAATAAAATACATCATGTATAACCTACATCTTTCTGTCCATTACCAGCGCAAACCATTGATTTTGTAATTTGTATACGATAATACCAAGAATTCAATGCACGACAAACAGTGTTGTCAACAATATTAAGGTCTGTTTGCTGCAGAGTCAATGAAGCTTTTCCAGGATGGCTGGTTTTTCCCCAACCTGAAAACATATGTTTGAATAAATCATGTGTACCACAATCTTCTTGTTGGAAAAACTTAAAAATAAGAATAAAAAAAGGACCCATCACTTCGGTTGAAGGCTGATGTATTTCCGCTCTTGAAATATTCTAAAAGCTACCAACCTGTTAGATAACACTTTTCACCAACACGAGGCGGTTTATTTCGTTCAGGTATACAAACTGTTTTTACTCGATCGTTTAGTATAGCTGGTCGAGCAAGTTTCAACAAAGCAACATCGTTGTTCATTCTTGTAGGAGTGCCATATTTAGGATTAACATGTATCAATTGAACAGGTATTTGTTGTACATGTTTATCTAGGATAGCCAAGCTATGTACGCCTAAACATAAAAGTATCGATATTTCCATTGATTTTATGAAGATCGAAATCCATCATGTATACCTTATCGGGGAAAAATTCTTCGGGGAAAAATTCTTCGGGGAAAAATTCTTCGGGGAAAATTTTCGTCATTCCTGAAATATTTTGTCACTTTTCCCCGACGAAAATTTTCCCCGGTGATATTCAAAAGTAATTTTTTAACGTTTTACTGGTTTTTCTAAGGTTTAAAGAATAATTAAATTGCCCAATTTCGCCTGTTTCAAACGATTGGCGTTTTTCTCGACAATTATTTCGTCGGGTAGTAGTTTTCGTCGTGTAAAATATTCGTCAATTTCGAAAAATTTTGTCATTTTTCTCCGAAAAAACTCAACAGACTTTATATTATCGTTCGTTCTTGTTCCAGCTGTAAAATTGTAACAATGACACACAAAAAATGAAAAACAACACACAAATTCGAAATCAACACATTGAGTGCAAAGTTTAATTGAAATTGTAGCAGAATTTAGGTTAAAATGTGACCTAAATTTCTCCAAATTGTGAGATTATAGATGAAAAAAGATTTATGTTAAAGACAATAACTAGTTCATACTAGCCAGGTTCAAGCTCTCGACATTTCTTTGCTCAGGAAAAATTTAAGTTAAACCTTGGTGAGATTAAGTGGTTGCAAAACTAAATCTTGCAAAAATTAACCTGCCGTCCGTTTTGAAGTTTTTCTTGTTATCGCAGAATGTCAACAATAAATAAAGAGTACAATCGTTAATCAATACCTAAATTCACAGTGATTTCGTGAGCTTTTTTCCCTTTGACACAATGCGCTGCAGTAACCAACCAAGTTGCAGATATCAATGATGCGCCACAGTATGAAGCACTGCTGTTGGTTTTATATAACCTTGCCTGCCATGGCCAAGATCCTGGTGTTGCTTCCTTACCTCCAATAACTCTTGACATAGGCACCGATGACACTCCGCATTCTTTTGCTGCGGAATAAGTTAACATCTATTTGTCATTATAATAAGATACATAAATGCGTTTAAAAGCAGACAACCGATTGGTTCATTGAGATGTACTGCATCCAAATATAGAACAAATAGCTCCAGGCATTACATTGCTATTGTATTTTCAACTCTCTTATGACTGTGCTATGTTGTAAACAAATTGAAAGCTGGTTCCATAACACAAGAAGCAAAAATCACATTTATTTACGAAAAATTTTGTTAATACTTATATACTTACGCCATGGTGGACTTGTTCCTTTAGGTGTAAAAGGTGTTTTGGTATCTATAAAAGAAATCTAAAATTTAGTTTCACTGATTTATTGTTTGACCAAGGTTAGCTTCTTTAACTATCCTGATGTATGTCTATGTTTTTTATGCTATTTCAGCGGATGATAAGAAATTCAAAATTACTTACTACACCATCCACAACTTTTGATACAGTTTTTTTTCATGTATCGATAAAAGTATGATGGCGCAGTTGGTTTGCAATATCCTCTTGCAACAAATCCAGTACAGTCAGCCAGATCATAGCAATCTAAACAAAGGAAAATTATGACTAAACAATAGGATGAATTTAAATTATTATTTGTCAGCTAACCAACGTGAATATAATGATCTACAGGGTCAGATGATGCCGATCCAGTGGTGATATCGATTTGTAAGTTGAAATTTTTACTGACACCACGTTCTATAAACATATTTTTCAGCATAATCATCTTTAATTAGAAACTCCACCTCTACACTGCACTCAATACTAATTTATGAATCCACACTTGGTTTCCCGAGATTTTACCAGTTATGTTACGTCTATTCATTTTAGTGTGAAAATGTAGAATACATCACTGTCGATGACTGTGCCAAAAAAGCTCCGAATGAAAATAACTAACCATTTGCAAGTATAAACACCAAATATTTGGACTATTTCATTATGACAAATAAATAACTTAAAATAAATAACGTCCTTATTAGGGAATATCAATTACGTTATTATTACGTCATTAAATTTGTGGCTACAGTCAGCAATCAAAAGTTATTTCTTTATTTATTTACCTGTAGGTGGTCTTGTTGGCGGCACTCCTAAACAATTTAAAAGAAAAATTAGAAAGGATGAATCATCCTCATCTTATATAGAACCTGATTTTCAATAATAAAATTCTCACCACAAAGTCCGCATGTTTCCTTACAGTGACGATTCATGAAATCCGCCCATGATTTCACGGAACAATGTGGACGATATGCATCACAGTTAACCAGCGAATCTTTACAGTCTACAAGAATCAAAAGTATGTTAGAATACGGTTAACTTCTTGGAGAAAGGTTTGGGTTGAATACACGCTGGATACACCACCTTCTACTTATACCTTAAAAGAGAACGAATACATTTTAGTCTCTTTTAGGCAGAGAAAGTGTTACGGACATCAAAATTTCTCATCTCTGCTATGCTTTTGATCACTGGTATCTAGGACGGTGCTTTAGTGGTGCTTATCGTTTTAGTGAATTTGATCCGCTGGTACTTATAAAGGTTGCGCTTATAACAAAGCGTGTACAAAAAGAGATAACCCTTTTATAGAAACAGCAGGCGATGTGGGTTGCCATTCCTATAGAAAACACTCCTCCACAGAGACTTTTTGAACATTTTGCCCACTGGGAAGTATCAATGTAAGGATTTGACACTACCCTACTGGTAAGGGTTCTCTAGAAATGAAAATATGACAATAAAACTGTAATATTGGTACCGTTAGTGTATACAATTGATGAATCGTCTTGATGATGGAATATTGATGAATCTAGATGAACAGTCTATATATTCAGTATAAAGGAAGGTCAATCAATCACAAAGAAGACATTTTGCGATCAGCTTCTCACCTGTGCAGAAACCACAAGTCTGTCGGCAGTTTTTTCTCACCCAAACATTCCACGCGTCACTCACTGGTCTGGAACACTTATCACTATGGCGGTAGCATTGCGAAGATTGATCAATACATTTTGGATCTGAAATGAAAACTTCCATTAGTGAAAAAAATCAAGTGATGGTGACAGTTTGTTTAATGCACAAATAACTACCTACCTAATGTTGTCCTCTGTGGAACTGCTGTTGTGACCAGTGGTTCTGAAATAAGCGAATCATAGGACAAAGATTAACGTCCGCTATAATGAAACTGCTTATAACGAACATTCGCCTTATCGAACGAAATTTTCGGTCTCTTTATATTTTTGTTGGTTATAACGAATCCCGCTATAAATAACGATAAATAACGATAAATAACGATAAATTCGCTGTTACAAATTCTTTTTAAGGTCCTTATCCCCCAAAAACGTCTGTTATAACGAATGGAGTTCGTAATTCCATTGTACAAACCTACAGGCAACATGTCAAAGGATATCTTGAGTTTCAGGAGCCTCTTTATGCTAAAGCCTGCGTAAGCGTATAATGGCGTTAGTTTTTACCCATGCTGCATGGCGCTAAAATCATAAAATGCGCAATAAAAGGTTTTCGGGAAACATCGGATATAACGATTAAATTTCGTGTGTTCGCGTGTGTTCGTCAACTGTATCTTATATTTGTCTGGTCATGACGTTCTGAGTCTTCAAGAACATGGCCAACAAGATTATAAAAAAGGGTAGTCTGCAACCTTCGGGTTCTGATAAAGACCGATTGGAGAGAAAGTGAGATGAAACTGTATTGCAAGTCTGAAAAACATTTATAGAAATGCAATTTGAGACACAATTCTCTTTGTTAGCTGGTTATGTTAGCAAGGTTACGTTTATAGAGCGTAGAAATATTTACCATGACAACGGTACAATTTGTTGATTTGAATAATGTCGCTTGCACTCAAAGTTTTTTGTTCGCCAATCAAATCTTGTTTTGATTTATCAATGGTTTCTATGGTGATTTTTCCATTTTTTGAAAATGCTGTTTTTCGGTAGTGCATGATAGACAAATAGTCATACGGTTCACCAAGGCTGTCGATCTCAGATTTGGCACGTTTTTTGAATTGAGATGTGGTAGCTAAAGTATAAGATTGTAAGTGGTCATAAAGAGCAGATATAGAAGATGTTTCGGCGTAGCTACTTGATTTGCTGAAGAGGATACTGTAAAAACGCGTTTAGGCGATCAAATTGCTTCAAATCATAGCAACGCAATCAACATTTCTCTGTCCCTTATACTTTTTGTAACTATACAGGTGGCTTTGGAAGTTTTGAGGGCATATATTTCTTTAGATTTCTGTTTTCTTAACAAATAACTAACACTTAGCCCCAGAGGCTCAAAATGGCCAAAAAATAGGCTCCAATGAACCTGGTCGTTTGCTACTGGCCCTTATAAAGATGTGTGGGTGTGTATCCGATCGTCTAAAACCCTTATTTATAGTCATATTTACATTGCATCATATTCTCGACGTGAATTTTGACGTAATCATCTCTGTCTGGTCGGGTTTGCTCATGGTAAAAACCTAAAAATATGAAGATATGACACATCTTATAAAAACATACTTACTTTGCCAATAAATGAACAAATATGAATTTGTTTAAAAAACATACCCAGGGCATGCATCATTTCATGCATGGCGATGTGTGGATACCAACACCCAGAACCTAGAAAAATATTTCTGACTCTTCCGGTATATCCGACATGAGTGGAGCATCTAAAGATATTTTAACAATGAGCTGTTATTTATACAGTATGGTGACATATTTTGTGTTTGATTTGGAGGATAAATATAGGGTAAATATATAGGGTACCCTCCACGATTATAAAACTTCAGATATCCTTTTTCGTTTGTTCTTTCCACAAATCGAAGACAAGTATGTTTTTCGAAAGCTTTGATTGCAGAATCGATCGCATGGCGGCCGTTACCATGCCACTCTGAAAATCATAGAAAAGAATATTGAATTTCATTGCTGGAAACTGAGGTTACAATAGCACTGTGTAGAAGTGTTTTCATAAATTACGTCACAACATCTATCTAAACTTAAACTTAATGAAAGAACAACGTGAAACATTATTCCATGAGGTGCCGTTTCTCTTGGTAACCCACCCAAACGACGTTAATGTCCAGGACGAAAACGAGGCGATGGATGTAACACATAATGAAAAGGTCTACTGTCTTACTCATTTCATGATAATCAAACGGTATTGTTCTCGGCCAAAGGTTTGTTTTAGTGGCAGCCAATGACACATCTTCGTTGAAGCGTCCAAATTTTACTTCTGCAAGTTGTTTTGGACTTAAAATCATGTCCCCCTCGAAAAGATTAGGATCTAAACGAAGAAAACAAGCATAATGATGCATGGAAGAATCTATTGTGCTCAATGAAAATATTAACCACTTACTCTCCATTGGATCATAGCTTTTGCTGAAGGAGATAAAAGCCAGCAAAACCACACAACCTATCCACATTTTTGCTAGTTTTTTTTGGTAAAATTATACGAATTTTTTCAGCGTATTTATTTACTTGAAAAAGCTATGGTCACACTACACAATCAGGCGTAATCCAGAAAAACTTCGTATTTTGAATTGTTGAAGATTAAACACGAAAAAAAATCAGAAGCAAGTATACATTCGATTGACTGACTTTGCTCTCAACTATGCTTCTTTTTTTATTTTCTTTCATAGCAGTGAGCTGTTCAAACAAGTTGGATGATGTTAGGATACGAGTTTACTCAGATGCTGAATATGAGATTTGAACTGAAACTTAAATGTTGATACATCTGCCTTAGTGTTAAATAGAAGATAGAATTTAATCTGATTTTATCAGTTAAGAAGATTTTCATTTTAGCATAAGTAGCTTTTAAGGTATTGATTAAAAGAAAGCTTCTCCTATTCTTGATGGCGTTTCTCCATGTGTAAAATAGCCTGTATTCACAGCAGCTACTATTTGACATTCTTGTACTTCATACATTTTACAAATCAACAGCTAAAAGATGGAGATGTTTTATCATAGGAAAATGGTAGACCAAAGAGAACCTCCGCTGGGGGTCTTTTGGCCTGGTCGTTTCAGACCTCCTGGCGTTACGTCGGATCACATCAGATGGAACGATGAAATATTGCAAACTACAAACACATGTTACTTTTTACAACACGAACTGTTTATAAACATCATTTTGTCTGAAAAAAAAGAACTTACATAATCAATGCATAAACTAAACGTGTGTATCCATGATCCAGGGTAAACGTGTGTATCCATGATCCAGGGTAAAGGGTACTCGACTAGTTTATGTAGTTTCCGCACAGTTCACATCGACATGTTCATCAAATAAAGAAACCATAGGATATATTCCCAATACCTTTTACGGTTTCGCAGAGACGATATCGTGCTTAGGCTTCAATATAAGAGGAGAAATCACCCCCCTGTCTAGTGTTACAAGAAATCTCCAAAACAATTACGTCAGTTCGCTTTTGATTTTCATACTGTTTTACTACACCAGCACATTTATTTATTTTAGAAATTGGGAAATTCCCTTAATTGCTGTGGTACCTTCCCGAGTTTCTGTTTAAACACCATGTTTTGACCTAGTTAGTACATCCAACCTCGTTTTTATGAAATTTATTGTTTCAATAATGTTTTAACTTTATTACTTAGTTATTATCTCTATTACTAAAACTCCCAGTAGGATGAT
Organism: Turritopsis rubra; assembly: GCA_039566895.2. Taxonomy (NCBI): domain Eukaryota; kingdom Metazoa; phylum Cnidaria; class Hydrozoa; order Anthoathecata; family Oceaniidae; genus Turritopsis; species Turritopsis rubra. Next base: position 2,854,651 of record CM077625.1, on the reverse strand, counting down.
CAGAGGCAATTTTGATATCTAAAACGAGGCCGGGATGTACTTACTAGACAAAAACATGGCGTTTAAACAGAAATTCGGGAATGTGTATTTGAGAAACTTTTCATTCAACTCTCGCATCAAAATGAGGTGGGAAAGCATAGTTTGGCAAAATCTTGACGTTTAAGTATTTTTCAACCGATTTCCTGATGTTCGGTCATTGACAGCCACCGAATTCTGTGTCGTACTAAATCAGATAATAAGCGCCGCATTTTATTATATATTTTTTAAATAATTACGGATTACTTTACTACAGGAAATTAACGACACAGTTAATTAAAAACACATGCATTTAACACGAAGGAAATTAGCGCGAATGTTTGAAAAACTACACAAGTATGCATGAAATTAACGTGAATCACTTAAAATCCCAATTAACTGGAAATTAACGCGAATCCGGGGTCGTGGAAGATAAAAAAACAAAACAACAACAACAACAATATTTTGACGGATTATTAGGTTTTCTTTCCAAATTAGTAAGGATTCAGGTCTGTGAAAACACCATTTCTGGCATTTTCAACAGCCTCTGTAATCCCAACCGATATTTTAGGCATATAATTAACACGTTCATGAAATTATTATTCCTCTTAATTAACGCGAATATGAAAACACAAATATGAAAACGAGACATAAAATTAACGCATATGAAGGGTCAATCTCGCTAATTTCCTGTAATAGGTATATTGCGGCGCTTATTGAGGGCGGGGAATTATAGCAAATTTCCATTTCACGTGCGGAGCTTAGTATTTTATGATTGGTTGTATTACTTCGCTTTTTGATTTAGTTAAAAGTTAAAAGAAAAACATGTTGAATCGTTGCAAATTTACGTTTTCGCTATCTGTACGGAACAAAATTTAATAAGCGCCCCTGCCGAATAAGCGCCCCGGGTCAGGGTCAAAAATTTAAATGAGCGGTTATTCAGTCTTTTACGGTAATGGAAAATAATTTCATTATATGAGTAAACCTCAGTATGTAATCTCCATGGTAAAACGAATAGAAATTAAAAATCTTGTTTTTCCATAATATACACAATCATGTTGTTTAGAAACTAGCTCTCCACATATGGTGGAAAATAAAATAGATTACAGCCATTATATACATCAGATTAATAAGGCCTTCGTTACATCAGATCGTCGTGGTATTCCGGTTCCACTTCACGGTCATATCTGTGCTGAGAACGACTTCTAGACCTGGAAATTGAATCAATTTACCTTCATCACTTTGTAAACAACAAAATAAAGAAACATGAAGTATAATTATACCTTTTTCTATCAGCTGATCTAGAGCGGGACCTTCTGCGATCTTCAGAGTACGAACCCCTTTAAAAACAATAAACACATGTACACAATAACAACCGAGTTAACAGATGTAATCATTTATAAAAACTTAAATATACCTCCTTCGTCTTTGAGGACTGCCAGAACGTGTTCGACTTCTAAAAAATATTTTCGTTAACATACATCAAGAAATTCCTTTTAGATGATATAGTTTTGACACCTTAATCTCTATCTAAAACATTGTTTTGGACAGAAAAACTGATACCGCTGGTGTCAAATAAATTCAAGCACCTACTTTCTTCGTCTTTCACGATCTCTAAACAAGAAAAAATAAACACATAAAGAAAGATGTAACCATCAACTGTATGCCTAAAGCAAAGAAAATCGATAAACACAATTCAAAATGTTTCATTTTAATCATTTGCTGCGATTTCAAACCCACCTGGATCGACTTTTACTACGACTCCTGTATCTACAAAATAAAAATGATTTCATCAATAACATGTGATGAACTATTGCATCATTATAAAAAACAACAACAACACAATACATTCAGCCAGTTCAGCCTGCTAATTTTACCAAAGGAACTTACCAAGTTTAGCAATAACACTTAAGTACAAGTTGAATAAAGGTTCTTGTTTGTTTTGTAGTAAGAAAATTGTGGCAAGAATTTTCACTATAGTCAAAATGCTGCATTCACCATCCAGTTGGTTTGTAAAGAAAATGCTGACATAAGTCATGTTTGTTGAGTGATGGATTTTGTTGAATGAGGAATTAGTAGTTTTTGTAGTACAGAGTAGATGAGTAAAAATCTAAGTCTTGGATGTGTCTTTTTGTAGCTGAAGAATGCCAAACAAAAAATATTAAATAAGGGGAAAATAATAACCTCAATATATAACAATATTCATTGGGCATACATATTATGTTTCAAAAATTCCCCAAAACATGTTGAAACGTTGTGTAACAAGTTTTCTATATCTTTCTGCATGATGTTTTTAAAATAAACGTGAAAAGGTTTGTACTAACAGCAATAAAATATACAAACAACATAATAGAGCAAGTTAATATACCTGTTGTAAGAACTCACTCTTCGTTGAAATGTTGAGTTACGTCCTCGAAAAACATAACCAGCACGTCTTGTGCATTCTCGTGTCGAATGTCCAACCCTTCCACATTCATAACATTTTGGGCCATTACGTGGTTTTTCGCCTTTATCTGGTCCTGTAGAGAATTTGACACATTTCAAATTAATTAGAAAAATATCCTGAACATATATCCTCGTTATAAAACACTTAACACATCTGGCCCTATGCAAAAAGGTCAGTATAAACGGCAAACATATTGACATACTAAACAACTGTAAATGTGTCTTGGTATTACCATCCATCAAAATCTTTCATGGGAGACACATACTACAAACATATGTAAATCATTCTGCTAAAGAAGCTACACAACATAAGGTCAATGTCAATAGAAACCCTTAAAACGATTTATTCCCAAGGCATCAGTATTATATGGTGTTTTGATTTGGGGTAGCTCAAGTCTTCTTGCTAATGTCAACAAAATACAGTTCAGATCAGCGAGATACATTATGAAAATCAAGAAAAATGTACCAAATGACCAAATACTTCGAATTTCGAAAAGGAAACCTAGAGATATCTATTACAAAAGATCAATAGCTCAGAAAACCTACAAAATATACCACGAAGTATCACCATCTTTACTGAATGATCTTATCTTAAAAAGTGAAACCTGTTCAACAAGGAACTTGTATATATATAAACTCAATGTCCCGCGTTTTCATTATGCTCACTCTAAAAGGTCGTTTATTTATCGTGCATCTAATGTCTGGAACAACCTGTCAAACACCAGGCTGCATCTAACTTCTTAAGTTTCCGTGTACTATAGGTCAAATTTTGGCTACATTAACTTCTGCATCTTGACTTTTTATGTGTAAGTCCAACACTAGGTTGTATCTTACTTTGTAAGTTTTTCCATCAGGTTTTTCAAATTGAAAGAAATATATGCAATTAAAATGTTTTGTTTTGTTTTTCACTCGATCCATTGTCTTTTCGATTAATGCATAAATATGGGTACTTATTATGACGAAATCAAATCATTGATGTTCAACCAGAGTGTCGAAGGTGCTATAAGTCATTTAGGGTAATTATCATAATTTCAAATATCAGAATGCGTCAATAACTTAGGAATGAGCCACAACTACCAACTAATTAACAAGTGATATAATATTTTGCTTTTTTTTATATTCAATTTATATAATTTGTATATTCAATTTCTCAGGAAATACCACCATGTGTAAAACTAGCCATAAATTCAAATTCATCTTGCATGCTTACAATATTGTTCACGGTTGTAACGTAAGTGTAACCATTTTGAAACCTCCGTGTTCTATGAGACTATGCACCTTTTTTGTGGTGTGATCGATAGGTAAATCTATGTTCTACAGTAAAGACCAGGCCATAGTTATTTCAATGCATTTGACTATTGGAAAAATGCAATAGAACTTTATAATAACAATAAAACTTTTATATCTTTTGTTGCATACTCTCAAGCGGCTCTGTGCAACCGGTTTTAGCGCATTTGGCTGTTGTTGTTTTCTATTATCATTACGTTATCACGTTTAATGACTTAAAATAATATAATTTGTACAACCTATTACCATTCTTAAATTGACAGTTTTTATGTTTTACCAACACTCTTAATTTGATAAAAATGAATGCATGTGGCATCGCAGGCTTTCACAGCCAATTTTAACCTTACCTTTAGCAATTTCTACTCGGACACGAGCACCACATATTCTTGCACCATCAAGATTTTGAACAGCATCTTCAGCCTCCCTTAAACTTTCGAAAAATACAAATGCAAAACCAGGTGGATTTCGTGCCACCCAGGTTTCGATTACTCTACCATACCGTTCAAACTCGCGTTGAATTTCTGTACGGGAGCCTTGATCACCTAGATCACCAATATAAACTCTTGTGGGCATCCTATATTTTATTGTATACACTCAACAAATGAAATCTAAGGAAGATTCACAAACGATAATAGCATAATAAAAGTGACATATTTCTATAGCTAAGTTTTAGAGACTTTCATACAATTAGCCATTAATCAATCAATCAATAAATCAATCAATCAATTTATTTACCAAAAGCATAATATATACATACTAGTTGCCCGGGTAAAAACTTTTTACTGATGATCAGTACAGCGCTAAAGAAACTTTACGTGTCGGCGTAAGATCATTAGGTTTCACGAAGGACCAGTGTTATTTTCATGTCCAGTTCTATCGCGTGTCTAAAACAAACTGCATTGAATACAAAATATTTTTAATTTAATAATGACTTCATATTTCCAAATTTATTCCTTCGTAGACGATGCATAAAGTTTCTGTCTGGCTGTACTTTACCCGGGCAAATTAAAAAAAGAACTTGTAAAAAACCCTCCTCTACACGCCACTACTTCTGGAATAAATTTATTACTCTGTATCATAAAGACAATCTTTAATTATCGAACTGAAGCAAAAATATAATCATACCTCTTGTCTATTTGTAAGATACACCACATTTTCATTTTTTATAAAACTACTTTTAAAAACTTTTAACTAATCTAACATTACCATACATTTTGACTATCTTTCCTCCTTTCTATCGCCAACCAACGGAAATGTAAACATTTCACATAATGCAATGGTTTCCCCCTATACTAATACGCATACAGATACGGAAACCGTTCTCACATTTTTCTCTTAAACGAATTTGAAGTTTTTTGTTTTTTTCGTTTAGGACTCGCGACCAGGACTTAAAACCTTATAGTATTAATAGATAGATAATCAGATCAGAAAAAATTCAAGTTTTAAAGAAAAAAAAAATGCTAAAGGAGGGAGACTATTGTTACTAGCAAAAACTAAGACAAAGGCAATGGGCACCCCCTGTTAGGACAAAGGTGGACAGAGAACAGGAGGCACTAGATGACACAAAGCACAGGACAAACAGTAGATCAGGAGTGTGGATAGTGGGAATGGAATTAGTAAGAAGCTAAGAGGCAAATTTTTATGCTACTTTTAATGTTGTGGAAATTAGTTAGCTTAGTAGGGTAGAAGAGACTGGATGTGGTTCCAAGAACAAAGCGCATTGTATCTGATCGAATTTTCGTCAAAACTAGTTGTTTTGACAAGGGGGAGTTTTAAAAGGCCAGATTCATATTCATGAGTAGTTTTACCATGTAATAGGGGCAAAAAAGTAGCTTGAACAGCATCAGGTCATTTCATTGTTGGATAGATAATGAAGAAGTAGAACATTTTGTTAATGAATTATGTCCCAGAACTTGGAAGTACTTTAAATTTGGAATAGTGACTGCTTGTAGACTCAGTACGAGATTTAAATGTCATGAGTCTCATTGGTGCATAGTTTTGAAGAAGGACAGATATTCGTTTGACGAAAACAGAATTAGGTAGCCCCCATCATATTTGTCAGCAATATTGTAGTAAACTCATTATACTGTATGATAACAACAGTATGATAATAACAATAACAGCACAATAATAAATAAGAACGAATTTTATAAGAACACAGCCTCAAATCAAATTTAATAGCTAGCTACAGCTAAAAGTTAAATTGCAATCATAGTTGCAAAAGCCACCAACCAAAGCTTGATACTACCTAGCTAAAATAATATCCTAAAGTCTGAAGTAAGTGTGGGTGAAAACAAAATATTAAAAGATCATTATCAGGAGAATCCTACAAGGGTTGTGAGTACAGGAGAATCTTTGTTCTTCTAAAAGTGATTTCCATACAAGCATGATGGATGCGAAGATAAGGTTGTATAAAATATAGACCCGTTCTCATATGAAGGCAACAGACCGGGATTTTTGTGGCGGTTGTCGCGCCCCCACCACTGGCGCTGCGTATTATACGGCGATCGCCGGATATACGGGAAAAAAAAGTAAAAGTAAAAAGTTTTAACCCGGATGCTATTGTATAATGATGATATTTGGTGTACTTACAAAGTGATCGTCAAAACATTAAAACAAATTATTCACAGCTCTATCATCATAGGTGTATTTATGATGATAATTTTTCAACAGGAGAAACTCGAACTTAAAATACAGCCAAACCTATAAACTAACATTGGGACCCGCATTCATTTCTATGCAATCCTGAGTTTGTGAAACACTACTATACTTCTAGCAATATACGAAAATCATCCAACGTTGCATCACATGAATTCGAGATGAAAGAGGTGAAAGTGATCCGCGAAATATTCAGAAATTAATGAATCACATAAAACAATTGAAGTTTGAAGAACTTATCTGTAATCGATGAACAGATAGACAAAAATGCTTTCGAAAAAGGATAAAACAAATACGAGAGAAACGTAATCTACTGGTACCAGTGCGCCTTCGCTTTTAAGTACGACTTCGCGTTGTGTGGAGAACGTGCAAATTTGTTAATACATAAAGTGTAATTAACTAAATATTCTCCCATCCCAATGGAATATAATAAAGAAAACAAAATCCACAAGGAAAACAAATCCTTTGTTTCACCGTCCTCGTTGTCGCTCCTTCCTCCTATTATTCCCATAATTCTTCGGATCACAACAATCAAACGACATTTGTCGGTGGTGAGCAGTTGTTCCGCGCCCCCATTGTGTAAGCTATATGGCGGAAAAAATATCAGGGTATTATCGCGGGGAAAAAAGTCGGGGAAAAGTGACCAAAATTTTCCCGACCAAAATTTTCCCCGTCTTCCTTTTACCCGACCTGCATTTTTGACTTGTGAAGTTTTGGCTTTGAAAAGTGACTAATTTTGCAAATTAGTGTGGGAAAAATGACTAAATGTTCCTTAAATGACTAACTTTTCCCCGACTAAAATTTTCCCCGACTAAATTTTTCCCCGACTTTTTTCCCCCGATTATTAGATTCGCTACTTCTAGAGCAAAAGCACAACGGTGGAGTTATAATTTTCATGGAAGTGTCAAGTTTCAAAATGAAAGTGGCTACATCATTTAAAAACAACATAGCATACATAGGTAAAATTTGTGATTTATCTTTGATTGTTGATTTAAATCATCAGGATTGGAAAAATTTAGTTTTATTAGAGAATGAAAGGAAGCCTCTCCCCGCCACACACCACACGATTAGGAGGAAGTATAACTTGACTTGAGGATCATTTTTTAACAAACAAAATTGGAATTGTTTTTTTTGTTTCGATAGGGGTTGTAGCGAGGCATGTTAAAACCATGGAGGAAAATTTAACTGAAAAATAATGGTGAAAATATGTATCTGCAGTTTATTTTGTTATTAGCAAATGACCGGCAGCAGATGACTTGATTATTCTTTTCTTTATTCTAAAGAACGACAAAAATGTTTGAATGTTAGACTGACGTCCACAAAAACTTTGAAAAAAGACCAGCAAAATCCGTCAAATCTAAGTCACCATATATTCCCTAAAAAACTGCTCTTCAGTCTTTTGATTTAACATTTCAGTCAGTGATAAAAATTAACACTTTTATACCCAATTGCCCAACTGTATTCCTGCTACTTCCCATCTTTTCAAACAAACCTTTCTACCGTCGCTTGTCATAATTGTTCAACATTTCAATAAACCATTTTGAATTGTAAAGGCTTTATTCTTGAAAGTTTTTAAGGGAATTTTGATCTTGTCAATGTCTTTCCATTCTTCTAAAGCATTTGGGCAGGATACCATACTTTTACATAACCAATTCGGACCACCTTGAACACCAAGTGACTGAAACAGGAAGATCAAATTTGCTGGAATGGTTCTAAGGATAATATTATTATCTTTCTAAGTTTTGAACTCATTTGACCCTTAAACATCCATAAAGAGAAGGGCTGGTTGGTTTGTAGGTAGCATAATAAGAGATTCCCTTTCTTTTATTGTGTAAGACATCACAACTTCCTCTAAGAGCTTTATGGTTCCGGTTTCATTACTGAAATGTTTTTCATTAATGCTTAGAGAAAATGAGATGGAAAATCAATTCATGGAATACTTTTAATTGTTTTTCCACCATATATCAATTGAGGAGGAAAAATTTTTCCGTTGAGAGTTATTGTGAACGTTGCTGTTATCATTCTTTTATCAGTTGAGCCAGAAATTGGGACAGATTTTGAGCCTTTCAAAGCCATTGTTTTGTTAGTGCCTGATGGTACCAATTTTGTTGGCGTCTGGCCTGCCTAAATTCATCACTAAAGATTTCGGGATGTTGTTCTCCTCAATCATAAGGACAATTGCATGAAGATATGATATTTCTATTTCTTCTTGGAGAGATTCTGGAATTTTGAATTTCCCTGTAGTTCCCAAATGTCTTACAAAATTCCACAACACTTTTACCTCCATGTCACTTTACTACCCTAAGATAATCCATATGGCACTGGTGTAAATGATTTCATAAGATCATGCTTTTGCTTTAGAGCTTGTCAGAGTTCATCGAACAGTATATTCTCTCTTTTAAATTTGGAAAAGTGTTTTTAAATTTTCTCAAAATACTGGATGTACCATACTTTGACACCCATTTCCTGATTTCGTATCTCTCATTGGTGGCAAAAAACTTGGTATCTGCCTCGCTTTTTAGTTCTACTTTGTGTCGATGTTTCAACAACTGCTGCATAATTAAGCAAGCCAAGACTAGTTTGATTATGTTTCGGTATAATTGTTTGACAGAGTAGCTTTATCTTGTCCGGTTTTTGTTAGATTACATTCTACCAAATCAATAGCTTCAGATCTTTGAATGGTTTTACGTTTTTCCCTTGCCTCCTTGGTTTTTGCAAGATTTTGAAGTATCAACATATTTTACTGGAATATTAACAGCAACGAATTTACCTTTTTCATTCAGCAAGAGTAGACATAGACAAGAAATTTAAACAAGAAGACTTTGATCATGATGTTTTTTCTTCATCACATCTTCACGAATCATTAATGTCTTTACAGATGCATATGAAGCATCCCATCGTCGTTTCTTTTTGTTGCTTCATTAATTCATAGAGTAAAGAACATACATTTTTGTCTTTTGGAAGGTTCTCTCGACAAAGAAAAATCATTTTCAGCGTTTCGACAGAAAAGAAATTCTTTGTCCATTCAGCCACTTTGATTAGAACCTGTCTTAAGTTTGGCTAAAATGTATCCAACATTTCATCCAACATTGCAAAAATCTGTGTTGTATGAAAAGTAGAACATGTTTGCCCGACCTCGAAAACTGATGTTGGATGAAAAAATGTGTTGGATGAAAGTTTATTTGTAAATAAACTTTTAGGGTGTTTGTGTGTTGGAAGTGTTTGTGATGATTCATCCAACATTTCATCCAACATTGCCAATTAATTCACATAAAATAGAACTTGACACTTCAGTCTATATTAAATGTTGTTCCATGTGAATTCTGGTCGAAATGTAAACAAAACAAAAGGAGAATTTGTGTTGAACTGCCCTGCGACGTTTCGAAACAAATTCCACAAGATCTACATGCGATGCTAGCCCTCTACTCACCACAAGCATTCCAAAAGCAAATAAGCATAAATATAACTAGGGTGTATGTACGTGTTGATCGGCGTCCTTTACCCTTTGTCTCTTTGAGGAGATGGCGTAGAGGCGTGTTCGGGTACAATTCTGAATCAGTATTTTTATGTCAAAACATGCTTCAAAACCCGAAAAACTTTCGAGAATTCTTTGTTTTTGTTGCTGCCATTTATTTCATTTCGCTTTGTTATTTTGTTTTGTTTTCGTTTTGTTTTTTCAACTTACTTTTGACAAAACGGCTGAATTTCCCCTTCCTGGTGCAGATATCGAAAGAAATGAATTGCCTTCCACAGTTATTACTGGCTGACTTGTCTCCAAAACTTGACTGAAGTATTTGGCCAGACTCAATTATACAGTACCATTAAAGCACGTGGATAAAATTCAATTAGTTTCAATGACAAACATTGTCTATCCTCGTGTTCTCATAGGTTAAAATGATCTTTTAACTCCAAATAATTAATTTAATTCTTTTGAAATCCATAATTACGAATTCCCAAGTGATCGAGCGTCTATCATAAACGATATCTTTCAGTAGAAGTCTACTGAATTTCAATTCAAAATAAAATTTGTCTTTTCAACGTGAATTCTGTTTATATTACTTCTTGTGAATGTTTTATATGGATTATGTTAACATGTCTTCTGAGGATGAATAATTTGATACTGTTTCTCCTAACAGTTGGTAAAAAAAAAGGGTGTTAAGCGGAAAGGTCCTCAACCAAAGAGTGATGCAGCTGCTAAAGTACCCATGAGTTCCTCTTCTTTTCACCCATTTACGTGTTTTCCCCGTGTTCCTTCTCATCATCTGAATCAATTAGTTCAGATATCATAACGAGTTGAGCAAACTGTTTTTCCACCATCATGAAAAATAAAATCGAATGAAATGTTTTCATTGCTAAAATTGTTGGATACGTTATGATGTTGGTTGATAGCACAAACGACCATTACGTTTGAGCCCAGCATTACAAAAGGGTCCTGGTATTTTCAGCAGCAGTACTACTCAGAAATTTGGGAATGTAAAGAAAACGAGGAGTTATCTTGTTTGTATGAAAGTAAAAATCTCTTTGACATAGTTGCAATCAAAACTTGTCAAATGAACGATAACAAAATTGTTGGACATTTGCCAAGGGAGATATCGCGTGCAACAAAGTATCTTCTTGATAGAGGAGCAATAGTTAGGTGTACAAAAAAGAATGACGATATTTAGCCATGAAAATTTGCCAGCACCTAAACGTAAGAAAAAAGAAGAAAGATCTACTAACAAAGTAAAGACATCAGACCATTTTTTTCCATCACTAAAGGAAACAGTGAAAACGTCAAAAGTGTAATTAAACTAGATTAAAAATATAACCTGAAGAACTACGGACTGTGATTTTTTTTTCATTTTCCTGATAATTTTCACAACATTAATTTTTGTGAATTGGTCTTTCCGAATAAATTCTTGAACATTAATTTTTGCACAAAGGAACAAAATTTGCAAAATTCCTAGAAATTAATAATCGTGAAAATTAATGATCTGAAGGTATAATTCACTCAATATTATGATGGTGTTTTTTGTCTTAAGGTAAGAAATGGGCCGAAATGAAATTCTCAATGTAAGTTTCAAAAACAAAGGCATGTCGCAAGAAGATTTGCTAATTTATGAAGAGGATGACTGGAAATTTGAAGATGAAGAAGATACAACTGATGATGGTAATAATGTAAGGGTATCACATGTTTGTATGTCTGATCTTAAGAAAGACTAAATGTTTATCTTGTTGTATTCATACTCATAATCAGATTTCATTTCTATGAAAGTATATAATTACTAGAATTCTTGTAGCTACATCGATCAAATTTGACTGATTATCTGAACAAAGATTTTGACTTTCTGCTTTGATATTTTTTGGTATATATAATTCATGTTCTCTTTAAACTGAAGCACAGTTCTGTTTCTATTGTCTTGGTTTTGTGGATAGGGTAAATTAATAAATTTTTTTTTTTCAGGTTAGTGTTGATGTCGAAAATCAATTTCATCAACCTTCTGTCAAAATAGGTGGTGTGGAAAATGAATTATTTGTTGATCATACATTGTATGACTCAAATGAGCACCGGGCACATATATGGAATTTGGAGTCAAAAACAGGGTATCAAGATTTATATATTACTTTATAATGGTTTATATACAACGGAACTCAACTTTAAGCCATTTTATCCTGTGTCAAAAATCACTACAGAAAAATGAAATGTATCCTGGTTTTACAAAATGAGCATTGATTTAAAACAATGTAACCAACATCTGTCCAAGAAATATCATTACCTAGATTTGAATTTATTTTGTATTTTGAAAGTAATGCATTATTTCTAGGAGATTACGATTATTATGATTATTTATAGGAGATTACGATTCAAAATACATCTTGTCATGGATCATGTTGCAGCTAGGTAATATTTTTATAATACAATGGTAGCCTTTAAGGAAAGAAGCTTTGAGAACTCATTAATGTGTTTACAAAGGAACTGTCTTGTAACATTACTGATTCTGCAATGTTGGAGTGTGACAGTGAGTTTATGTCATTTGGGAAGTTTTTTCAGCTGCACTGTAGCTTTTTGCAATTATTGCCATGCCTTGTCATGCCAGCTACTAATAACAATTATTTAGACTTGTGCCATTTTATACCCTTATACCTTATTCATGGGTGCCTGTCCCCTTTTGCAATGGTGCCTTATAGTTATGAATTAACATAACAGTAAAGACTGAGAACTTCAAATATAGAACTGAAAAGTTGTTTTCATTGATGTTAACTCTTTTAGTTTGATAAACCTTTTTCATCCAATTTGGGGCAAAATGTTGTGCAGACTTTCATATGCAATACTAGAATTTCATTGATCAGATAAGTAGAGGAGGAACATATTGAATTTTGCACTAAATATTTCCCATTGAGGTGCATGAATAATTTTTGGTCACTAAGAATCCTAAATGATAAAGACACAAATGTGACAACACTTACTACAATTTCCAGGGATAAGGTTCAGTTAGACCCTCAGAAAAGTTTCAGTTAGACCCCCAGAAAAGTTGTCATATAAACATTATTACTAGGGTCGTATTCGATATAGAAAATAATCCCAACCCTATTTGGTTAAATTAAGCTTATACTAACTGGTAAGTATAGCCCACTTAAATTATTTTAATAAAATACTAGATATAATAAATGTAAACAAACACAGGAAATAAATTGCAAGGACAAACAATAAGTGAAACAGTTTAGGGGAACTTGTTGCATTGGATCAATTTTTTTTCTTTATATAAACAAATTGTTGAGAAAATATGATTGTGCAAAACAAGATTTTTTTTGTTACATTTTTTTTCACAAAATGAAGTAATTTTCAAAATCAAACTGCTCGGGCTTCACTTGATATTGATGTCAGTCATTATTCTCTGGTTATGCTCTCATAACCAGTTAAGCTAATTGTTTTTATACTTCCTATGGTCAAAATGTTATATAAATATCATAGTTAATATTTAGTTAGTTAATGTTATATAAATATAACAACTTTTCTAGGGGTTGTTTTGCACCTAATGGGGTGAAAAAATTCGTCCGTAGCTCCCAGACTATTAGATATTTAATATCATCCAATTTTCAAGACCTTATTATTAAACTTTCATGCTGAAAATAAAATATGTATAAAATTGTTTTTTTGAAAATTGTATCACAGTAAAGAAAGTAAGTGAAACTTTATACATAGTACATAGTTGACTAATTTATGCCAACAAATAAAATATTAAGTTAGTTTATAAAAATTATTAAGTCTTAGGAAAATGAAAATAAAATTCTGATAAACTATTTACATATAAGACATGTGCACTAAAAACCTGCGGACGATCTGACCCTTCTTTTAAAATCACACTGGACACATTACTATTATGAAATGAAATGCCATGAAATATCTTATTTCTACTCTCTTGCAAAAATAAAATGTAGCTGTGAATTGCAGTAAGTCAATAAGTGGAAGGTTGGATAATTAGACCTTACACAACTATTTTTCTTTGTCGCATTGATTCCTTAAGCAAAGCCCTATTAATTTATTCCGATAACTGAAACCCTTGTTAGTGAAATGTTCTCTGATGATATTTCCTGTGTTCCCATGTAGGTTCCACTTATTAAACTTGCACTATACGGTGTAGATATTATGTCTACATTAACTAGGAATTATTAACTTAATGTTTTGATGAAAGATACTCTGTTTGACGACAACCTTTTTATTTAACTTACAGGATGTTTAGTATATTGCTGGTTTTAACTGATATTGTCCTTGTTCTTGTTGCATTAGGCACTAATGCCGATACCAAAGTAAGTAGTAGAATTTTCCTGCTCAGTCATCTAGTGCAAACTTAGCCCTAAAAGAAGAGGTGATTTTTCACAATCATTAGATTCCATTAGATTTATGACTTGCTAAATTGACTCCATCGTATCAGAAATTCCCACTAGGTACTTGTGTTTATTGTAAATGATTACATAATTCTCAGTTATTCTCATTGATTTAAAGGTTTATTCACCAATCACACTGGCTATTGTAACATATTTCATGGTGGAACTTTCTTTGAGAATATTTTCTTGGGGGTAAATTAGTTTCTTTTTACTCATTCAATGAAAAGTTTGATTGCTTTTGAATTCAAATTTTTACGAAATCCCTATTGTAAAGTATATAATGAATTTAAAGCATTTTGTTAAAAACATTGCTTTTTGTTTTCATTGTTTCAGAAAAGAATTTTTCCATCATCGTTTAGAAGTTGTTGACATGGTGATAATAATTGTTACGTTTATACTAACAGTTGCCTTTGAAATCATTACTATCAATGAACACATCAAGTTTGGAAAGTAAAGTCTTGTTCTTCTTTTAGTCTGGTATTTTGCAAGTACATTGTATTACTAGTGTCTTCAATGTTTTTGTTTGTTTGTTTTTAGGTTAGTTGTTGTATTTCGTTTATTACGCATAACACTTCTAGCGAGGATATGTACTGGAAGGAAACATATGGAAAGGTCTACTAGAAACTTAGTAAGTTAATGTTCTACGTCACGGTTGCTTTTTTTCAAAGTTATTGAAGAAACACTTGCATACTTTTGTTGATAGATTTCTCAAAATAAACGGCGATACGTCAAAGATGGTTTCGATCTAGATATCACTTATATAACAGGTAAATTGATTGACTGTTTTTGAAGTTACTGATTATAAGCAATTCAATGCTGAAATAACCAATAGTGTGATTTTTTTTATATATAGAGCGTGTAATTGCAATGTCTTTTCCGTCATCGGGGAAAACATCGATGTATAGAAATCCTATTGGTGTAAGTACTGAAGCTAGTAGCCAAGTTTTTATTTTATCGAAACAAATCATTAACTTATACAAATTATATTATAAAACTGTTTTATTTTGTAGGAAGTTGCTCGTTTTTTCAATACAAAACACCCTGGTCATTATTTGATTGTGAACTGTTGCAGTAAGTATATGGAATACGATCAGATGTTTTGAGTCTAATTATTAAAGTGGATATATAAACCCAATGAAGTTTGTATTAACAAACGTGGAAATACAACAACGATATATAATCACTGTCTGTGCAGGTACCATTACGTTTTCCTGATTGTGTCATAGGTGAGAGAAGTTATGAAACTCAATATTTTAATGACAGTGTAGAAAGAATAATGATTGATGATCACAATGTACCGCGCTTGAGGTAAGATAAATTCGGGGGTGTGTGGAGGAATTCAAGTGCAAATGGATCATCACATTTCATGTTTACTTTTCTAGCCAGTTACTGCAGTTTTGTTATACCGCAGATGCTTTTATGAAGAAACACGACGAAAATATTCTAGCCATTCATTGTAAAGGCGGTAAAGGTGAGGAAGAAATTCTTTTTTTCTTCATTCCCAGCCAGTAGCTATTTACCTTCGCATAATCAGGAATAGTTCTCTTGACTGATTTTGTTGATAATACCTAAAATTTCTTACAACGTTCCAACATCATTATGTTTTTGGACAATTTATCTGAAAGATATTTTTTTTAGGTCGCACGGGCACTGCAGTGGCTGCTTACTTGCTGTTTACAGGCCAATTTAAGAGTGCTGAAGTAAAAATCGTTTTTTTGTCACTAGCTTTTAATTTTCTATCCATCTTTCCATTCATTAGTAAAATCATAAAAAAAATTATTTTAGAAAGCATTATCATATTTTGGATTGCGAAGAACTGATCGAGCAAAAGGAATGCGATATCAAGGTGTGGAAACACCAAGTCAGGTATTCATCGATTGATGGGAAATATTTTTACATCCACTTCGTCTCTTTCATAGTTGCAAATGTAATGCTATACATATTTTTCATTTCTTAGAGTCGTTATGTTGACTACTTAGAAAAAGTTTTATATGAAATGAACGGACGATTACCAACCCCTGTGCCTTTACTTTTCAAAAGCATGAAAATTACTGGTTTAAAAAGTATTTCATTCATCTTCATAATACTTCCACTTCACTTCGGCTGGCCTCATGGTTATGCAAAGATGAAATTTCGAGGAATTCAAATGAAAATTCTTGAATAAGTTTTATCGTTCTTTTACTTGTATAGGTGTTGGTAATGGCGATGGCTCCGATTTACGTTTTGAAGTTATCATCAACGGACGAGCAATTTATGAAATGAACTTAAACGTACCCATAAACGGCAAGGTGGTTCGAAATAATGATCAAGTGAAAATCAAATTTAATGTCGACGATGCTCCTGTGGTCTCAGGGGATGTGAAAATGAGATTCCATTCTTCAAGTTCGGTAAGTACTGACAAAAGAAAAACACGCGATCAGAATTTCGAGATTATGATATAGTTATGATAGTTTAGTTATTTCATTCATTTTCGATTTTAGAATGTTCCAAAAGAATATGACAAATGTGCGTTTTTCTTCTGGTTTCATACAAGTTTCATTCATAACCACAAGTAGGCTTACTTCCTATTTCCGTTTGGTTTTTTTGTTGTTGTTTTTTTTTGTTTTTGTTTTAGGGAATTGTTGACCAGTGAATCTTTTCTTTTAGATTTCATCTTGGTAGATCTGAGATAGGGAATTGTCATAAACCCAAGTTATGGAAGATTTACACCGATAGGTTTTCAATTACCATCAAGTTTGTAACTCCTCCTCGAGATATGTTGGAGGTACCTGGATATGTGGATGATTTTTAAGAAGGTTCCGATAAACGTTTCCATTAATTATTATGCTTTGCATATCAGAATAATCATTTATGAAAATTGATTAATGAACTTAAAATGGTATATATTTTTATAAGAAAATTTTATTTTTGTGGAAAATTTAATGCAGAATTTGTTTTAATTGGTCGCGATTTTTGTAAAATCGAAGGCAACTAAGGAAGCCTTCACCACAGGAGAAAATTTTTCAAAAGATGGTAATAAATTTCATTTTATTACAAATTTCATGTGCCGCCTCTCTGCAACTGGTAATATATTTCTGTCGCAGTGATCGTGTGTATTATTTCATCAAATTTCATCTCTTGTTCTTGTTTGTTTGTTATTGTGAGATAACTACCTTTACTCAAAATTTTGATCAGGATACGTGTACAAAATAGACGCTCCAATCAAACACATCAATCAAACTTAGGGGATGTTTATTTGGAAGACTGCTATAAGAAGCCTTCGTTTTTATTGAAGAAGAAAAATCGTCACTGAAAATTGTTTTACTGAGAAAGTTACCTAATATAATCAAATATACCGGTAAACCGATGGCCCATTTCTTTCATATAAATATCCTCTAAAAATCGAAATCGAAATTTCTCGCGAGAATTTACATCATATGGTTTATACATGATTATATTTGTATAGTATTCATTTTATCTTCTTAATTAAATTTTATAGTTCTTAAATTTTATAGTTCTTTTTTATTTGTGTGTTTGTCTTACAAGATACGACCATAAATTCTGAAATCACACTAATTAATTCCTCCGCACTCATGTAAAAATTTTGGTTCACATTTGGCACTAATTTATTCTGCAGACCTCTATTCTCACATTTTTTTAATCGCTTAAGGTAGTGATGATATTGTTAGAGAAACTGTAAGATAAGAAAGTTTTTTCTGATGTGGACCATGAAATTGCCGTTCATCGTAAACTGTCAAAACTTTAGCATCGTCCTTTTTTTACTTAAATCTATACCACTCACGCTTCTATAGTTCTGTCAGCACAATGAAAGATATTGTACTAGATAAATAGTAGATAAATAGATAAAAAGGTTTAAATGCACCTGAAACATGTACACTTAATTTGCTGCTCGTGATGAGTACACTAATAGTCTAGTTTTGACATCCTTCAAATTTGTAAATTTTGGAATTTCTTTCGGCAGTGCATGTTTTTACAACCAAAGCATTTTTTAACAGAATTTTGACGAAAATATTTGCCGAAGTTTCTTTATCAGTGACCTAAAGAGGCAGCCTCGTTGAAGTGTTACTACTTTCGAGCGTATTTCTATGTTTCGAGGAGAAGAGGTATATGGTTTTGGACCCTTTCTGCCTTTTATATACGGTAAACGTTCCCTTCGACATAATTTCTGGTGATTACTAAATTTATTATAACAGCTGATATGTAGCTTCCAGTACGTCTTTAAGTTTATCACAGCAACAGCACACAGTGTGTTTTACCTGTCATATAAAACAGCACACAGCTTTTCCAGTGTGTTTTAATTTTTAAAATTGTAGTGTATTCGTTTTGTTTTCGTTTCGTTCTATTAACAATAATGACCTTCTCGTTGATAACCGGATATTTAAAAAACAAAGAAAAAAAAAAGATAACCCCATCCTATCCCTTCCAAACAAATTCACCATAACAATGGTTCTTATTTTCTTATAATTCATAACATATTATGAAGTTTTGATGGTGTTAAAATTTATAATTTACCACCAAGAATAAGGACAGAATGATGTTTCTTTGAAATAAGAAAAACATTTTTCAATGACTCTCTTGGGAAAAACTATTTTCCTATTAAAAAACGTGTTGAAAAGATGACAGTCGATAGATTTTACCACCAACCTTTCCGCATGATGACTGCGCATAATCGTCGTGGTCGAATTAAATTACATGCTTATTTATATAACAACAATTTTATAAGAACATGAGTCTTGGATTTGGCCAAAAAAATTAGAATAAAATAAGATCAAGCTGAGATTCAAATCATTGTTTCAAAAATTAAGAACAACATGAGCCTGAATTTTCTTGTAAAATAAGAACCATTCAGGATGTGAATACTTTTGCAATTCTTTCTTAAGCTACCGTAACGATAAAGTATAATTGTTTTCACTAGTGATTGTTTGTCACCTACAATAAATGTGCGAAATATATTATTGATGGCACGACTTGCAGCCTGCTTTTAGAACATAATTGTAGGTAAGTCAAACAAGGAACTTTCTTGTGTAAACGAGGACATCATTGCGTAAATAAGAACAAAATGAGGCTGAAAGATAAAATAAGAAAAAATAATTAGCCTCAATTCAGAGATTTTACTGGTTCTTTATAAAGAAAAAGCGTGTAATTTTATAAGAACTTACCAAATCGGAAATTTGAAACTGAAAACACAGAAAAAACAAACGTTATTTTGGTTTTCAAATTTGTTTGCTTTTACTTTGACATCGGAACATGTTCTATATATAATCCTATTTTAAAATGTCGATAAACTTTCACACATAGAGATTTTGGAACAATTTCACAAGTAAAACTTTCGCGAAAATGCCAAAAAAGTGTGAATTCGCGAAAATTTTTCCGATTAAAGTATTGCTGATGTGTTGATGGCTGTGTATAAACAGGAGGAGTTATATCCTCTAGATATAAATATTCACTATTTTGATGATAACGCTAATTTTGCAAGTATAAAACCCAGTGGGCAAATTCTTCAAAAAGTCTATGAGGAGGAGTGTTTTCTATAGGAATGACAAACTGTCATGCTGTTTTTATAAAAACACTCCGACACAGAGACTATTTGAAGATTTTGGTCACTTGGTTTTATACTTGCAAAATGGGAATTTCTATACAGCATTTAAATTTGTAGCCTGCATAATTATAAGCAATTATAAGTTTTGGCAAGGAAAGGTTTTTAAGAGCCATTGGAAATTTCATATTTTGGGGGTAATTGAAATAGGCAAAAAGGCTCTTGCTACCTGAATATTTACGTATTTACGTAATGTAAATAATTTACAATCTTGATTATATTTTTAAATACAATTATTATTTACTAAAAGAAAATTTCACAATAATAATAACCCTTTTAATTTATTTACCCCATTCCCCGTTTTTATGACCGGATTTAGGCACATTAGGCCTTACTAACGGGACCATTTTCAGCATTTGGGAAAGTACAAAATCATTGTAGGTGTAACATTTTTTCTTAGGGATTCCAACTCAAATAGTCTTGAATGAACAAATGCTCATTTTCTGTGGAGTGATACTGACCTTTTTCTATACAGTCCAGGAACTTCAAGTCCATTTCCTCTCTCAAGTTTCTCCTTTTACCAAATCGGGGAATTGTTTTAGCCCATGCATCACTCTTTGAAAATTACCCAAATAATTAAAAAAAATAAAAAAATTTGCTTTTAAGGCAATGGGCTTAAAAACGGGGGAATGGGGTACATGCAAATTTTCTTCACTGATTGTGTGGAAGTGGGCAACTAATTTGATGTTGACATATATACAACAAAAAAGAAAACAAAATATACTTTTTATAATTGAGGCAGTAGAAAGTAGTAAAGAGACTTTAAGAATTTTTTGCTCTCCATAAGGCATGCATTTTTTTATGATAACATTCCAAGTGAAACTCTCTTTTTCCATCTACAATCCAATTTCCACTGAATTCGCCATTAGGTTTTTCAATAATAACATTGCAACAATAAGTGCATCTTGGACCGGCATATTTTTCATAACATTCAACGTGGTAGTCTTTATTTTTGTATTTCAAGTACAGTCCTGACAATTCATGATCTTTATCTGGTTGGGCCAATGGAAAACAACAATGTGAACACTTTGGGCCAAACTTTTTGCTGAAACATCCATGATGATAGTGCTATAAATAAATAAATAAATAAATAAATAAATAATTTTTTATTTCAATCATTTTATATCTAGGCAAAATGAAGTTAGTTAGAACTGTTGTGGGATACATAAGCGTTCTCAAGAGCCTCAACGACATGTTGACACAAATTTCTTTCCAGGTATGTATATAAATAAAGTTTGTAGCAAAGCTAAATAACAAAAATTAAAACTAACTTTTCCTTTTTGTTGTACAATATTGTTGAGTATCTTATTCTCCTCGCCAAAAACATTTACACTGAGAAGCGAAAAGCAAACAGGACATCTCTCATCAGCTTTCCAAGTGGCATCGGAAACGCCTGAGATATTATCATTCGTTATTAAATGAATAACTTCTTCTTCTTTCTCCCACTCCTGGATTTTGGTGGTTTTCTCAATTTTCTCATATGGTGGAGGCAATCCGACAATGTTGTTATCCAGAAATTCATTGTCTCTCATGAAAGGAAGCAAAGAAGGTGCAGTAGGATTATCGTGAAATTCTGGTGTCTTTTGATGGATGATTCCTGATAAGAACTTTGGCATGAAATTATGTTTTGTTTGAGTGTGTGAGGCAGCAGGTTTGGTAGTAGTTTCTCCTGCAACTGTCGCTGTTCTTATCGTTGTTTGATTCGCTGAATATGGCGGAGGCTTGTAATGTCCACTCAATAGCTTTTCAATAGCTTGATCAATATCACCGTTTGCATCTTTTAATGCCATTTGTGATTCTATTGTTTCAAAACCCATTTCTATCGTAAGTTTATTCATATTGGTGCTAAAAACACTTTCATTTTCTATGTCATAAGACATGTGAGCAGCCATCTTCTTTTCCAACCCAAAACAATTACACGCGTATTCTTCAACATCCCGCGTTTTTAAAAGATTATTGGATCATTATGTTTTACATCTCTCCTTCTTTACAATATTATTAGTCATAAGGCTTATACACTTTTAACTATTGTGTAGGAGAGCAATCGGAAGCTACCTGTTCTACACGTGGTGATTGGAAATGTGATAAACGTGCTGTGAGAACGAAATCACACAAAAACATAATAAAATTTACTTTACAAAAAACAAATAAAATATGTATAGAACGTTTAGACTGCCTGGGCTTTCTTTCATTGGTGCTGGAAAATTAGCTGAAGCACTAACGAAAGGCTTCATATCAGCTGGAACAGTACAAATTCACGAGATTTCTGCAAGTGCTCCTTCTGATAAAGATATATATTGGGCGAAAAAGTTGGGATGTAAAGTAACTACTGACAATATTAAAATAATACAAGAAAATAAAGTTGTTATCCTTGCAGTAAAGCCACAGATTCTACCAAATGTTTTAAAAGAGATAGCTGGTGATGTTACACCGGATCATTTGTTGTTGTCGTTTGCTGCAGGTAACAAAACTTAATGTTTTTTCTACTTACTGATTTTGATTAATTAATATTCGAAGAAGAAGATCAGTTATCCGGGGGTTGTCTTCTGCCGTTATAAAATCAGTTTTTTTTTAATAAAATATTCTTCAATGAAAAAGAAAAATATATATATATTTTTTACAATAAAAGGTCGTATTATACACCACACAATCAATTTAAAATGTTTTGCTGATGAGATTGTCAAAATAGCGATCTCTGAAATTGAATAGAAAACCATAAGGCAGTCTTTTTAAATAATAAAAAATTTTAAACATTAAAATTGATGTTAAGAATTTAAAACAGGATCAAAAGTTATCAACTTAATGACAATTTTTATGGATCGTGTATTAAGGCCTAATTATATGAAATTTTTTTTTGTTGAGAAAATGAGTCCCCTGTTTTCATTACATCCCTGTTTTTCTGCTGTCTTTTTGTAATGTTCATAGGTTTTTCTACTGTCATTGTCCTATTTAAATCAGTAAACACCATCAATTTATCTTACGTATTTGTTCATGATGGTGAATTTATGTGTATTGGGACCCGCTGTGTAACGGTGTGATAAATAATGCTCGTGTAAACAGAACCTTAAGCTAAAATGCGTCAAACTATTTCTATTTACATAGACAAAAAGATAGAAAATTGTAAGATTGTGTTGTAGGTAAACCGCAACATTAGAAAGGAAAATTGCATTTCATTTTTATTTATTTATTTTATATTATTTGCACTTTTGTATTTTATCAAAATGACTCACGAAAAACAGAAGCAATAGGTGCGCATGTTTACTGTTGATACGAGTAGTGGATATGACTACTAGATAAAGAAACAGTATCAAAATGACGGGCTATTCAGGACAATATACATAGGCGTATTCAGGGTCAGTCAAAAAAAGTGGATGAGTCCAACATTATGATATTTCTTTTCAGTCTTAAGTGTCGATTAGGTTACTTGAACGTTTTCCTTTCTACTTAAAATGACTAAACTCTCCTCCACAAATTTTGACTGACCTCTAGCTACGCCTCTGATATATACATTGCATGTTAACACATATAAAGAAATGTTGTCAAAAACGTTTGCAAATTGGTTGAACTGTTACAACACTATGATATTCCAAGTCAACATTTTTTACTCCCCCACATCGTGATTACGTTAGAAAAAACAGGTGAGCAGAGGCGGATCTAGAGGGTATGTCGAAATATGTGGAGGAGAATGTTAGCTATTAAACCATGAAAGAAAAACGTCCAAGTAATCCCATTATTATTAGGTTTATATGTTCCTCCACAATTCTTGACATACCCTAGATCCGCCGCTGGTGAGTCAAATTTTACCAACATATCGCGCAGACGTTTGGTCAACTTAGCTCATATTATTCCGGCTATAAAGAGATTCGATCTGAACCAATTTGCGGTGAGAATTTCAATCAAATTTTGAGCTGTAAAACTAATTAGATGTTAAATTCCAACGCGATAGTTTTCTTTTCGAGGCTTTCACCACAGACACCACAAACACACTATGTTAAAATCTGTTTAAACAAGTGTCTATTAAAAGCCGAGAAATAAGGTGCGGAGTCCCGTTGTCATGGGGAATTAGGGTACAGGGAATTAAGACTCGGTAGTCATAAATTCCTAGGGATTTTTTACTTGGGTGAGTCTGTATACACTAGTGAATTAGGAATGCGTTAGTGAATTTGAACCTCTTTGATGGCTCTTATCTGATCTGCTTCCATTTGAAAATGCCTTTCTAGTTATCAATAAAAATATAAATTGATAGTTGAAAAATTGTTGTTGGAGCCTCTGTCTCCTCCAGAAATTTCGGCCCTGATATTACGTGGAGATATCTTATAAAGTTTTATGCATCATTAAAATCAGGTATTATTCTTGGGAATTTCATGGTGAGGTATTTGCTCCTATCAACAGAAAAGAATTCATTTAGAATATAAAAATCATGATTTCATGAACAGCTCCAATTTAGGGAATTAACATTTGCGAATGACCCCCTAGTTTTGTTCTACCATTTTGGATTTTCCGAAAGACTTTAAAGGAGAATACACCTTTCCCGAGTTTCTGTTTATATCGTTATAAGTTACGGGACGATTATTTTTGTTGAAAGGCCTGTATGAATATATCATTGTTAGTGGATTTTATTGCATAAATTACCTCAATCGTCAAAAACAGCACACTGAATGAAATTAAAATGACCATATATAATAAATTTTTAACGCTACTTTGTGATTCAAAAGCTCGAGTTTCAAACGCTACAAGGGGGTATGATAAAAGGGTAGTTTCCGATGCTTGGAGAGCAAATGTATCAGGTATAGAACCAGGATTACTCTTTTCATCTTCTGCATATTTTAATGCAAATATTTTAGAGTGTTTCTGTTGTTTTTTTCTGCAGAGAAGACCCAAATGAAAACAGGTGCCTATACTTCTTGTGTGGATGGAGTAGCTTTATGTTGACTAAAAATAACTAATCTGCAACTGATAACCCGAGGGAGAACAGCAAGGGAGAACAGCGACGGCGAAGGAAGGAATTTATATACTTGAAATAATATTACGGAAATATTGTAATCAACAAAAAAGATTAGCCAAAAAGATTATTCTATGCGATTAACAAGACGTACCCTAAATCCGTACCAATCTTAGTGAGAATAATCATTACACACCTCATTAAGTTATTGAATGATGGTAAACCTGCTCCAATGTTTGTGTTTGTGTTTTCTCAAACTGATAGCTTCAGTCGTTCCGAAGTAAGTTGGGCGGCTGTGACGTCACAAATTCATAATTTCTGAAACTTTTGATATAAGGGATAAAATTACTTCAAATTTTGTATAAAGATGTATTTTTTTTAAATAAATCAATATAAGCAAAAAAAAAAATAAAAAAAATTAGGTGGTCAATTTGACGTTAATTCTCCTTTAAACAAACTACTAGACATTGGGAAAACTTTTCGATCCACAAGAAATCATGACCATACAAAAGTTTTATGAGATATATTTATTTTAAGATTTTTTACGGGATCAAACATTTGCGATTGTGGGGAATCGCGAAAATTTCTTCCTTTTACGCCTTTCATCCACGTCCTTTATCTGGCTTTAACTTGAAATGTTTCAATAATCAGAAATCGTTTTAAATTACAGCATTTAAGGTAAGAGTTGTTTATGAATATAGGAACGACTTTAGATACTGTGAGTACATGTGGGAAACCCCCTTTACTGAGGTATTAACTGACATCACGTTGATTCTTTTAGTCATAACAAACAGAAAAACCTTTAGAGTGGAATGATAATGGTATCAGTATCATGTTATTGTTAAATTGTTGTTTTTAGGTATAACTTTACACACTATGCAAGATGTTCTTCCTCCAAAATCAAGAATAGCTCGATTGATGACGAACACACCCGTACTATTCCGTGAGGGCGTCTCGTCTTTTTCATTGGGAAAAAATTGTACAGAAGACGACCGTGAATTGATAAGAGAATTAATGAATTCAGTTGGATATTGTACTGAGTTAAAAGAGGACTTGCTGAACACTGTAACAGGATTTGCAGGAGGTGGCCCTGCATACACCTACAGTTTCATCGACGCGATTGCTGACGGTGCAGTTTTGGGTGGAATGGATCGTGATGTCGCTCTTAAGATGGCGGCTAAAACTGTTTTGGGTGCAGCAAGAATGGTTGAAGAAACCAAAAAACACCCTGGTGAATTGAAAGATGCTGTATGCTCTGGAGGTGGCAGCACTATTAGCGGAATTCGTGTAATGGAGAGAGGTGGTATGCGTGGTTGTGTAATTGACGCTATCAAAGCAGCCAGTGATCGTTCTAGGGAACTTGGAAAAAATTTGAATGAAACATTTAATGGTAATGGTAAAGAATGAAGATATTTGAAAAGATAATATCAAGCGGATTCCGATTTTAATGTTGTTTTTGTATAAATGATATGTCTTAACATATATCATCATTATAGGTGTTTCATAGTTAACCGGTAAAAATTGTGAATAAGCAGAATCGTTAGTCAAATCTGCGTTTCCATGTGGTGTTACACACGTTTTTCACATTGACATTTGTGAGACGGGAAATTTAGTCATACTACTGTACTCATCATTACAAATGTGTATTTTGTAACACTGGATAAGACAGTGGGCTTGTAATATATCCGCATAGTTCCACTGTACCGAAGACAGAAGAAATAATATATGATCAGGGTTGTCACAATCAGGGACAAAAGTGTCTTTTGCACCTTAGGGATTTTTTTTGAAAGTCAGGGAGAAGCTGTTATTTTGGAATATCTTCAACCTAATGTTGTTTTTAAATGGTATTGTGTTCCTTGTAACGATTCGCTTCCTCTAACTTGCCTTATAAGGTTTTTGAAGATTTTAACCTCTCCTTTTATATGAATTTGCAATTTGCACAATGTAACTTTGAAAGTAAGGTCTATTTTCCATTTCATCATCATAGCAATTTTTTTGCAAACAACAGTGTACTCTCGATATTACCAACCTCCGGCGTAACAACAGTGTACTCTCGATATTACCAACCTCCGACGTAACGAACCAGGTTCTCTTCAAATCTTCAAATCTCTCGATATATAGAACTTTCCCTTCAGCGTTTGTTCTATCGAGAGTTCACCTGTAGTTTTTTAATATGAGGGGGAAACATACATTTTTCAGTGAGGTCAGGGAAATTTGCTTTAAACTTTCTGTGACAACCCTGTGATTGGCATGAGCTGAAATTTATGTTTGTTTATTACTAAAGGTACATGTTGGGTGATTAATTCTCTAGAAAAATTAAGTGTCTTTTTTATTGGTTTCCAGATTAAAGCAGAACCAAATTTTGATGCAAATGTTCCAAAA
The DNA here is from genome assembly GCA_039566895.2 of Turritopsis rubra. Classification (NCBI taxonomy): domain Eukaryota; kingdom Metazoa; phylum Cnidaria; class Hydrozoa; order Anthoathecata; family Oceaniidae; genus Turritopsis; species Turritopsis rubra. The sequence continues at coordinate 2,827,460 of CM077625.1, read as the reverse complement.
CGTTTGCCGCAATCTTGAAAATAATGCTTTAACATGAAGGATTGATTTTTTGATTTTGAAATTGCGCGCAAGTTCTGAGTTTTTCAGATAACGTTTCTAAACGTGAAAAAGGCATATACTTATTTCAAAACAGCTTTGATTCATTAATTTGTAAGTATTCTTAGTGTTTTACTACAGTTTCTAATACATTATACAACTTAAGTTTTTTTAACGTTGTAATGAAGAAGTGGATAAAGCTAGATGTTTAAGAGTCCTGGATATAAAAAGTGAAAGTATTCATTTCTATTCCATATTTATTCTATATTTGAATACAAAGCCATTCTTAATTTAATTAATATATATATATGACACTTTTATTTCGAAAATATATAAAAAGCTTCTGCTTTTTTATATATTTTCGAAATAAAGGTGTCATATATATTTTATTCTGTATTTATTTTACATATATGGAAAACTGCAGCTTAACAATTCCTGGCAACATTATTTCAGAAACATAACTTATCTATCGATGGTTTATTTCAAGTTAGTGCTGACCTTCAAGCTGTAACACTCTTGTATTTATATTATTCGTTTGGATATTATATTTACAGAACCTTTGTTGGTTGTGTGTACAAGCATCAGGCGTCTTTCATCAAAACCACCTTTTTTCCTGGTATTTTTTGTTTGTTTAGGTTTCACTCAATCATTAGTACATTACCAAATTTTAGAATATTGGCTTTACGGGGATGGCAGGACCAGGATAAAACCTGTTGCTAAGAGCGTTGATAGGAACAAAAACTCTTTTGTCAGATACTTAAAATGGTCATACATTATGGTCGTCAAGAGAGAGAATGTTATTGGACCGATTTTTATATGCATGATATACATCGTATACATTTTATATTATATACATATATATTTTACGAAAAATGAAGAAGAAGAAAAAATATACGAACAAGGGTAAATTTGTTGAAATTCATCAAGACAGCTTTGAGAAATTTTAAAATATATGCCAAGGGCACAAACTTTTGAGACAGACTTAAAAGGCATACTGAATTACCCAGGGTATCACGCATTTTGAGTTCGAACACTCGGGGCAAGTCTCAGCGTGCTTCGTGCTCATGAATTATGCGGACTAGTAAATAATCTTTTTTTTATTTTGAACTTATAATTATTTTTATTAATCGCGCCTTTCATTAATTTGTTGACCGTGGAAAGTTAGCTTGTCTGTATTATTTCAACAATTCCTGATCGTTTTCAAATCAAAACAACATGGAGAGAAATTAAAAGGAGAATCCATTCAATTTTTATGCTAAATGGTAAGCCATAACAGTCACTATTGTATATAAGCGTTATTGTGCTGTTTTAGAAGAAAATTTACATCTAAATACTAAATTTTTGTGATGCCCACGAAATTAAAAATAGACCCTGGGTAGTTCGGTATGCCTTTAACTATTAACAACAAACTGTCGGAAAGTTTGCGAAAGTCTATTTCAACCATTTTCTTTAAAAACTTTTCTATCTTCGAAGTTTGTTTTTACATAACTAAAATTATGAAACACAATATTTTAAATGTTTCTAACAGAAATATGAAACTTCTATGATATGACCTTCATTTGTTTCAAGTGAAGCATCAACTAACTCAGCTGCCATTACAACGTATAATTGAAGAAGTTCAAGGGTGATATAAGTAACAAAGGAACTTCATCGGGGTTATTTAGTTATTGTAAGTGAACTTTTCTATTTTCTATAAAAACAGTGTAAACCGAAGCTAATATTGTTTTGTTCTTAAGGCTGATCAAATGTACAAAGTTTCATTGACGTGGCATTCCCATTTTTCTGATTTTAAATTTCTGGTCTGTAAAATGTACAATTGTCCGAAAACATCGGACAGCATGCTCATTTTTTTCCTACTTTTCAAAATGTATAACACTTTTCAAAATGTATAACACTTCCTGCAAACAAAAAAAACCACACTTGCAACAGTTGTCCAACCGTAATGAAAATAGTTTCTTCGTTCAAAATTTCCATTTTTTTGTGAATCATTACTGACTACTTGAGGTGCAACGTTAAGTTTGTTGAAACCTAAGAGAATCTTAAACTTAGAATGGATTTGAAATGACAAAATCGTGTTGTTTAATGATAAAAAAAAGAAGGGAGTTGACTTTATAAAACAGACGAGGTGTCCAAGTACCTTAATATTTTGTGGTTTCCTGGTTGTAAGTCTGCGGGCATTTCTGTATAATAGCTATAGTACGTGTAGTGTCTAGCTTTTCCAACTCAATGCCATAACTTCTTGGGCGGAAAGTTTTTAAAGTACATGCATATTTATGAATACACAATTTCATAGTAGTTTATGGAAAGACAATTCTGCTGTCTAAATCTATAGCTTTCTTTGTTTGTTTTGACGCTTTGGGTCCCACTTAATATGGCAGCCATTTTGTCTTCAAATTTAATCCCGAAATGATAAGTTGCGCGATCCAGCGTTTGTTTTTTTAGATCAGTGAATGTCAGTCTCGATTTGTTTTACTTGAAGAAAATCAATGTTTAAAAACACCGTTTCGCACTGTTCCGTTTTGTGAAATTAAACTCGTTAGTGTTTGTTTTACTACAAACGTTCCACAGCGTAGTAACAATACTCTTTACTAGAAAAACGTTCTGGTATCTTTTTACATGCATGAATTTCATGTTTAGGCATCAACCTCGAACCCAGGGCCTCTTCTCTCTCTTACATTCGTATTGGACATTTACGGAGACAGAAAGAAAGTCCTGGCACTTGCTGGCCAGTTTCGAAATCTGATTCTTTCTAAAAATTACATATCTAGAGGGTCGCTACTATCTGACGAGTTGAAGCGAGTTTCAAAATAAAGAGTTTGCCAAGCAACGTAAAAACAAAAAAACAACGTTTATTTAATACCTATCATCAAAAATAAAAAAACGGCTAAAACTAAGAGGTCGTTTACATGAGACCCGAAGTGAACTCAAACCTGTTTGAGATTTCAAACCGCTTTGAAAAATTGAGCTATTTACATGAAACATTTCACTTCGGGTAACCCATTTTTGCTGAATCAGCGGATTATTTCTAATAAAGTTTGAACATAATGGCGGAAAATCCTTTCAGATTGAGACATCTCAAACTAGCCAAAATCATAAGAGTTGCGCATGTGCATGAAAACAATTGCACATGTGACGTATAGAAAAAACAGACCGCTAAATCGATAAACAGACTTTCATTTCCGGGAGCAGTGTTTACATGGAAATTTCAAACCGGTTTAAGGTCAAATTGACCGAAGTGAAACTACACCCGAAGTGAGTTTTACTTCGCCCGAAGTCGTGTAAACAGTAATAAGAATTGCATCATGCATCGAAGTGAAGTTTTTCATTTCAAACCGGTTTGAGTTCTCTTCGGGTTTCATCTAAACGGCCTCTAACTCGGGTTTAAATTTAGTCCAGGAAAAATAAGTCGGGGGAAAGTCACTTTTTTCATTTAAGTCACTTTTCTCCCACCAATTTCAACCAGTCGCTACATGCAATAACGCGAACTGTGTGGATCATGCCTATTATTGTGGCATATGGCATTTTCGGTTTTCTAAAAATAGCACTATGTCATCCCTGATGATAGCTTCTTGATTTAAAAATAGTTATACTTGTTTGAATAGTTATTCCTTTTTATTGGTCAGCGCGGAAAGCAGCTGGGGTTTTTTTTCATGAACATTCGTAAGTACGTCCGTACGTAGTTCCAAGATTTTTGTTCACAGTTGTAGGCTGATTCCGCAAAACATTGGAATAGAGGCTGCTCACAAATCGTGGTTAATGTATGAATGGCTCACTACAAGTTATTTGTGACATTGATCCCACTTTCGATTTATTCCCCCTCCCCTTTCGGCCTGTACTGTATATACCAAATAACGTAGTAAGAAAATTTCACTGAAATAATAAAATGGATTTCAGGTGTTCTCAAAATTAAATTCTTGTGAAAAATCAGATTTTACTGTATTCATTTGAAGGAATACTTTTTTCCTTAACCTTTCAACGTATGCAAAATATGAAGACTAATTATTTGCGAAATTCACTTAATTAAAGTCCTGGGGACAGTGCGTTTATCTCAATTCATGAAATTAATTTGCACGAAAACTACTACTATGGATCAGAAACTTTCGGGCATCGAAAGAAAATAACGAATAAATTTATAGTAATTTATGGAACTTAACAACCTTGTACCCAACACTTTCTTTAGTTTTAAGACATCGCATATCAAAACAGACACGAGACCTCAAAAATTAGGATGTTAATCCAAAGTTTCTTTGTAAATATCAACTTTCGCAAAGTTTTTTTGAAAATCAGTTTATGGTATGCACTTTCTGATCCTAAAATACGGTTAGAGACTTTTTTTGGCTTAGTTCCAGTTGACTGCTGGAACTATTGACCTGTTTCATAAGTCTGTAATGGTTCCAAAGAATGATTCATTATGACTCATTTTTAGGGCAAGATAGGGCAAGATAATCGTTCCAGGAGTGAACTGCAACTAATCCGAATATATCTACGACACTTCCTTTTGAGCTAAAATTTGTGAATTTTTGCCCATTAACTATTGGGATTAATACGGCTGAATATCGACGTCGATAAAACAACCTCAAAACAAAGTTCTTCCGACGTCACATCTACGTCGTCTCAACGTTGAACGACAACATCAGTGACATTGAATTAATGTTAAATTTTAGTTGAAAGTTATACAATCGATGACAATATTAACCAGGCTGAATTACAACGTCGATAGAACAACTTCAAGACAATGTTTTTCCGTCGTCGTTGTAATGTCCAAAAACACACACGTGTTTATAAGTTAAGTATCTGAACAGATATAACTACTACTTAAATTATAACAGGTCACAACACTGTCAGTTGGAAAATCTCTTGGTTTAAATCAATTGTAAAAAACTAGAGTTTGTTCCAAGAAAACATTCAATGCATCTATAGTTCGGGGTTAATAAAATTCACCAAAAAAATTTGTCAATTTGTTCCATTTGTATATCATATATCCACCATAATTTCTTACATCACGTTGCAAATTCATCATTTCTATAAGCTTTTTAAATTGTCGGAAGTTCCAATTAACCATCCTTAGGCACAAAATTATGTAAGGTCCAAGTAAAAAATCGTTCTGGTTTGATAAAACTAATGGCATGCTATCCTCTTGTTTGAGGCGGATAATCTTCGAGTTACGATTTCGCGTTAAAAACATCGAGTTAGCAGTTATGACGTCATATCTTCCAGTTATGACGTCACATCTTCCAGTTATGATGTCCCAATTGCCATTTTACTGTTTTGCTAACTTGAAGTAGGAGAAACGTAAATTCATTTTTGAGTTACTAACTCGAGATGGGAGAAACATAAAATCGAAGAGGTTAGAAGAGTTAGTAACTCGAGATTCGGAAAGCATAAATTATTTTTCACTTTACAAAGTAAATGTGTGCCAAATAAGTAAGTAATACGTAAGGGAAGGTGTTTCCCTCCAATATGATGATTGGAGGGAAAAATAAGACAAACGTCGTAGAAAACTGTTTGCAAAAGTTTGTCTCACACTACAAATTATTTTTTTCTATTTCTATAATACACTTGGTTGTTGTGATTTATTTCTTTTATCTGATATGGAAAAAAAATAAAAGTTTCGCTTATCGTAAGTAACATATCAAAGAAATTTTATTTTAAAACCCCTGTCGCCTTCAATCAATGCAATGGTTTTTGACGTTTTCACAAATAGTTCGATTACACCACACATTCCTGCTTTTTGACTAACTAAATGGAAGAAAATCATTTCGGAGAACAGGCGGCATATAAATTTCATGGACAAAGAAAAAGAAATACACATGTGTCTGGACAGGGGTCACACATTCTATTTTTATAATAAACTCAACTGTGTAGCTTCCTGAATTTATCTATATACACTATTGTATATCTAAAATTTGAAATTAAGCGAACATATGATGATAATATTCTTGTGTTGAACTATTATAATGACGTTTTCTTGTAAAATGTTTTCTTAAGAACAAACATTCCTAAGCCTCGAATGTTCTCAGCATGTTCTTAACTTTTAGACCTTCGAAGCCTTATATTCTTATATCCTTTGTTCTTATAAAAATGTGTATGTAGAGGAGAAGCAGTTCTCAAAAGAGTTAAAAAATGGCGATGTTTTTATCATCTCGAGTTGGTAACTCGAAATGAATATACGTATTTTCCAATTTCTCGAAAGTGAATTTATGTTTTTCCTACTAAAATAGTGAAATGACAATTGTGACGTCATAACTCGAAGTTGTGACGTCATACCTGATAACTGGAAGTTTTAAACACGAAGTGATAACTCGAAGATTATTTGCCTCCTCAGCTGAAGATCTGTAACTTTCATCTCATCACAGTTGAGTGATATTTGAACATACATAAATATACTTTATAGGACACGATAATCAAAAAACACAATTTGTAACGTTAAGATAAATTTCATAAATTCAGAGAAAATTTATTTATTTATTTATTTATTTATTTATTTATTTATTTATTTATTTATTTATTTATTTATTTATTTATTTATTTATTTATTTATTTATTTATTTATTTATTTATTTATTTATTTTTTATTTTTTATTTTTTTTAAACAACATTAATAATTGGTTGATAAAGTGGGAAAACTGGGCAGAAAATGTGCAGTTACTGATAACCACGTCTTAAAATAATCTAAAATCAGTCGTTAAAATCGATGCCATTATTAAGACGTCTAAACTACCGTCGAAAATACACTGACAGAAACAACGACATTCGTTTAGAAACTTTAGTTAAGAAACATTGATGGAAAAACGATGTTACGATAAGAATGAACGTCAAACTAAAGTCTGACATAAATGGGTCGGATAATGAGTTGGCAAAAACGTCGTTACATCAACGCAGAAAAAAAAAGCACGTTAAAACACACGTTAATAAAATATTCACAAAAACAACGTTGTCATTTTGACGTTGAAACTGCGTTGAAAATGAATTGATGGAAACAACGTCACTACTACAATGTAGAAAAAGCGTCGAAATTCTGACGATGAAACAACGTTGATATTGAGACGACGAACAAAGGTTGAAAATAGATGGACAAGAACAACGTTGTCAATGTAACGTTAAACTTCGTTTAAAATGTGTTGATGGAGAAGATGTCGTTACTGCAACGTGGAAAAGGCGTAGAAATACAGTCTATAGAAACAACATTGTGAACATTGTGAATTGTGAATTAGACGTCGAACCACTTTCGGAATTTGGTATTTTGACGCCGTGACCTATTTTCAACTATATATTGACGTTGATTCCACGTTGTGTGCCGGCTGGGTAATCAACCATACGATTACCACAAAAATAAGAAAATTTTCGTGGGAGTTACATTTCCGCGGTTGCTTTAAGGTCGATAAATAAACCCAAATAAATTGTCACAATTGTTTGTGCTTTTTTGATGCAATTGTTATTACTAGCTCTTGCTACCCCTCTGTCCGCCACAAGCGTTCCAAAAGCAAATGAGCATAAGTATAAGGAGGCTTTCTATGCGTGTTGATCGGCGCCCTTTACGTTGGGGCGTCTTTTGGGCGCAAAACGTTGCACCAAATCTGTTTTTCGTTTCGGAAGTCATGGACGGGCTTAAAAACCCGCAAAGCTCTCGAAATTTCTGTAATTTTTTTTTAAACTTAAATTTCTCAGACGTTGTATTTCGGAATCTCTGACCAAGATATCTCAAGACCGATTGATGGAATTTAGTTGCTGCATAAATGTTATTAGCAGTTGCTGCTATGCGATGAGTGGAACGACTCTGCTAGTCTCGATTATCCAGTCGCACGGCGGGTCGTCAAATCTGCCCAAAATTGACCAATTTTAACAAATTCTAAATTTAATAGTCGTAATTTTCTTAAAATGGATTTTTGCGCAAATTATCGCCACTCGTTTCACGCCCCGGCCTCTTATTTACGTCCGACACAACGCTCTTTAAACAACGCCTCTCTTCCAGAAAATGGACAGCGCGAGAACGACTTTTTGCTAAGAAAGTTTTGGAGCACATTATTCATTCATAAGATGCCGAAAACATTTCACCAAGTATGATCGCAATTTGTTACGTCATGAGATGCCGAAAACAATTATTTTTCATCAAGTGTGATCAAAATTTGTTACGTCGTACCAATGAAATGCAAAATGCATTTGTGGCAACGTATTAAAGATCGACTTGAAAGAAACCTTTAAGACATCTTCGAGAAGAGGTCTTTTAAAATACGTCTATAAGATGCATTGAAAAGACGCTGCAAAAACGGAAAAATCAGCGCTCTTTTAGACATCTTTTAGACCTCTATTTTACCATCGTCTTTTTGCCGGCTGGGTTTTCAGCATCTGTTACATAATTAATGATTCCAAGTCATGACAGTTTCCCCAAAAAGTGGTATTGTTTTGAATGTTCGTACAGAAAAGATTCTTTGTTTGAGTTTGAAGGATATTAGTATTAAGGAACGCAGTGTTCCTCGACTGACTGAAAAAATAAACGGACGTATCATTGATGAAGTGTCCTTATGCTCAACACTTGATTGGTTACCTATTATAGAAAATCTGAAAATATCATAAGCTTCCATCAATCCAAACTCTCTTCAAGTAATAGTGGGCAGGAAACAGTGAATAGCATTTAGACGCGCTTATATCAATAAATTAAGGAAATTGGATGAAACATCTGATGTCATGGTGTTAAAAAGAAAATATATCCATCCAATTAACAGGTATCAATTTGAAAACAACAACAATACGAATTTGCTAATACAGTTAAATGACTCGATAATACAAAGTACTCTAAGGTAATCTTGATCTTACTTTGATATTAATGTAAAATTCATAAACATGATAACCAATGGAATACCCGTTGGCATGGTAACCCATTTTTTAATCTTTGAATTCTTTTTTTTGCTGACACTTGATTGAAAGAAGGATGGAAAATCCAATTTACGTTTACTTTTTCCAAGGTACGTTCTTTTGTTTGTTTGGTTTCTGATTCTTTGTTTGTGCGAATTTTTTTTCTACTCGCAAGTTGGAAAATAATTCACCTTTATTATAAAATTGTTTTCCATTTTTTTAGATAAGACAGTCGTCCTTTATTTAGTCAAATAAAATTTGTCTTTGTTTGGCAAGATTTCTGAAATGGACAGAAAAATAAAATTTGTCAGCACCACCTCTTCTACTGATTCCATCAAAAAGCGAAGCAAAATGTCCATAACGAGACTAAAAAACTATACCATGACACGTGATTCTTCTGGCAGCTTCATTTCTGAGGATACATTTGAATTTGCAGAGATACCGAAAATTCGTCGAAAAAGCACAATCGTTGCCTTGAAGGAACAATTAAGAAAAGTCGTTGCCGAAAGACTAACAATAAAGCAGATTTTCCGACAATTTGTGAATTGTTCGACATTACATGGCTTTCGATACACATGTTCTGACACTTATTTCATTCAACGCATTTTTTGGGCGCTTCTCATGATTTTGGGCGTTATATACTTCTTGGTGAAACTTAGAGAAGGTGTTTTAGAATACATCAAATATCCTTTTTCGACATTAACCACAGTCGATTACGTGGATCAACTAATTTTTCCCGCCATTAGCTTTTGTCCAGTAAACAACTTCAAACTGAAGGAAGTGAATAACAATGAATTAAAAACTTTACATTGGAATAAGAGACTTCCATTGGACAGAAACTGGTCCGATCCAGGCTACGATATCAATGGAAACAATTTTGTGTTTCTACTTAAAAATTCCGCTCTCCAGATTGAAGATATCTTAGAGGATTGTGAGTGGATAAAACGAAACAGTGATCATCCATTCATGCATCGAAATCTTTGCGGGGAGTTCAATTTCACCTCATATTTTAATAAGAACCTCCAATTATGTTTCACTGTGAATTCTGGGACAGATAACCATCCACTTTTACAAGTTGACCAATCAGGTTTGAGGTTTGGGTACGAGTTTTTGTTTGACTTGAAATTGAAAGATGTTTTGAATGTTTATGGGAATGCTGGCATTCAAGTAGTCTTGCATCATCCTTCAGAACCCCCTGTTCTAGAAGATGGCTTCTATATTGCTCCTGGCTTTAAAACGTTCGTATCGATAGATATGACGGAGGTAATGGCTCGATAAGGTTTCGTTTTAAAAACAAATTTTCTATAAATGAAATAAAATTTCAAGAAATTCTTTTACTTTTCATAAGACCCAATCTTCTTTCTTTTCTTTTAGACAAAAAATCTTCCTCCACCGTACGCTACAGAATGTGGAGAACGAAAGTTGAATTATTTCAAAAATTACTCTCAGAAAACTTGTCTACTTGAATTGCTTACAGATTATGTGTCCGAACTATGTGGCTGTAGGGAACCATATATGCCAGGTCCTTATTTTCAAGAAAAGTTTTTAAATTCCATGTGTTTTTCATTTCTTCTAACGTAAAGATATTCAATTTTAGATAATGGTTTTCCATTTTGCTCATTACAACAAACTGTCCTATGCGTGTTTTCAACAAGAGGTAACATTGTTACGATCGGTTCATTACACATTTTTCAGTCGAAGCTTGTAGTAAAACATCAGGGTTTTTCAGTTATTAGGAAACAAATTTGACTATACTGTTTGTCATTGTTTGTCTGTTACTCTTTCATTTCTTTAGAATCATTTAACGATTATGAAATGCGAAAAACATGCCCAATTGCATGTGACGTCACATCCTACAGTTTTAAACTTTCTGACGCATTGCTTATTCACGACCCTCCAAAAGGACTGGAACCTAAACTTTTGCAAAGAAAAGCATATGATAGAGGTTTAAATGAAACACATCTAATGAAGCTAGTTGTCTCGATGTCTTCAAATGAATTGACTGAATATATCGAGTAAGTTAAAAACTGTTATTTTTTTTGTTTCAAATATTCAATTCAAATATCTTCAATATTAAGCATTTGATTCTTCAGGAACAATTTGGTAAACGTAGTCTTCTTCTATCGTGAAATGAAGAAATATATGGTTGAGCAAGACCCTTCGTTTGATTTTTATCAATTTCTTGGTAAGGACATATATATGTCTATCTCTTACGTCATTACCTCGTAACATAATTATTATAAACATATCGCTGGTTTTACAGGTGACATGGGTGGAGAAATTGGTTTGATGTTAGGAGCAAGTTTGTTAACATTTGTTGAATTTATTGATTTATTTGTGTTTCTGGGTTATCACCAATTGTTACGGCTTAACAAAACATCTCAAGAGGAAGTAAATGAAGAAAGAGAAGATGAAGAAGAAGAAGAAAAAGAAGAAGATGATGAAGAAGATGAAAAACAGGAAGAAGAAAACTCATATATGTTCGTATAACAGTCATACCGAACTTTGCTTGCTTCCATCCATCTTCCGTTGTTTTATGACATGTGAAAGTTTTCATGTAGTTTATGACATGTGAAGGTTTTCATGTAGTTTATGACATGTGAAGGTTTTCATGTAGTTTATGACATGTGAAGGTTTTCATGTAGTTTGATAAATAAACTTTGTAGAGTTAACATTTATTTAAAAAAAAGTCAATAGACGAATATTTCCCCCGAAGCAAATTTTTCGCCTAAAAATCGTGATGATTCGCTCACAAAAGGCTTCTCCAAAATGTCATCAATCATATCTGAAATTATTAACAAGCTGAAATTTGTACAAGTTGTACTTAAGATGTCGTAAGCCGAAAAGCTAATTAAAAATAAATCTTGAAAACTTCTATCATTATTTGTTATTGCGAATTTTTACCAAACAAGCTACAATTTGGCACAGATATTCCTTAGGGTACAGGAAAACACAATAAAGCTCCGATGATGTCATTACTTTCATGGTCAGAACCAAAGCAGCCAAAATTTCGAGACGTCACACAAATGGATTACTGAAATTTGGACATTCACATTCTTTTTCATCTCGTCGTCTTCGTATCAAAAAGAACGGTCCTGAGTTCGAGGTTGTTAGATGGAAACCTTTTGTTGTTGTTGTTGTTATTGTTGTTGTTGTTGTTGTTGTTGTTATTGTTGTTGTTGTTGTTGTTGTTGTTTGTGCCAAATTTCAGCTTTTGATAGCATTTTCGCTCCGACAACTCAGCTATTATCTCTCATGAGAAAATCGGAACCGAGATAATCATAAGTTTTCATCAACAGATTGTTTTGAAATTATTAAACGTACAAAACAAATAACATTATTAACTGATCCAGTGCAAATATTTGATGGTTTTTACGTTTTACAGTCCTAAGCAATAAAAGCAGAAATTAAATATTTATCCATCCTTATATTTCTTTCTAGTGTGTTATCAATATGTTTAAAGTTTCAGAAAATTTTAAAATATTCATTTGAAACTCTTCTCCGGGATGCAATTGTTGGATACTGGCTCTTATTTAGATGTTGATCACCATGGTCACTCCCTCTTTGCTAGAAAAAACCCCGGACAAGCCGTCAAGTCATCATCAAACTTCTAATTCGTGTGACCATAGTTTCGTATCATGCAAATAGTGGTTTATATTTCAAAACTGCTAAATTACCGACTGAAAATTAAATCGGTAAATTAGTTTATCAAAAAAACATAAAACTTTGGCTGTATTGAGGGACGATAAAAAGGCAAGAAGCTTTGGGGACGAGGTTGGCGCATCACCTAATTAAACAAATATTTACATTCCCAGTAACTCAATATCACAGAATATAAACGTTCTGTTTATAGTCGGTTCCGTGCATTTCGACGTTGGTGTTTGTTATGTACGGTATTCTAAATTTCTTTTTTGTATCTCTGTTTTGTATCTCTGTTAAAAACTCTTAAAAAGTCAAACGGGTTTTAATTAACTAAGTCGAAAATGCAATGAAAGAGTTATATTAAATTCCCATCTTAATCTCAAAGAGCTGTTTTTAATAGACTGAGAAACAATTACTCTATGTATGATTTCATAGTAAATAGGAGGAGACGTTTCAAAATTTGGAGAGCACCTTTTCTTATGTTTGAATGACAGAAATTGTAACTTAATTTAGGTCATGGCTTCAAGGTTCTCACAACTTGCAAAGAAAGCATTGGAAGAACAAGAGTTTAAAAAGAGTGAGGATGTTCCATTGGTATCCATTCTTGGAGAAAATAATGCTGAAGGTCAGAAGATTGAAGAGAAATCTGAGGAGGAAACAGATTTAAAGAACAAGAATGGCAGGGTAGATAGGGAGGATGGAAAAAAAATTGATCTCAGTTCCATAGCTTGGCAAGTGCATTCAACGAACAAAGCAGCACAAGTCATGAAAAGGCGTGCAAATTTACGCTTAAATATTAAAGAAAGAATACGGTCGATGGTTGAGAAACGGTTAACAGTACGGCAAATCTTCAAACGATACGTGGAATCATCAACCTTGCACGGATTTCGTTACACTTGTACAAAAACATATTTAGCAAGAAGAATTATATGGGCTTGCTTGATGATAATGGGTGCAGTGTACTTCATCATAAAATTGCAGGATGGTTTGCGCCTTTTTTTTAAGTATCCATTCAGCACAAAATCAACCATGGAATACACAGATCAATTGTTTTTTCCAGCAATTAGTTTTTGTCCGATAAACCAATTTAAATACGATTACGTGAAAAACAGTTCTTTGAATCAGTTGTTGATGGACAAACGGTTACCATTATCGTCACACTGGAAATCAACAGCGTTTGATATACCAGGAGAAGAACTCTTCAAAAATCTGTATAATACCTCTTTTGCTGCACGTGATATATATCAGGCCTGTGATTGGATAAGCCAACATACCCAGAATCGTGACATACCTTTTAATTACTGTGGTTTAGAAAATTTTACTTCATACTTCAACGGAGATGGAAAACTTTGTTTCACTTTGAATTCTGGGAAGCCGGGACACAAAAAATTAAAAGTTGAACATGCAGGATTAAAGTATGGTTTTGAACTGATATTTGATTTAAGAGTAGCAGATGCAATCCAAAATCATGCCATCTCGGGATTACAAGTTATCGTGCATGACCAAGCAGATCCACCCACATTCAGCACAGGTTTTGTTTTAGCTCCTGGATTTAAAACATTCGTTCAATTAGAGGTAACAGAGGTAAGATATCTTCAATATTTTCTTGATGAATTTTATGGTTTTCATTTATAATACAGTGGAGCACCGACCACCTCTGTACAACGGCCGGTACAAAATGGTCTCGACCAGCTTTCCTGTCATGAGTGATGAAAAAAAACCTATACAGCGGCTCTTCAGTCGGTCACAACGGTCACCAATCTACTTGGAAATTGTACATATGCGTCTTAGAAATCATTATGGAAATTAGTAAAATTTTGTTCTCGTTATTCTATTTTAGATTGAAAATCTCCCCCCTCCATATTCAACCAATTGTGGTTCAATTCCTCTTCAATATTTTTCTGTATACAATCAAAAGGCATGTTTGTTAGAACTTTTGACGAATTACACAAGTGAGATTTGTAAATGCAGGGATGTGTTCATGCCAGGTTAGAATTTCTTCTCATATTTTTAAAATTTTTCCATCTGCCATTTTGGATCAACTTTCAAGATTTTTTCTTGTAGATAATGGTTTGCCATTTTGTTCTCTCAAAAAAACTAAAGATTGCATGTTACCAGCAAAAGGTATCCATTATATGTATACAAATTAAACAAGCTTTTTTGTACTTTCTTCGTGGAAGGCAAGAGATTGATAAGAGTTTATCTATATTTTAGATTCCTTTAACGAACATGAAATGCGCCTAAAATGTCCAATAGATTGTGTCCAAACAGTGTACGATCAAAAGCTGTCAGATTCACGCTTTTTACACGATCCACCGATAGGACTAGAAAAGATTTTGGTACACAGAACTCTTGCAAAAAAAAATCTCACCTACTCTCATATACTCCATCTGCAAAAGAGATATGAAGAAAAAGATCTTGATGCTTATATCGAGTGAGTAAATATCTACCTAACCAATGGAGATAACTGACGTCATTTGGGGTTCCACATTTTGACCACGGGTCATAATAGGGATATTAAGAAACTAAGAGGGGAACGAGGAAGGCGTGGGAAAAGAATGCTGATTTTACAAAATATATGAACCACAGTAATAAAATTCACGATAGTTTGAATGTTTTGGAAGACTTTCTTTTAAATGGAGTGAATATAATATATATAATATATATAATATATATATGCTATGAAATTCCTTCAAAGCAAATTATCGTAGAAATAAAATTTACGACTTCATATCACCTCTTCGTTGTCAACAGGACTTGAAAACATAGGTTTTCACGTTGTCTAAAGAACGTGAAATTCTTACTAACGAGGTAATTACGTAATAATTTTTCCCAATGGATATTTCAAAGTTACCAATTCTTTCTTACTGAATTCCGTAAGAAAAACAAAGCTTTTGCTTCATTCACGTTCCTTTCATAAGCTTTCTAATAGTTGCAGTGAAACGTTAGGAAAATCTTTGAACGACGATATCTCGTTAATGGTTGGTCGTGAACAAGCATTGTTTTGATCAGTTTTTCAAAATCTATAACGGAGCACTTTTTTTCGTTCGATATTCTTTTGCCACCCTTTGAGGAGAGGAGAACGGATAGGACGGTAGCTCAAAGAGAAATGAACTGTGAAATCTGCAAGTACATGTTTGACTTTTTGTTTTTCCAGGCAAAATATTGTGGTGGTGGTATTTTATTATGCAGAATTGTTAAAAGTTGTCACAAAGCAAGCTCCCACTTACAACTTCTATAATTTCTTAGGTATTTTTCATTTCTTTCCGCGCTTTTGTAGTATTTTCATGAAACCCTTTTTATTTAGCTTCGTATTCCTTCTTTACTATAGGAGATATGGGCGGTACGTTTGGACTTATGCTGGGCGCAAGTTTGTTGACTTTTGTCGAATTTGTGGATTTGATTATATTTTTGTTATATCATCAATTGTTAAGATTGCGAAAACAGCGAAAATCTGATAAAAATCGAAAAACCTGGAAGTAATTTGAAAAGAAATCTGCTTCTCTTCAAATCTGCAATATCAACTAGAAGTATATATAACATGGAGTTTGACTGTTTATTCCTGAGCTGACTTAAAACCTGAAGAATTAGATCATTCATTAGCTACATCATTCATTTCAGTCAAAGAAACATTAAAATCAAGCAAACATCCGATTTGCAAGACATAACATGAATTCATAGCAAATAATCAATCATGATCAGCAGTTACCATGATGTGTTGATTGTTATTTACCATCCGTTGCTACATTTGCTGTGAGAATGACTCACCATGACAGTTTTAACTTTTAATAGAACTTTTGAGATTGTTATTATATTAAATTTTCAAACAGTAGTATCCTTAAATGTGTTCGTTATTTCTTTTCATTATTAAAATATTTTTTTAATGAATTTTTGTGCAGTCTTTGTTCCATCTATCTAAGATCAAGTCTAGGAATGGGTGATTTGAATACAAAGCTATTGACATTTAGTTTATAAATTTGAAATCCAGAAAAGAAAATGTGAGGTGTGATAAAGGATTTTCTTTTCCCTTTTTCTCCTTTTTTTAGTAGTAAACGGGGTCAGTTTTTGCAGTTTGGCTCGAGCCTTTCTTTGGTTTCATTTTACCTCACTGCAATCTCCTATCGCGGTTTTACGATATCAACTTGCGATGATCATTAGATTGCAGTCAAAACTTTTGTTCTTTCTTTCTGGATCAACGAAACTGTTGTTGACGAAAATAAGAGACTTTCAAACCCAAAAAGTTGAAATCCTTTTTGTAACTTCCTTTCTGTTTGTAACTACCTTCCGTGACTAGTAAGTAACTCGTCTCGTCCTCAGGATGTTTACAAAGGCTCGATGAATAAATACTATCTCGCCTATTTTGGATGGATGACGCTCCCTACTCACTATCACTACCAAACTACCTGGGGCCTATCATTTTGAGAAGGGCTTTATGAAGCGTTTTATTCAGTACTTAATAAGGTTTCTACCTGATCAATCTTCTCCTTTGAGAGAGAATATTTTAATAATGAGATACAAAATGATTTATGGAAATCGTTGACAGGATTCTTAAATTTGTGAACAACGACCAATATTAATTATGTGAAAATATGTTTATTCCGCCACAAATAAATAAATAAATACCACTTACACAAAAATAAATTTTAAATCAACCCGGTAATGGTTTATTTCCGATTCTATATGAATGAATTCCGGATTTAATATGCTTACAGAAATAAATGTTATTGATTACTGTTTTCGGTAATTGGTTTTCAGAAAAGAATGATCAAAGAAAACGTGCCCTTCGCATCTCATTACCTTCGCAAAAATGTCGGCATGGCATCCTGCAGAAATTATTTTTCAATTCATGAAATTACTAATGAAGTGTCAGCTTCATTAATTTCATTATGGCAGCTATTAAAGAATTAATTGTTAAAAACTGAAAACTTCCTGATGTTAAATTAAGAAAATACGCACGTGTAAAGCACGCCACAAGCGATTAGATGTTAACGCTCATATTAAATTCTTTTGTTCAATTGAAAGAAATGGCAATGTTAATGAGCAGTTAGCGGAAATCAGCTTGGGCAACCAAGTCAAATACAAACAATAAAATAAGTAAGAATATTTTTTAATGTAAGTGCGTCCATGCGTCCTTAAGTATATCCGTTACCAGTCTATATTTTTGGTGTGTGAATGAGATTTCAGCAAAAGACATTTGGTAAGCAGTACAAGGCTTACGTACACTAACAAGAAAACAAATGGCACCATTTTGCAACATGGGCAAAAACTTGAATGACGTCAAAACGGAAAAAGCGTAAGTCGCCACATTTGTTTAGCATTTTTTCTTGTATCTGTTTTGCTTTTGAATTTCTAATTTTTTTTATGAATTGTTGTGAATTCTTATGTTGTTTTTTGTTTCTTTGTTTTAATAATCACAAAACCAAATTCAAATACAATTGAGCTTTTTTAGAAACTTTTCAGTTGGAGACAACTAAATGCCAAACTCTTACTCGTGACCTTACTTTCCGTATATGACCCAGATTTCATTCCTTAATAATCCGTTTTCCCGGTCTGCAGGCTATAAGCATTGAATAACACAACAAATACGCCTGTCAAAAAATTACGTCAGGTTTCGCCTCGTTTTCAAGTTGAGTAATAATCACGATTGCTTCGTTTACAAAAGGAAAAGAAACCTCAGGGAAAATTATCATAGGAATTTCTTTTATCATCCTTAAGTACGTTATAAATAATATTAATATTAAAAATAAACAATTATTGAGATTATCCTAAATTTCTTTCTCCTTCAAAGTTCCCTAATCACAATATCAATGATGCTTTTTTAAAAATCTTTGCTGATATTGTCAATTATGAATTTTTTAATGAACAAAATCGTTTTCTATTAGTTAAGCTATCTTTACTAAACTTTTTACCGCTTCCACCATTTTTTATTTCATTGGTTTGTAAGCCTTGGTAACCAAACTCATCTAGTAAAGTATTTAGAGGTATTGGTTTTCAGTTGTTTAAAGATAGCACTTTCGAAAGTGAAAGGAAAAACCTTTGCTCAATGTAAAAATAAGGGTAGTTTTTAAACGTTTGAATGTTCGATGGATCTGATATTTTAAATTTTGTCATTGAAGGGTTATATCGAAGCAAATGAAAGTTTCGTGTAAGACACTGTTAAAGAAACGATTGTTCTGAAGGTATTTGTAGTAAGCTACCTGAGATTCAAACGTTTCAAAGTTTCTTATATAAAAAACTTGTAAGAAACTGCTGATTTGAAAAAGAAAAATGAAAAAGACTTGAAACTTATACTATGCAAGGAATACCAAAACATTCAAATTTGTTGTTTTTTTCTCTTTTAGTGACTTTTCATCCATTATAAGTTTTATTGGAGGAGACTTGAGAAAAGACAAAAAACGAAAACGAGGCGTAAGTCTTCTTTTTGCCAATTTCTTGAATTCTGTCTGAAATAAATTATCTCCTACAAATAGTAACCCATAAATTGTTGAATTTAGGATGCAGAAAAGAAACGTCGAGATCGAATCAACCGATGTTTGGATCAGCTAGAAGAACTCATTCCATATGTCAGACAGAAAAAGGTAAATTCTATACAGTTCAAACTAATGCCCTAGTTCTCTCGCACTCTTTGTTATTATTATTTTTGATTTTGTTTTGTTTTGATTTTATTATTGCATTAAGGAAATTTAAAGAAATTTGAAGAATTTGTAAAATGGAACAGTAATTAATATTTTTTTCTTCCTTAAAATTGATTAAAAACAAAAAAAATTTCATAAAAAAGAAAAATGTTCGAGGTTGGTGCAATTTTGCATATAAAAAATGTTTTGTTTGTTGTAAAACTGATTCTAAAATTATTGATTTACATCATCCCAAATATTAATCCGAATTCCGGTTTGCTAGTTCATAATAGTAACAGTTTAAGATGTTATTGTTATTTATGTATCCTCTATAATTCTTATAATTACCAAAAATATTTCATGCTAATTGATATTCCGCAAGATTCTTTTGTCGGTACCGTAACAACGGAACCATTAGGTTAAACACATAATTGTGGTGAGTCAGTGGGTGAAAGGAAAATGGCTGTTTGTATACAGTTGTTAGAAACATAGAATTTTAATAATGATGTTGTTAAGCAAGCTGTTGCATATACGCACTTTGACCAATTAGTTTGTGGCTTTCTAAAGGTCCACAAGTTATTCTCATGTGCTCAGATTAGTTATTATGGCCAATAAATTGATGCTACTTGCCAAGAAATTCTCGACATGCCATGACAATACTTGATTACTTGGCGAATCCCTTTCTATGATGTATTATTCCAATTATTGCGAGAGAGAAAAAATTAACTGCAAGTCGGCAATATTCAGCAAATATTTTCAACCATTTTTCTGAAAAAGGACTTACGAAAATTCATGTTTTATTTTTCGTTCTTGTTATAGCTCTGTTCAAAAGTAGACAAAGCTGAAGTACTGGAACTAACAGTTCATTTCGTGAAAGAAGCGTTAATCGAGAAAGAGTTGTCTCTACGAAAATCTCATTTTAGATCACTTCTAGAATATGAACGTATAAAGTGGTCTGAAAAACCTCGAAACACAGAGAGATGTAATTGTGGTTGCAATGAACCTGCCAACAAAAGAAGCCATTCCACAGAACCACCTATGACGTCATATTCTCCGACATATCATCATGCATTGCAACAGTAACAAAGTTGATGCTTGACTTTTTTTTTTCTTCCATAAAAAAGAAAGAAATTATGTTGTTTGGTTGATATTCAACATTTTTAAAGAATCCGTTAATATTGGATCTTGTGCTAAATAATTTTCTCTTGACATTTTAGTCACATCTAGAATTTGTTTCAGGGGAGAGGAGATTACAAACAGAATGAAAGAAATAAAGAATTTTTGAGGGTTTCACTTTTTCATTTGAAATTCATTATATATTAATCTTTTGCGGTATTTATTTCTCATCTTTACAATAATCATTATGTTTTGACAAAAATGAAATAATTCTTACTTACTCTATATTAGAGTTGGTTTATATTTTTGTAATGTTTACCCGTTTTAATTTCGGGCAGAATTTTCTGTAATCGGATCGAGGAATTGATTTCCTTGTTCTGAAAATTGATAAAAACGATCAGTTAGAATTTAATACTATTTATAACCTAGAGCTTTGAATTTGTGAAATATATGTTTTAGATTTGTGAATTTGTAACCATGTTTTAAATGGCTTCAGAATATAATATGTATAAAAATAATTTGAAGAAAAAGCCCCTTAGTATTTTTAACCCATTCGTTGCCAAGGAACGGTGTGAGTGGCATGAATCATCTGACTTTAGACGGCGTTTTTCTTGAAATGTAAACGTTAGAAGCTTTGAGCTTTGACGTTTTTGTGCAAAACCAACCTTAATTTTGGCTATGCGGCCAGTCTTCAAAACGACTTTAATGAAGCTATGCGGTCAGTCTTCAAAACAACTTTAATGAAGCTATGCGGTCAGTCTTCAAAACGATGAAAACATTGTTATTTTCAGGTCCTATAAAGCTTAACATCTTGAAATCCCCAACTTCGGTTCTGAACGCCAAGTCTTCGAAACATGCTCTCAATCTTATAGCGTTTCTAACAAAGGGAGGATCGAAATATTTTTCAACTGTTTTCAAATGGCATCCCGTGGTTTTCTTTCTATCATGAACCGAAGTAATGGAATCCACATTAATCATTTTAAAGCTGTGATTGGATAATATTCAGTCCCAGCTACTTGATCGTACGAAAAGAAAGTTTTATACTTCCTGAGTGATGTGTATCCGGGAGGGAAAGCAATCATTTGTTTTTATTACTACATTTAATAACATGTGATTCTATTTCATTGCGAAAGGAATGTTTTTAGAGCAAAAGATTCACAACAATTCATTAAAAAGAGGCCGACCTTTTATCAAAGTTGTCTTTCAAAAATATTTTCTCACGTAGATTTATCAAAGCCTTTTTGGTCGACTTAAAAACTCTGTCAATTAGAATATTAAGCCTGGTATAAACGACACTCAAATTTATAGTCACAGAATTAATGAAAGTGATGATCAGCGGCGGATCCAGTGTCTCGAAAATTGTGAAGGAGCACATTAACCTAATTTCTATTTTCCGTCTGTATCACCATGGGCTTATTCGCACGTTTTTCTTTTATGCTTTAATAACTAACATTCTTCCCCCACAAATTCTGACAGACCCTTTATATTTGCCGCTAATGATGTTATCTAATATCTTATTTACATTTAGAACCTTTTTTCACACAATTTTACCGTTACCACTGATGTCTGATAAGTGATCACATAATGGCAGATTGGAAAATCATTTCTTTTTGTTTCTATCTATGATAAAGAATATAATTTAGAACATCACTAATCGATCAATAACCTATCGTGTAAATAAACCTTTCCTTTGGTTTTTTAACCAACTGATTCTTGTAATGGATTCTATTTTTGTATTTAAACAGACTTGTCATCGAGTTTCTTATAATTGTGCCAACTTCCACTTTCATACGTGATTCACCTCTCATCATGGATAAAGTATCTCAAAATGATGTTGGCTGGTGGAAATGGTTCTTCATACTGCTCGCTTTGCTAGTTTATGCGCATTGCGTGGCTGCATTACCTTCGAATGACACTGGAAATGCCACACTTTTAAAATATCTACAGATTGAAGCAATCAAGAGAAATATCCTCAAACAGTTGCACATGAATATAAATGATTTAAATTTGAAAACTGATAGTAGAAGAACAAGAAGTAAAAAGTTCTTCCAGAAAAAACTCAAATCAGATGTTTTCAAAGACGTCTTCAAAAATTTGCAACCAAACTCAGTGGAAGCTATAATCTTGTCAAATCAAGGTAAATTCTTCATTTTTTAAGGTTCTCAAGCCAAACGCAAGAAAATGTGTTAAACCAGGAGTGAAATCAAGAGAGTCTAATGCAAATGAAAAGTGATAACCATAACGTTACCTCACAATATGGTATTATTCACAATTCCTTACCAGAAAATTCTCTAAGTTTTGAAATTCATTTTATTTCAGAAGATGAACTTCGAGATGATATGCTGTTTCATTTTGATATTTCTCTTAAACTGTTTAAAAACGCAATCGTGGATAAAGCTGAGCTCTCGTTTTACAAGATGAAGCAACCAGATGAGGTTAGCATGCAAATGTTAGCTGCGGCAGAGGTCATCATGGACCACGTTCATGTCATAAATATCGTGAAAAAAGAAAATATCATGGAGGGCTGGGTACAGATCGATGTTAAAGATCACGTGGTGTATTGGGCACAAGATTTCGACAATGGGAATTTGGAAAGGCGGACATTTAAGGTTATGTGTATAAATTGTAAACAGAAATGGCTGACGAAACACACTGGTGATTATATTCCTTTTTTGACAATATACGTGATTGAGACGTCTTAAGGTGGATCGTTTCAACGGAAAGGTTTTTACATAACTTGATATTTAATGTTTTTAGGTAGCTTCAAATATTTGTTGATAAAAATCTTTTTTCTCCGTATGACAAACACAGTAAATCACCATATACTTTCCACTGAAAACTTTCTCACCATTACAATCAGTTGAAGCTAGCAGGATTGTAGTATTGGCACGGATGTTTTGCACTTTGTGATGTTAATGGAACTATATTTAAACGTTGTATTGAGTATTAGTTTCTATGTTTAGTGTTGTTTTTTATGGATTTCATTTTTTTGTTGAATACTTAATACCTATACTTTGTATTATTGAATACGAGGAACGCAGAGACTGTGTGGTGACGTCAAGCGAGGAACGCAGAGACTGTGTGGTGACGTCAAGCGTGGAATTTTTCGACAATAAAACATTAAAAATGGCGTATAACGGCATTCATTTTTTCTGTGTTTGTTCCAACATGACCCAGCTGTTCCATTGTCCATTACCGTTTACCAGCTATTAATAATACAAGACAAAGTCTACTTCAAACTTCAGACTTGTATATCATACTTTCGCGAAGATTATTCAATTGAGACATTTTGAGTGTTTCTTTCTGTATTGTAATTGTATTATGTATTAAAGGGAAAGATGAATGATGGGAACGGACTAATAAAAGGATTTTACGAACAAAACTAAAAAACACCTGAAAAAGACGGAAAGATTGTCGCTAGAAAAGTCAGAGCTTGTAATTATCCACAAATTCGTTCCTAATTTCAAAAATGTTCTCACGTTGCTACTCACTATGTCAGTGTGTGTGGTCACATCAAGTTTACTTTTAGGGCTTGGCAGTCTTTATACTCGATGCAATGATAAGCGTCAGCACTGCTGTTGCTATGGTACTTTGGGAAGCTTTTGGCGAGCAAAGCGAGCAGGAATCAAAGCCCGTTTGCTATACATACGCGTAATATTTCTTTCTCCTATTCAAGAGATTTCTGGAGTTTGAGGCACTAAGCCTTCTTTTACGGAAGACGAAACTTTATTGCATGAGCTGCCCGACGTAGTCTCCGCAAATTTGAAACATTGCTTTTCGTACCGAAAAAGAACGCGACGTTTAGGGACAAATATCTCTATAACTGACGTCACTGAGGGTTCAAATTTGGCCACGAGCCATGTGACATAGAATTTTGGAACTGGGACGTTTTTTTCTAATAACGCCCTGCGCGTTTATTTAGTTTTTTGAATTTTTGGAGAGGGGCATTTATTACAAATAATAGAAATTTGGTTGTGCATAAACTATCTCTTGGGGAAGTAAAATCATATCAATATGTCTATTCCGCCTCAGTTCATTACACATTAACGCGCAGAATATACAAAATACTATAGTTTATAACCCAATAAGCACTTTATTTAATTATTTTACACCGTTTTAAGATTAAACTCCTCAAAAATGTCAAAAAAATGAGAGGTTTAAAAGACTTTACAAAATTTTAAGAAAGTTTTCCAGATGATTTTAATATAAGCAGGGTTTCTACACGCGTAGATCGGCGCCATTTTTACCAGGTAATAAACGGGATACTGACTGTTTGAGCATCCGTACAGAGAAATACAAAACCCGAAACCCGAGGCGGAATGTACAGGTCCAGCTTTCGAGACCAGTGCTTCAGTGCGAGGTCGAGGTCAGTCAGTATCCCGTTAAAACATACATACTGTCTTTTATCCACTCATTAATCCCAGTGTTTTTAAAACATCACTCTCATTTTACGGAAACATTAAATATGCCATTTATTACAATTTTGAATTGAATGTAAACTGGTTACAACAGTTTTCACTTCAAGTATCTACCGTAAATGGCCGAATAACCGTCCGGGGCGCTTATTGAAATTTTCGACCCTGATCCTGGGGCGTTTATTAAATTTTGATCGGTACAGATAACAAGAGCGAAAATTTGCAATGATTCAATAAGTTTTTCGTTTAACTTTTAACCTAATCAAAAAGCAAAATACTGCAATCTTAAAACAGTTTCTTTAATAAGTAACAAAATTGCATGTTTACCACAGTAAAATTGTAATTGTTTATGGTTGGGAGCGCTTAATCGTGCAAGGGCGTTAATTAAAAAAAATTACACATCTACCCCGTGGCGCTTATTCGGCAGGAAGGGGGGTGAGACGCTTATTCGGCATTCTCATGGGACAATATTGTATCGATCATATCTCATGGTATATGGTACGCACACATTCGATTACAAATATCCGTGATCTATGTGCTACTTCGCTTTTTATATAGAAGCGAAAATTCACTTCAAGAATCATAAAGAATTTGATTTTTTTCTTTGTTATGTTTTTTTTTTCTCTCATTCGAAATCTTTTGCCCCCAACCCCATACGCACGAAGAAAGTATAAGTAAACAACTTTAAATCCTAAATCCTAATCTTACGGACTTTAGACCATTCCTTCTGGACATGAGCGGGGTTAATATGCATGACACTTTTTCCAAAGCTACTTAGTATTCCCACAATCGTGGTACCTTCATCCGTAAAATAACAGTTTGTACAAGCTACCTACTATATCATTAAAACCATTTTATCTCTTTTTTAACATTAAACTAAAAATATATCATAATGAAATAAAGTATTCAAGGTTTCAGGGCTTTTTCACTTGATAAGTTGAATTCTCTGAAGTACAATTCTATACATCAAGCACCACTTCTTGTTTTTGCGAATAATAGTCTTTCATCAACTACAATTAATATGATGCAAAATTCTGCTACACATTTCACTCCCACCACTATTGACTGATATGATAAAAAATCATCAAGTTTGACTCAAGCATACCATTTGTAAGTTCAACATTTACTGCTCCACTAACTAAACGTTAATTGCTGCGACATAAACCATCATCAAGGTGTTTGTTCCAGCATCTTGCAACTTGTTTTAATCCGTAATACTCTTGCGCAACTTGCACACCATCTCTGGTTGCTCTGGGTCCACGAAACTCTTTGCCTGATTCATGTATAGCTGACAATCTAAATCTCCGTTCAGAAACGCTGTTTTGACATCCATTTGGTGTACTTCTAGATCGAGTTCGTTGACTATTGTCAAGACTGTTTTAATTGAGTTGTACCGAGCAACGGGTACAAACACCTCATCGTAATCAAGGTCATTTTCTTGAGAATAGCCTTGTGAAACAAGTCGTGCCTTGAGTCTGTTAATGTTACCATTCGCATCTCGTCGTGGACTTACAGGTAGCTTTACAGGTGACTCTTCATGCATTTCTTCATCATCGTTTTCAGTAACATTGTTGTTAAGGATGTCCGATTCAGGAATGTTGAGGTAGAGACAGCCTCGGCCCAAAATTTCAGATTGGCACAGCATTGATCTGGCTGACTCCATAATCGTCTTGTTTATTCAGCCACACCGTTTTGTTGTGGTGAATAAGGAATACTAAATTCTCGTCTTATCGCGTGGTTTTGACAAAACTCATTGAAGGCATTAGATGTGTATTCGCCTCCATTGTCAGATTGAAGAGTCTTCACAGAACATCCTGTCTGCTTCTCCGCAAAAGCAATACATTCCTTGAATTTGCTTAAGACTCCGTCTCTGCTTTTCAAAATGTAAACGGTTGTGTGTCGTGAATAATCATCGATATACGTAACAAAGAATAGTGAACCGCTCAACGAGTCCACCTTTAGGGATCCACAAACGCCCCTGTGTATCAGCTCCAAAAGTTATATTTTACTTTCAGACTTCTTTGGGAAAGCTTCTCGATGCTGCTTCCCCATGGCACATGGTTCACATGATTGGTAGGTGTTACATTCCGTAGCAACTTTCATCCCATCAAACATAGATTTGTCTTTTAAACGATTTATGTTGTCGTGTCCTAAATGACCATAGTGCTGGTGCCATAACAGCATTGGCATCTCAAGATTTGCTGATTTACCAAAATAACATTCATTGTCCCTGTTTACAGCGTTGAGTTTGTACAACTTCCCATGATCAAGTCCAATGTTGAACCTCTTTTCGTCAATAACAATTTCGCGATCTTGACCCATGAACTAAACTGTGGCGCCTTTATCAATAACAGATGGCAATGAAAATAGTTTGTGTTTCAATCTCAGTACATAAAGAACTTTCTTCAAAACGATGTTAACCTTTTCACCACCGTTGTTAACGGCTAGATGTACGCTTCATTTACCGTATCATTTCAATATACTGTTATCTGCGGGTTTAGCGTTTACTGGTTCTTCAAACATAACAAATAGTTATATTCATCCGGTAAACTGCTAAATATCAAGGTTCTTCTCAGCAATAACATCATCAATACCTTCTAAATGTTCTGCTAAAGTTTGATGTGGTTTACGTGTTCCACCATATTTCCTCCTTTTTCCATACGAGCAGAGTACAGCTTTCTCCGATAAAGAACTTTCCGCGATAACGTGTTTTTTTTGAAAATGTTCTTCCAAAGTGTCCCACGCTTCTTTCGCAGTCATAGCAGACCTCACATATATTTGAAGGCTTTCCGAAACGGATAAACAAACAGCTTTCTCTTTTCTTGAACTTTCTTCGATCTACATCATCCGTATGATCAGCAATTACTTCGGTACCGTTGACAATGCCCATAAATCCTTTCCGATTAAGTAGATTTTCATGTTGAATTTCCATGAGTGGTAATTGTCTGCAGTTAATTTTTCCACTTTAAAATTTGTTTCCTCAGCAACAGCCATTTTTATGTCGAATAAAAAATCCACGGGAAAATACAGTTAAAACTTTATCAGCAAACCAATCTTCTTTTAACTACATATAAAACGTATTCATACTTGGCCCATACCCTGTTAAAAGTTAGGCCGAGGTTTCCAGAAGCGACAACCACACATTTCAACAACGTAAGAATCTCTTATTATACTGTTTTTCGTTTTACAAGTTGGATGAGCTAAAAACAAAACACCAGTTATCTATTGTAAAATAACACCTGGCTTGAAGGCCTCTATGATCACAGATAAACTAAATAAAGAAGTAAACCTAATGTGAGTCATATTCTTCTTCTATTGGTGACCTATTGGCAATGCCAGCTTATGCTATTGGCCTTACCCCACTACTGACCACAAACAAAACCAATAACGAAACAGTGGCATCATACGATCTGGCTGGGATTGGAAAACTTCACAAACTTAGGGAATGGTGGAATGATATCATAATAAATGGACCTCCTCTTGGCTACAGTCCGAACCAAAAAAAATCTTGCGGTAGTCGTCAAAGACGAACTATACGACGAAGCAACCAAGATATTCCAAGAAACTGGTGTCAACATCACAACAGAAGATCGAAAATATCTTGAGACACACATGAGAAAGCTGGTAACATCTTTGGACTAAGAAAATCGAAAAACTGACAGTGATTGCAAAAAGGGAACTTCGAGCAGCTTTGGCTGCTTTTAACAGTGGACTAAAGCATAAATTCATCTATCATATGAGGAGTATACCTGGTATTAAAGATCACATGCAACCTGCAGAAGATGCTCTTCGAAACTTCTTGATACCAGCTCTTACAGACGAACATCACTGCTCTGATCTTGAAGGAAGACTTTACCACCAAAAATGGGTAGTTTGGGCCTCCATTTTAGTGAGGATATCTGAAGAAGAACACACCTAATCCAAGATTGACATTGGTGATCTTGCTGAGCATGCCAAAAAATTGAAAAACGAAATAAAAATAATGAAAAAAGTTACTCAAGAAGAAGAACTTCAACTGTTAAGGCAAGATATGAATGAAGATGAAATAAAAGCAAATGGCATTGCCTAAATGAAAGGATCATCTAGTTGGATCAACCCTTTACCGCTTGAACTAGAATTTGTAATAAACAAACGAGAATTTTATGACGCTATATGTGTACGTACCGATGGAATGTTAAGCACGTGCCTATGACTTGTGTCTGCGACTGGCCCTTCACTATCGACCATGACATGTCTTGCGAAAAAGGAGGTTACGTCATCCAGCGTCATAAAGAGGTTAAAGACGCCATAGCAACTGCACTCGACGACATATACCGTGACGTCAAAATAGAACCTTGTTTGTTACCACTCACTGGAGAACAACTGACAACAGATGCAGACTCAACTACAGTTTATTGTGAAGCCAACTGCTATGCCTTCGTGGTTCTAGAGGCTTGAAGAAACTGTTCGAGAACGACGACATAAATTTAATCACGACCGAATGTCGCCTAAAATGTTGTTGATAAAATCGTTGTGATTGGGAAGAAAGTAAATTTTATATTTATATTTATTTCTTATCCGTCTCTATTGTAGAGTTTTAGCTTCGAAATATCGAGATATATATATATATATATATATATATATATGTAAAAAAAATAAAAATAAAAAAAAATGAACAACTGAACCCAAGAAGAAATATGACAAATGAAACAAGGTTCGACATCAGCGCGACGGTGTCTGGAATCGGGGTGACAGGGCATTCTTTTCAAACCATTCCCTTTTAAACACCGATGACAGAACATCGATAAAACCATCGATAAAAGGGGGAAGTACCCTCAAGCATCATTGCATGTTTTTAAGCTTCCATTGATGTGACTTAACAATTTATGATGAGAAAGAATGTTTTAAGCATCTCATGAATAATTAATAAGCTCAAAACTATGGAATTTGCACCAAAAAGACGTAATTGCCCTGCAACGTTTCTGGAAGGGAGGCGTTATTTAAAGGGCGTAACTTTGGAAGTACAGTTGACTCCCGATAAGTGGAACCTCCAAGGGAACGAAGAAAATGGTTCCACCTAACGGGAGTTCCACTTATCCGAAGTTGGGTCAAAAATCGGTAATAAATGGAAATAAAGGATAACAATTATATACTGTTTCAAAGGTTTTTATTAAGTTCTCTTAAGTCATAAACAACAATTCCGTATGAGTCTTAAATTGCAACAAAAAACACAACACTATTAAGACTTCGCACAAACACCATATTGTTCTACATGTCCAGCTTTTGAAAATCGAATGTTTTGTTTTGATTCAAACTTTTTAAATTCGAAAATTTTAAGAGTCTATTTACACGGAATTGTATTTTGAAAACGACGTTGTTCCATTTATGAGAGGTACACTTAAAAAAACGGTTCCACTTAACGAAAGTTCCATTTATCGAGAGTTCCACTTATCCGAAGAAATTATAAGGGTTTCTTAAAGCAAATCCAAGGGACCAGCGAAAATGGTTCCACTTAGTAAAAGTTCAACTTATCCGGGGTTCCACTTACCGAGATTCAACGGTAAATGAATCATAAGAGACCGATGCGTGGGACGAGCGACGAAAATTTGCACAAAAATTCAATTTACGTAGTTTATGAAATAAAATAAAATATCGGATTTCCTGAAATTGGTCAAATTTGAACAGATTAGACGTTCCACTGTGTGGCTGGATGATCGAGACAAAAAAATATCTTCGCTCATCCCGCGTGAGAACAACAAGTGAGAACAACATTTCTGCGAAATGGCCACTCAATTGCATCGAAATTTCATGAGATATCTGTTCCAGGAATTCAGAAATTCAACTTTTGAGAAAGGTTAGTTTAAAAATTACCCCCGAATTTCCGAATGTTTTTCGGAGCTGGAAGCATGTCCACACCTTTTGAAACAAAAAATCCGATTCGGTGCAACAGTTTGCACCTACGTCATCAAGGGCAAAGGGTGCCGTTGAACGCGTATAGAAAGCCTAGTCATATTATTTATGCTTATTTGATTTTAGGATGCTTTTGGTGAACAGAAAGCTAGCGAGACACAAAAATGATGTGGGAAAATGTCACCAAACCTTGTGGTTTCTTTCAAGCATGAAATCTCACCTCTCACTTTTTTGACATTTTAGAGGGGTGTTCCCCCTTAAACATAATGAATCCAAGAAGAAAAAAAGCTACAACCAACCAGTAATTGAAGTAGAACACGGATCATTTACACCATTCGTTTTTAGTACCAACGGATGAATGGGAGGTAAACTTCATGTCATATATTGCTGATAAAATCGCTCAAAAAACATAGCAAAGCCACATAGCAAAGTAATCAACTGGCTACACACGGCCGACAAAAATGTTTATTGTTGGATGCCGGTGATGTTGTAATCACAAACTCAACAATATACAATTAATCGAACGCATGATGATCAATCTAATAGCAATAACCTTAGTGATTGGGAAGAACCTATCTGTAGTAATACGTTTTGTAGTAAAATAAATAAAACAAAATATGCATGTTACGACAACTAGCGTAGGTAGGTAGATAGGTTTTAAAACTATAGTTCAGTGTTTCACAGCACGGTTGTGCGACCGGGGAGAGTGTAACCTTTCATCTCCACAATCACTGACAAATAGTGTCAAATAATTAAACACGGAAGACGAAACAAATAAACATACATGTGCAGCATGATGGAGTACAAATCTACACTGCACATTGTTCCTGTCAACAAGTAGACCGATCAAATATTAAACTGTTTGGCGTGTTCTAAAAGTGGGAGGAGCGGGACCTGGGACCCTTGAAAAAGTGGGACCCTATAAAAGTGCATTTTAGCCCAGTTTTTAGTGCCATATTATCATGTTTTACTTGCTAATGGAGTCTCGCCTCAAATCCGTAGGATACTTACCACAACTAGGTAAGCGAACAAATTAATCAGAAAATTGCAAAACTTTCTTCTTTCTGTACTGACTAAACAACGGAACCACCTGAGACGAGCTGAGACCACCAAGAGACGAGCTGAAACCACCACGGAGAAAAAACAATCATTCCCGTCCTTTCGGCTGCCGGATGTTTCGAGTGTCGGTGGGAATCGTCCTAGCTATCGTCCTAGGTATTTATTTTTAAAACATTTAAAAAAACCTGTTATTCGAGATGTATAATATATATAATATATAAAAAAAACATTTTAAGGATCTTTTTGTCACGTAATCTGTTGATTGAACTGTGTTTTTATAAACTGAGAATCCAACTTCTTAACAAAAGTCAACTTTGACCCAGCCATGTTGCCGGGCAACTCACTCTCGAGAAGATGGTACGACAGGCTGGTTATATCGATGTAAGTTTTATTTTCAATTTGTTTTGTTTGGATCTCTTCCTGGTACTCAATATATATATATGAATTAAAATAAAAAAGCCAAGATTATTTCGGGGCAGTTATATTCCAAACGAAAGACATTGAGCATGCGTTTCTTCCCCTGCTGAAAGGTTTAAAACATGACCGGCCTAAAAAGACCCTTTCTTTGTTTTTCCCAGACATCAGGGGTCGGAATATAATGATGGCACACCGACATTGAACAGTGCATTGACAAACTTTCTTTTTATTTTGTATTAGTATTAGGATTGGAAAGAATGAGTTTGTAGTGTTTGATTCTATAACATTTCTGTTTTCAGGACCCCCATTTTTCAGGACCCCCTTTCTTCAGTTAATTTTCACCCATACTTTCTCTTTACAGGTTACAGCGAATCATGCAGGATGATCAGATGTTTCACATCCTCTCACTAACAAAATAACTATTTGTTTACTAGTTCACACTTCCTCACAAAATACGTATAAGCTCGCCGCCCATGAAAACTTTCAGTGTGTGTTTTCCCAGATAAGTAAAAAATTTTGAAAGTGCTACCAGCTTATAGAACTTGAAATGCTGATCAAGAAAATGTATAGGATCATGTCTCTATGACGAACCGTTACAGAGATATCCTTGATCAAAAATTTTAAGGATGAAAAATTCTAAATATTAAGGACGATACCTCCATGGTAGGGGTTCCTGGAAGTATTTAAAGACAGGCAAGTAACACAGAAATACTTATAGAGAAAAAGTCTTCGGAAAATCTTGTGTTCGATATGGGTCGCAATGCATCGGTTTCATATTGTCGTACCTCAAGAAAAAATAATTTATGTGTGATCTTACGTTGCTGACTCCCCGATCTCTTTTAATACTCGCATCTACCATTTTGCATGACAGACAAACAGACAGACAAACACACAGAGAATCGGATATTAATATATAGGATAATGATTCAAAATATCATTATTCAGATACTGATGAAGTTTCAAAATATTTATCTTCAATTACAATCTTGTAATATTCGCTATATAAGGTTATAGTCAGAGGGTGAATCCAGGCAAGCAAGGTGTGCACCAAATAAATTTTCCTCCTTGCAAAGTTTCTGTGTCCCCCTGGCTTCACCAGAGTGTAGGGAATGGGCTATTCCAGGTTTCATCTGTATTGTATTGGGCTAATCCAGTTTTTATCCACAGGGGTTTGGAGTAAAATTTTTTTAGGAGAATCCAGGGGGTGTAGCTGACTAAATAATGAAAATTGAAAACATGATTTTCCAGGGGTTATATACTAATTTTAATAATTTCAAGGGTATGAAATGCTATGCTCTTACTTTCAACGTTAAGGCTGAGAATTGGTCAAAAATTAAGAACATCCTAAGAACTTACCCAGCCTCAAATTTTAATTGATAAACCAAATCTGCAGGGTAGAACTACCCCTAGTATTACAACACTTTCTAACTTAGCAGGTTGTATTATTTTTTAAAGTAAATATATTTTGTGTTTGAGGCTTCTCATGCTATATTTCTAACCAGGTTGGTAAGTGTGTTTCATGTAAACTATGAGCTACAGATAAAATAATTTTTATCTATCAGGTATCACCTGTGACAGAAGTGCTTCAAGAATGGTGTGATGAGTTTACACTTTATGGATCAGATTGGATTTTTGATCCGCGCAAGCGTAGAATGGTCATTGTGATCCAGGACGATCCAAAAATTTTCCTGATCCGTCTGAGATCAACCAGGACCAGATCAGTTTTGCATCAATGAAAACTCATTATTTTATCATGTGATTTGGACTTCATAATAGTATATATGTTGTGCACATGTAAACAAGAAGGCAAGCAGTGAAAGTTGAAGGCACTTAGCCACTATGTACAGCCAAAACCAGAGTACAGCAGATCAGGATGAACTTCTAACTAGATTTTTAAATGAACGTGACAATAATCTAATTGCAAATTTATCTGGAAGCATTCAACTGTGTGAAAAAGTACTCGTCGTGGTCAAAAACAAATCGCATATCTCTCTCTGACAAATAGATAAAAATTTTCCTTTTTGTTTCCTTTCCTTGAACAACTGTCGAACTCAAAATTTTTTCTTTTATCTAGATTACTGGGTTTTTTTCTCTGCTTAAGGTTCCATATTAATAAAAACAGCAAAATTTTCTGTGCACGATGAGCTCGAATGTTGACAGCCATATTTGTTTACAAAAAAACTTAGAATCTTTATGCGCCAAATTTATTGGATTTCCTCATCTGATCCAGTCTAATGCATAGAATGCATAGAACCCTTAATTGCACTTTAGTCCCGATACGGGAATTAGTCCCGCAAACCTGTAAACAAATTTGGTCAGTAAAATGAACTTTCAGTGAAATATATACGGGCTAAATAAAGGATTTTAACAAAAATTACGGGAGTGTAATTCACTCCCGAATACAGTTACTTTCAAGGTAAAACGGTGGATGTTCGGGACTGAACTGCAAGTATATATAGAGTGTCTTATAATGAAAAGAAACGTTTCAAACTGTAACAAGTTTTTTTACTGCAAGGTCCCTAAAGATGGATTTGGAGGCTTGATTTGAAAAAGTTTTTTATCTAGGAATTGGAAGCAATATCGCCTGCTGTTTCATTAATTAACACTTAATTAACCACGGAGACTTTTTGAAGATTTTTCCCTTTGGTATTAGATGAATGCATTGAAAGAAAACACTAAAGTTATTTGACAATATTTAATGGCAATGTTCGTATACTTTTTAAGTTTTTCATTTTAATGTAAAAGTTAAGTAATTTCTTTTGGTTGTCTCAAAATAAAGTGTATTGTACGGAGGACAGAAATGAGGTAAGAGGCATAAAACTCTATTCGAAATCATCATCACTAGATACATTAAGTATTAATTTATTTATTTTAGCTTTCTTATCTTTCTGATGTTTCTTTACTAGATTTTTATGTGCGTGTTCTTTTCTTCCTTTTCCCGCTTTACTATTATTTTCTGCTTTGTCTTTCTTCCTTGTATGTTGTTCCAGATGTTCATAATTGGGGGGATGGTGTATTCCTGGTATCTTCCTTTTCTTTCTGACTGTGACATTGTCAAAGTTAAAGTTTATAGGCTAAAACATTAAAACGTAATATTAAATCGTATTGTTTAACTAGCATTTGTCGTTCTTTAAGAAGTACCGATTGTCAGTTATTTTTTAACTTTGTGATCAGGGTTATCTTAAAGAACGACTCATAATTGAAGGAGTTAAAAACACTGTTTTGATCAACTGCGAGGGGTTTATTTAAAAGATTTTTTAAGTTATGACCCAATGTTAGAATGACCTGCAAACGCTATGCTTTATCATAAACTATATGTCTATATATACTTGCAGTTCAGTCCCGAAATCCACCGTTTTACCTTGAAAGTAACTGTATTCGGGAGTGAATTACGTAATTTTTGTTAAAATTCTTTATTTAGCCCGTATATATTTCACTTGCCCCATACTTCCCTGTTTTTCAAATCAAGCCGCCAAATCCATCTTTAGAGACCTTGCAGTAAAAAAACTTGTTACAGTTTAAAGCGTTTCTTTTCATTATAAGACACTATATATACTTGCAGTTCAGTCCCGAGAACAAGCTTACCATGATTTTATTAACTTTTATGTAACGTGTAATTTACTGACCGCGGGTCAAAACAGGAAAACCCGTATCGGGACTAAAGTGCAACTAAGCCAAAAACAAATCGCATATCTCTCTCTGACAAATAGATAAAATTTTCCTTTTTGTTTCCTTTCCTTGAACAACTGTCGAACTCAAAATCTTTTCTTTTATCTAGATTACTGGGTTTTTTTCTCTGCTTAAGGTTCCATATTAATAAAAACAGCAAAATTTTCCGTGCACGATGAGCTCGAATGTTGACAGCCATATTTGTTTACAAAAAAACTTAGAATCTTTATGCGCCGAATTTATTGGATCATCTGATCCAGTCTAATGCATAGAACTCGAAAACAACATGGAAACACGACAGCGGAGGGCAAATTATTTTCGATAGCAGAGTAGAGCTTCGCGGGAGCGGGGGCTCAATTCGATACACACCTTCACAGTCTGGGAAACAATAAGCTCATTTTCATTGTTGTCAAACTCTTATGCAGTATGTAAGTTGAGAAGTAAAATAGAAGAAATTAACAAGGTTCTGACACCATTCTGACGCCAGGTGAAAATAATTTTTAAGGAAAATTTTGAAATGAAATTTAGCTACATTCTTTGAAGATTACTTATTTCCCATAACATTAGAAAAAGATCTAAGCAAAATATTCAGCATTTCAGGAATTCTAAAATATTTACACTTTTTCTTCTGGTCAAACTCTTATTTATTCATTTTTTCCTCCCATTTCTAATAAGAGGTAGTTTCATTTATGCTCAACAAAACAACTTAAGAATCCAATAAATGAAAGACTAAACCTAATTTACATTCAAAAGGATGTAGGATATGAAATACAATATCCAAACAACATTAGTAATAAAAAGATAAAGACATTTCTTTCCTTTGAAGATAACCGGAGGAGAAAAGTAACAACGGGAGGATACGTCCATGCATGTTCAACCATATATATTCTTTTATCGACAAAACAATTTTCAAAACAATTTAGAGATAAAACACGGAACAGTGGAATAACAAAGAAGATACCGTAAAAACCACGTGTCGTAATAGTCCCAAAGGAAACACTAGAGATGATACTTATTTTCTTTACCGCTTAATTACCCTTGAAGCTACTCATAACATTTTCATAACTATTACACCAGGATACAAACAAACTCTGATAATCAGCTGGTTATTAAGCAATTCGAAAACATAATATCGCACCGGTGAAGGGACCACCCCCATCCCCCCTCCCACGGGCTACTTGGAAATCTGCTTTCAAAACGGGGATTTAAAAGTCCCATGGCCAATATTTCCATTCCAGCAGTAAACAAAATGTGTTGATAACAGCATGCATGAATATCAACAACTTCATTTCGGTCGTGTTTTTTGTTTTTGGATTTGTTAAAAAAGGTTTCAGACTCATCTTGAATTTCAATATTAACTTTTGTCGAGAATAAAAGCATGTCGAGCATAGATGAAACTACCTTACTGAAGAATGTATTCTGAAAATCTGAAACTATGAACTGGTGTAGCTACTTCCAGGAAAACAATAAGTGAGTCACCCCTAACCGTAGGATTGTTTGGAAAATTTTCTGACTTAAGATCCCCCATCCTTTTTGTGCTATTTTGAAATTTTACATCACCTTTAGTTGTACATTTTATTTATATACTATTTACATCTACAAATTTTTATGCTTAGCTACACGTTCAATTTTTAGTTGTACAACCAAAGTTGTATTCTCCGATTCGCTATGACGAAATTCAATAGAAACTCCACTACTGCTGTGTCATATATAATTTTTGTGGATGCAACTTATAAGAGAGTATTAGGGGAACAAACTTGAGTTTTAATGGATAACACCGCTGTTGCCACATTTTGTTTTCAATAGGTGGACTATAGAGAGTTGATTTAGGAAAGATGGGTTGATAGATGAATTTTTTAACAATTCTATACGATGAAAGTTTAAATATTGCAAAGAATCTGTTTTTCTCCTCTCGCTATATTTTCACCCTCTTTAATGTAAAGAACAACGATGGAAGCAACAAAGCGAATCGGTTAATATATATACAACTTTAGTTGGATCGTCTAAATTCTACCGCTTCTTTAAAACACAAAA
Organism: Turritopsis rubra; assembly: GCA_039566895.2. Taxonomy (NCBI): domain Eukaryota; kingdom Metazoa; phylum Cnidaria; class Hydrozoa; order Anthoathecata; family Oceaniidae; genus Turritopsis; species Turritopsis rubra. The sequence goes on along the minus strand of CM077625.1, from coordinate 2,789,716 downwards.
GTTAAAATGTAATTACAGGAATACACATATCATTAAGATAGATCTGGTAATATTTATCCACAGCTACCTACAAGCCTGTGTATATTTCATATGTAGATATGGTTGGATATTATTTGTATCTTTTGAACTTAAGATCACATGCTTTATAATATTAAATGGGCTACAACACAAATCACGTGATCTTAAAAGATTTATGGTGCAGCACCAAAAATCAATTTCAGGCGAGAGATGAGATAATATTATGGCTGACAGTAACAAAAGTAAACAAACACAACAATCATCTGATTCATGTCATAGCTCCTTTAAAGTCTTTCTCAAAAGTTTGTCTACATTTTTAAAAAAGTTTCAGTCTTGATGAATTTCAACAAATTTACCCTTGTTCGAAAAATATTTTAGAAGGGAATGATAATGCTTTCGTAAATTTTAAGAAAAAATTTAAAATAGAATAAAAACGAAGAAGAAACAAATTGTGAAATAAAATAATGAAATAATGAAATGCGAACAAACACATGATTTAGACCATCATTAGAAATAATACATCGTTATATTGCCAGGCTGACTTCTACAAAAAGCCTTTTTTCCGGGTCACTCAGTCAGTATATAAATTGCTTGTATTTTCTTTTAAAATTTGAATGGCTTTCAAAAAATTTGTACAAGAAAACACATTTTTTTTAAAAAGAACGATATATTTCGGCATCAAGCCTTCAAGTATCACATATATGTACATACCCCTTAAAATGCAAACCTCAGAAACACACTTAAAAATTATTTAAAGTTTCACCGTTATTAGAATTGTGTCAGAAAACAACAGAGACATAGCCGCATTGAAAAAATATATGAAAATATCGAAAAACAATAGTTGAATGGGTTTCGTAAACTATATTAAGTAAAGCAGGTTATAATTGTGAGAAAATAAAGGCCAACTAATCAACTGACTCTATATCCCAAGCTTGAAATGACAAGAAACAGTAATATTTTTATGACCAGAACAGGGGCCCCACTCCAATTTTCCAAAAGTTAGTTATAATAATTATGATATATTTTGCTGAAAAAAAATCTATGAATAATTATAGCAAATTGAAGAAATATTATACCAAAAAAGTGTACATTATCATTTATCAAAGAAAATGAAAATGATCATCATTACAATTTACTTCAGACTTAAAAAATGTACAATGGAACTACTGAACAATGTGCGCAATTTATTTCAACCACCAAAAAATGAGGCTTGATAATTATCAAAAAATCATTTTGGATGCAGGAATCTCTTTAAGTAAACAACCCTGTTGAAATAAGAAATAGAAATACTGTAAAATGATCAAATTATCCCCCTCCCGAATAACCCCCTGGGGGCTAAATCAATTTTTACCGACTGGTGGCCGTGTGGTAGAGTGCTCGCCTTCAGTGCGGTAGGTCAGGGTTCAAATCCTGGCTGAGTCATGTCAGTGGCTATAACAGTGTGAATCGATCCACTCAGCTAAGCACTCCGTTTGAGAGCGGCATTGAGATCTAAGGGGGTTGTCTGGTTGAGCGGTTGAAGCATACTTGTGCCTTCCACTGTCCAAATGGGGGCTTTAAATGCTCTGGGACCTCCTTCGCAGGATCCTCATTGATAACAGTTCTATCAGAACTGAAGAGGCTATCCTGGGTAAACATTAATAATAATAATAATAATAATAATAATAATAATAATAATAATAGACTTTTGAAGCTAGCAGGAGAGTGCAAAACAATGCAAAAACAATGAGTGTTTTTTATACTAGTACATACATTTTACATCTAGAACCCTCCAAGTTGATACACTAAGATGTAGAATTTTTGTGACTACTGCAAATTCAAAATGTTGATGCTCGTATTTTTGTTCACTCAACTTCCTAAAATGTTTTTGGAAGTCCTTGTTTGCAGTTGTAGCAGTATATTTTGCAGGAACAATAAGTCTGTGCTCTCTCTTTCTCTTTCCAACACAACAGCATCAAGTTCATTTTTGGGGTGTGCTTCCATAAAGTATGTTAACAAGCGAGAATTTCCCATTTTTATTAGATTTTTTATGTGAAAATAAATATAGGTTCGTTGACAAACGTGAATTGGATAAATAAGCCCCCTCTTCCATTTAACCCTTAAAATCAATTTTGTTAAATAACTCCCATGGCTAATTTGATCATTCTGATCAAGATATTCAATACAGAGTCTTTATAAACTTCAAGACAATGTGCCGGAGGTACCACCTCGTGCTGACATCATCATTACCGATGCAGACCTTTCAGTTACTTCTGTGAAAGTCACTATTAAAAGCAACAAAAATAGTAGCTTATATTTATGACCAACAATAATTCACGTGCTACTTTTATGAAGATCAAACAATACAACAATTCCTTTTCTTGTCTCTCACCTGTTGTTATGTTCATGCTTGTGTGCTGAGATAATTATGATGTCAGATTTTGCTATATTTATAACAACACATTGTCTTTAATCAAATTTTTCTCAACAATAGATAAAGTGATCAATTTAATTTAATATTTACTGTTACGCCACTATCTTGTCACATCCATGGAAGAAATTTGGAATATGGTAGAGGAATTTGAATGCTCCATTTGTATGGATGAATTGGTCAATCCTCAAATATTGCCATGTGGTCACTTTTTCTGCAAAGAATGTAAAGAAGCTCTTCTCAAGTTTAAAGATGGTGGATATGCCATATTGGAATGTCCGAAGAAATGCTCACCAGTCACAAACCTTCAGAATGACCAGACTTTGGGTGATGTTCTACAAAATGTATTTGCTGTCGAATCTTTTGTCAATAAGATCAGGAGTCAATTGGAACCGTAAGTGACAACATATCCAAAACAAAGAAATCTCTATAAACTATATTAACTTAACCTTGTCCATTTTGAAGGTCAATTCGATAAAACTTTTTCCCATAAATGCCGTTGTATTTCAAAGGTCTACAAGAGTATGTTTGAAGATTACATATACTCAGTCTTTCCTGGTGATTAGTTAGATTTTGATGGCTGGAAGATAATTTTAGAAAGTGCTTTATTTTTACTAAATTCATGTTTTCACATATTTTTTTAAATGTTTTAGGACAAATGTAAATTGCCAAGAAGCACATGAGTATAAGATTACATGCTCCCGTTACTGCAAGACTTGTCGCAAGACATCATGCAAATCATGTTTTGAAGAACATGCATGTGAAAGAGACAATCACATCCAAATTTCATTTGATCATCCAAAGAAATCATTTCAGCCCATTTGTAAAGAACACAATACGTTTGCTAGACACATCTGCAGGGAATGTAATGATCAACTTATTTGCATATACTGCAAACACAGAACACATAAAGATCACGACATAGTTGATCTGGATTCCCATGTAACAGAAATAAAAAGTGGTTTAACTGCAGAGTATGAAACTGCTAAAAAGTTTATACTGCATTCAAGACAGTCAGATGAAAAGATAATGGAGCATTGTCAGGATATCAGAAAGAACCTCAGTGAAGAACTGCTGGTTAGAAAGATAATCAGAGTAAACAGATATATCGCCCAAGTGAATGAAGAAGAATCCAAAATATTAAAGCAGTTTGATGATCACGTTGATTCCTTCATCACACAAAGAAAATATAAGATGGAATCAGTTGCTGAACTGAAAAACCTATTGGATGATCAAAACAGCCTTCACAACCTTGTCATGCTATCAGAACAAGAGATTCTGCTGGAAAAACTACAAGATATAATTAAGCAGCTTTCCTTTAAAGTAGTTCTATCTGATTTAACAAACGATAACCACTTAGGAGAACTGCAATTTAATCTAAATCAAAATGAATTAAATTCTCTAGACGTAAAAGATCTTGAATTTCCATGCAAAATTATTAAGGAGAATACAAATGGTATGTGAATGCAAACTAAAATATTTATATTGGATTTTCTTTTTTTATAACATTTGTGTTTTATTGTATTGCTTCGATCAAAAAGAACTTTTCTTATAATTTTCATATCATCTTGACTACCTGTTTTATCTTTAGAAATGCTTTATTCAACTGACCTTAGGTATGTCGTATTTCCAGTTGGATTTTGATATCCATTCGGGATACTATCTGTGTTGGGAAATGTTTGTGTGTGGGTGGGTGGGGGGAGGGATCTGTGAAAAGTGACTAATATTTTTGTAAGTGACTAAAATTTTTATCCCAACTTTTTTACCCCAATTTATTTTTCCCCAATAAGGTAATATTTCTTCTTTTCCTCAGAACTTAATTTATTTGCTTCTCACTGTGCGTATATAAAATGTATAATGAATAGTTCATTATGGACGGTTTCCATTAAACCATTAAATGTTTTTCATGTGCGTGAAATATCTTTTTAAAACCACACAAAGAGACATTCACTAAAGAAACCTATGTGGAATGAGACTCAATTGAAAAGTTTCATAATTATAATAACTTGAAAAAACTTAACTTTTAGGAACGCAGAGAATTTCCAAGATGAAATAATGAAAAAGTGTCAAAAATTCACTTCAGAAGGTATTACATGTGCATACTTGTGTACTTTGAAGGATTTAGTATCATTGTTATACCGATATAGACTTTTTCATAAAATAGGTCACTTTTTTCTGTGCATCCCTCGCCTCGTTTCAAATCAAAATAATAATGACCAGATCACTCTCTATTAGTTTGTTTACTGTTCTACTATTAAATCACTTATTTATTTATTTAAAGTTGATATCCATGCGATTAAAAAGAATGGAAAAGAAATAGCCAATTTGAGATTGGCCATGGCATTTGAACCAAAATTAAGAGAGGATTTTCTTGAAGTTGCGGTTAAAGAAAACCAATGGAAGATGCTGAAAGTAATTCTTGAATTTAAAAATGTTGATGTTAATACCAAGTATAATGATACGATAGCATTGATGAATGCTGCAGAGGCTGGACATAGTGAATGCGTGAAATTATTAATTGAACATGATTGCAATATCGATATGAAGGATGTCGATGGAAATACTGCACTTATGTGGGCATGTATCGGTGGACATAGTGAATGCGTGAAATTATTAATTGAACATGATTGCAATGTTGATATGAGGAATAACTTTGGAAGCACTGCACTCATATATGCATCTGGCCGTGGATACAGTGAATGTTCGAAATTATTACTTGAACATAATTGTGATATCGATGTGAAGAATACCTATGAAAACACTGCACTTATGCGTGCATCTGAAGGTGGACATAGTGAATGCGTGAAATTATTGCTTGAACGTAATTGCGATATCGACATGAAGAATAGATATGGCCAAACTGCACTTGCTATCGCATCTAGTTTTGGACATCGTGAATGTGTGAATATACTTAATCAATATAAGAAATTGGGCATCTAAAGTTCTAAAGGTTTTGTAATTATTTTACGGATAAAGGCATAAAAAATCCTACACGTTGTTTTGTGGATTCCTTTGTTGATGTTTTGTCTTTACATTTGTATCGCCTAGGAAAAGTGAAAAAACTTTTGAATCTATGAGGAAATAGGAATGCCAGGAAGTGAGCGATAGGAGTGATGCCAGTCTGCAAAAATCGAATATGTGTGTATGGGCGTTATTCGATTTTACACCTTGAAGTTTACACCTTGAAGTCTTGCCTAAGATTTTTTCTTACGTTTGTTTTATTGCACAGTCTCGTAGGAACGAGAAGACGCCCATTTGGCGCAAAACTTCTGTAAGGCTTGTTAAGTCATATGGGAATATCGCCAGCCCGTTTACCGAGATCTCGGCAAAAAATAAAACTTTTTGTTGATATGAGCATAAAGGCGGCATCTCACTAAGCGGGACTAGCCTTCTCATATAAACAGCCCCTTTACTGTGATAACAACTTGACAGTATTGTTGTCAGACTTCCAGTATGCTTTTCCTGCCGATATGTAGCGAAGTTCAATATTTTAATTTTTGATTCAATATTTTTAATTTTTATTCAATAATTATCTGGTTTGACTTTCGGATTCTTATCGGGTTTAATGAACGTGAGATTTCACAGTTCAAAAATAGCAATTAACAGAAAGGATTTTGAAAATGAATTCAGATGATTAAAAACGCACATATTTTTTAAGATAATATTTTCCACTTTTCCGAACTTTCTCGATCCTTTCCTTTCCAAACTCAAACCGCTGACAAGTCTATTGTAATATAATTTATTGGTCAACGCCGCGAGGCAGCTGATCTTTCATTTCCCCGTGTCTGTTCGACTACTGTAGCATTCCTTTCTATTGTTTTTTTTGCCATATGTACGACGGTTGACTTGATTTATTCAATTTTACTTTTAAAGAATGACAAAATGCACAAAAACATGGGTTTTCATAATCTCAAATCAACACAAAAAAGTAAACAATGGGCCTGAATATTAGTGCCAGACATTGGAAATGTTTTTGGTGGAAAAAAGTATTTGTCCAACGAAAGAACCTATCAATATAGACATAATTTATCTGGCAATAAATATCAAGTGCGGTCCAACGTAAATAAAAAAACAAAGGCAACCAGTATCCTATCCTCAGTTAATTAAATCCACGCGAAACTTCAATTCATGTATTGCAAATTACTCTCTCTTTTATTATTATTCTAAAAAAAAGAATGGCAAAAAGGATTGAACGGTGTCCCACTGTTCTGCTGTGTGCTGCCAGCCACAAAAATCTGCCAGCCATGCAGAAGCCTGAAACAAACAGAAAATGTTGCCAGAAAAATGCTGCACTTTTACTATTTTGAATTTTTTTCGGAGCCTAGTGATGCTTATAAAGGTGATGGTTATAAAAAAAAAACGTGTAATGTTAAGAACAAATCTTGCGACTTCTAAAGATTACAATGGAAACCTGGCTTTAGTTTTGTCAGTTTATTTAGGCAACAATTCTCAATAACTTGCGTAAATTTTTTAAAAAAAGTAACATCTAAAAACTTGCTTTTGTGACATTTTCTCAAATTCAAAATTTTCACGCAATTTGATTTTTATTTCAATAGAAGTGATTTTATGGGTCTCGTACGAGTTTGCATAGACATTTTATTGAAAATGTGAAAAAACTGTGCGATTTCAGAATGAAACGTCATTCGTCTTGAAATGTGACACCAGCAAAAGAATGGTGACATAAATATGTAATAGTTTATATTTCCCCTGAAAAATATGGGCCGTCAAACTAACTTTCAAGGGGAAGGAGTAAAGGGAAGAAAAAAGGGTACATTAAGCTACTTTCTTATGACAGACCTCGTTGGGGGCGTCTATTTCAATCCGAAGAAAAAAAAACGTATCAAAGGAAAAAAACAAGAAAAGGGTACTTTATATTTAATTCGAAACAGACGCCCCTGTACACCTGTGGCAGTTCCTTCATAAAGTGACTGAATTCACCCAACTCTGGTCTTCTTTTGAATGAACTTCGAATCCCAAAACCTCAGTTTCCTAGGTTTTTTATTCGCTGCTTCTTGTCTTTTATACATTGTCATACTAGCTCAGCAGAATTAAAAAATCTTCTTTCAAACTCTCGTTTTCTTTCATTTTCTTATTACCGTAAATATTTGATTAAGCCCCAACCTCGGAGTACCGTCGGTCGATTTATTCCCGAAATGGACCGGCAAAACAGCCACTTATTTATTAATATCGGCAGGCATATAGGCTTTAGTTTTGCAATCTTTTTTAATGAAAATTACTAGTCTCCAACTTTTGTTTGAATGTGCTTTGTTGTGAGAGATACATCCTACAAGTCACAACTACAAGTCATCCTTCGGCAGAATATTTGTTTGTAAAGGGGTAAGCTGCACAAGGGAAACATTGGAATTCACTGCCCGGTTTTCCGCGACTAGCATCAGATTTCATGGTATTCTACCTTAATGATATTGTGTCTCGGTTACTGCTTTGCACTTAATGAATCTATGACGTAATGAACGATAATAAAAATACCAAAAGGTAAAGAAAACTTTTTTGAGATGACGAAAATTTTGTCTGGCAAAGTAAATACTTTACCGAATGGAAAAAAGTAGCATAAACAAGTAACCTGAGTAATGTTACGCTGAATTCAGAGATTTATAAAACATTATGTTTTCACTACCTCTTTTCCAGGGCAGTTTCGCAGTAACGTGATATCTGGGAAAAAAAAACTTTTCCGCAAATCTACAAATAAATAAATAAGACCCTTTTACTTTTTTTGCAGCAGAAGTTTTTGCATTCCAATAAAGCACCAACGCTAACTGACAAACAAGTATAACATTTTTAGGAACCTGCAACACATTATTTTTTCATCACGTACCGAAAACCATTTTTATTTTTATCACCAAAAAGTATGTAAAACATTTTAATCACATGCAGAAAAATGATGCAGCTGGCTTTTTAACCTGATTGACGACCATATTTACATGAACTAAATAAGGACCAAATCAGGTATCAGTTTTTATTTTCCTGAATGCATTTTATACATATGAGACCCAATGAAATATTTCTTCCTTGAAGTGGTCAGTTCGTATGTGCCGCACGAAGTATTATTGTTTAACAGAAATTATCATAACAACTAAAGCTACTAAGACAACCAGTTTGAAACAAAATATCCATAGGCTTGCACAGTCGACCTTTGTTTGTTTGTTTGTAAATTTATTTAAAGTCGGTAAATTTAAATATTAGTTTTACAAATACAAACACGACACACATTAATAGCAGAATATTTTTTTCTGAAGCGTAAATATCGTGTATAAATATTCTTAATAAATAAATAAATAAATAAATAAATAAATAAGGGTAAAGGTATAAACTAATGTAGACCGACTGCTCCAAAGAAAATAGTTTCTGCAATGAAGATGTTGCCGTTTTCTCTTTTCAATAAAATTGTTCATTTTACAGGAGTTGAAAACAAATTCTAGAAATGTATTTTTAGATTTTAAGAAAGCTTTATCTCATTGACCCCTTAATATATCGACACGAGTTTTTTTTTGCATAGAAATGATAAACTTAAATGAACCGAACTAATTTTTTTTCGGACCTGGAATTCTAATCAGCTTTGGTAGACGACTTATTAAGCTGATAAAGAAAAGACTCTTCCTTGAGTGGGAAGAAATATTACAATCATATTCATTTCAAGAATTTCTTTTAATATGTCAGAGGTTTTGATTGCACCATAAATGGATTTTTTTTAATAGACAGGTTAAAGATGTTATCTAAATGTTTCCTTTTATTTCACAATTTCATGCTTACTAATTATTGGCTAAATAAAAACCATTCATAAGAATTGAATTGAATTTTTTATAGCACTTGCCAATACTGGTTGCCAAATTACATGATCGAGTAATTTTATTTCGATTCATTTAAATATGATTAACAATTCTGAAACCATGATGCCAGCATATATCTTCACTGACTTCTAACAAGATATCTTCTTGGTCAAAAGCTTCTTAAAGTCGTTTGAAAAAACGAGGCTAAGTCGACCCTTGCCCTCACTGAAGCAATAAAATATTACAAGGTTTTACACCACGACTTTTAGTTTGTTAGAAATCGGTATATATGGATAACGTTAGCTTTTACCGATCATCTCAGTTGAGTAAAAAGCAACCTGTGGCTACTCAATTCTCAGATACCTATTATGTCAAAAAACATTTCAATCAATATCCACATCAGTACTCCCTGCTCAAGAAAGGCCTCTGGATTTAATTCAAATTACTCAGTTTTCTTTTGAGATATCTTGAAAGCTCGTGTTTGCATTTTGCACGAAATGTAATCATTTTGTTCCTCGTCAACCATCAATTTCAACGAAATTAACGATTATCAATTAATAATAATAGAGAACCTACATAAATGTCTGCAATCTGATTGGTTAATGTGTTATTTCTTAATTGTGCTGCATCCGAGTAGTAATCGCGAAAGTACAATTTAGGTAACGATGGCAAGTTTTTAATGTTACAAATCATCTAGAAACTCAAATTTTAACAAGTCGTTCAAGTGTAGCTACATGAGGTAACTACAAGCCAAAGCAAAAATGTCCAGTCGATCCATAAAACAGATCTCGACGACATGCAGCCAAGATGGCGAATTTGTGGCGCGCGGTGAATCTCATGATGATGTGTCGTGACAGAAAGAATTCTTTATCCATTGTCAATTGTGTGTTATTTTTGGCTGTATGATTTTCCTTTTGCGTCATCAATTAAGAAAAGATGCCATTTATGCACAATAGATACTATTCATTTTTTCTAACGGAGGAGCACGGTCGTAAGACAAGATAGAGGTTATGAATACATTTCCCTATTGCCACATATTCAATTCTATCAACTTCCCTAATTAGCAAGCCTGGAAATACCGTCTTCACAACAGTATACATTTTATTTCTTTTTTGCATTCCATTATGTATCGGAAGTAACCATTAATCAATTTACAATTAACTAAATCGATTATAAAAAGGTTGAGCATCAGAATATTTTAAACACAACAGTTTGTGCAATCAGCAGGATCTGAGTGTATTTCTACAAACCATGGATCGAATTTATTTACTGGCATTCATCGTCATCTGCTCAATTTGTTTGGCAGAATGTCGACCACGAATTTTAGTCCTCAAAAAGAAATCAGAAGGTTTGATGCATGAGAATACGAAAGATGTCGAGAGTGTTGGTGACAAACGAACATTTTTTCTTCAAAGTCAACAGGGAAAAAGTCGTGCTCGACGCAACACGGGTAATTGGTATTTTAAACTTTGCGTACTTCGTAGCGAAGATAAAAAAAAATGTCTACGTAAATTGAGATTTGGGATGTGGCATAAAAATGACGATGGGACGAGACGGCAGATGAAAGAAAAGTGATCTTAATAGCAGATTATGTATTATCATGAATAAGTCCTGCTGTGATGGAAGAAAAAAACATTTACTATAAAAAATGCACGTTGAGCGTGTGATAATGTATTATATATGTAAATACGAAGAGAGATTATATTCGCAATGTACAAACATATTTTTAACTGTAAAATATAATGACTAATGAACACTAAATATGTTTCTATTTTCCACATGACATAAATGTTGTTTTATTTTCAGTATTATCCATCTATCATTTTAATAAGTTTTAATAAGAGTTGCATGATGACGTATTTTGTTTTCAATTACTTTCTTGAACCAGATTTTCAAAGATGGTTCATCTAATCAAGTAGGACCAGTGGGCGATCCAGGATATGCCGAAAATTGTGGAGGAGTACATTAAAATAATTTCTGTTTTCAGTCTGTATCACCAAATGGGATTATTTGAACGCTTTTCCTTTTATGCTTTAATAGTTAACATTCTCCTCCAACAATTTAGACACACCCTCGAGATCCACCAATGGTAGAGCTTTTTTTTCTGCAGACCGAATGACAGTTGAAGGAAAAAAGAGCGAAGACGAATTCAGAAACAGTTATAATATTTAGCGCTTCTTTTTCGGAAAATGTCTTGAACTACAACACTTAATTGACTGTTCCCGTAATTCAATAATCTCCGTAATAAATCGTATAATCTCTACAGTATACATTGAAAAGAAAATTCCTATAATTGAATGCACCTGCCCTGAATTCACGTTTATATGTGGAATCCTGACTCAGCTGTCCATACGGAACTCGTTTCTGTGTTGAAAATTAACGAAAATTGTCCCACTGCGATTTGCTAACGAGCAAAATATCTAACTAAATAATTACCGTGAAATAATATAACGCATCAAAACGAGGTCTGTATGGACAACTGAACCAGGATGCGACATATAAATATAAATACCGTAAAGGTGTATAAAAAAAGTCTCACAAACGAAATTTTCAAACGAAATTTTCACAATCGTTTTATCGTCAAACAAACCCCAAAGCGAGTAATTACACCAATGCATTGTGGTAGATATGTGATGTATTGCAGAGATAATTGAATTGTGGGAACGGGGGTGGTGGAGAAGTCTAGCCAAACCTACACGTCTTCAAGTTAAAGTATAAAACTTGGAGAGAGAATAACTATCTCTCAATTATTTCGTTAATGAATGTAGCGACAGATCAAGACCTTTTCATAAATTACTTCACAACATCCGTCGCCTAGTTTTTTTATCTATATAATTACTCCGTACTTAAGTGTAATAAAATAACGACATGAAAAGGTTTTCCCCTGAGATATTGTTTCTCTTTGTAAACCCCCAAAGCGTCGTTAATGTTCAGGGCGAAAACGAGGCGATGGATACAACGACGTAAACTATGAAAAGGTCTATAAAACAGGTTTATACATCCAGGTTTCATATCCAGGTTCAACCATACATTCTATAAGGCAGTGCACGTCTTAAAGAGTATTAAAAAATCTCGAAACATAATTAAACAACTGAAGTGTCTTCCTTATAGTTTATAAATAGGATATGCCAATCATAAGAAGAACAGACAGACATGGTAGGCGGAGTAGTGGTAATATATGTATGCCAGATCCATTGAAAATTAAATCCGTTTCTAAGAGTTTATAGGTTGGTGCGTTGGATCCATTTGAAGAGGAAATTTGCGATATTGTGGTAAAAGTTAATAGGATTAATAAAAGCTGGAAATAGCACATAATAAAAAAGTAGCAGTTTCATCATATCATGAGGAAGGGACGGGTCGTTTGGGGAAAATGCTTTCCTATGTCTTGACAATAAAAATCAGATAGAAAGGGAAGTATTTATTAAGTTTGGGGGAAAAGTTCTTTTTCTTAAATTTATTCCACACTCGCACAACATTTGCGTATTTTAAGTAGTTTGTTATCTGAAAATATTTACATAGGATATTCTAATCATGTTTTCTTGATTTTGTTATAAATATTATTTCTTGAGGGTTTTCCGCCTACTCGTTCATTGTCTCCATAGCAACCATACCAGTGAAAAATATGACTTATACTTTAGTGTATTCTTCTTTTTTTTTTCAAAAACAGAAGAAAGTCAATATTAACCTCTCCTAACAGTTAGTTTGTCAATCGAGCTTATAAATACCTCATATAAATTTGTTTCTCTCCCATAAATTCTAAGCTGTTTTGTTGTTTTAATCAAAAGGTCGTTTATATCAAGAATAAAACAAACATCCTAAGTATCGAATTTTTATGTACTTTTGCAGAGTATTCTTACGACAACTATATGATCACATTTGAGTTCATATCGCTTACATCTTCCATTTTGAGATATTTGAAAGCAACATTTGTGAGCTTTTAACTTGAGGGCCTGTTTATATGGCAAGGTGATTATATCTCCGCTTTACATGGAAAAAAATTCAACCGGACGGGACAACATTTTTTAAACTTCTAGCTTGCATCTGTTTCAAAATGCCATTTAGAAATCTTCCCGAGACAGAGTGCTTATAAGAGAAAAAGCATCCGCTTTGCTGGGAAGGGACGAAATCGTCCCGGAACAAAAATTCTTCAAATAAACACAGAAGTAATTTTTAGTAGAAATGTTAAGGGGAGCGGAATCTCGTAATTTGCCCCTCATAATTTGTTGAATAACAAATGATACCGTAAATTCACCGAAAGTTGTTCCACTTTTTTAACGATATTCTCACTTTACACGTAACATTTGATGGAGACATTGAAACTTTGTTAATTCTAGTCTACCATAAGCATAATAGTCATTGGCACAAATAGTGTTCCGTGTATAAGCCCTTATATTAACCTATCAATTTTGACGTGTTGCCGTTAATAAATTTTACCCAAAACCGTCCTCCTACAACCAGTAGTCGTAGCGATTTTCGTGAAAAACATTTCTCAAATCTTTAGGTTTCTAGTTTTCGACATTGAACGTATTAATCAAGTTTTTCCTTTATCACATGAATTGTTATCTAGATGATGTCTTATCTTCCAGCAAAGTAAGGATATCAACCATTATTAACCTCCTATATGACCAGAAAATTTAATTAGCAGATACTGTTGATAAACATCATAACAAAAAATGCTGCATGGGGCGTATCCTCAGATGCGGGGAAGACGAGCCGTGTAAAAAACAATTTAAGAAGAACTATGATGTCACCGACTAGATGAATAAAAAAAATCGTGTTACTTCAGTTTTTTATTCGAAGTTCGAAGAAAGAGGTTGGCCACTCGTCAGTAATTATCAGGTGATAGTTTCATTAATTAATTTATCATGTGTGACCGTGGTTAATACGTTTCTAAACGCATTCAATTTGTTAAATAAAAAGGTTACTTATAATATTGCTGAAGAAAAGATGTGCTTAAAAATACAAATATTGATGACCTGAGACCGATAAACAAAATGGGAAATAGTAAAAACAACTTCAATATTGTACTTCGCTTCTGGTCAATATTTGCTGGAGTCTTTTTAACATGATAACAACTTGAAACAAACAACATTGGCTGTGCAACGTTCTCTCTTAAGCACAGCTGAAATCGAGTTGGAAAAACTGGTGTGAATAACCACGAAACACGGTATGCAAAAACTGCGTGAAAAACAATTGATCGTGTTTACACTGAAAGCAACCTAAATTTAATTTCTAAAGAGAAGAAAATATTTTTAGAATTGCAGAAAGGTTTTTCATACAGGTCTTAAATAGAGGATAAACAATTCGATTCAATCATCATTATTTTGAGGATTTGATTTTTTTATAGATTTGAAAGATCTCAGTTAGTTGACAGATTGTGTACATTTTCGCGAGTACATAAAAGAAATCTTCGGATCAAGAAAAAGGGACAGTTTTCATATGACAACATCCCAAAATGCCATCAGGACCGTTTGTTGATGAAGCTTTTGATGGTGCTGGTCAAACAGTTGGCCTTGAAATTTGGCGAATTGAGGTATGTAAATACTTTGTATTCTAGATCAACATTCATCTTGAGTAAACTTCGGATATAGTTTTGTTATGCGAACGTAAGCATTATAAAGGACTATTATGAAGAGTAAGAAAAAAAAAAAGGATTGAAAATTTCAATTGATTAGGGTTGTTCGATTTTTTTAATATTTCAACTTGTTTGTCATATTCCTGAATTAAAAATATCTTCAGGGGAAAAGTCAGTTACTCGGCTTAATCACCCAATGGGAAGACCTAACTACGAGTAAATATGTTTTTAAACGTTTTATGGAAATACTGTCAATTTCGAACACCCAAGGGACCGTGACAGGCTTTCCAAGGCAACCAAACGTTCAAAGGGACTAAGATTTATGTTCGAGATAACTGGTGTTCAAGATAGCAAGAAAACTCCATACTTTTAAAACATTCGAAACGAAGAAAAAAGAAATATAAAATGAATTGAAAAGAGAGGAAAAGGGATTGGTTTATGATTTGCTGATAAAGAAAATAAAAGAAATCATATAAAATCCTTTTTTGCGGAATTGTAAAAATATTTAAAATTATAGCAAGGGCAGATTTTCTTTAAAAACAAAGTAGAATAAATATTCAGGACAATATGTCATAATAATAGTAGCTGTCCGACATTTCCCATCTGGATAGGATATTTGTTAGGTGGCGAATGTTTGTTCGATATCAATCGATATCAAACCGTTTAAATGCCTCGTAACAAGTCGTAACAAGTCGTAACAAGTCGTAACAAGTCGATTGTCGAAGATCGATTGAGTAATTTGCACTTATTTATTAGCAATAGATTAAATTGTTTCTATAGCAACAGCACTTGGAATATTTCATATCATATAATTAGTCACCAATCAAGTGACACTTAGGATAGAATTCCTTACATAGAACCGAAATTAAATACTGAAGAAATAGAGACATTGATGTTAAATTAGTAGGAACTAGTATCGGTCACAGAGCAATACATTTTCCATAGCCATCCCGAAATTTTTGTTTGACTTTGGTGACCTGATATCTTAACGTTGTTTAACATTTCTTAAGGCAAGATTATCTATTAGGAAATTTGACACCAACATATTGCATTGTTGTTTTCACGTGTAGAGATTACGGGAGATTTTATTGTTTGCTATCATCGCCATATAAGGTAATGTTCCCTCGTATATGCAATTCTATGCAAATATACATTTAATTTCTTTCATAATATCAGATGAAGTCATTCTCAATATTTAATCTGAACAGTATTTCATTGTTGTTATTATTTGTTATTATGTGTTATTATTTGTTAATCGAAAGTTTTCATTTTATTTTTGTTTGATACATCATACAACTAACACAATGCATTGCGCAAAAAGCACTAAAATCGTTCCATTTGAAGTATAAAACAGTTTCACTAGCAAAACACTGTCATTTAAGGACAAACAAACGCCTTTTTACACTGGTTGATATTTCAAATCAGATTCTGTAAAAGCTTATTTAAATACAACGGTGGCGGAGTGGGTGGGCGGATTTTTTACGATGAAATATGATTTCATCTCCACTAACCTTAAGCGGGCTCGGATTTTCATATTTTTCTCATAATCACCACAAATTTAGCATTCTGATTGATATTTTTTGTCCAGTTGTTTTCGCTTGGTTTGAGCATAATTAAAAAAAGCTTGACGTCACAACTTTATTTCCACAAAAACGTTACGAATTCGTGCATTGCGTGATTAAACTTACAGGCGTTCCTGTGATTAATCTCACAATAAGCAATCCTGAAATTAATGTCAATAAACTCTCAACAAGTTTTTGCGGGCTCAAGTATTTCAACCACATAAAAATACTGCACGCGTCTGTGGTTTCTATGTCCTCGTACTGACAGCCTACATCTTCTCGTTTCCATAACAAGAAGAGTGTTTTGTTATCGTTTTTCAAGCATCCATAAATATGCCTTTTAACTTTTTTGTTACATAAGTAGGATTCAGTATTTTCGTTTTCAATATACAAAACAAACATTAGCTTGCAATTTACATCAATTTAAATAATTATTATGCAGTTATGACGTAAAACGGTCGTTATGATAAGGGTCACTCTCAATTTCAGATGCCTTTGACAGAAATTAGCAAAAATTATACATTGTTTTTTTATAAGAGCGATTCCATAAGAACACGAAGTTCAAATATGGCTGAAAAATAAGGACGAGTTAAGAACATTCTGAGGCTCAAGTATAAATTCTGAAACTAAAAATAATTCAGGCTGGAGTATAAAAAACAAGAACTATAAACGTGTGTTACCCTTAATGTTCATATTATATTTTCTCATTTCTATCGAAAGCGTAATGTACGTTCATGCATACAATATGATCCGACACATATCACTGAAAAAAATGATGCTGTCATTGTTTTTAAGTAGTCTATTATTTACTTCAAAGTTCAAGAAATGTCATAAATCTTACAATACACTGTATTGCGTGTAAGACATACTGACTAAACAACGGAACCACCTGAGACGATCTGGGACGAACTGAAACCACCAAGAAATGAGCTGAGACAAGTTGAATCCACCACGGAGAAAAAAATCAACCCCGTCCTTCAGCTGCCAGATGTTTCAAGTGTCGGTGGGAATTGTCCTAGCAAAGAAGATATTTATTTAAAAAAATGTTATTCGAGATGTATAATACCGAATATAAAAAGAACATTTTAAGGATCTTTTTGTCACGTAATCTGCTGATTGAATTTTGTTTTTATAAACTCAGAATCCAACTACTTAACACAAGTCAACTTTGACCGAGCCATGCCGTTTCAGTTTTCAGTCGAAAATTTGGCCACGTGACAAGATCTTCATCACATGATTTTCGAACGTTTATTTTATGGTCACGTGATAATAAAGCTTCCGATGGTTTTATGACCGCACAGAAGTCCAAGCCGGGCAGATCACTCTCGAGAAGATGGCATCTGGCAGCCGAAAGGACGGGGTTGATTTTTTTTTCTCCGTGGTGGATTAAACGCGTATCAGCTCGTCTCAGCTCGTACCAGCTCATCTCTTGATGGTTTCAGTTCGTATCAGATCGTATCAGATCGTATCAGCTCGGTTCAGATCGTCTCAGGTGGTTCCGTTGTTTAGTCAGTACGCGTGTAAGAACACCAGTCAAAACTTGCTGAAAATTAAGAAATATATCAGGGTCTGAAAATAGTGTTCTTACATGGAAGATTGGTGAGAACAATTTAGTCTCAAAAAGTCTCAAAAAATAAGATATGAGAGTAACTCTAAACGAACAGACTCGAATCAAAGAAAAGGATAAATTGAAAAATTAAATAATGTAAAAGATCCATGGTGGAGAGCCAATTCTAGAATGAAAGAGCTGCTAGTGCTACCCGGGATCTCTAGCTTTTTCGATATATTGCCACCTCCCGATTGATTGGTGTTTTACTGTATTAATTTGGCAGAGAAGTAATTGGACTTGTTCCTTGAAACATCAATTCACTTATTCGTTGCTTTGAACCAAACACGAAAACTGATACGCTAACAAATTTTCTTTCTTTTAGAAATTAAAAGTAGTGAAACAAGACCCTAAGACCTATGGCAAGTTTTACACTGGCGATTCTTACATCTGCTTATTGGTAAGCTAAAAGGAAACAAAGATTTAATGGCGTTTGAAAGAAGTAACTTTCATGTGATGATAAAAAATTTGTGCTTACTGTTTTAGACACGAAAAGTACGTGACAAAATTGAGTGGGATCTTCATTTTTGGTTAGGAAAAGAAACATCTCAGGTGAGAGATGCAATGAAATTTAATGCTCTCGTTTAAGAAAAGGCAATCGAATTTAACTAACATAGTTGATAAATTTTACAGGATGAAGCTGGTGTAGCTGCGTACAAAACTGTTGAGTTAGATGATTCGCTCGGCGGCTATCCAGTTCAATATCGTGAGGTAAATAACATATAATAATTTGTTGTTGTTGTTGTTGTTGTGGTGGTGGTGGTGGTGGTGGTGGTTGTTGTTGTTGTTATTTTTGTTGTTTTTGCTATTTTTGTTGTATTTAGAAAGTTCTCAATGATTCCAATATCTTTTTCAGGTGCAATATCATGAATCGAAAAGATTTTTGGATATTTTTCCAGATGGGATTGGGTAAGTGTCGCCTTTTTACAGATGCTAAAATATAAATATAAAATATTAGCCAAAGACGCCCGATAATGAAGCATAGTACATATTACATGATGTCTGTAACATTTTTATCCTTTCTGCCATTTGTGATTTTTCCAAAAAATCTTTTTTAGCTACCTGGATGGAGGGATTGATTCAGGTTTCACCAAAGTTGATCGCGATGCTTACACGAAAAAACTTCTCCATGTGAAAGGAAAACGAAACATAAGGATTGAACAGGTTGGTAAAACATTTAAACATGGGAATCTCCCATTAGGGGAATCTCTAGCTCCATCTTACGGGGTTTTATTACTTCGTGGAGTGTTGTGCTTTAAGGAAGACATCGTCAAGCCGCCGGGAGGAGAACCCAATGCAATGTCGAAAGTTAATCAAATTTTCTCAACGTTCATTTCTATAAACGCTGTGTGTAAATTTTTTCCTTTTGTTTTTGATATTTTTTTATTCAACGCTTTAAGTTCAGTAATAAAGAATAACCACATTGATCGGTATCAGTAACTATTTTTCCTATGAGATAGTCGATGTAGACATGTTATGTGTTCGTCTTATCAGTTCATCATTTTCTACCGATGTCTATTTTTTATGTGTTGAACGTAGCTTTTTCGCATCAGTTAGTTTTGACTACTTTGCTGAAATGTGTAGCTAGCAGTTTATTTTATTGTAGTATGTGGATTGATATTATTAAGGTTCGCCTTTAGGGAAACGAAGGTAGTAAGATCAATATTATATTGTTTTGATAGTGTTTTTTATTTTTGTATCTGTCACAGTTTTGGTGCTACAATAGGATTCGGTCAACTATATCACTATCCACTTTAGAATATAAGTTTCAAAATATTCCGTACAGGAAAATATTGAAAATATCACGTGATAATCTCAAGTGTCCAATTGAATTATATACGTCATTCTCATTACGTCACTTGTCTGTATCTTGGGCTACATCATTCCCATAAGACAAGATAAGATAAGATTAGATAAGGATTTATTTTCAGTATTTCCAAATAAATACATTTGGCTCTTCACCTAGAAATGCGTATGATATAAGTGTTTAATTTGTGTCTTGATGATTGAAAGTATATTTGCATTCGTGTTTGCCAGGTGGAATTGTCGTATAAATCATTGAATCACGGAGATGTTTTTATTCTCGATGATGGGAAAGTGATTTACTGTTGGAATGGAAAGGATTCCAGTAAGAGGGAACGTGTGAAGGTTAGTACCAATCAATTGTAACGAAATTTCAAAACAGGATTCATAATTATACTCATAACAAAAATTCATTTGTTGACAGGCAGCAGAAATTGGAAGAAAAATTAAGGATGATGAACGTGGCGGGAAAGCGAAAGTTATCTTAATCGGTATGTTACTTTAGCTCTTTGGTGTATCAAGTAAGTTCCAATTTATTAACAAAGTGATACACAGTTTAACTCAATATGAATTCTGGTATTTCTAGATTCTGGAGTTGATCCAGATGGATCATTTTTCAAAGCACTAGGTGGCTCTGGACCAATCAAATCTGCAGAAGAAGGTGGGGATGATACTGAGCACGAAAAACAGGGAAAAGTTGAAATAGTGTTGTACAGGTAAAACAAAGAGAAAAAAAAGAAAAAGACATTACTTCTATATGTAATGTAATTTTTGTAACAGTATTTGAAATTTGTTATTGATATTCCGATCTGTTATATACTTTTAGAGTGTCTGATGCAAGTGGGGAGTTAAAGATCGAGGAAACTGCAAGACCTCCATTACAAAAAGAACACTTAGACTCTGATGATTGTTTTATTTTGGATACTGGCCCAACTGCTGTGTTCAGTTGGATTGGACGAGGGTGCACAATAAATGAAAGAAAAGCTGCAATGAACAATGCAATGGTACCTTAGGCCGCGAATTTTTAAATTTAGCCAAATTGGTGCAATTAGAAGGCGGATTTCAGCTCCATTCTATTTCAATTACTTGGGCCAAAATTAGAGAACGTGTGAAGAGGAATTTGAGCGCGATAGGTGGAAAGAAAACATTTTTTCCATATTAATTTTAGCAATTTCGTACTTCATCGCTAGTTTGGCTAAATTAAAGTGGCGCAAAAATTATACGATCTAACGTATGTTAATACAAACGAATCTGGCGGCTTTGAAAATTAAGTGAATGGAATTATTTTTATCTGTTATTAGAGATTCATCCAACAAAAAGGATATCCGAATTACACACAAGTAGTACGCGTCATTCAAGGTGGTGAGCCACCATTGTTTAAATCGTTCTTTAGAGGTCCCTGGCAAACTTCAGATGAGACAGATAGTGTCATTGTTGACAAAAGCAACATAGGTAAACGTAGCTCTTGATTTATATCTCTACTCGAGAAGCAAAATCAGATTCTAATGTAGTTATTTGACATCTTTTGTAGCTTCCTACAATACTGCTAAATTTGAAATAAACTCATTACATAATCGAGCAAAGCAGGCAAAAGAAACACTTGTTGATGATGGAACGGGAGACGTTAAGGTAATTTTTAATTTATTTTCAGCAGATCTTGTTACAATCAGTTTTAAAGTCATCTTAAGGTGTATGTCAAGGTGCGCTATTCAGTTCTTTCATGCTGATCGAAGATGTGAGTTGACCATGTTCATAGTTAGAATTGATAGGGTTGATAAAAATATCACTGTCAACCTCGACTGATTAACAATTTGTATTACCTACTCTTTCTTAGATCTGGCGTATTGAAAAATTCCACAAAGTTGATGTTCCAAAGAAAGAACATGGTGCTTTTTACGAAGGAGATTGTTATGTTATATTGTACACGTATAAAGTTAAAAATTATGAAAAATACATCATCTATTACTGGCAGGTAACATACAAACAAACACGTATATTTATGTTCATTTATGGTAAATTCACGTCAAAGTTTTTCCGGGACAAAATGATCAGGAAGATCATTTTCCCGCACCCTAACCCGCAGCTTAAAAGATAACTGTAAATCCGCCTTAAGAAGACATTATTACTAAATAATTTCTTTTTAGGGGATGAAAAGTTCGCCAGATGAAAAGGGTGCAAGTGCAATTATTTCACAACAAATTGATGACGAAATGGGAGGCTCGCCAGTTCAAGTAACTTCGATTTGTATATGAAAACAAATGGAGATTTTGTTCAAAAACGTAAACAATATCTTTTTCTTTCTAGGTTCGAGTTGTTCAAAACAAAGAACCTGAGCATTTTCTGCGTGTTTTCCAAGGAAAGATGATCGTGCTAAAGGTAGTTGTACTTCTTTTTGTTGAAGATATTAAGACCTCCAAACATTATGAGGACAGATACTGCTGGATGAGACATTAACCATAATTTATTTTAACAGGGTGGCATTGAAAGTGGATTCCGAAAACGAACTAAAAGTCAGAATGAGGAGACAAAAGCAAAAACAGGAGTAAAGTTGTTTCATATCAGAGGAACGACGGAGTTCAATACACGTGCAGTGGAAGTAATTGCACGTGCAGCATCGTTGAATTCAAACGACGTGTTTTTGTTGAAAAGTGAAGAGAAAGCTTTCATATGGGAAGGAAACGTAAGATTCTCGTCTGATAAAATGTTAGAATGATCCTCATTAAACATAAATAACTCCTTTGGATGATCTCCTCGTAATGTTTTAGGGAGCAAGTGATGATGAAAAGAAGTTTGCAGAAATTGTGGCCGATTATGCTGCCCCAGATGGGTTAGTACTTGTTTACAGAAAAAAAGTGGAACGATTACATTTTGGGAGCGGAAATTTATTTTACTTTATTTTTTATTTTTTCAGAGATTTGGTCATCATTCGTGAACATAAAGAGACAAAGGAATTCTGGGAGCTTATTGGTGGAAAAGAAGAGTATGCATCTATGGCCAGATTGGCGGTAATTATCCATTTGTTATCACTTAATCCTTTGTTTTGTTTTGTTTATCATTGTGTATATTAAAATTATGTTTGAAGGAGGACAAGCCTGACGTTCCACCTCGTCTTTTCCAATGCTCAAATGCAAGTGGAAGATTTTGGGTCGAAGAAGTTTTTGATTTCGATCAAGATGTAAGTTTATTTTTTTTGATCCAATGTTGAACTTCGACCACAACAAGTGAATTGAACTGGACACATTTTCTTTACTGTAGGATCTCTGTGAAGATGATGTCATGCTACTGGACACATTTGACGAGGTAAGAACCAAGTTGTGATATCAATGTCCTGGTTACACATGGAAGAAACTGCTACTGAGATATATTATCTTTTTGATAAAACCGACTTATCTAGTTACCAATATTCTGAATGCATGCATGCATCTCATAGATATTTGTCTGGATTGGTAAAGGAGCGAACTTCATTGAGAAGAAAAATGCTTTAGAAGGAGCTGTGGTAAGTTACTAGCATTCTGATAATGAAAGTGTACTTTTAAAAAATTAGATCAATGTCAATGTTCTAGTTGATATCTTAATATTAATGTAATTAATATCTTAATATTATCCTTATTAATATCTTAATATTATCCTTATTTATATCTTAATATTATCCTTATTAGGAATATTTGAAGAATGATATCCATGGCAGAACAGAAGAGAATACAAGTATTTTGCAGGTCAAGCAGGGTTTTGAACCATTGAATTTTACTGGGTATTTTTGGGCTTGGGATGCTGAAAGGTGGAGTGTGAGTATTATTTTCTATTTTTACCAGTAGAGAGTAAAAATGAACATTGACAGAAAGTGTTTGTGACACGGTAAATGTCGGTTTGTGATGGGGGTGGTCTGGATTTCAAAGCAGAAAATACATTTAACTGACAAAATGAATAGTCCCGCATAGAGATGCCTATTCTTCGAATTCAACAGTCAATAATCTTTAAAGGTATACTCTATAACCTGGATTATTTTTTCCCAAACAGAAAGGATTGAGTTACGAAGAAATGAAAAAACAAGTGGGGGAAGAAAACGCCGGTGTTACAACAGTCACCGAGGTAAACTTACTGCAACCTTTTATGTATAAATAGTTAATCCGAGCATTCATTTGCACAGTTTTATATAATCTATTTAGGAACTTGGTAAATACAACAAACAGTATTCATATGCCCTTCTTGTGAGTCAAGGAAATATTTTAGATGGTGTGGATCCGACTAATAAAGAGGTATGCATAAAAATGAAAGTGTTTGTTAGAATTCTGTATACATGGGACCTTAATGTTAACCTATCGCTTATAGAAACATCTTTCAAATGAGGAATTCGAGCAGTATTTTAAAATGTCCAAAGAGGATTATGACAAATTAAAACCATGGAAACGGGAAATATTAAAGAAGAAAGCAAAACTTTATTAGGATATGTTTCAATTGAACAAACGACAATGGAAAAGACGGGGACGAACCAAATGAATGATGGTTAAAAATATTTCATTTTTTATTTTTTATTTTTTATTATTCGTTAGTGGTTAGTTAGTATGGTAAGTAGTGTTTTTACGTTAGAATTTTCTTTACTTTAATTCTTCAAGTCGGGATGACGACACATTTGAGTGAAAACAGAACACTTGCCTGAATTTATTTTCTATGACTTACATAGATAAATGTTTTGGAAAGTTTGATCACGCTGTTTGTTACAATACACCAATCTCGTTGAATAAAAGGCAAGTCACGTGGCTTTCCGACCTGAAGAATGACAATGTTTTGATCCATTTTAATTTCAGCTTCGCAAGCATTTTTCAACACAACTCAACAACAAAACCTTTCTCCTTTTTTGTAAATGTTTCTCATCTTGTATAATGTGTAAATATTATTTTACAAATATTAATTTCATCTTTCTCATCATAATTATTGTTTATTTTTTATGAAATAAAACTAAACAAAATAAACAAGAATGCCCGTATCCTCTCAGTCCCCCGCTTAGTCTCGTTTTCAACCTGTAGTGGAAAAAATAGTGAAGAAGAATTTAGAAATTCCTTCATAACTATTGTTAAAATTTTCAACATTTTTTTGGGCGTGTGGAAAAGTTAAAATGAGACTGAAGTCTCTTTCCAATATTAACTGAAGTTGCAAGGACCGGGTGGGCCAATAATATAAAAATAAATTTAAAGTTATCTTTTTCATAATTCTTATTCCTATAGGTATATAATTTTTGAGTCTAGATCCATCATGTTTCATTATCGGAAAGCCTATTCTTTTATTTGATCATTTCAATATGGCAAACTTGTCAAATTCCAATGAATGCAATACGTACGTACAATAGTCAGACTGTTTAAGCTTAAAAAAACCGACAGAAAAAACTTCAAAAGAAAATAATAAAAGTGCCAGGAAATTATCTTATGACTATGGTAGCTACAGTCGACTACCTACTCGAATATAAAGTAAACTCCCGATAACTCGAACCTCCATGGGACCGATGAACATTGTTCGAGATACCGAATATTCGAGTTATTGAGAGTCTCTTATGAGTGAGTATTACATCAAGGGGGTGACTAAAGCATTCGAGTTACTGAAAGTTATCGAGGGTTCCAGTTACCGGGATTCTACTAAATACGCGGAGGAATTATTGCAAAATAACGACATCATTGTTGTCTGAAGACGAAGAAATCCATATTTTAGTCGAAATATTGTAGTCGAAAATTTAAAAAGGAATCGAGTTTTCTCCATAAAAGAGGAATTGAGTTTTCTCCATAAAAAAGGAATCAAGTTTTCTCCATAAAAAGAGGTTCTTTTGTTTTACTATACCTCACTTTACTATTTGGGTTCTAGTAGGGCCGCCGCCGCCGAAATTCTTTGTGGTTTTTCCACGGAACGTTAGTGCAAAATGAGCCGCCCAATGAATAATTTTATAACAAGAGTTTCAAGCCCAAAAAAACTTTGTTCTTCTTGTACGTGTTAGTGAGAGTTAGCTACATTTCTGTACAGTAACTTATAGTAACACAGTATGTAGCTCTCCCAACCTATGATGGTCTAAGCTGTTTTTCAAGGTTTCCAAAAAACAATTATGCATTATAAATGCATTTAATTTCATAGTGGTTTATGGAAAGATAATTCTACTGTCTAAATCTGAATCTTCTTCTATAACACTTGTTTGCACTTGTTTGTAATTTCGGTTCACGGATACGTAGTAGGTTCGAATTCCGCAACAATAGGTTGCTCGATCCAGTGCTATTTTTATATCAGTGCTTAAAACTAACTCGACGATTAATGGAAATTTGTTTACCATGCCTCGCTTGCCTGTTTAAAGATTTTTCAAAAAGTTAGGAAGAAGAGCTAAATTATATCGATGGTGAATAAATTGAAATCCACCCGTTTTGATAGATTTTCACGGGATGGCAGCAGGCTTTCTTCATCCCATCTAATAAGACAACAAGGACCTTACCAAATCGACGGCGGTGTGATCTGTGACGGAGTTCACAGACCATATTTCTTAGTGCGCATGCATAAACTCAGTGTAAAAACCCCAACTACGTTTCCAACGTGAAAAACAGAGATTTGAAGATGCCGCTGAGACGTGAACAAACATGGCGGAAACCATCAGAAAACGACAGTGAGTTGATTTTGCTTTTTGAATAAGCATTCATAGTACGTCTTTTTTCCTTATATTAATTTTATTTTATAACTGGAAGTCAACCCTAGCCATGAAGTCCAACAGTTTCTGACAGTCTGACAAAAACACGAAAATCGAATGATCATGAAGATGATGATTCACCCATGTTAAAAAAGAGAAAATCAAGTTGGTCAGAAACTATGGCAAGCTTGGAGGCTGAAGAAGAAAAGAAAAAAATTTTCAAACAGCAACTTGAATACCTCCAAAGAACAGTGTTACGTCTATCTTCCAACATCAACCGAAATGCTTTGAAGCAACCGGACATGCTTATTCAGATCCGGTGATGTTCTTTACAAACCCACAACGTAACAATCTCCCCAAATCCTCCGATCATCTGATGTATTGCAACATTCCTCATTTTCCCATCAATTCAGAAATATATGGAATGAACTGAAAAATATCTTAACCAACCCTTTCCCACCGTATTTTGTTAGGTTACCGACAATAACGCTTAATGCGTCTGTTCAAATTTTAAGGAACTTATTTGGGAAAATTGGGTTAATACAAAACAGTGTAAAAAATACGACCACAGACTGGAAGTTTATTTTCCTGAATGAACTGAAATAGTTCTTATTTGCGAGAGAAAATGTACCTTTTTTTAAGTTTCCAGATAGGACAGATAGGAACTTGATATTGGTGAAGATATTTTATCTAGTTTTTATATCTTTATGTTTGTAACTCTTATCAAAAAAACGAACTTTTCAAAATCACTATCCAAAGCTTGAAAGAATAAATGTTCTTAATTTTTAGACATAACTCGGCCTATATGATCTTATAAAAAACGTGTTTTAGCATTTTTTTTAAATTAATTAATAAACATTTAAAGGCGATCGCGTGTTTTCTGTATTTGTTAACTTTCTCCCGGCAGCCGTAGTGTTTTCGCATTTCAAAATACTCATTGAATCTGCAGACCAGCTGGAGGAACCACATTGAACGTGCTTGTTGAGCTAGCCAAAAGTACAAGTAAGTTGGTAAGGGTTATTTTACAAAGAAATAAATACAATATACAAAGAAATTTATAAAACAAAAAAAATAATATTAGCTATGATTATCCAAGTTATAGCTGGCCAAATGCTGCTCAATGATCGTACTGAAGTAGAGGTGGCGTTATTTTGATGCTCCCTGCAGCAGATAAATTTCGAAAAGGCTCATTTAATCTTGTTTTTAACAAGCAAGATGAAATAAAAGTACAGAAGTTTTACAAAAATGAACGTTTTAGAGCACAAGAAAACGAAAGCTCAAGATTTTTCAAAACATTAGGGAAATTTTTATATAACATGGCATGTGGATTTGATGATTTCTATGTTAAAATGAGCAAAAATTTGTATTATTATTTCAATATAGCCAATTTGTAATGAAAATTAAAGTTTCTGTTTATATAGCTATTTTTATTCTCTTATCTCAGTGTTCATTTCTCCTCAAATCGAATTTTGGTCGGTACCATAATTCTAAAGATCACGTGATTCATGTCGTTAACTCCTTTAAGTGTTTGCATAAGTTTATTTTTTACCAAATTAAACTTATCAGTTCTCACCAACAGTTCTCACCAACAGTTGTATTGAGCGGAAAGAGATGGATTATACCTATTCATCTTCAAACTTTTGGCGGGAGTCCGGCTAAATACATCAATCTTTTGAGTCAAAAGATCTATTCTTTTTGATTTATATACGGGCTGTGAAAACACGATGAATAGACTAAGAATCCGACCCACAGATACACACATACATAATCGATAAAGATGTCCAATTCAGTGATTTTATTTTTCCTCATATTGAGAGGAAGAGCACGGGTATGGGGGGAGGGGGAAATGAACCTGTAAAAATATTTTACACGCTATATTTTATACACGGTATAAAATCGGTATAAAATATAAAATCGTATAAAATATAAAATCGGTATAAAATCGGTATAAAATCGGTTTTCTTTCGATATAATATCTGATGCAAAATCCATTGTCGACCCATTCATGATTAAGAAACATTACAAACTTGACTGGGACGTTTTTTGTTTCCCTTAGTAACCATCAGTCCATGAGTTGATGGAACATTCACAGATTGGTTACGAACTGGAATTTTTGGCCTCTTTTTTACAAGTTTCTGTTCAGTTACGTTAGCTTCCGAACTTTCTGCTTCGGTGTTTTGAGGATTTTGATGAGATACATCTGCCACCGTAACATTATTTGTAGAAGTCCTTGCTAAAAAACAAATCGGTGATAATGCAGAATCAATTCTCTCTTTGTTTGTCTTCTGATAGGTCCATTGCTGAAGTTCTTTCATGCTGACCAGCGTTTTGAAGGAAGAGGTGACTTTCGGATTCCGCACAAGGACATTTCCTATAAATTTTGCAGCTTCTTTCATACAAACGCTCATAGGGTCGGCAAATATCAACCAATTAGTGTCAAGGACGGAGAAAAAACAAAGTGTGATTTGAGGATAAACAGGTTTTATTGGCAATGCGTCTACAATAATTGGCATCAGAATAAGTTCAGAGGAAAACCGATGTCGACACAAAGCCGTATTAAATTCTTCCATTAATTCTGGTTCTGTGATGTAATGTTGAGAAAGTAAAGGCACGATCAATCTACCTTCATCTATAACATGCAAATGAGTGGACTTGTGATTTTTGGTAGATTCTATTCTGATGGTAGGAAGCAACTTCAGCAATCTATTTGACAATACAGTCGCTGAATGACTATCATTTTCATGATAACTTAACACGACATCATATTTGACATTACTGAGCTGTGCACACGAGTTCAATATGTGTTTAACATCTAGAAAGTCCAAACCATCTATAAGTGGCATGTTTGTCTTAAGGAATACTTGACGCCAAGAAGATGTAATGTCTTTGATGCTCGTTTCTTTATGATAATCTGTGTGTTCCCAACTGTCCACACCTGTGTAAAAACCGTCAAACATCACAATGAAATTCTTATTGGATTGAAGCAACCAAATAAACATTACCGTGATAATATGGATTCAAAGTCAAATTAGGGAGGGTTTACATATATATTATGCAAGGTAACGTCCTTATTATTCTGAACAAAGGCAAGAGTTGCACCAAGGTGACGCAAATATGAAAAGGCAGTAAATAACCACAGTTTTCATTTCGCAAAAATCCCTCTCTATTCGTAACCATTTTATTTATCCCTCTCTATTCGTAAGCGTTTTATTTATCCCTTCTATGAAAAACTGATGTTAGACACCAACGTTGAATCAAAGCCACACATGAAATAATCAATCAGACACTTTTCATCATTATGGCTTTTGAGAAGAGAAGAGCTTATACGGTGAAACCTCTCTATAGGGGACATCCCATATAGCGGACACCTCTTTACAGCAGACACTTTTTACAGGAACCGATGCCTTTTCTCCTTGACGTTCAAATCTCTACTTAACGGACACTTCCTTACAGCGGACACATTTTTGGCAGCAATGGTGTCCGCTATAGAGAGGTTTCACTGTACTCGGCAGTTCTACTATACTGTCGTAACACAAAGTTTAGGTAAACTGAAATAAATAAAAAGATGCATACACTTATTATTATCTAACAGTTTAATTATTTCCTCAATGGCTTGCTTGTATAATCTTTCTGATGTAAAATCAATGACAGCTTTAGGTGGACACCAAGCAGGCCAATCGTCTACGTCACTGATCATAACTTCCACCAGGTTTGTCTTATAATGCGGGTCTTCGTGTAAAGCACGAGCTAAGTTATATTCTTCTTGACAAACTTTTGAATCCATATAATTTGTTGATAGTAGTGATAACACTGATCGGCTATTTTCTACATAATTAAGAAATGCTGGATTTAGCATAAACTAAGGGCAAATAGTTGAATTAATGAAAAACCAGAAGACAGATAACGAAAAGTGAACAATCTGGTGGAGGCAAATTCCTAACATGTACTGGAAATGATAAGCTAGAAATGATAAGCTGGAAAAAAATGATTTTTACCTATACTTTTGTAGAGCGTTGATTGCCACGAAGCACCTAATGTCAAACCAGTTTGATCCACAAATATTTTCCAGTCTAACCTGCATTTTTGAATGAAATCTTTGATAAGATTCGCAATTTGCATATCTTTGTGCGAATAAGATATAAAGATATCAAAGGTTCTAGCTTGATCGTTTTCTACACGACTATCTTGCTTTTGCACCTTCTTTGTTTCTTCTAATAAACATGATGAGATAGTTTGACATGCTCCATTTATCAATTCTTCGTTGATACTTCTGAAAAAAATAATGAAAGATAACAATCATAAGTGCTTCATTTCTCAATATCCTTAAGTTTCGACCACAAAAAAGATATTACAGACTTGAAAGCTGATACCTGCAGTCTAGGTATTGAATCAAACCCATATAAGTTGGCAGTTGTTGGATGTCTTCCACATACAAAGGAGCTAAGTAATCTCGTGACTTTTGACGGGAACAACAAAGAGCGATGTTGAATTGTTCAATACAAGATTTATTGTCAAGGAATTTAGGTGTTAGTATCACCACAACTTTGGCACACGTTACCATAGCCTGTAAGAAAGAAACAATTAAAGAAATGTTTGAAGATCAGAAAGCTGAAAATGGTGTATTTTGAAATTGATCTACACCTACTTCATATATATGTTCTTGCCACACTTTGTCTTTATCAACTTCTTGATGCTGGCCATCAAAGATGCGAATATTTGGATAGTGTTTTTGAAGAAAATGTAAAACCAACTGTAGAGTTGTATTATCCGGAAGACAAGAGGAGAGGTATACGTCGTATTTGAAAACCAGTTCCTATAAACACCAATAAAAACATATAAGGTAAAATAATATTTGAAACGAACGTTTTGACAATGGAGAAATGGTGACGAAGCGATGACGAAGGAATATTTGTGCCGAATTTTATTTTCCTGAGAGAAGAATTACATAAACTCAGTCAAGGTCCAAATTAGTCATTTTTTTAGACTACCATATTTCTATGTAGGAAAAGGAGTGTATGGTTTATTTAACTAAAAAACGTTCGTAACTTAGTTCTAAAAAACATTTTCAGAACTATTTCAAGAGTTAACTTTGGAAACCCTAGACCATTCAATATCACATTTATCAATTAGCAAAAGAAAGTAAGACGTAATTTGGAAAAATTCAGATTCTAACATTTTTTTTTTTTTTTTGGAAGAAAGCACATTTTGTAAGCTAAATGGAACAGAAGCCTACTAAACTAATTTTTATGAGGAAACAGAGAATATATAAAGGACTCGAATATTTATAAATATCTATATTAATTTCTTTATTTTCTTGCATTTACTTCTTGTTTCTATTTCAACATGTCAGTTGTATATATCAGTTGTATTACTGAAATTGTAATCCTGTCAAAACATTCAATAAATAAATATACATAGAAAACTTCCAGTAACACTTGATAATCGTGGAAGTTTATAATTAAACAGAAAATTCCTTTATATGGCTTGGGTTGACCTCATGAAAATGCGTTCAGAAACATTCCCTATATTCTACCTTATTCTACTATATTCTAGTTGCATGTGAGAGTTCAACACAATCTTGTGTCAAAACAAAATCTACCTTGCTTGGCCTTTTCTCCCTATGCCTATCAAAATGAAATCGTCCAAAATAAATTAAATGAAAATTGAATAAAAATTTAATGCTACAATACACTTTCAAAACTTGACTTTTAGAATTTATTTTATGTATCTATAGATTGTCTGACCTGTTGGTAAATATTTTCGAATGAGGTTAACCATCGCTTTTTTAATTCTTCAAACATGTCCGTCAGTTGAGAAATATGCGTACCAGGGTTAGTGGGATCATTAGCATATAAAACAATTTTTAAAACTTTCAGTGGTAAACCAATTTTCATCCAATGAATTGCTGCATCGACCACTAGACGGAGCATCAACCGTTTATTATAACTCTAAAGAATGTCAGATCAGATCACAGGTTACACATTTTTCATGAGCTGCTTTCAAAATATGAAAATGTGGTAATAAATTTACCTGGTCACCTGTAGCAACTAAAGTCATCATGACTGAAATGTCATTTTGTTTACATAGTGAAACCAAAGATCGAAATACTTCACCAACAGTAGAAGGAGGCAGGACATTTCTTTTAAATCCTCCCTCAAAGCATAATATTCTTTTAAAAGGAGATTTTTTAGGCAATGGTTTAGACCACCAACATGAGAAGAATTTCCTTAAATCTTCTTCTTTATCCCTTGCTAACTTTTTGACACTGATGTTCAAATCCCTCTGTAAAGCTCCAATAACAGAAGCAGCAGTTGGAGTATAATCACCTAAAAATAAATACAGCAAACAGAGTTTTAAAACTAATTTTGGCCCTTAGAAAACTATATTTCTCTCATATGTATCCTCTAACTACAGTACAGCCCAAAAGAAACTTTACATGTTAATGTAAGATACCGTAATTATTTGATTAAGCTCCCAATTTCTTTTATGCGCCCTCTTGAATAAGCACCCATGTAAATCTCTCAAAGTTCAATAAGCACCTATCGTCTTTTAAATGCCGAATAGTGTTAAGGTCCAACTGTTTCAGATATTTAATGTAAAAATTATCTGAAAAAGTCAATTTGTGCCATAGCTCTATGCCAATATGGGCCCCAAGCAGCAACAGCTAACACATTAATTATGCCTTTAATGTCATTGACCCCATTGAAAAAATTCACACAAACTCTAATTATTTAGTCAGAAATATATACTTGACTGATGTCAAGAAAATGACATCATAGCTCACTTCCCTCAAACAATTCTCCACAGAAAAAGATGTTATTAGTTTAAAGCAGATAACAAGCCTGTTTCTTACAACTTCTGAATCTTGTTGTAGTTAACAAGTCATTTTTATTTATTTTTTTATTTTATTTTTTTGTTTATTATATTGAGTATATAGGCGTTTTAATTTTAATTTATATGATCACACTCCATTAATAGCAGTTTTATTTTAAAATTGACGGTAGCTACCATGTATAAATATATTTAAAATAAAATAAAATAAAAAATAAAAACATTTCTCAATTCTTTCCCTTTTCCAATTTTATAGTCAACTAAAAATATTTTGAGACTTGTGTGAACAGATTTAGAATTTCCAATATTGAAATCTCAGATAACAATATTCCAAAATTGAGAAATATCTTCTGAATAAAATAACACTCACACACTACTACCTACCACAAAATTAACTTTCATATCAAAGAACATACATATACCTAACCTACTAACTAAATATCATTAAAAGATTCATACCTCCTTAAACTTCTTTCTTCAAAACTGAGTTTTCTTTCACTATATTAATTCCTTTCCTCAAATAGGTTTAAAAAACTTGTTGATTGGAGCAGTAGAAAAATGACATCGTTATTAACTCATTCTGCTTGCAACCCAGCCAGCAAATTTATCAATTCTCTAATCTTCTATTTTGCTTCCTGACTTTCTTCTTTCTATCTTATTGCGTTAAAAAAATACCATGTTCAACACAGTTTTTACTATTTTTCTTGCAATCTATAAAACAAAACAAAACTGCATAAAATGTCATTACGTTACTTTCTTATAACTTCTACAGTAGAACATAAAGTTGTAAATGTGGAAAAAAGCTATTTTTCGTAATAAAAACATTTGTCTTTTTTAAGTTATGTATTTTTTTATTACTTTGTCGTAAAAAATGGAAAAAAACACTTCTTTTTATCAAAAGTTTCCGTTTCCTTTCATTGTCAATAAGCACTTCATAAGAAGATTAAAAAACCCTAAGCAGGAGTGTCTTATACTAATACAGAAAAAACATAAACAGATATCCATTGATGAACTTTCCAAGAAAATATTCCTGACTTTCTTTCTTTAAAAGTTAGGTAGGAAAAAAGATTTAGTACTAGTATAGAAGATAGCTTAGATATTCAAAACAAAAACTTAACTATAAATAAGCTCATTATTTGTAAAATCTATTGTAAAACTTTTTATGTAGGAAAAAACTATGAAAACAAAAATCTCTTCCTTTCTTTACCTTTTGCTGAAAATTGGGAAATTAAATTTTTAAGCACTCGCTCTTTTAAGCACCCCTCTCGATTAAGCGCCTATGCAAAAAACCGAATAATTTAATTAGAGCTCAGGACGTTAAATCGAATAAATACAGTAATTAGCTTTCACAAAGAGAAGTGTCTTTAGTTAAGTTTTTTGTTTATTTAATAATGTGCTTTCATGTGCTTTCATGTCTAAACCAATCACATTGAAAAGAAAAGATTTTAATAGTGACTTTATATAATAGATAAAAGTGTATACATGAATCATAATTTCTAGAAGGTAAACCCACTAGAACCCACCAGAATCAAACCAGAATCATTTTTTTTTTTAATTTTAATTTATTTTAAAAGATGTATATAAGGAAGTAAAAGATAAGCAGTGTGTAGAATTTGTTTATGCTGATATGAACTGTCGTCTTAAAGTAAATTTTGCATACGATGAGCATAAATTTTTTGAAAGTATTGATGATTTGAGAAGACTTATATCTGAGCAGAATGTTTGATGTATTGTGAACCGCCTCTATCAGTTTTCCTTTCTTTCTTTCTTTCTTCTTTTCAATACTGTTAATATTTATTATGTTGATGATGCTTTGTGAAATTTGTTGGCTTCTGATATAATGTAGATTTTTTGTACACGTGTCAGAATATCAGCACAGTATTCCTTTTATAAATAAAACTGCTATAACACCTCCAAGTCAACGATCCAATCAAAGAATTCATCTTAAGAGCAGCTCACACACTGCTATTGAACATAATGTTAGGAAACAGAATAACCCAAGAAGTGCCACACAGAACATTTTTGTCATTAACCCGCAAACAGATGACCATCAAAATGAGAACAATAGAAATGAGACAGTTGTTTTTGTGCGAGCCAATTAGGTTAAGCCGTTGTTTTCAATGTAGATCAATCCATATTTTTATATAAACAAAGTTTGCTACATAAACTACATCATCCGTCTCTTTCATGCTCTCTATCATTGTTTTAGAAATCAACATAGGTGAAAAATATAAAGAGTTTCATAGGATTTTTAAGATATCTAAACTTTCATCAACTATCTACCGTCCTCCTATTGAAAACCAAATGTGACAACAGCATTTATCCACTAAAACTCAAATTTGTTCCTAATATACTTTTTTTATATATAAGAACAACTTTATAAGAACAACCAGGCTGAAATTTTGACAAACTGTACCTTTAATAAACTGTCAATGGAGATGATGGAGATTCTCTTGAATTTTGTCATATCGGAAATATAGTATTAATATAGTATTGATAATTCAGTACCTTATAGAGCTCAAAAAGTTGATTAACAAGTCTTTTTACAGTTTTTGAAAATTTCCTTTCCTTTCACTGATATTTCAATTTAAAACTACCAAATTATGCAATGCATAATAATGATGTAATAGGAGAGTGATAGTGTTGATGTGTGTAACTTTAAAACTACTAAATATTCTTAGTTCATACTTCATCATATCATTTCACTTAGAATTCTCGATCTATTTAATAAAGTACAAAGATTTTAACTAATCGCTTATTACATCATAATTATACATTGCATAAATCAAATCTAAGATCTTGAAATTGAGATATCTCGAAAACAACAAAGAATTATAAAAAACTGTCAAAAGACTTGTTAATCAACTTTTAGAGCTCTATATCATGTCCCAAAATATAATTTTTCATCACGGGATCCCTTTAACTATAGAGGGGGAGCACTACTATCCAGACGGTGTCCTTATCCAGACACAGCAGCGGTTTTCTAACTTTTCATGGCGCTATTTCCTTAGGATGCCATTGTAGTAATGGTGTGTGGTGTGGTGTGGTGTGGTGTGGTGTGGTGTGGTGTGGTTGTTTTTTTTGTTTTTTGAGTTACTTTAAGTTACATCAAATACAAAACAAATCTCAAACAAGACCGATAACGAAAAACTGATACTCAAAAATTATATATATATATCTATAACCTGGAAAAGCAGATACCACTAGAACATCAACTTTATCTTGCACTTTTGTAACACTTCCCAAACAAAGTTCAATTGCACACTTTCCGTGAGAAGTGTCGACTGGTATTGTATTGTTAACAATTAGACTGCTCATGTTATGATTACTTTCTCACTCCAATTATCAAGACAAATAGTTAGTTTGGAAATACTCTTCTCCATCACGCATCGCGAAGCCTGTTTGTTTACTAATGTCCTGAAAGCATAATTAGCCTTTGATCAAAATTACCTATCCCCGAGTCTAGCGAGAAGGAGTAGCGCCCTCCTCCCCTCCTCTCCTCTCTCATACAGTTTGTGTCAATTTACTACAATAATGTCTTTCTTTGTCACACAAATCACATTGATTTCAATCAAACAAAATTTACACATTTTACACATTCGATTCAGATGAGATTAGTATAGATATTGATGTCATCTCAGATTCAACAACCATCTACTTCCAATTACATGATCCTCTTAAGCATACTAGCTGACTGCAAAGCAATCCAAAAATTAATCCTCGTTCGGATCTAGCTATTCACAACTTTATCATTCTTTCCTTTTTCGGTTAACATTTCTCCGCGAGTCTGTTATATAATAGAAAGTCCTTCGACACACCAAAACACGCTAATACAAGTAGTGTAAGACTTCCCTGAGCTTCCAGATTTACTCTTCTCACGTATTTCATTTCTTCTGTTGCTCATTGATTTGATTTGTGTGCTGCACTCAGCTAGGTATTTTTTTAGCTGTTCGGTTGTAAAACTTTAATCAAAGTCTACCTGTCCCTTTACCAGTGAAAATGTCGTGCATCATCGGATTTATTGATAAATATTGCAGAACACATTGTAAAACAGGCTCAATATAAACATCTTTACACCATTCAGATAATATTTGTGCAGTGAAAATCTTCATTGCATTGTGTCTGGGACGACGAAAAATAAAGCCTCTTTTTGGATACAAGCACGGGATCTAGTTTAAGCAGAGCACCACATACACAATTAGATAGAAGACGTTCTAACAGAGAATGTTAAAGGGAGCACGATGACCGTCCCAGAAAGATGGTTTGTCGAGCAAGAACCCATATTGTTTAGTCGGCAAGGTTTCTAAATTTGCTTCAGGTGGTCTGATATGCAATTGGTTTGTTATTTTATTTTTATTTTAAAATCTTCTCATCATTTTTAGTCACCTGCAAACTTTGGTGGAGTAGTTCGAAAGCTTTTGAATTTGTTCGATTGAAATGATTCTTCTCTGTCGCTTTCTTACCTATTACTTTTGTTATCACAACACGGACAGAAACGTGTTTTGTTGATTGCAAACATCTGAATATTTCAAATAATTCGGTGATTTATTTTTGAGACGGTTGCTTATCTAAACTAAAATGAATTCGATACATCATTTTCCCTTCGTCGACAAAAAGTACAAAGTGACAGCAACTTAAGTTTCGAAATCGTGTCATCTGTGGTCGTCAGACTGGTCCTGATGACTTGGGTAAGAGCCTGATTATATGAGGTGGGTTGACTCGTTTCTGTCCCACCTGCCGGGTTGACCCTGATAACCTTTTTCGTATTATATGACAAAAAATCAAACCGGGACGGTCCCGGGTCAACACCGGGTTGACAAAACGAAAGCACGAAATTTTCAAAAATGGCGGATGCAAAGTGTAAACAAATCAGAAGAGATGCTTTTGAAGTTGATATCTTCAAATATTATGATATTTACTGGGGTATTATTTCAAATGCATGGTATCCCGTCCTTGAACGTGCTTCATAGAAAGCAATTGGTTCAAAATGTTTCAACTTTTGTGGCTTTACGTCGCAACAAACTGATTACTAAATTGAAGCATATCAGAAGAAGAAAAATCCGAAAAAAACGATCTGCCTGGTATAAGGAAGGAAGAACGGAACAATGGTGGTTAAACATGTACTACATTTATAATGATGATTTCGACTGGAAAAAATTTTTTCGCATGAGAAAAGATAACTTCAATAAATTGTGTGAGGAACCACTGAGAGACCACTTGAATTTTTCATCCGCCATGTTTATCATTCGATAATGTTTTGGTGGTACTGCGCATGCACTGTCACAAAAATGTATTTTCCAACCCGGCCTTAACCGGGTTGGAGATATTACATGAGGCGAGCCAACCCGCTAAATCAACCCAACCCGGGTTGGAACAACGAGCCAACCCACCTTGCCGGCCGGGTTGACTCACCTCATGTAATATGAAATATAATTTCCGTATGAATTTGCCAAAATGCCGAGCTAGCTGATTTTCTTCTACCAAGCTACAGCTGAATTAGAAGCGGGTCAACCCGCCTCATATAATCACCTTCCTCTAAGTTGTTTGTGACATGGGTAGGTCGTCCACACACATCTGAACAATGAGTTGCGTCTCGGACAGTGAATAATGGGGTGGTCTTCAAAAATAGTCTCAGCCCTAAACTAAAACCGATGCTTGAGTTCTCCCCTAGTGTCTTGTTATGATTTTTGTGCTTGATTGATATGACACTTTTTGCGTAAATATACAGTAAATCAAAGCCATAACATTAATTACCGATTTTAAACAAATCAACGAATTTCCCAAAACAAGTTACATCTTTAAGTTACATCTTAGCAGTTATGATGTCACAACGTCTAGTTCATACAACATTTTCTTAGAATAATAACAAACATTTCAGTCGTGAAAAGACAGCAAAAACATTTTAGAGGCAAGATTAAACTTGTTATTATTAGCTAACGTTTGTTTACATGTTATTCTCAAAAATATGTGAGGCGATATTTGGAGCTCTTACTTTCTCTAAAATCTTTCCTACGTTCTTTGCTAGGTTGCTCCTATTATACGAGATTTCGTAAACAAAAAAACAGTGGTGGACTGCAAGCAACGTTTGTCAAGTTATGATGGTAATATCATTCGACATTTCTAGTAGCTATGCGCATGCGTATTA
This sequence comes from Turritopsis rubra, assembly GCA_039566895.2. Lineage (NCBI taxonomy): Eukaryota > Metazoa > Cnidaria > Hydrozoa > Anthoathecata > Oceaniidae > Turritopsis > Turritopsis rubra. The sequence continues at coordinate 2,750,329 of CM077625.1, read as the reverse complement.
TGCAGTCACTTGAAACTTTGTTTTTATTGAATTACTTTTGGAATTTCCAGAGAACGCTGGGAAAGTACAGAAAAACGATTTATATATAATCAAATTAAATGAATTTATTTTATAGAGGATTAAAAAAAGATAACGTCCAAAAAAAAAATGGCTGCTAGATTAAGTTTCGGTGATAAAAAACCCTTAGTTGGTGAAGGCGATGAACTTATATCAAGACATATTTTGGAATGTGAAATCATCAAAAATCCTGATGTGGAAGATGATAACAGTAAATACAGCGATGATGAGGAAATTTTCTTCGAGTACAGTGATTATTTAGAGATTAACATAAATCTCACCCGATATCGATGGTTCCTCATATTAACAGGGATGTGGCTACCAGGTGCATGGAGAGCAAGACGCCCACATAGTGTCTACATCAAATTAATGGTTTTTAGAATAATCATTGCTATTGTTTTGCTGTCCTTCATGGGATACGAACTAGGGCTGTTTTGCTTATGCTGGGAGAAAACATGGCTGGATTTAAATACTAAATTTCCGTTTACTATCGCGAATGCCATTCTATGGAACATGAGATGGCTTGTGACTTATTTATCTACAGCAATATACTGCTCTAAAGGACATTTGGTCAAATTTTCGAAATCTTTGAAAATACCCTTGGTAGAATGGTGGACTTATAAGAATAAATTAAACTTCTATCTCCTGTTTATGTTTTTTACATTAATACTTTACCCATGTGCTCTTCTATGGTTTGACTTACATTGGCAAGATACACATGACATGATAAAAATGGGCTCTTTTCCAAACTTTTTTATCATTATTTGGAAATTAGTGTGTCGTCTGATCATGCTACCCTCTTTTTGCCTTGTAACTATCGTCTTGTATTTGCTGGGAAACCACATTTTGGCTGTCGGTAAAAGAATATGTGTCTACCCACCAAAGGTTCCCGAGAATGGAGTAAATGAACTGAAAGCTGAAATAAAGGCAGTAAAGAATTTGATCAAAAAAACGGAAAGTGCTCTTAGCTTCTTTCTGGTTGCTCATATGTTTCTACTGACAGCTTGTGCATTTACCACTCTGATGTCAACAATTGAACGTTTGAAATTTTCGAGCAATGTCACCAACAATTCAAGTAGCTTGCCCCTGACAGTTGTGGAACAAAACCTTTTGCCTATTAATGACTTAGTAACGGCAAAGCTAGTATTGCAAGAATCAAAACGTGACCTAGAGGTAGCTAAAAATAAGAGTAACCAAACTAAACTGGATACACATATTTCTGCCTTGTACGAAAAGATATTAGCATCTCAAGAGATGCAGATGAACATAATAGAAAAGTTGGCGCAGAAGACAAAAATTGAAAACGCTTCAATAAATCCTTTGAATTCTGAGTCGAATTCGTTTTATAAATTTGTTGTTGGTTTAGAGGACAGACGTGGTGTTATGCGCGTGATTCTGGATGATATATGGAGTATCATAGAAATTCTTGTTCTGTATATTGTACCTTTGTTTTTGATTATCAGAATTGATGATTGTATCAATAAAACAGTTGGTTACGTCACCGATGTACAGGTAGCGAAGCAGATGGTAAATGGATGGACAATGGATACTGAAGATAAATTGAAAAAAGTTCAAAAATACATTTCGACTGTTGAAGGAGTACGCGTATTTGGATTCCAAATCCAATTTTTCAAGACGCTGTTGTTAGCAACTTTTGCTCCGTTTTTTGCAATCGCTCTTCGTGGTATATGGAAACACTATGGATTTTTTTAAAATTGTGTTTGAGACTTAATGAGATTGAAGAAACTGTCAAAAATTCTATTTATTTGTTGACATTTAAATCTTGTGACTGTGGCGTGAAAAGTCACCAACCAACTTCTTCGAATTACATGAATGTCTCATGAAATATTTGAGAACAGCAGAAAATGAACTTCCCTGTTGTAAGTTTTCGTGAATAGAAAATCCAAAACAATGGATAGTGCTGCCAAAACATATTCTTAGCATTGTAGATATACGGTCCTGATATATAACTACATTTTCTTTCTTAGTCTCTTTTAGAATGATTCAATAAAATGTATATGGACCTTTCAATAAATTCACCCGCTGAGGTGTATCGTCAATTATTATTAAATTGAAAACGAGGGGGGCCTGCTGAGTATTTGAATTTAGGGCAGACATGGAGTCGCAGTTGCGCCTAAACATAATATGAATTCCTTATTCAAATCTGAAATCCTTCTCTTATAAAATCGTAACTGTCTAAAATCATCAGTGTGGGATCTGTGTGTGTTCTTTATCCAAAGTAGGATTTAATTTCTTGAATTTTTTTAATTTGAATACGATTTTAACTAGCGTAGTAACCCCCTTCTTTAGAGTCCTATTTATACACCTTTCCCGAATTTCTGTTTTAACAACTTGTTATGGACTAGTCAACAAGTATGACTTCGTTTTAAAGGTCTTAATTGCTTTTAATTATTCTACTGAGGAATTGGAATAATAAGTAACTATTGCTTGGTAATAACGCTATGAAATTTGTAAAACAATAAAAAGTCTAGAAACGAGGTAAAACTTGATAAACTAAGTATTAACATGGTGTTTAAACAGAAATTCGGGAAAAGCGTATTGTTTGTTCTAGGATTCTAGTGGAGAGGATCTAGTGTTATATTTTCATCATTTTAGCTTGTATACTTATCGACTATAAATACAGACTGAATGAAAATATATGATAAATATTATGAAATAAGCATTGTTTTCACAATTCATTCTGCCTGATCAGACGGATGTTGATATTTGTATTGTTACTTCTTTGATATATATATCTTGCCTTTCTGTTCAAAGTTTAAATCTGGTGTTTAAAACCAACTTGAAAAATTAGTTAAATGTGCAAATCTGCGTTTCGATTGTGTTACACACACGTTTCTCTGCATTTCAATTCTGTTACACACGCGTGTTGGTTTAATCTACGGAAAGTTCTTGTATATCTGCGAAAAGCAAAGGAAAAAGAGACCGGTTATTGGAGACCAGTAAGTCGATCACAGATAAAGGCAGATGGCGAATCAGTGGTGTACGGATTAACTAAACATCTCATTTATTTTCCCGTTTTAATAAGGGGAATGCAAGAAAGATCGCCTTAGCAAGAGTGGAAAAGCACAAAGGTGGTGAAGCAAAAAGGCTACAAATGTAAACGTTATCCACAGTAACGATCAGTTTTAAGATAGACAGAATGGAGAAATACAATAAAGCACCGTCGCAGAGCTGGAAAAAGCTATCAAATCCGCCGAGTGATATTCGTAGTTACCAAAACGAAGACCTTATGATCACAGCTTTTCGCTGACAAGATACTTCCACATTGAACAAGTGTCAGAGCGTCATTCGCGTTAACCGATCTATGGATCTATCTTCTCATCTCAAGAAGGGGGGAGGTGTAAGACACATTGACTCAGCATAACAAAGAAAGTGACGTAATCGTATAAGTTATGGAGAATCGGTTGATACAAGACCGTGGTTGGGAAATACGAAGTTATTCTATGTTCAGACTTAAGTGACTAATTATTTTGAAATAATTAAATCTTAATACTTTGGCTGCCATGATGGGTCCAAATATCCTGTTGCTATGACTTCTGAATTTTGCTATTAGTTTTGTTAGCAAATCTTCTATGTTTTACAGCTGATGATAATCCTCTAGGTGATTCCAGTCATAAAAGTTGTGACGAAACACCGGAACACAGAATATCAGCGCCCAACCTCGTACCCAGAGTTTCTTGCCTTTTTTTATACGGACGGCGGCAAAGAAGACCCTGGCGAACGCCGATTAAAATTTCCCATATTTCTGGAAATTTTGAAATTCATACGGCCCGAGTATAACAACCCGATTCTATTTTTTTTTTTTTTTTTTCAAAGATTTTACAAGTTATTTCTTTCCATTCCATTAGATATATAAACTATTATATAATATATAAAGATTCTATTCCGATTAGATTTGCGTATTACAAAATGGTGTCGTGTAAATAATTTTTTCAGAAGCCTCAAATTTCATTAGAACATCATAAGATACAAGGGCTTTTTTTTAAACCACAGCAGATACAATGTTTGCTATATTTATACGACGGCATTAATGTGTTAGCAGTCCTTCCGACTGGATTTGGAAAGTCATTGATCTACCAATTACTATCATCTTTACTACCACCGAAGAAACCTGGTTCCAATAACATAACTATAGTGTTCAGTCCCCTCAATTCGATAATAGAAGATCAAATTAAAACATTAGAGAAAAGAGGAATCGTTGAAGAAGTGCTTCCATATCTTAGTTCTCATAAAAACATCATATCGTTATTTGAACAGAATTGCTTTACAACTGCTTTAGGAATGGGGGTAAGTGCCCCTGATATCATAAATATCATTCATAAATATCATTCACACCACCACCTAACTTGGAAAGCTACTTACAAGAAATTGGAAGAGCAGGACGAAAGGGTCAGAACTCAACAGCAACGCTGTATTTCAACAACTTTGATATCAGAAAAGATGGGAAAGTAAATGATGGAATGAGAAGGTATTGTGCAGAAATGGTTTGTTTGCGAAAGTACATGATGGACTGAAGCATTAGCACTGTCAAATATATAGAGCATAACCCATAATTCATTACATGGTCATCACCAAATTGTCTACATTTTTTTTGTAACAGGAATCGATCAATAAACAATGTAAGAATTTCATGTAAATACTTTTTCTTGATATCCATACTTTTATGAACTAAGCCTGCAGAAAAACAGTGAATGGTTGGTTTCTTATCCACATCACTCATTCCAAGCATTGACATGGCAGCAGCAATGATATAGTTCTTCACTTCATAAGAGTCCAAAACTTTTTTGGGTGTTGCATTTTTTCGATTGTACTTTTCACAAAAGTATTTCAAAGTTCCTCTTTGGCAGGTAGAACTAGAATCGTATAATAAATGATATGAATATTGCAACAACGATGCCTTCGTATGCCACATAACAGGTTTGAATGGTGCGCAGTGTTCAAGTCGATCAACAGGTGTATGGGAACCAGCAAGAAGGTCTTTAGCTCCAGAAAATCTTACTCTAGTTAACTGGTCCCCAGAAAATGGGATCATCCGGAGTAAAATTGCAATGAGCAAAGGGCTGGCCAGGTGCTGCAGAATGCTCAGGGACCCTCCCGGTCATTTCCCCTAGGTAATGAAGGAAGAATACCTGCATGGTGGTAAATTTCAGCTATCCAAGTTTCTTCAAATCTTTACACAATCACTGTAGCTGCTTTCATTTGCATCAATTATAGGCATTGACATTATGTTTGAATTTTTAGCCATGGAGTTACTGTATAAATGTTCTATATGTTCTGGAAGGCATTTTTTTCAAAAATCCAAATTCATTGAAAAATTCTCCAAATTATGATTTTGGATAAATTTTCAATAAATTTCTTCCATTCCTCAACATTCAAGGAATATGTCCGTCATTTGGTAGACGTGAAAGTCTAACCTGTTCTGGATGATATTGGAAGCAAACAAGTGCATGTCTGTGTTTTGATCTGCTTTTGTCAAGTGATGTTTTGTAATTCTCAAGTCCCAGTTATCACCAGTTTCACGAAACGTTCTACCTTTTTTCAACTCCTAAATGGTGTGATCAAGAAAATGACCGCCAACCACCTCCAATAATTTTGATCTGCTGCGATGCACCAAACAAACCCCAACCTTATGAAGACGTTCTTGAAGCTAGAAAACAGCATAAAATATGTTTGTAAATACAAGATATACAATATCCAACATTGACTCAAATGAAAATGACTTAAGTGATTACCTTACCTGCTTACCAGACCCTCCTTCAATTAAGAGAACTTTATTTAGCCTTTGAAATAAGCTTAACTCATGCCAACGTGTATTCATCTATATTGAGTACAACAAACAATATTTGGTCATTACTTGATCTGGAACAACATCTGCATCTATGTATTGACCAGTGACACAATTGTGTTGAGAACATTTCTTTCCAAATGTCTTTCAAAGAAAACTTTGACAAACCCTCATAACTTTTATTGATTAACTTTAAACCATTATTTCTTTTGCACAGCTAAGAAAATGCTTGGTACTGCCTTCATATTTCTTGCATTTGCAAGAGGTTGTCTAGTCCAATAGCAGCAACCAATGATGCATGTTCTTTTACAGTTATTGGGTGTGACGATTTCATTGTAATCAGGATGATAAACTGATTTGGTTTCAGTTGCAATTTTTCTGACGGTGCAACTTGGAAGTTCTTCCAATAAAGGAGTTACAGGAAAATCAAGTGTTTTTTGTGATGTTATAACAGGTGCTTTCTTAACTTTTCTCTCTCCTGGTGAAACACACTCCCTTTTGACATAAACATTCTTTCGTAGTTCCAATTGAGTTACCTGGCTTTTCTTCTGAAATGACCAGTTATTTTCGATTTTTAATTCAGTTTCTACAGAGGGCTGTAGTCAATACATCTGTTTCTGAAACAACCACACCTATATATATTCAAAATAATATAGTCAAGAACACAAAAATGATAAAAAAAATATACTAGCATCAATCAGTTTTACCTGAGATTTCAGAATTTTATGCTGAAGATCTTTTGCTTTTCCAGCTTTGTGAAATATGTGCAACAGTTTGTTATTTTCTGGTGCAATGCCAAAAAGTCGACAACATTTAAGGCCATTATTTCTTTGGTGCACTTTCTTCGGAGTTGCTGGCTGCTGAGTTTCACTAATAATTGCATCAATAACTCAAGGTCAAGTATCAAGATCAAGTATAATGAACTAGGATTTAAATTTTTATTAATGTTGCTTTAACTTAGCAATGAAAATGCTCACCTTTTAGTAGTAACCATTAATGTTGAATTTTGTAAGTTTGACAGATATATAAGACAAGTTGGAAAAATAAGCAATATAATTATCAACGACTTTCCGAAACATCAATTTGTGTGAAAACTATATAAAAATTTATAGCTAGATATATATATAGCTATAGTAGTTAGCCAGCAGCTGGCCTAGTGAAGTACCTGTGCAAGCTGCTAACTAAGTGTTAAAATAATCAATATTCTTTATTGTTCCTAAGATAAATCGCTAATCCTTAAAATTAAAAGGTGTCAGGATCAGAGCGTTGGAGATGTCATACAATGGCAAATCTTTGCTCCTAAAAAAAGGCGCTATTTCCTTTTCGCACCCCCCTATTTTATTTCACTGCAATCCATCCCAAACGTTACAAGGAACATTCGTATAGAGGAAAAAAGTCATTTTAAGTAAAATTTAAGGTTGTTACAAAATTAATTTGATATAACAATTAGCAAAGCTTTGATAATTAAAGCGTTTCCCAATCGCTGTATCTTCGTCCGCTCTGTTGGATTATTTTATGCACTCTCCGTCATTGAGACTCAACTTCAGCAGTTTTTGCTGCGCCGCGCATTGTTTGTTGTCTCGTCGTCGGGTCGCCATCTAAATGTCCACACCACGTACGTGTCTTCTTGTCTGTAAATTTTTCTTCTCCGTTTTTTTCTCCATTCATTTCCATTCATTTTTACTTTAACTTTTACTTTTTTTCCATCTTCTGTCTTTTTGTCTTTTTTCTATACACACTTGTGAATGCTGTCTTTTCGAGCTGGGAAAAAAAATGTCAGTTAGTTTACTTGCAAACAAATTCATATGCAATGGCTGTACCTGCAAGCCCTGATGTTGTTGTCTTTAACAGCGTATCGTTGACTGAAGTTGGTGCAAAGTTTAAATACAATCGCGATGAATGTATTCGTTGGTGTCGTCAGTACGGCCTTCTGGCAACAAGAATGGACTGTCCGCTAACCGGCAATGTAACGAACAACATTATCTTCGAGCTATTGATGGGATCACGTGGTGTTGTACTGTGAAAAGGTGCAAAAAAATTATAAATATTCCAAAAAACAGTTTTTTTGAAGGATCGCATCCTGAGTTTTGGCAGATCCTTGGTCTGACTTATCAATGGATTTGAGCTGCTGGTAGTAGCAGGTGTGATGCAACTTAATCTCAGAAAAACGTTTTTTTAAAAACCACATATCTTTAAAAAACATATTCTTGGTCTGCATATTGAAATCAGGTCATTCCTATGAAATACTTATAATACCCGAAAGTCGTTTTTGTTTCATTGCAGGGGAGATGGAGAGTTAACTTTAAAAAATATGGCGGGTTATTCGTTTCGTGAAGTAGTAAGGAATTTTCACCGATTTCCTCAACTGTTACATTAAAATCTTTATTTTTAAATCTATATTTAATCGTTCTTTGTTTTTATTTCGAGAAATACCTCGTTATCATACTTAATTCCTCTATACGAATGTTCCTTGTAACGTTTGGGATGGATTGCAGTGAAAAAAATTGGGGGGCGGGGTGCGAAAAGGAAATAGCGCCCTAAAAAAACACTTTCCACGATTTCTTCTCAACATAGCTAAAACTGCTAGCTTAAAATTTCCGATTTCCCGAATACTTGTAAAACAAACAAACAGCCTTTATAATATATAATTAGAGTTTATCATGTCATAGACCGGTTGTTTTTGTTTGCGACGTTTCGACAGTTACTACTGTCATCATCGGGCGTTTGTAAATGAATGATGTAAAGTTTATACCCTATTACCTCGGTTAAGGGCGCTGCGCCCTTAATAAGGACAATTAAAATTTCGGGAATTTTTCAAGAAAGAAAAACGACGGAAAAGGGCGCATGCGCCCTTTTCCGTCGCCTTACTTTTCAAGGTTAAAAAACAAAATGTGTTAAGAAGTACAGGTATTTTCACTTAAATATCAATTACATTGACCTCCTCGTCATCGCTTTCTACATGTACCTCTTCTTCTTCTTCACTGTCTTCTTGTGTCTCGCCGGTCTCGTTCCCACCATCCGCGTCTGTTGACTCATCGGTAATCTCCTCCTGCTCCTCTTCCAGTTGTGATGCAACCATCTCGTTTAAATATTCGTTCACTTCTTGTATCACCTCTTCAGGAACCTCACGTGTTTTTATTGTGTTTTGAAGTCTCGAATGTAAATTTGAATTGCTTCCGTTGTATTCAATATATCCACATTCACGAAACCCTTTGAGGATAAGGTCGTCAGAGGCAATCTTTTTCCATGCTTCTTCGGCCCATTCAGCCACAAGTTGGTAAAAAGACAGAACAAACGTGGGAATGGCCTTGAAGTGCCATGCAAATACCGCCTAAAAGGGCCGTACTTTGTTGTAAAAAAAATTGAATGTATAATTGAAGATTATTTCAAGAGAATTAACTAAAAATACTTGATTTTGGTTTTTGATAGTTTCGTGATGTTTTTCATGTTTTGGACGGGTTAAGGGCGCATGCGCGCTGCTCCGTTTAAGGGCGCACTGCGCTCTTAAGTGAGGGGCGCCCTTAACCGAGGTAATAGGGTATATGTTTTCAGTAGGATCGAAATTAGGATCGAAATTATTTCGGACCTGGAAGGAAGCAATGTCAATAATAAACAATATAAATATATTAAATTTGATTAAAACAGCCTTTGCTTATACTTCGACCAATCAGATTGCAATTTTAATCGGCGTTCGCCAGGGTCTTCTCTGCCGCCGTCCGTAATCAAAAAGGCAAGAAACCCTGGGTACGAGGTTGTTTGTATCAGCGCTAAAATTCGTTAGGTTATCTCGCCGAAAATTAGATAGGATCGACTGCTTTTTATAACACTCATCAAATGGAAAATGAAAATTCAACGTAATTCGTCAGTGATACAAGAAATCATTTCCGAGATATCCCACTTGACTTTCGGCGAGTCGAAGAGAAACTCCACGAGTCGATTTGAACACTTGAATTTTGGCAGATATAACTTCATAAGAAAATATCCAGTTTGGGATACACCAAAAAACGGGACGAAGAGACTAAAGAGAGGAAGAGAAAGTGAGTGGCAAGCTGGAATAAAGTTTGTTAATAAAAGTTGTTTAAACATATTAAACATATAGTGAAAATAGAATATCCTTGCCCCCTCTTCTTGGGTCCAGAGACTTGCTCAAAATTAAATCCATGCATTTTTACTTCAGATTTAGTCACGGGTAGAAAAAACACCAGCATTCTTTTGACATTTTTTTGGGGGGATTTTCAAGATAGATATGCAAATAACATAAAAACCATTTTACACATTGTCTAAATGTAGTCTAAACTTAAGGCCTTCACAACATGAGAAGGGCACAAACTAGAAGACTGCATTTTCTTGTAAAATGTATACAACTCCTTTGATAAAAGGACTACATGCAACCAACATGGAACGAAATTTGAGTAATAAAAAGAAGACCTCACATGTTTTGTACTCAAATGATTTAGTACACATAGTTAGTGGTAAAAAAGTTTCCATAAAAAATATTGTTCTTTGCAAAGAATTCAATTGCTGGAATTCAAATTTCTTAACACAGAAGTGGAAGAATATGTAAAACATAAAATCAATAAGCACCATTCAAATAAATAAATAGCTTTAAAATCATTCCAAAAAGACAACTTTTAGAATTAAGTTAAAAATACACATAATGTCCTTCAATCAAAATTACTATCGTAGAAATACTTTCAATTCTTATAACACTCTTTTAAACTTGGCATATCTAAAACAATTTTATGTGGAACGAATTCTTGCTGGATTTCACTCATTTTGGTAACAAGTTTGAACAACCCTGGTTGGTTTAGAAACACTGTATCATGATGCAAAGAAATATGTACAGCGTAAATATAATATGCATTTAATCAGTGTCGTCATCATCTGAATCATCTTCCTCTTCTTCGGAGTCGTCGTCGCTTTCATCATCATCATCATCAGACGACTCTTGTACTACCTCTTTTTTCTTCGGTACAGTTTTTTTACCCTGCTCAGGATTCTAAAAAATATTATTATCCAGTGAGATCTCTATAAACCATACACCGTATAAAGTGGACATCATCATATAACAGACACACTCCATGAATTTATTTATGGATTTACAGTCAAATTTAAGTCTCCATCTCTATAAAGTGGACAGCATTTTCGTCATCAACGTTGTCTGCTTTATAGAGATTCCATATACATAGGAGTTGATTGGAGACAAAAAGAGCATTAGGAACATACATTCTTCTTGTATTCTTCCATTTCCTTCTCATATCTCAATTTATCTTTCTCGACCATATCTTCATATTTTTTCTTATCGTCAGGGCCCATCTCTCGCCATTTCTCACCAGCCAATTGAGGGATTTTTTCACCTTCTTTTAATGTTTTACCAGCCATTTCTTTACGGAAATCTGCAAGGAAGCAGAAATAAGCTGTTTGTGGTCTTTTAGGTTTGTTAGGATCTTTTCCCATTTTTTTGTCAAGAACTTCTTTCTATAAATATAAAAAATGTAGACAGCATATAATATACCACAACAATACATAATAGTATAAAAGTAGTAAGAAATCATTAAAGTTTTATATTGGTTACTTAGAATGTATTTACATAAAGTTTTTAAATTTTAAGTTTATTCACTATAGCTATTATATAAGTGTACACAGAAGTTAATTTAGTGTAATCTTGAAAAACTATTCTCCTTCTGAGTTAACAAACCGAGTCCTGTTTGATGATGTCAGTACCACTTAGCGTCTCACACACTCAAAAGAAACTTCTTTTGACCGTCAATTCAAGCCACCTTTCAGTAAAAACGTAAATATTTTCTACCTGACAATAAGGAATGATATAACAAACCTCCTGCAGATATCTTGCTCGATCAGCACTGTATTTCTCTTGGTATGGTACTTTTTCCTCATCAGTCATAGTTTTCCATGCTGCTCCGCATAACTTAGCAACTTCCTGAACTTTAGATGTGTCTTTTCCTTTCTTTTTTAACACCATACGATAATCAGACACAAAGTAAATGTAAGCTGATGTTGGCTTTTTAATGCCATCACTTGGTTTCTTCAACTTCTTTGGTTTACCTCCTACATTTCTCTTGACTGGAGATCCCTTTCTTTTAACTGAATATAATGAAAATAATGTTGATATATATATCAAAAATGTTGTTTTGCTGTATCATACGAATTATTTAATCCTAACATCGTTCTCCTCTATAAACAAGTTTTCAAAATGGCGCCAAGAACCGAGATTATTTTGACTGCTTACTGTATCCGTGAATATTTAAAATTGAATATTGTTTTAGGAAGTTCAACGAAAATAATTCGAAAACTTGAAGTTTTGCAAAACATTAACAAAAAACAACACATATAAGTAACTATATAATATATTTATTCGATTTCTACATTATCTTCCTTCGCGAGAAAAAAAGTTTAAAAAATTATATACGCTCTATTTTTATCCAAAATTTCCTTACTCTTTCTCTTAAAAGAATAGTTTTTTTTAGAGTTTTACCTATTTCATCATATTTCCGCTTATATTCACATAAAGAACCACGACAAATGGGTTAAAATTTTCGAGCGTGCTGCTTCGGCCATATTCGTTCAGTGGTGTACTATGAATTGTATACAACGAAGAATATGACTGAAACTCAAAGCAAAAAAAGCTTGTGAAGCTTCAGACCATTTTATGAAGGTTTGACCGTGAAAATGCTACAAGTTGGTTGAAAGTAAAACCAAATTTCTAAATTGTGTGCTTAGCTATGCTGAATATATTTTACTAACCTGAGTCCATGAAGACTGAATTATTGTTAATCGAAGAAAACAAGCAAATTCGCAACGTCGTTCCTGGGTTATTCGCCTTTTCTGAGAAGGAATAAAAGTTCTCAAAGAAAGATTTCAGAGCGCGTTCTATTTTTATGAAAGGACACACCGTAAAGTTTGTTATTGTGCCCAGACCTCTTTCAGTTAAACGTCGAAAATCAAAATGGCGCGATTTCTCTTAGCATGAAAAACAATCTGGAATCGAAGTTTATTACATCAAGGAATGACATTGAAGTAGTTCCGTATAAATTTCAAGTATATACAGTCAAGAAAGTTTCCTTGGCGGGGATTTAGTGGTAAAATTTTGCAGTATATGCGCCTGCAGAAAGAAATGATAAAAAAGAGGAAATAACAAAAACATAAGGTTGCAACCATGTGCTTTTTTCTTTTGCTTCGCGCTAGCAGAAATAAAAAAAAACTGGAAGCCACTTTGATTAGATAGAAGGGTTATTAACTATTGTACTCAGAAACAGCACAGGATTATGTGAGCCCTAACAATGTTTTACTAAATAACGTCCTCAGGAAAAATATATCTTAGTAAGTTCTATTTGAGGTTGTAGGGACTTCGACAGACTAGAATTACAAATTCCTGATTTCATAATGGTCTCTGTTTGTAGACCTGAGAGTAAAAAACTACTTTATTTCGATTAAAATAAGGTAGGTGGAGAAGAAGAGGATGAAAGGAGCAACTAATAAAAAGTAACGGGAAGATTTGACGTCCTTGGGGCATATCCATTTATCTCAATGTCTCTTCATCCCCTCCAAATTGTTAGTTAACTTACCGCTAGGGACGTTCAGCTTTGTTCTAACTTGCGCACTGGCCAGCATGCGATCAATCGATGGCTCCTAACGGGCTGAATTCGCTGCTTTCAAAGCGCATCGGAGTGGAGTATCGATTCCAGTTTCCGCAGCAGGGATTGAACCCCAACCGCACTGGTGAAAACCGAAGGTACTTCCACTACATCGCATAAATAATACATCAGTTGTTAGATCAGAAACTCTTTAAGAGAATCACACTGAGGTGATATTATAAAGATGGGACAGTTTGAATATGACGATAATGTTGGAAATGTAAATTACGTGTTTATATTACCAGTTTATCTATTTACAAAACATTTTTAGTTTTAGTTTTTAATCCATAAAAAAGTGACGTGTGTATATACTACATACAAATAATGATAAAAAAAAAAAAAAAGATTCCTGAGAAAGCAAATTCCTTCCTGATCTCTTCATTTCAAGAATGTCAGAACGCAAAAAAAAAAAACTCCTTCAATATTTCATTTGTTTCCATCGCAACAATGTTCAGCTATACAGGAAAACTCAGCGATAGGAATTTCACTCGAAATTATTATTTCTCGTCCAATCATGTGAGAGTATTTTTCATTACGGATACAAGTGCTCATTGGGCAGACTTCTGGTTCATCTGTTTCCAATATTTGACTGCATTTCGATAGTAATCTGGTGAGATCCAAAAACAATGCGTGGCTGCAACAGAAACCAAACTAGAATGAATATAATATCATGTTAGAATTACAGTACACATCAAATAAAATGTTTAAGAGTAGTTGTATAAGAAAAACACACACCTGTCTGAATCACAGAATTGTATCTTGAAATTGCTCTCATCCATACCTACTACTACCCCCGGCAAATACGATAGCAAATCTAAACGAAGAGCAGTTTCTTTTAGAATAATAGGTTCGCTCGAAAGTAACGAGACATTTTTGAAAAGATAAACGATGAAAACATAATTACCAAAATTTGTGATAGCCAACACATAGGAATTTACAATAATTTTTTGTCTCTTGGTATGAGCACCAAATATATACGCATAGTTCTAAAACCAGAAAATAATTCATCTGTTAGCGTGACTACTAGCCTTAACAATTTGCTGCCCCACATAGTCGAGCTTTACAGTATCCGAAACCGATTGGTTGTAAAGTGATGTGTTTTCAGAGCATGTTTTCATCCGCATAGGAAAATGCCGATAAAGTTACTTAAAAGATAATAAGATCATTTGAAGAGGCGTTGTGTTGGATGGTGACACTATGCTTGAGTATGGAAGAATGCCTTTCTTAAATTCATATAGCGATATGATTAGTATATGTCACCTGAACATCGAGTTTTTGATCAGCCCATTCCATAAGGTAATTTCGTGATCCTGCAACACGATCACGGACAGAAGCTAATTGATAAACGCCAGTTTTGTTATCTCTACAAACTACAGCTTGTCCAAGCAACGCATCCTCACATTGTCGAATACGATTACAATCTTGTTCATATTTTGCCACCGATATCAGATACGTTTCTGCACGAGGTATAACCGCCTAGTAGAAGAAAGTGAAAATAAAAATGTCAATAGCCAATGTACATTTTCGAACAAAATCGCTGACTAGAATATAGATCTTTTAATTCAGCACGTCTCAATGTTCTGAAAAGATTAAAATAAAACATAAACACAAAACAGATACTGACCAATTGAGAATCATAGAAACGGATTTTTAAAGCACCATCTATTTCCACGTCGTGTACTATACCTGTTGTAGTACAAAATAAAACATTAAAATGAAATATACGAGTATATTGTCAAATAATAAAGTATAGAGTGACTTGCCAACCTGGTGCATACGCATATTGATATCTTGGATGCAATGCTACAACACAATCACCAATCTAAAACGAACATAGAAATACTTTATTAGACGTGCCTTAAAAAATTACATAACAAAATGTTGGAGACTTACTTGAATGATATTGTCGGCATCATCACTATCACATAACACGTCGTCACGTGAAACATGTTCGGTATCTCCTAAACCATCTTCAACCGAATAGTGAGAGTCGTCTATTACGTTTTTAACAGTAGCTGTAATAAAAATTATGTTTTTGTCAAATGCTCTGTACACTCAGATGATGAACAGTTCAAGTACTGGTAACTTTATCATGCCATGAAACCTCTTTTAAGAATTTTGGAGAGAAGTACTATACCACGACATGAGTACTATATACCTTTATGCGAATCTCCACTAGGCGGAAAATGTCGCGGCGGGCGATTTTTATCGCTGCAGCGAAAAGTAGAAATTTTACTTTTCGTTCAATCTACATTAACTGCCGCGACTTCCATTGTTTCGAAGGCGGAATAAATCACCCACTGCGACATTCTCCGCCTAGTGGCTTTCACCACAGTGTCATTTAGAAAACTATAAGGAACAAAGAAATATGGCTACCTCGATAATACCATCCATCATCTTTAAAACAAGCCAATATCTCTTGATTTTTTTGTAAAACAGTGGGAATCTTTCGGATCATAACTGCTGGGTCTTCATCAGGTGGATGGCGAGCTGTAGAAATACAGATTGGTAGATTAAATCGTTGAGCATTTTTTTTTCATTATTCGTAAACAAGATTAAAAGCTGATATTTTGAAATGTAATACTTACACAAAAGAATTCCCGAATCACCTTGAGCCATCAACACAGCTTCATTTGAAGGATCAAGAAAAACTTTGATGTTGGCATCCTCATTTTTATTGTCAGAAGTAAGATCTGGAGTTACGTTTTCTTCAATACTGCTCATTGTTGGATGACTGTTAACGAAAGAAAAAATCTGGAATTTGCTTGAATTTCATTTAAAATTAGTGGAAAAGATCTGGAAGATTAACCAATCCTTACTGATCAGGGGGTGGTGGCAGTGTTTCAAAGGTTGGTACAGAGGAAATATCATCAGTATTAGTTTCTTCATCTTTCATCTGCAAAACTATCTGATGTGCTGCTTGTTGTTGATTATAAGTCTCTTCTTTTGCAAGCAAATGTTTCATTAGCTGACTCTCTTGTTCTTGCTGACGTTTGAAGATTTCTTTTTGTAACTCCGTCAAGTCTTTGTAGTTTTCCTGAAGACACGAGTAAAGAAGGATGCAAGTAAGACACAAGTAAAGAAGGACGGAACGAAGACACGAGTAACGAAGGACGAAACGAAGACACCAGGAAAGAAGGATGCGATGACTTAAATACCAGAGAAAACTATAACTGGTAGGTATGATGGATTGTCAATAAAAGTTCAAGTACCTTTAATGTTTGCTGTTCATCATTCTGGTGCTGTATTTGCTTTTCAAAGAATAATTGCTGCTGTTGTTGTAACCGCTGCCGTTGTTCGTCCAATGAACGTTCCTTTTCAGATTGTTTTTCTTCAGTTAATTGTAATCTCGCCTGCATTTCCAACAGAAGTTGCTTTTGTTCTTCTAATTCTTTCATTTTTGCATTATGCTTTTCTTCAAATAAAACTTTCCACTCATCAAAAATATGTTTATGATGTTCTCCACCCTCTTTGTATTGATCATCATCTTTTTCTTCACTATTTGCAATTCTCTCCTCTTCAATATCGCTTGATGAACGTTTATCTTCTTTGATTGATGCATCGTCAGAACTTCCAGATGAACTGTCATCCAACATTTCCTCTTCATTACACTCCCTACCTTTTTCGTTGGAACTATCATGTTGTTCATTCAATAAATCATCAGGAACAGAAGAAGATTGATTGTTTGGTGGACTTACTTCATCAATAACTACTACAGGAATCGATTTATCTTTTGTTAAATCTTCCCTTGCTGGAGAGGCTATCGAGGAATTTCTGGATGGCACTGATGATATTGATGAGCGTTTAGATGACACTATTAAAATAACGTGATTGAAAGAATAAGGAAGCACTAAAAGTAACAGCATCCATGTCCAGAGCAAGTCAATGAGAAATAAATACCTGTTGAAGTACTGTCTTCTGTTTGAAAATTCCTGAAATTATGAAAGAAAGAGAGAATGGTATATTACGAAATACCATTGAATCAACCCATTAACATTATATAACATTATACTGACCTTGGTACACTTGAGTGTAGTTCCTGTATAAATCGAGTTGAAAATACAAATCTTGAACGAGTTATTTTGACAAGATCTTTCCTGACAGATGTGATCTAAAACGTCATCATAGTAAAACTCAGTCAACATTTTCCAATTGAAAAAGGAAACACTTCATGTTCGTTCAAAAAATATTCAATTTCTACTAGTACTTTGATGCCATTGTATCTGATCACTGTGTAACATTTATTTCCAGATTTCATTCGTAGGGGTGTCACTTGTACAATACCAGGAACGTAATAATAGCTGTGTTCATCATCTGAGTGTGCAGAACATTTGACCAAAACATAGTCACCAACCTAATGAGGTTGAAAAGTCTTTAATTTTAGTAACATGGAGGTAAAAGGGCCGGCTGTTTTTCTGTGAAAGTTTGACCGTGGGATTTTCAAAAATAATGCCAATAAAAGAACGGCGTAAAGGGGCGTTAAATTAGGGTCGGTGTAAAAAGGACCAATATGGTAAACATTAGAAAATGTAAAAAAAACAAAGGAGTCTTACGTTGAGAGACGGACATGCAGTAGAACCACCAACGGATATGACATACCGCACTGAAGAAATTTGATTTTCCCCGTTATCAAAACAAACGTTCACATAACGATCGTTCACATGTTTGTTCACGATGGCTGGATAATAAAACCCGTCCAAATCAGAACGTGCCAAAACGCGGTGATACCGAATCCGCCCTTTGCTTGTTGAGAGTTGGTTTTCATTTTGAAAAATCTGAAGAATCAAAGTAACAAATAACTTGTTGACACATCATAAAAATCATGCAAGCAGATAACATAAACTATTGGTTACCCTTTTACTTGTAACTTTTTCATTATTTGCATCCTGTTTCACTCTTTTCTTTTCGTTAGCCAGCTAAAACACCATCGGAAATAAATAAATGCTATTTTCCTTGGTTGTTTATGGAAGTTTTAATGTTTTAAATAATCACTTACTTCCACAGAAATTTGACGAAGATCTTTCGATTGTTGTAAAAAGATGTATCCCTTTTCAAGTTCTTTTTCAAGCAAAATTTTGTCATTGATAACTGTTTGTAAATCTTGTTTTCTTAAATCTTCATCAATGGCGTCTTTATTATCACTATATGATGGTGGCAAGCCCGAAGAAAGTTCACTTGCTAAACTGGAAAAACAAAGAGTATATAATCAACAAAAAAGGGATTATGCAATCATGGACAGCAAAAATATTATAGAAAACCATAAGTAACAAAACATAACCATTACATAAGTATCAGTTTGGTCTGACGTTGATAAAACAGTTTTGAAATAATATTGATAGCAAGATGGAATATGACGGCCATTTTGTAACAATATTCAATCCTAGATTATTTAGTTCAATGCAATCTTTTGGGATTAAAATAGTCCTTTATAATTCAAATTCGTTCTTTCATATTTATTTAATTTCAATTTTTGAAATTCAGTTAAAATTAAACCTTTTAAATATATTCATATACAACATTTTGGGTAACTACTTTGTGTATCACTATCCAATAGAATAAGAACCCGGGGCGTCGTCAGTTTAGGTCAGGATTAGCTTTCAAGCCGTTCTTAGTTATACACGAAGTCATTGCCACAGTCACTTTCAATCTTTCTGGGAACAAGTCCCATTCTCTTTCACAGTGGGTAAGGTACTATTTCATCATGGACAGTATTTGATTATTTTGACCCATAAGAGATATGATTGAGCTGAAGAAAACCAAAGTAATGAAGACATATTATATATCAGTAAAATCACATTGATAAGTTATTCATCAGCAACATTACAGTTTATTGAATAAATTGTTGTGAAACATTGAATAAATAAGGATTGAATTTGGATAAATATTATGATTGAATTTAAACTATTTTACAGTTTTTAACCCCAAAAAAGATTGCATCGAACTAAAGAATCTAGGATTGAATATTGTCTCAAATAACCAGCATAATGGTATTTTGATATTTTTTTCTCTTCAAGAAAGCATTTCAACTTTACCTTTCGCGTAACTCTTCACTGATATTCTCAAATACATATTTATTCAATTTCCTGTCAGGAAAAAAGGGAAATAAGAAACTAGAAACAACAAGCCCACTAAGATAGATACATTTTGTTGGACAACTCATAACAGAAAATAATTCTACTTGGTAAGAAATAGATTTTTTTAAACCATCCAGAACCTTCTATGCCCTACTTAACATACCAAATTGAATATAGTATGACCAGAGTATACAGTTAAGCTAAAGCCATATTTAGAACATGTTTGATAACTATGGAAAACAATTCTTTTCTGACAATTCTTTTTCTGACATTCTGTCCATTTTGTTTATATTCTACCTCCTCAGAGAATTTATTGGCTTCTTCACAAAAAAGAATTTACGAGCCAGTAAAGTTGCATTAAAGTTGCATTAAAGCCACAGAGTCATTGAAACCCATCAAAAACATTTGAAGACAAAATTTTGTTAACTTATTTACTTTCATATAAACAGAAGTTACATAGGACATATATCTTAATTTCATTTCAAAATGGTTTAAAACAGTGCTTCAGATAAATTCACTGGACAATTTCGTCTTCTGTGATGCACTTACATTTCGATTATCCTCAAGCAATCATTTAATTTGTCTTCATACCAAATCAAATCAACCGCATTTGGGTTAACTAACTGATACTTCCCTTCTTTTCCCAATGACGTATGAACTATCGGTAACATCTGAAAATATTAGGATAATTTATCAGAAGAAATAAAAAAATTAAAATACAATTTATTATACATACAGAATAATGTGAATCTCTTATGTATTTCTATATGAAAATATTTTTTTAAGGTTAAAAGAAGAAGTTTGTATCTTATCAATGAAAAAAACGTTCAGGTAAGGGAGTTATTAATCTTCACAGTTTTTAATATATACATCAAACGGAAGATTCTCTTATATGCATTCTATAAACAAATGTTCAATTGGTGATTTCAGAAATTCAAAATATCTTTGAACTTATGAGAGCTCTACGCAGAACATATGAAAATATTGTCATATGAAAAATTTAAAAAAAACGAAAACCTATAACAAAAAGGAGATAACACGAGACAAAAGAGAACTGAAACATTTTATTTTATAATTTATTATGCAATGCAATTCAGTAGATTTACCTCGTCATACACTTTTGCAAGCACATTTTTTTTCAATGCAGGCACATATTTCGGGTTATGGTTAATAACAGTAGGTGCAAGAACATCATCCAAAATAGTTAATTTTTGAGCTTTTATGCTGTTTTTATTCAACCACCTAGATAAATTGAAATCAAAGTAGTTTAGAAGAATTGAATTAATACATCTATTTCCAAAAACCTTTCAAATTTTTAGTTAGGATTCAATAATCAATTGATATGGACAAGCACAAAGATTTATTTGCAAAGCAAAGTCATTCAAGATGCAATTCAAGAACAGAACAGGTGTGACAAAATAAATTCATATACCTTTTTATTTCACTTTTTGGTGATCTAAAATAATGGAAATATTTCAATGATTATAATAATCAATTACGAATGTAAATTAATTTTGCATTAAGCTGATGTAGACCTCCATCAGGAATGCATAACTGGCAAAAACCAGCATGTACCAGACATATAACTGATGGAGGTTTTATTTTAGGCACGTTTGATTATCATCATTATGATCAATTATCATTATCAATTCATATCATCATCTAATCATGTGTACTACATACATACATTATAATTGTAGGATTACACAATGCTTTACTCAGTGAGTCACACACATCCTAAACAAAAGAACAAATACCTTTTCTTTTTCCTTGAAGAAGTATTTCGTATTGGTGAAATAGATGGTACATCTTGTATCTTGGGTTCTTTCGGTGGACTTATACGCAACAGTGAGGCTCTGTTGTTTATATAAGAATGTGCCGAAAACAGTTGTGGCCTGTGTTCTATATGTATACGTTTTTGAGTTGACTGGGGTGCATTTCTTAAAAGCCTCCTAAAACAAAATCATTAGTTACTGTCAATGAAACATACTTGTAAGATGAAGTATGAAATTTTTAGACAACATACAATTTTTCTAACCTCTCTTTGTTCATTCTATCTAATTCCAAACATTCTTTTTGAAGCTTAGACATTGTTTGGAGATCATTTACACCCTTTTCAATTTCGTTCTTTAATAAAAACAGATCTTCACTCTGAAAGAAGGAAATAACATTAGTTCCTAATTATACCAGAAAGGATTACTTTCTTTAATAAACTTTTTTGTCACAGAAATTAAAGAAATTAAAAACAGAATGTTACATCAGCTTTAATTTAAAATGGTTGACCAGCTTATTTTTTATTTGCTAAACAAAACTATCATTCTCGTCTTACAAAAAGGGTCAAGAATCTAGAAAAAGTAAACCTGGAAAATAAATCTTCCCACAAACAATTTTGTCACGTTCAATAAAATTACATTTCGACACACCAAATAAGCCAAAGAAGTGGTCAAGCCCTTCAAGTAACGAAATCTGGCATACCTCAAATGGTGGTGGTGATGATGTATCAGATGTTATGTCTTCAGAGAAAAAATGGTAACTTAAAAAAAGAAAAACCAAAACAAATACTGACAAGATATTTTCAAAACATAGAACTAGTTAGAATTAACAAAACAATCGCATCTCACCGACCACCAGTCATACTGGAGAGTTGATTTAAAAACTCATTTGCTTCAACATCATTGCAATTGAAGGAAATTGAATGAATGGGAATAGTCTTATTGATATGCGAGAAAATCTTTTGTGGTAACTGAAATAACAACATAAAGAAACACGAACACACAGCCTTTCAATTATATTATGAATCTCATGTGATTAAGTACCTGGTCTGGCCTTCCATCAGTCAGAAGATATAATGCTTGAACACCACGCATACTGTAAGCGTGATGAATTGCTCGTAAAGTATTTGTGCTACCATTGGCATCCAACGCTTTCACCCAATGCCAAGCATTGTCAAGGTTCTGTATCAATTAAGGAAGAAACTTAATCATTATGCAATGTGATATTTTCATTTTATTTCAAAAACCTTTTGCAACACTTGGTTGTTAATAATGTTAGAAGGGAAGAAGATAATTACTTCAGAATTACAGGTCACCAAATGGTCACGCCATGACTCAACATTGGAATCAAAATGTATAAGATTAAATTCAACTTTATTAATAAGTTGCTCCTAAAAATATAATTTTTCAGCTTTCAGACAGATTCACTTTCATAGATTTTGCTACGTTTGTTGATTTATGTAATTATTCATTCATTACCTGGAATAATTTTAATAGTTTCTCCTTAACAAAGAGTAGCCTCGAATCCATTGAAAATGATGTATCAATCAAGATTACCACCTAATGTAAAAATTTTTAAAATGAACAGAATGAAATAAAAAGGAAAAACAATTTGCATTTGTGCTGATGTGATATACGAAAATCATGTATAACCTTATCTTCAATAATGGTACCAAATAATTCACGACTTCCCTTTTGGAGCCAATCAAGTCTACAAGGAAATGTTAACATTAAAACAAATAAAACATTCATTCCTTGATCAATAAGTTGTAATTATATAAATACCGTTGTTGATATCTATCCAGCATTAGCATCATTCTACTTTTGAATCGATTGAATGATGATTCTGTTACATGAACATGCTTCACACTGCCATCATACCATCTGAAAATCAAAATCAAAATGAACAATAGTAAAAATTACATTAGGAAAAGAAATGTAATCTATAGTGACACAGTGATCTATAGTTCTTACTTCAAATGAGCAAACTTGCAACAATATTTCGCATTGATCAATGTTGAGTTTGTTCCCTAAGTAAATAACCAGAAAAATGACACTTTAATAGAAAGAAACATCACAAATATATGTCAATATACAATGAGACATGCTTCAGTACATATTAGTAATATATTTACCTGTTGTGAATGTTTATAATCTAATACCCCATCACAATGATGAAAAGCAGAGTCTTTCAAATATGAATACAAAGTGATATTTAATTTTTTCAGCCCATTTTTCTTAAGCCATTCTTTTGAACTCATTGAAAATTCAGTTGATGATTTTCCTGAAGGTTTTGAGGACTGCAACTTGTATTTCTGTTCTTCTTGCCTCACTAAGGAGAAACAGGTAGATTATAAACAAGCAATAGTTTACCTTAACACACTGCACTAGTCTGCGCTTATCTCTTCATTGTATAACTGTAATTTATTTAACTGACTGGTGGCCTTGTGGTAGAGTGCTTGCCTCCAGTGCGGGAGGTCAGGTTCAAAACCTGGCCAAGTCATGCCAGTGAACAGTGTGAATCGAATCCACTCAGCTTACCAGTCAGCTTGAGAGTGGGATTGATATCTAAAGGGGTTGTCTGGTTGAGCGGTTGAAGCATGCTTGCGACTTCCGTAGCTCAAATGGGGGCTTTAAATGCTCTGGGGGCTTTAAATGCTCTGGGACCTCCTACACAGGACCCTCATTAAAAACAGTTCTATCAAGACTGAAGAGGCTATCCTGGGTAAACATTAATAAGAAGAAGAAGAAGAAGAAGAAGAAGAATATTACAATACATACAATTATTTGTAATGGTTGTAGTTTCGAGATCTGAAAGAATAGACTGAACATCAAAAAGTGTATTTCTTGCCATATCTAACTCTTCCCAAACCATCATGACGTCTTCCCGTACGCCACGCACGTTTTCACTGCTATGTGAAGTGTTGTTATTGTTATTTTCTTGAAAATCGTAAAAATGAAATCTGAAAAGTTGAGGGATAAATAAATTATTGTTATGTTCTAACACCAGTCTTAAAAATGATTTTATCAGTTTCAGTTTTCGTAAAGTTTGATGTAGAAATGAGTTGTTCTGGTCATTCTTGAAGCAATTCTTTCACAATTTCAAATTTGAAATATCTCAATAGCTTCAATACAATACGAAATGAAAATTGTTCCATGGTAAACATCTAAGGCAATCATAACAAAATATTACAGCATATAGGAAAGTAATCTGAATTTCACCTACATTAAAAGTCAAAAATTACATCATAACAAATCAATCTCACCTTCCACATTTTGACTCTGCAAATTTTTTCAATAAACCCAACTTTATATAATCAGATTTCCAGCTGTAAACAATGTGGATAGGCTTCGGAACATCCTTAACCTAGAATTGTATTTGTATTGTTTCAATGCAAGCATAATAATCAGAAACGTTTTTGGATCAGTTCTCTGCTTCGATTAAATTCCTTGATATTGTTATGCTTTTTTGTGAGTTTACACATTAAGTTGATTGGAGTGGATCTAATAACTGTGCACCAAAAGATTCTGGAAGATTGAGTATTGTCCAAGATATAACTTTAATTTTTGTTGCGCAAACAGAGAGAACTTTTGTGGTTTGTTTTGTCTACCTTTTCTGTTAATATATCCAATCCAGATTTACAAAAGCTTCCATCAGTATACACATAGATAGCTTCAATCTAACAAAAACATATTAACATATTATAAATCACATAGCAATAATTGTGATAATGAATAGGAGAATTAGTGGTTGATATGAGAAAAATGATCTGACTTGAGAATCTGTAGATGCATCAAGAACGGACTGTAGTAGACTAGTAGAATTGTATTCTGTTTGTTTTATTTGATCATTTAACCATTCTATAGCATCAGAACAAGTATCAGCATTTACTGGCACACATTTAGGATGCCATTTTATACCATCTGTTGTAGCACTGCAAAAAAAGAAAGAAAATTAACTCCAAACAGAAGGTTGTTACATTGCGACTTAAACATATAAGTATGACTTGACTTTGGTGGACTTTTTTCACTTATTTACAATGCCTGAATCTCTTCCAACTTCATTTAAGCAGATTTGCTTGCAATGAGATTTCAAATTATCACACAAGCTTGTTTTTTTCTTGGTTAACAGATAATTATATAAAGATGATGTTGATACATTAATAGTTGTCAAAACATGGTTGGTGTAACATACGAGCTGAATTTAACCTACCGTAAAAAATTAAACTTTTGTATTTGCTTGAATTGTTCTTTTACTAGTGATTTTAGAACTTGTACATGAAACTCAAAATGAGTGTCCGATGTTTCTTCGATATCAATGATGATACAAACTCTTTTTTCTTGAATGACACCAAAGGTTCTCCGGCTAAGCATAATATGGATGATTTTTGAAATTAATCAGAATTAACTTATCTACATACAATTAAAAGTTGATGTTATGTTTGTTAAAATTGCACCTTCTATCTGGTTAACATACTGACACTAGGCTTTCTATTCATGATGGAAGGGAGCTTTTGGGTGATATCTATCTAGATGTACTTTTAAACGTAATTCTGGTACTTCAAGTTTAATCTCAGGGATCACTGGCTCAGGAGTTTGAATAAAACATTCAATAATCTGGTTCCCTAATACTTATCTAAACTAAATAATGCTAAATATCAATTCATACCTAACTTTTAACATTGCAAGCAAACAGGTATCAGACATGTTTTGTGTTTTACCATTCCAACTACCAAAGAATTAACTATACAGAAATGATAACAAACCAAAAACCTTACCTAGAAGTTGTTAACCATTCTAAACGTCTCTTGTATATTTCAACAGCATGTTTCAGATTCTCCTCAATTTTTACCAAACAATTTTTTGATGCAATGACCTAAATAAAAAATAAACAATTGCTTAATCATATAATTATGGAAGAGCAAAGGGTTGTTTCATTTCTTTGCAAGTCATGTATTTCTTTATATTTCCCCCACATTTCAGGCAACAAGTAACAGGCAAATGTTCAAAATGTTTACAACTGGGTATCAAATCAAAAACAATTGTAGAATTTACAGACTATTTATTTTTTAGCTTTCTTGTTTTCTAATCTCTAATGTTAAAATTAAAGTTGTTCCTGCATCACAGAAAAATTTCAATGAAAATCCTAATCTATTTTGTCTCAAAATAAATTTTATATAGGTTCTGGTTTTTGTAAAATTATAAAAACAAACTCACATTGTAAAATGTTCCATTTTTGTGAGCAACCTTTTTAAACAGTCCAATAGAATATCTCGAGGAAACTGGTTTCTTCAGAATATGAATGTAATCTATAGAATGATGGATAAAATAAAATTACGAAGTCAAAAGCTAACTAGTAGCAGCAGGTGATAGCAATTTCCAAACACGCAATCTGTAAACCTTTAAAAGATAATTTTAGCATCTTTGTAGGTATATTCTATCATTGTAGAAGCATTATTAAACCAAATTAAACCAAACAATGATTAAAATAGTAGAAGATTAGTTTGAGAACCCTATAAAGGGACTATTTTATGATCATAATAATAATAAGAAAAGTTCCCCGACTCTTTCTCAAATTTCCTTCTTATTTCCTGACAAAAGTTGAAAATGGCCATTTTCCGTAGGAACTGCAGAAACTCTGGTATATATAATGTATATTTTAGACCTGAAGATGGTAATTTATTTTGACAAAAATATTTTGTTGGTCATTAGTTGACAAATTCAAATGTATATATAATAAAAATATCCACAGATTGACTGCAATCTGATCTAAACATTTGGTAATTACCATCACTATTTTGAAATCCAATAGATGACAGAATATGTGCAAAATCCAGCTTGAGTTTCTTCAATCCATATAGCTGAAAAATGAAATGGAATAGTTATGAAAGAAGATTGTATTCTTGATATGTTAATTTAAGATTTTATAAAAAAAACTACCTTCAACCAGTTTGTAGAAGAAATAAGTTCTGCAACCTTATCATGATTCCCAAAAAATGATTCATTTTCTTTGTCTTGTATGCACTTTTGCATTTCCTTTATCTAAAATCATCCATGGAGGAAAACCAAAGTAGTATTCTAAATTCTAAAGCCACAAAGTGGATAGGCAGGTAATCAAAACTTTACAATAATGATTTACTTCAAATATAAAGTTTCGAAAACCAAAATTTTTGTAATACACACCTGCGTTGGTCTACGCTGGTCTACGTGAATATAGAAACATGCAAATCTGCTCTTCTTGTAAATAGTCAACAAGCAACAAGTAAGCAAAAAGCATGAGTTGTGGGGAAATTTCTTATTTTGCTGAAAAAGAATGTTTAACGTTAACCCTGGTTCTGACAGAATCCTGTAAGAACCTAACAGGACAAGGATCCTAATAGGACCAAAATCATGACAGGAAATCTCTTTACAAGTATGAAATATTATACATAATGAAACAGCCTTCTCTATTCAGTAAAATTTATGTTGGCATGAAAATTTGCCAAATTTCTTGCAATTGCAAGAAACTTCTGAATTAGAATATAACTCTTAAATATTTGCTTTGTTTTGAATTTGTAATGTAGTAGCTTGCTTCAAAGATCTTGAAAATTTACATTGATTTTGTTGTAGATCATGTAATTATTTCTCATCTTTTCAACTCATGTAGCGAATTAAATAAAAATTCTTTTAAAAAAGTCTAGCAACATAAATCAATTGAGCGAAGAAATAAATTGTTTACACATCCAATGATTGCACATGAAGTTAATACTCTCACTCTTTGCTGCTACACTATAAAACACACTTTTCTCTATCATTTTGTGAAAAAAAAAATAATTCCCCTTCACAGCAAAATTGACTTCATAACTATGCAGCAACAGACAGAAAATGGAATATTACTTGCCTAGTTGAAATCAGCCTTTTATAGTTTTATATAGTAATTTGATGGAAACGATGGTTTCGTTACCGTGAACATAAAATGGCGGTAACGATGAATCATTTCCCCATAGGGATTTTTACGACATCCATTTTTATTAGAACTTACGATAAAAAACCTTATCCTAGTTCTGTCCAGCTACTAACAGACTAAGCTCAGTGATGCTAGGTAACAAAGCGTTTACTGTATGATTCACAAGTAGAATGGGTTCAGAAAGATCGATACCCTCATTACTGCATAATTTCCACAAAACCTAATTTGCGTAAACAAAGTTGTTTTATAGTTTCTGCAAGCTTCCAACTGCGCTAACGATGAATTGTTTCCCTACACTTAACAAATTTCCAGGCCTGTATTTTTTTTAAATATGGAACTTATTTTTCATGTAATCATGACGAGATATTTGATATTTCAATAATAATGAAAGCTTGAATTTTCCAGTATTCTACAAGTGAAGCATTCTTTACTGTTCCGTGCCACATGTTAGCTAGAAGAAATACATTTTTTATTTGTCTTTGTTTTTATTTTTATTTGAAAAATACTTTAGTTATGATTTAACATTTAACATTTAACATAGGTGTTGGTAAACCATTGGATATCTCTTCCTAGGTAAGACAAAGCTATAAATTTCCATTTGCAGTAAATTTTTTTGTAAATGCATAAAGTTTATTTCGAGTTGTAACAGAAATTTTAGATTTGCGAACTTGAAGCACAATGTTTTCCAGTTGCCAGTTAAAAATATGTAAGTGGCGTTCAGCATTCCCCTGGATGAAACCAACAGGATGCTAGGTAGGATTTTAGTTAGGTTCCTGTTAAGATCTTACAGGATCCCAGTTAGGATTCCATAGCATCCAATAGGATCTTAACCATGATCCTCTCTCCCTCCTGTAGGATTCTCTAACCAAGATTCTACATAGGTTGTGTGGCAATCAAAAGAATTACACCTTCAGTGTAAAAATAACCAATAATAGGGACAGTATATTTATCGAGAACAAGGTCAATTCAATTTATTCTGCACGCTTTCCTGATGGTGTGGAAGTAGCTTAAAAACATTGTAATAATAAAAAATAAACATAGAGATTTATCTCACCACCACCACACCCTTCCTTATGTGGTACACTCGCGCCAAAGAAATTGGAAAACATTACAGAGAAGTAATTATAGATCAAATTCACAAATACTTTCCTTTCCAATTCCAATATAAACTAGCAAAAAAAGAAATACTGGATTAAATAAAATTTAAAAATTACAATCGTATCGTATCCATGTCACCCTGTGATTTTGTGTATTTTGGACTTGATAATTCAATTTTTGTCTTGATCGATGTTAGAACTCGGCGGGGGAGAGAGAAGAAGAGAGAGAATTATTCAACAGGACAAGACAGGAAAATACAAAACTAAAAACCGTTGAGGTTGCGTTTTACTTGAAAATATTCCCCTCGGTCATCGTAACGAACTCGCACGCTCAAGGTTGTTCAAGATAATGATTGCTAACCTCGGCTAAGATTATTATTATTATTATTATTATTATTATTATTATTATTATTATTATTATTATTATTATTATTATTATTATTATTATTATTATTATTATTATTATTATTATTATTAATGTTTACCCACAGGATAGCCTCTTCAGTTCTGATAGAACTGTTATCAATGAGGTCCTGCGTAGGAGATCCTAGAGCATTTAAAGCCCCCATTTGGACAACGGAAGGCGCAAGTATGCTTCAACCGCTCAACCAGACAACCCCCTTAGATCTCAATCCCACTCTCAAAGCTGAATGCTAAGCTGAGTGGATCGATTCACACTGTTATAGTCGCTGGGATGATTCGGCCAGGATTTGAACCCTGGCGCCCGCACTGGAAGAGAGCACTCTACCACAAGGCCACCAGAGGAAAATGAAATAAATGAGCGTCTCCCTTGAGTCGTGTATCTAAATCGAATGTGTATTTAAATTTTTTTTGTCAATAATGCTCTTTTCGGCGCTACGTATTCATTTCGTATACTGTTATTGCCCTCCTCGGCCACGAACAGTTTTTTGGCAATCCAAATTGCAAATTAAGCATTAAAAATTAAAAAAATGTATGGGAATATTTTTACGAACCGGTGTTTTTTACTAACGTCATGATGTATGTGATGACCATGAACGTTGACTTTTTTTGTCAAAAGCCTCGTGAAAAACTTGAAAGTAGTTTCAATTATTTCCATTGGTTGTCAGAGGGGGTTATGCCCTCTAAAAATGTCTCGTGTGACACATCTCCGTGCAGTAAGTGAAATAAGAAGATGTTATGGAGCGTTTAGAGAGGTCACACACACACACACACACAGCGGCACTGCAACTGAACAGCTTACGCAAAAATCTTCTTGATAAATTGATAATTAATAATATGTTTTCTTAGATCATGTCCATGCTTAAAATAGAGGGTCAATAGTATATTGATCTAATCTGTGGATTTAAATTTCTATAAAAATCCTATTAAAGTTCTATACTATATGATATAAACGCTTTGCTTTTTTCTTTACTCGATATGATTTAAGGGATTGATCAATAATGAACAACTTTTAAATTAAAATCAGCAATGTTCCTCGATAAGAAAATCTGAAACTTGAAAATAGTGCTGCCGAAACATTATTCGTTTTCGTTTTCTTGCCAGCTGTGGTGGATCCTCAAATGACGAATGCTTATCTTTTTCGAACAATATACGGATTCCCAAAACGCTTCAAAGATTTCGTCATTTCTCTTTTCTGTCAACCCATGTGTCACCTCCTGACCTTCATTACCTGGCCAAGTAGTTAGTTGCAAAGATTTACTGAGATTATCAGTGAATCCTGACATTAATACTTCTAATTTACACACCCGAAAAGTATCGGTATCGATTTCCGTATTGGAAAAATTAAGTTACCAGTGCCTGAGATCATAAAGCTTTATCGAAGTTATTGAAAATGGAATTAAGGGGTTCACCTTTCACTGTCCACCTAGTTTGAATCTAATACTGTAAGGAATCATTCTGGCTGACAGCTTAGATAACACCTTATATTCTAAATATTTTATATATTATATATAATATTATATATAAATTATTATAGCCGCTGGCGCACACACCAATCATAAAACCGACTAGTCACATTGCGCATTTGTTAGCTGGTGGGGATGAAATAATTCCCCAAAGAATAACAATAGTTACAGATGTGAAACAAAAGAATGGGGGATGGAGTGCTCAAAAATAATCGGTAAGTAGTAGCGTTTAAAATCGGGATGCCTCGTTTTATATCATTCAAACATGAAAATAATCCAATAATCCCGAAATAAAAGATGGCGGTGGGAAAGTGACGAAATTTTGACAATTTTTAAAAAATTTAAAAAGTAGGTAGCGAAATATTTTTCCAAACGCACATCCTATAGTTAAGAAAGCATTCAATTTCTTGTACTAATGAGCACAAAAACAGAAAAAATGAAATTCTCTTGATTTTGAAGTCAGTTTTCTCGTTGCTGAGATACTACACTGGCTGTGTACTGAAAAGTTTAGCTAAACTAAACTTTTTATACTCAAAAACATTGCGAAACTGTGTTTACAAAAATATTTCAAGCAAGTCGTCAGTATGTTAGTATGTTAGTATCTAACTCTAAACACAAATTGTATTTCATTGGTTTCAAGATGTCACCCAGAACACAGTTTTGCATTGTTTTAAAGTACAAAAAGCTGTAGTATACTGTAAACTAAACTTTTCCAGTAACAGTAACAATTTAGGATGATGAAAGAGAGAGAATGTGTGTTAGTAATAGTAGGCACAATAGTAGGTGGTGTAATTTTATTTGAGAAATAAATATAAAATATTGATGGGTGTGGGTCCTAAATTATCCTAACTTGGCATTCTCTGGTTTATCTGGTCATAAAAATCTGAATTATCACTCTGATTTGCTTTATTGTGCTCTTCTATTGACATATTTTATTGTTTTTATTTGTGTCCTTTCCCCTTCTTGCACTCGATATTTCTCTGAATGTTTCAACATAGAATATTAATGATCAAGTCATTGCCTACCAGCATATGATGAAGGCATGTTGGTTGGTTGGTTATTTAAATGTTCTTTATACACTTAAAAAAAACGTTTTGTTTGTCTTCCATGAGTAATGGTCATAGAATGAAAATAAAATAAGATTTTCTTTATATACCTAGATAACACTAAATTTTGTATGATTTTAAAGTTCACAATAGCTTGTAATTTATCTGATAAAAACATTTGAAAGTTATATATCTATAGATTTTCTTTGAAATATATATTATATATATATTATATAACATATAGCTATACATCAATCCATCCATCATCCCATATCCCATATCCCATTTTGCCCATATCCCAAAGTAAATAAACCTTTGCGTGAAATTTGTTTAATTGTTCCTGCAAAATAGATGAAGGAGAAAAGGGATATAGAAGGAGTCGTTTATTAGATGAGATTCGGCGGTGCTTGTTCAATATGATTCTAATAAACACCCCCTTCAGGAGAGGGTATTTCCAATAAACACCCCTTTTAGGAAGTTTATTAGAAAGGGTGTTTAAAAGAGGAAGGTTTTTTATAAAATATGTGATTTTTAAGGGGGTAATTATAAGAGGGAGGCGTTAAAAAAAGAGAAGATGACAACTCTTTCCAAAAGCTTATCTTACGCGAAAACATAAAGTTTCTTTTGGGCTGTACTAGCATATCTAGTCTGTTGAACATAATATAGAAACATATTTCTTTCATAAGGTGCATGATGATGTGGCAATGCATCTTAACTCTTCTTTACAGCATATAAGACCTTTGGGGTTAATGATAAATGGTTGTACCAATTTCTTCAGTATTTTAAGGTGTTGAGAAGAGACAAATGTGTCAAGTCTGTCGACACTTGAGAGGAAAAAGTCAAGTTTTTTCCCTGAAACCATTAATTCTTGCTTATTAAACAGGCTCCTATATACAGGGCATTCCATGAAGAAAAGAACACACGTGCTACGTATCGCACGCGTGAATATACTTTTAAGGAACTCGCGCGTGCGGTATTCTGAGAAAAATTTAACCTATAAAATGGTTAATTGTGAAGTGTCAGAAATAATCATCAATTTATTGCACTTTGATTTCCACAAGAAAACATATTGTTTGCGAATGTAGATTAACAAAATAGTGGACGAGATTCGTGTTTCACTCGTCCTGCTGAAGCAATGTCTACCATTTTTTTTATGATGAGGTTTTTTCTTCTTAACGCTTGGGCCTTGATTCTTTTCTAAAGCCGGTTTTCCACTAGCGTTTTTTTTCGTACGAAGCGACTTTTTTCGAGACAAAATGTAAACAAACGCATGCGCAGTTTTATTAAGTTAGATTTCGAACGAAATTTTGATACGAAAAAAAGAGTACGTTCTGATCCTACTTTTTTTTCTGTTCGTTTCACGAAAAATGTCGCTGTAAAAAAAGCAGCTAATCAATCATAGAGAATTTTGCTATCTCAGCAAACTGTTCTTTGCAAACAGAAGTGAAGATGGCTGACAAATTCACTTTACCAGTTTTTGGTTCGAAATTTTTCGTTCGTTTAAAATTAATTTCATGGAATCGAAAAGATTAATCATATGAGAAGGAAAAACAGGAAATACGTTCATTCATTTCATTTCGTAGCACATGTTAATATACCACCTGCTTTATTTTCTCACGACATCGAATGCAGCAAATATTTTGCTTTTATCAGAAAAATCTTTTTAAAATTTTTATTTGTAAACTTAATCAGGAAATGAATAAAATGAGTAATTTAAAATACGAATATGAAGAAAACCACGATGCTACATTCTGATTTGCTATCGGCACTGTTGACATTGTCAAAGATGGATAACAACAGATACTTTAAATCTTTACTTTGTGAAATGAACAAAGTTAATATTGATTTTTAGGAGTGTGAAGAGTAAAATTTGCGCGTGCAATAAATCACACGCTCCAAAAGATCTGCGCGTGTGTGGGCGCGTGCGCGTGCGATCGCACGCGTCTCATGGAATGCCCTGATATAATGACTGGATTTTGATATAATATGTTTCAATTAAATTTTTTCAACATTATAATCTCAAGAATACATTATACATTTATTTTGTCATTAAATCAATGTTGTCATTAACGTATACAAAATAAGAGAAACCACAGGGTGAAAATCAAAGACCTGATGGTGTAAAACTGGTAATGAGATTCATATGAACTGCTCTAAAAAAATATAGGATGATTTAAAGATTTATCAAATGTGTAAGTTTATACTGTGTGTAAACTTAAAATCAAACAAAATGGGTAATAATACAGGTGGGTTTTGGTAACAGATCACTAGTCACTAATTAATTTAAGTCATAGCGATGAGAAATGTTTTATATTCATTTCATAATCCAAAATTTAGATTTGAAAAAAAAATGATATATATATATATACTAGAAAGACATCTTTTTGAGCTCTATAATATGATATAGTATCCATTTAACCAATAAAAACAATAACAATAAAGAATTTATAGACCTTTTATTATCAATGTTTAGAGATCAAAAGAGATAATAAAATCTATAAGGAACATTCATGTGATCATTTTACAAATGTCATAAAGTGTGTAAAAGTCAAGGTGGTTTAAAGCTTCTTAAAAGTAAATCAACAGAAAGCTTGGAAGTCATACGGAGTAAATAAAAAATTAAGGTCAAATTTCATCCCCGTAATCTTTACTATGTATAAAATATTTGAGAAAATGTGTCAATCTTCAAGGTCTGTTTTCCCTGGTTTATGAAGCTGCTTACTTTGTTATTCCTGCATAATGGTCTGTTATTCTCACATATTCTCTTAATGTAATCTGCTTATCCCAAACTTATAATCCATACTGTTACTTTATCAACCAACTGATAAAAATTGTAATTGTTGATTGATGTTGTTATGATTTCTTTGAAACTATAGTAATTAAACATGTGTTGGAATGTTTTCTGATATTAAGAGCAGCTGTTTATGATACTGTTTTCTTTCTACTTTTCAACAATCTTCTATGTCTTTCTTTATGACTGAACAAACATTGACGGACATTTGAGATCCATTATTTAATCTTATTTACAGAGATCAGATATTATGTTGACTTCAGAATCTTTTTGCTAACAGTCGTTACAGTTTCAAACCCCTGCAGACTATCAATTTTAGAGACTTTAAGGATTTATAAGCCGCATTCACAATTTATGTATTTTTTTACATAAGAGCTTATGTAAATTTTTTACAGAAAGGCTAATTTCCAAAGCTTATGTACGACTTATGTTAATTTCCTAACGAACATAAGGGTTCATGTTTTTGATCACATTTATGTAATTTTTCAACATAAACGAACATTAGATTTAATGAACGAACTTTCGATACATAAATGTAATTACGGCTATAGTATCAATTTAAACTGGCTCGTGTATCATGCTTCTTCAATCAAATTGACTCATTATTATAAACATGATCTTTAGGTCTGGTTTTTCATTTCACATTCATTTCTAAGACTACACTGGAATTATGAGCAGGATGTCTAATGGTTTTTTTATATTCTTGAATTAACATTTTAGAATGTCAAGGCTTCAAGCACCTGGTTTTTCAAAGTTGAGGCCTCCTGGTTTTACTAGAGCACCAGTTACTCCACACATCCCACAAGGTTTGTTTCCATAGCTTTTAGTCAATTTTTAGTCAATTTTTCTACAACTCAATTTAATAACCATATTCTGCAATTTAAATGTTCATCCAGTTTTAAACTTTTATTTGATTTTAGTTTCATCTGAAAATTCTAAAGAAACTGTATTTAAAAGGTAAGCAAAGAATTTCAACTCTTCCTTTAAAGCTACACACCTAACATTCATGTTTTTAATTACTGTATTATATGTTTCCATAGCAATGATTCATTTTAACTTTTTTATAAATTTTCTCATGTTTTTACTTTGTATCTAATAAATTGTATTTACTCTGATGATGGTCATTGGAATGTATAGCTGAATATCCTAACACATATCCTATCCTACACATATCCTAGTCATTCTTTTTTGTAACTAATTTAATTAATGGTAAAGCTTCTGGTAATTTTATTCATTGTTAAATTGAATGCCCAAATCTAACATTTTAAATTTTTTTAACATTTCTTTATTTCTATGAGGTGTGATTTCTCTTGAAGCTATAAACAATCACATCATAATCAATATCTATTAATATCATTATCAAGAAAATCTTAAACAAAATTATTATGTCTGACGTTTCATTTTTTTTTTGGGGGGGGCTTCTTTAGACCCGAAGATGTTAACACGACACAGGCAAATGATACAAAGTTATTACAACCAAGATCACAATTACCATCTAAAATGAGAATGCCTGGCAAGCCTTCACATTTACAGTCAGCATCGACTACTACACAGCATGGACCAAGTCCATATGACAGGGCAAAACCTGTTGGTAATCAAATTCCATATGTTGGTAAAAAACGTGTGACTGGAACTCTTAAAGCACCTGAGAGCCGGTTATTAAAACAATCTTTTGGGTCACAAAAAGCGAAAAACACACCTAGTTCAACTACAATGACCATGCCACCACCAACAGCTGCTGTGGACTCAGTTAAATTCCAAGCACCACAGTCTGTTATTCCAGCGCCTTCAGTAAAAATAGAGTCTAAATCTCAGTCATCTGTCAGCACTGCTGTTCAATCAATGCCTGCGACTTCAAAACGAGTGGAAGCAAAACCAGTGAAAAGACAACTAATTCCTGATTTGAAACCACAATCTAAGTTAGGGAGACCAAAAAGTTATACTGGAATTAGTGAACATTCATCTGGGCTTCAAGCACCAGGAAAATATTCAAGTGGTCGAAGTGGAAGTGTTGATGGTACTTCTCAGGGAAGTTTGTCTAGTAGACAAGGATTGTCTAGGTCTTTACAAACTTTACCGCAAGGAGCAAAACCCAGAGGTTTAAAAAAGCCCTCCTTATCTAACAAAAGTGCATCAGAAGAGAATTTACTTGCAAATACCAGATCTGTGAAAGAACAAAGAAAATCAATATCTAATGTTAATGTGGCTAATAATGTTGGGAAACCACGACAAAGTAGATATAGTGTTAGTAATGCTAGACAACGAGCTTCAACACATAACAGTCCTCTGAACACTACTGTCAACATATCAACACCTTTAGCTCTTATCTCTGATAAGAAACATTTGAAAAGTTTGAAAATTAGTCCCATTCCGAATAACAATCAAGACCCTGATGCAACATTTGAAATTTGTGCCAGCAAGGCTCCTACGAATTTAATTAATGAGACTAGAATAGTGGAGAATGATAAACTCGGGGAGGATGACAGCTCGATATTTGAAACTTTGAATGTACCAACTCTTAATATGACTTATAGCACGAACGATGGGATCAAAAACAATGAAAGCATGTCATCATTTGGGGAATTGCACACAAGTGGACACAAAACATCTATCATTGATGAAGCAGGTTCTCATCATGAGGATCAGGTTTTTTCTGAAGAGCATTACGTGGAAAAGAATATGTTAGATCAAACCAGAGTATTACATCCGCTTAATAAGGATTTAGGAGAAACCCAAATATTAACAAGCTCTGATCCAATAGATAACTTTATCAATGAATCTGATTTTATTGAAAATGAAACGATGCCAAAACATCTGTCCGATGATACGCCTTGTAAATCTGGTTTTAATGAATCTTGTTTTGACAATCAGAATGAATCATTTTCAGAAGATATTTTGAAGGTTATCGAAGCAATATCAAGCAAGGCACAAACATCATCTTCCAGTGTTATCACAATGAGTGTTAGTCCCATGAAACAACATGATTTATCTTCCCAATATAATGTCCAAACAGCAGTTTCTGCTAACCATGACATTGATAGTACTACAAACCTACATCAAAGTGATAAAAGTAAAGAGATCCAGAAAGGGCCTAGTGGTTTAGAATTTTGTGATGATTATTTTGCTGCCGATGAAAACGCGAATCTGACAGAAGGCAGTGCAACAATCACTGATCCACAATTAGTTTCTCATAACATCTCGCAACCTGTTCAAATACCTGTTGTTCGTCCCAGATCCCCACAAACACCTCAGCAAGCCGATGAATTCTCTATTAATATCAGTGCAAGATGCAATTCCGTTTCGATGGGTGTTCT
This sequence comes from Turritopsis rubra, assembly GCA_039566895.2. Lineage (NCBI taxonomy): Eukaryota > Metazoa > Cnidaria > Hydrozoa > Anthoathecata > Oceaniidae > Turritopsis > Turritopsis rubra. The sequence goes on along the minus strand of CM077625.1, from coordinate 2,711,885 downwards.
TTCTCGAGCAAGCAAAGACAGTAGGTTTGGCAAAATCCTTCGTAGAAATACCTTTGGTTCTCAAGATATGATCTCAAAATTTCGTATACCAAAAGAGATGCACATTACAGAAACTTTCGACGGACATATAGTCATGGATAATGCAACGTTTCTTCATTTTTCAAATGATGTCAAATCATTAAAAACACAATTGTTGAAGTTACGAAGGGCTTTACTTGAGGTTAGAACTTTTAACTAAACTTACGTGGAATAGATTATTCAACTTTCACTATCGTTTTTATTTGGCGTTTAGACTGATTGTCCATCACCACTAATGAAGACACCGCTGAAACGATCGAATAGCACTGGTGTTAACCGGGGTGATTTGTCCTCCACTCCACCCTTGTCCCCGAGATTGGCCGTTGTAAGTTTTGCGTGTTTTTTTAATTCAAACTAAAGTGTGCTTAATTTACCCAGTTAATCTTCATCATGATTTCTCTAGCCAAGTCCGATGGCGGTGGTCGATCCATTAGTGATGACTGAACGCAATACTTGTCATAGTTTGAAAGAGAAGAAAGAAATCCCGGAAAATACTGAAGATAACCTTTCTGCCATAACTGCTGCAAGTGTTTTATCCATTTCAATTGTTATCATTTTTGTTATTCTCTTACTAAGTTTATATCATTATTTATTCATCCTTGTTTTATTTATTCTTATTTAGAAGTTTCAAAATGCTCTTACAACTATTGAAGAATTGGAAAAAGATTTGGAAGTGAAGAAAAGCACCATTCATTTACTGACATCAAAAATTGTGAGCCTTTTACTATTATGTTTCTGTAATTTTTATTGGATTGCGAGTAAGATTTTTTTTCAATTGTCTTAAACTACCTTCCTTTACTTACTCTATTTCTACATGGAGTGGGTTCAATTTATAGCTTTAATTTCACTCATTGAAACTAATCTACCAACAAATAACTTTTTATGGTATAGTTGATGTGATTGTTGTTGTGTTCAGGAACATAAGGAAGAAACCGAGATTGAAATGCAAGAAGAAAATGTCATCTTACGTGAAGAAGTAGCGCAATTACGAGAACGACTACAAAAATTCACTGGTGGATCTGTCCATGACGTATGTGTACATTTGATTGAAAAATGAACTTTTGTGGCTGATATCGATTACATTTTTAGTATACTGTACTGATAGAATAAGTGCCCCCTTTGGTTCAGAAACGTTGTTCAATTAACCGCCAAGATGGGGAAGCAAAGGGGCGCTTATTCTAGTGGGGGTGCTAAATCGAGTACTTAAAACTAATTAAAACATGATCATTGAAATATTTTAATAAGCAGCATTTATAGGGAAATAGATTTCACTTCATGTTTCTTACTCCATTTTATTTCAACTTTTTTGAATGTTGTAAACAAGCAAACCAACTTAATTTTTTAGGTTGATGACGGAGAACTGTTTTCTTCAGGAAGGTAGTTTCCTTTGGTTCTTTCGACTTTCGTATTTGATTAATTTTTAATGAAACTGTGACACCTCGGGAAGATCGTGGAATTTTTTATACAGTTGAATCTCAGTTAACAATTTGCCTGGCTCCCTTCAACCTCAGAATTACCCGATTTCTCCGATTATTCGAAGCAATTTTTCAGTCCCATCAAAAAAATAACCCCGCTTATCCGAATTTTCGTTTTTTTCCGACAGAAAAAGTATTGTGAAATGAATATTTTATCTTTATAACCTGTTTAACTTTATGGATGATCTAACTCTCTTCTTCCATTGAATATATCAGTTTGCAAGGAACTTTCATACCCATTCCATCACCTTAAGTCACAGTCGCTGTGTTCTGCCAGGAAGCAAACATTGCTTGTTGACTATTTTGTGTAGCTTATCGATAACTCTTAAGAAAAAATGTGTTTTTTTTCTCTTATATTTTTCTACAAAACCCCACTTATTCGAAACCCTTGTTATTCGAACTAATTAGCTCGGTCCCGTGATGGTTCGGATAACTGAGGTTCAACTGTATGTATTTTTCTGGTGTTTATATTATTAATTCGTTGTATTTGTTTTCGTATTCGACCGCTGCTAATTATGTTAATTATGCTCATCAATTTCTAATCACTTCAATTCTGTTTAACTTTCTTTTCGTTTCTTTTTTTCTTCAGTTTTAAAGATGATTTCGAGTACACCAGTTTAACTTCCAGAAAAGATGTTTTGACTCGATTGTACAGTCAATGAACCATGGGTCGAGTAACATCATTCGTGTGCCCTGGGTACCTAAATTCCACTTTTTATTGACATCCACATTTTATTAACAGTTTGCAAAATTAGAATTCTAAGAAACAGATCTGATTTGATTTCTTTTAGATTGGAGAGAATTTCAGACGATAAACTATACAACCATCTAATCTCATAAATGTATGACGTATCTTCCATTTTAAAAGAAGGAAGAAGAAGTTAGAAGCGAAACGACATTTCATTCATCAAATATCTATCTGTTATTATTTTTTTCAGAAAATCATTATTTTTAATTTTTTTCATACGACCAGTTTCTTGTTTATTTTTGCGGGTCATGAATATCCTATCCTATTTTTATGTTTTCTTTACGTGATATAAGAATATCTAAATTATACATATCGGTCCTAATAAGGTAAGGGGGTGGGGAGGAGGTGGGTTGGTTATTTATGAGAGTTGTTTCAGAGTTCGGATGCCGTTACTGTGCCAAGCGTTCAAATCTTCAAATTTTTTATAAATGATTTTGATCCATTATAAAGTAAGTTATTTGACAACTCGCTCATTTCAGCCTTTCTGTAGACATTTAGTAATCCATATTTATATATATATTTAAAAACAGTTTGTAATATCATAATTAAAAAATTTATAAAATAACAAAATTTGCTTGTAATCTGACTTTGATTATATAACCTTTTTGTTTTATTTCGTTCTCCACAACAGCGTTTCCATATCAGCGTTTCCATATCAGCAATCTTCTTATACTAATACGCAATCTTGCTTTTTTCTTACCTAACTTTTAAAGAAGTTTAAGTTCAGTAATTAAGAATATTAACATTGATCGGTATCAGTAACTATTCTATCCAACGAGATAGTCGATGTAGACCTGTTATGTGTTCGTGTTATCAGTTCATCATTTTCTACCGTTGTTTATGTTTTTAATGTGGTTGAACGTAGCTTTTTCGTATCAGTTAGTTTTGACTACTTTGCTGAAATGTGTAGCTAGAAGTTTATTTTATTGTAGTATGTGGATTGATATTATTAAGGTTCGCCTTTAGGGGAACGAAGGTAGCAAGATCATTATTATATTGTTTTGATAGTGTTTGAATGATATCTTTTTTTTAGATTATAAAATTGAATAGTATAAATGATTGTAATGCAAGAAGAGAGTGATTACATACATATTTACATGGTTTTTGTATCATGATGCACAAATGGTGTTTTGGGTTTTGACATTTCCACAATTCATAGCAGAATAAAGAATTGAAAGATAAAAACTTCTGAGAAGGTATTGTTTTTGTTAGCTTTAGTTAATAGGGAAATTTGAAGGTATTTTCTTATATATCAGACGTTTTATCGTGGTTAGGTAGGAGTATCCATTGATTAGGTAGGAGTATACGTTGTATTGTCTCTTTTCTAAATCTTTTAGTTCAACTGTACAACTTTAGAAATCTCTAAATAGCCCAAATAATAGCACTGAAAAATAGGGATAATAGCATTCTTTGAATGATCGATCCAAAATATTTGTGTTAAATATGATATAATTCCAACATGGAGAAACACAACAATTTTTGTATATACACAGACTTATCATGGCAGTATTGCGTGTAAAAATCAATTTATGGAAAACTGTAAAATGTTTTTACACGCTACACTAGTATATATATATATTTCTAATGGAAACTTCAGACCTGCTGCAAGTATTTGTCAGATCAAATTTAGCCAAGTACCGTCTAAATTGATCAATTCTCCCCGATAAAATGTTCGGATTTAAAAGGTACTCCCTAAGTTTTCATCTCATCTTCATCGCTAAAGCGAGGTTTACATTAATCGCTTAATTGAACCGTTTTAATTTTCTCTACAAATCCAATAGTGTAAACAGAGAATTAATTAGATTAATTGTTTTTTGGCTTTCTGCGAAGCATGAAAGGCATTACAACCGGCCGTGATTACTATACATCCGCATTTCATTGCTGTAAAAAAATGGCGGACATGTGAGTGGTTAGGAAAAACTTGGAAGTGCTTCAATTTTCATGAACATTTTCATGCAGAACAATTCAATGGTGCAGATTTCGAATTAAGTAATTATTTTTCATAATTTTGCCCAAAATAGGGCGACTTGGACCAAATTTCAAGTGCTTCAATCTTCATGAGAATTTGCACAATTCCGTAGCGCTGGTTTTAAATTTGTAAATACACCTTTCCCGAATTTCTGTTTAAACGCCGTGTTTTTGCTTAGTACACCCGGCCTCGTTTTAGATATCAAAATTGCCTCTAATCATTCTACTGGGAGTTTTAGTAATAGAGATAATTACTAAGTAATAAAGTTAAAACATTATTGAAACAATAAATTTAATTAAAACGAGGTTGGGGGTAGTAACTAGGTCAATACATGGTGTTTAAACAGAATTTTCATGCTTTCTGCGTAAGCATGAAAGACATTACAACGACTGTTTTTTTCATCATGTCCAAACCTAGCGTGATTGCTTTACGTCCCCATTTCATTGCCGGGGGGAGAAAATGGCGGACATGTAAGTGGAGAGCTAGGGAAAACTTGAAAGTGCTCTTCAATTTTCATGAAAATTTGCATGTAGAACAATTAAATAGTGCAGATCTCAAATTTGTAAATCGGTTTTCATGATTTGGCCAAAAAAGGGCAATTTGGTCCAAATTTCGGAGGTGCTTCAATTTTTATGAAAATTTGCAATAAACAAATCAATGAAGAGGTTTTCCCTTATTTTTTGCAGTTTGGTTACCTTGGTTACAAGAAGCTCTAGTTGCTCTACGTCGTGAACAAAAACACCAACAGTGTGTTTCGTACTAACCTTATGGACCAAACGCTACATAAACGGGGGAATAAGCTATTCTGGCACGGAATTTTTCGACGGAACCTGTATTAGTACAATTACATGGGAATATATTGCCGTACAAAACTTTATGCGGGAAAACTATCGTACTTTTACTTCCGAATAACACCAATTAAAAAGGTGTGAAATATAGATTTCGATCCGTTCTTTAATCGTATATAAACAACTTTTTCTAATTCTTATGAATTTGCCCGATGATGAGAGAAAGTTTTCTCAAAACGTAACCCAATGTAAATCATCGGGTCCATGACATGATAAACTCTTCACTAATAATGAACAATACAAAATCTACCAAGGTTTAGAAATGTTATCTCAAAAATAAGGAGCTTTCACTGGTGCTCACTAATTGTAATTCGCTTGCTTTGAAAGAGAAGCATATTTGTGGCAGTGCTTCTGCAAAAAACATTTATGTTTGTTGTAAAGTCATCGACTTGTAATCATATAAAAAAACACGAATTGCAGACCATGCGACTGCTTGGCAAACCAAACGAGATATTGGCATCGAGCAATTAGCTTCTTAGTTTTACGTTCCAGTTGAAATGCTTAAAACCGTTACTTTATAATTGACAGCGATTTGTGATTTATGGGCATAAATTTTTGCGAATGAAATATGGCCAAAAATTGCAAAAACGGCGAAGGCTCTTGAGTATTTTCTTCAAAATAAACTTACCCCAGTGAAACTATTTAGCATATGTAACATGCAAAGTGCGCAAATCCCATCGAGAGATACATCCAAGGAAACATTTCAGTCTGCTGTCGGCCAACGTAATAATAGCCAAACGGAGGATCGAATTACCGGGAATTAACTTCATCGGCAAAAAATTACGAAATTTTCCTCAAGCGACGAAAATTTTGTTGCTAGGGAAATTTTTGCCTATTAAGGTAATTTTAGAAATATTATGAAATCCCCTTATATATTTGACATTTGTTTTCGCCAAATAATGCAACAAAATATCGTTTAATTTGTTTATTTATTACAGTGATAAAGAACTAATCAGTTGGTTAACACTATAAGAGCTTCCACAACATTTCCGCCAGCCTCCCTTAGTCTACGTTCAGCTACGGTATGTGATACTTCCATTTCGTGTATAATCAGTTCTATATCTTCTTTACGAACTTTCACTAGGGACAGTTCCTTTTCACGTGCAGCTCTTTTAATATTTTCTTCAGTACGTCGACCTTCTATGAGGGAAATAGCACTTCCGATATCACGATCCGATATTTCTTGGTCTTCTTCGTAATCGGTTATTTTTTCTAAATCTGCGCACGCAGCTTTATCGTGTTTTTTCTCGTTACTTTGCGGTTCTTCGCTCGCTGTTTCGATTTCACCATCGACGACTTCAGCATCTGTCGTGGTGGACATATTTATATTTATAACTTCTGGAAAAACAAAAGATGAAATCGTACAACAGCGTGCTGCTCACCACAAGTGTAATTTTTTTACAATCTACTCTAACAAAAAGTTTAACAGATCGTCATCCTAAACAGGAGATTATACAAACATTTCTGGTTTGATTTGAGTACTGAGAATTTCTGCTCTATAAATTTACGGTGAAAAGTAAAAATGTTGCATAACTTGACTCTGGCCTCACTAATCCAGACAAAATTTAGATGGTTTCCAACTTAGACGAAATCAGAAATTGTGAGTACGGATCTAATTGGTATGATGGCAGATTTTGAGAAGAACAAAGATATGAATGGACTAACATTTCGACTCTTTCAAATAAGGATGGAGATTAATCAGTGAAGAGAAAAATGTAAACTGCCAACAAAAACATAAAATCTAATAAAACACAGATACATGGAAATGAATTTTAAGATATCTTTGAAAAAATAAGCGACATTTAACAGTTCTATATTCACGATCAATATAAGAAACTTCAAATGAAAACAAAGTCTAATGATCTGAGGGAGTAACACTTTTTCTGGGTCTCAAGCTTCTTCGAGTTAGACTGGATGTTTCATTAATAGACAATGTTGTTCGTCTTCTGGAAGTGCGTGTATTTTTACTTTTCACCTCATCGTCTGCTTGCTGATCAAAAGATAATACACTTTCAGTTGACTCTTTTGCTTTCAATCTGAATGAGAAAACGTTTCCTGGATCAACACAAAAACAATATAAAATGAAAGTAAAAGTGAGGATAACATTAGAAAAACATTACCTTTTTTCTGTGGTCGTTTCATTACTCGAATCATCAGATGTTTCTAAATTGATTTTTTTTCTCGAAGCAGAACGCGTTTTGATCGGGCGATCGGATTTGTGTTCAGGGATATCTTTGGCTTTGATAACTTCACTTAAATTTGATGTCGGATTACTGGTCGTGTGTGACTTTCTAGATCGAGGTCTCTTAACAGACTGCGTTGAATCGACATCTTCTTCCGTCGTCGTCACGTCAGTATTTTCATGGATTTCCACTATCTTAGTAAGTCCCGTATTTCTGGAACGTCTAGTATTAGTGTTGCTTTCTAATGGAGAAATTTCCACGACCACATTTGCAGAAATACTTAATGGTACAATTCCTAAAGGTTGAAAGTCATTCTTCTGGTTTGATCTGGAAGTTCTAGATGAACTTGTGCTGGTATTTTTCTTCTTCGGGGTTTTATTTCTTGATTGAAGAGTTGTATCAACAGACGTTCCATGGAGCGCCGATTCGTTCATACTATCGTTGACAGTCGAATTGTGTTGGAGCGCCGATTCGTTCATACTTTCGCTAGTTGTGATATTGTGTTGAGAACGATTTCTTCGACTTCTTCTTAAGGAGAAACCAACGCCTGACTGACTTGTATCAAACATTGATTCATCTAACGTACTATCATTTTTGTTGAACTTTCCTTTCACGCTAGTATTTTTTGACTTTCCTTTCGTAACAGAACTGTTGCCTAATATACTCTCTTCTGGAGCCGACTCAGGTATAACATCTTCGATCAACGTTGAATCAACACTGGTGTTACTCATTTTTTTAGAGGCACTTCTTGTCACCACTCTACGAATGGGTAAAGGTTTTCGTTTCAGAGGTGTTTTTTCGACAACTTCGCTATTCACATCTTGTTCATGGGCTTGAGAATTCGACGGGACGGCATCGACCAAAATGTCGTGTTCGGTGTTAAAGAGACTTAAATCTAGTTGTGTGGGAGGTTCAGATGGATCGTGAAGTACAGATGATGTGAAATGATATGTGGAATCACCTTGTATGGTCGTATCAAACAAAGGTGGCATATAATTTTCTGTCAATTGGTATTTTGTGGCATCTTCATACAGGAAGGATTCATGCACTGATCTTTCAAGTAATGAACTGTCAACAGTTGGCCACTGTTCATGAAGTTGGTCTGAAATGTTGCTGGTCACATGCTTTGTGTCGTCAGTGTGTTTAAGATTCTTAGGATCGATGAAAGGTCCATCATTAGAGTTTGTCTCACTAAATTCTTGCTGGATCGATTCATTTCTTTCCCTATCATCAGGTTGTACGGGAACTGCGGTTGCTATGGTTTCATAAACCTCGTCACCACTTTCCAAATGTTTCGTATCTGATTGTACAGCATCGAAATAAGTGCAAGCATCAGCAGAAACATCCTGTTCCATTTCATCTTCATCATTGTTTTCGGTTTCATCATCAGTCATAAATTCCGATTCTGTATTTAATCCGATTACTTCGTCGGATTTACTTGCAGAAGGTTCACAAGTGTCAATCGGGGAAGAATAAATTTCCGCGCTTGTCGTTTTTATCTGAACATTTTCTTTCTTACCATCGTCACCAACATCAGAAAACGTGGAATGTTCAGCAGTCACAGAGATTATCGAAGTGTTAGAAATGATGAAAGGTTCACTTGACACTTTAGACATGACGACAGGTTGATCAGTTGACGCTTTCGATGTTATTCCTTCCCATTTTGGTTCGTCATTACAAACTGGATTTTCATCGTTTTCAGATAGGACTTTCAGAATATCGTCCACCGTGGAACGATTGAGTTGAACAACCGGGGCTTCATTCGCAAGTTCTTCAAAAGATCTGTCAAATCCCTTAACGGTAGATTTCCGCTCCTTCACCAAAGTTTCCTGAAAACTGCCATCCATATCTTAAAATGAAAAATTCATACCACTAATTAACCGGGGTACTGGAATGAAACAAAATATAGAGAGCAAAATTCCAGGCATCCATATCCTGTTTTAGTTTTACTATGTTGTTGTTTTGAATGAAGGCAGCGTTCTGTTTTCAGAATTCTTTCTTCCTGGTTGGCCATCAAACACTCCTGGTCAAACACGTTTCATGTGTTAGCATTATAATAATTATCACTTCTGTTATCAGAATTTACTTACCCATGTTATCATCTTCATCATCCAGAATTTCTATGCTCGTGTCTTTAGATAGTGAAGTTTCGATATTCGAATTAATCGACAAATCAGAGCTGTGACTTGTTTGATATGCAAGGGAAGGTGGCGGTCCTTCGTTAGAGAAACATTGGTTCTGTGTTGGGTCAAGAGTGTCACTCGCCACCGACGGTGTAGATGTTGCAGATGATGGCGATACTAGTCCAGCGAATCTTATTCTTCTACCAGGAGTTAAGCTTGTGGTGTCGGGTAAAAATGATGTATTCTTTTGAATTGCGGGAGGGGAGACTTTGGAAACAATCTTTTTACTCGAATGGATTTTGGATGCAACACGAGACTGAAATACAAGAGAAACTGTTATTTGAAGGAATTGTCGCGAAGAATAACTGAACTCAACAGAGATGAACAGAAGAGATGAACAAAAAGAACTTAACACAAGAGATGAACTAGATCAGAAGAGATGATTACTGGATTACCTTGAGGATGGATTGTGGAGTTTTGGTGAATTCTTTACGAGTTGTAAATACTTTGGTTGAGTTGGATATGGGTGGTGGTGTTTGTAGAAGAAGGTAAGCATCAGATCCACTGAACTTATTTTTTCTGAACCATGAAAAATAAAATACATAGTTATAATACTAGAAATATTTCGGTTTCGTCGTGAAAAAACTTGAATATGCAGTTATGTGTGAAAAGCGATAAAAATTATGCTGCTTAAAAACTGCTTGATTTTTTTAGAGATTTTTCTTTTCTTGCTTTGTTCTCAATTTTTAAGACGGAATATGCCGCAAGCCAATTAAATGGCTCAATTAGTGATCACGTGGACAAAACAATAGTCGCTCCGCACAGAATATTCCGTCTAGTGGAAAACCGGCTTTAGTCTTTATTCCACTTTCTTTCATTTATAAGAATAAGTGAAATATGAACAATAATTAAGACTGTTTGACAGCCTTGGAAAGTTGCTCCTAAAAAAAATGAAAATAAAACGCACATTCCTTTTTTACTTTACTTTACGGAATTTCTATGAAGCGCTTCCTGAACAACTGTAATATTTAAGTAAGTTTGATTACTAGCCGATATTCCTTATCAAAAACGTCAGCTCATGAATGACAAGCTTTTGGTCAACTTACAATATTACCATAGTACATAGTGAATTCTGAATATTGCAGAAAGTAACTTACGTTTTTGTATGAATTTTAGACATCTGCACAGTTGCAAGATTTGAAGGCATTTCCTTTTGTTTCTTTGTAGGTGACACAACTTCACTATCAAAAAGAGGAGATTTACGTCTTCGCTGATTGGTTGTAAACGAGTCTTCAAAGAAACTCTTTTCATCAGATACATTAGAACGTAATAAATCGATGGTAGGACGATAGTATGGTGAAAATTCTGTACTGCTACCCATCTTACGAATTATAGTAGACAGTGGAGAACTTTCTGTATCTGTGTTGAAAGAAAAAAATATTTGATCTGGAGAAATTTCAGAAACACAAAATGACTAAAAGAACAGCAGCCAACCTGAGTTTTGCTTGATAGACTGATCTTTGTTTAAGGAAAGTTTTCTTTTCTGCATTGAAGGAACTACTTGCAAAAATCCATCAACTAACAGGCATTTTGACGTCACGTTTTCTTTTGCCATTCCATCAAAATCAAACTATCAAATAAGATCTTCATATAAACACACAACTACAACTCAATCTTGAATTTGCTAAAATTGTTTGAAAATATCAAGTACCTGCACAGAATTTCGTAAATTCTTTGTTAATTCTGCAGCCTCCGGATAAAGACCTCTTTCTAGGTAGTACACCAGAAGGTAGTCTTCATGTATGGAAGTCTCCAGAAACGAACGTAGTATATTCTAGAATAACAGAAACAATTTAGTAATGAACTTGTTTTATGTGGAAACTGAACAAAAATAACTTCATAAAAAACGCACCTCTTCATCTGTGCTCAGAGACAGTGAAATTAACTTCCCTAATAGTTTATTTTCTTTACATTGTTGCAAAAAATCTCGAAATAGTCCTTCCTTCTTTGACAGCATGGTATAATCACTTTGAAGTCGATAAGCAATCGGTAACATATCTATCTGTAAAAGGATTTTTATCAGGAACTTCGTCTCTTCTAGTGAACAGACATCACTGGGCTGTTTTGATGAGCAAAACGAAGTAAGTAAGGTTAATTCCTGATAATTGTATAAAGTAAGAACAATTTGATGATATATGTGTGATGGAATCTTTGATTCAATCAACAATAAATGTTCGACACCAGTCTAAAAAGACACATGTTAACAGTGAGTTTATTTTGGAAAAAAATATCCAATATTCCCTTCTTTTTAGAAAGTTTTAAAGATGAAATTCAAAATCACTTTCATGGAATCAGTAAAATTTTCTACCTCACAGACATCATGATCAAACAGCCATAGAGCTTTCACTAAAAGTGAATTATCTTTTTTCTGTTTTAGACATGCTTCTATTTTCTCCGATATTTTCATCTCTTGTAGCTCAGTATAACATTCACATATATCAAGAATCCAATAATAGATCAAACTCAGCTGGATATTGTCATTCTTGAAATTCTCCAGAAATAAACGACACATTGACTAAAACGGAAATATACCCAGTATATATAAAGCTTCCATAATTACAGGCGAAGGTGGCATAGAACATTTCTAACATTAACACATACCTCCAAGGTTTTTGGAGGATAAGTCAACTCGATATTAGATATGTCATCATTTTCTTGTGCTTTCTGCCAGTATTTGTCAATGAATAAACAACATTTGCCATGACTGAAAAAAACCCAAAAAAAACAATCTGCCATCCCTGACTAATCACTCATTTCATAAACTTGTATTTTCATCTGAAAGCTAGTAATACAACTCACGTTTGTCTATTCTTGTCCATTAAATTTTTTCTGCGATTTTTGTAATATTCAGATAAAGTTTTGTAAGGGTAAACAATCTTATCTACACCTGGTTGCGCATGTTCCCTCGGTTGTTCGGGTAGCAGTCCACAGTGAACAAGAATCAACAAAACTTCACCATACTAATATTTAATAAAATAGTACATTTTTAAATCATCAACAGTTTGCATAAATTATTGTGAGCACTGATGATGGTGCAAAAATAATTTTGGCTGTTAAAGCACCAAAATGAAGGTCATAAAATCAGTCAAAGCACTGAAAAACTTCCCTCCTCATACCCCCAGCCTGTGTTTGATTCACAACCCTTTTCCCCTTGCAAACGTTGGAGATGACTGAACCATCAAGGATCAACTATGACCCCTGCATTTGTTATATTGTTAAAAGGTAATTATCATATTAAACAGAAAAACATTATTACGTGTACATTTAAGCAGTACCTCATTTGAAGAATTTTTGAGCTTTATTTAGTATAACAGTGACATTAGTTGTTGGAGGAAAAAATCTCATTATTGATTTCACTGAGACTATATTTTCCTTTATAACAAACAGATCAAATAATAGCAAATCGAATATATGGCTGAAATTTTCTGTGATAACAATTTGGTGAAAAATATTTCTCAGAATGGAAAAGGGCTAAAATTATAATTTGAAATGACTTTTGATACTGAATATATACTGAATATTTGATACTGAATATTTATTTGATACTGAATATTTCAAGAATGTTTCTGATTTTCAACATTTTCAAGAATAATGTTGTTAACGAACTTACCAGAGATAAGTATTGAGTGATGTTAATTCTTGCGTTTAATTCATCAATACTTTCTTCTGTAGAAGCAATTTTGCACCTTTGTAATTCTTTAAAGATCTCACAAAGGTGATTTAACTCCAGCGTTAACCTTTTCAAAAGATTCAATTGCTTAGCTTCCAAGTTCTCTGCAATACTACAGAATATTGGAATATCTAGAAAAAAATATATGAACAAGATGAAAGCAACATTTTTTGTTTTTTTTTGTTTTTTCATTTAAAAAAATTTAAGATAAAATAATAAACACTGAAATCATCCCTACGAAGTTGATCAAGAAGTTTCTTGTATTGTACTGTTTGATTCCATGCCCAGTCATAAATAAGTTTTAAACTATGTCCAGCGTGCGTTATACTTCCATGTGACCATTTCTTAATGCAATTGGTAATAAAAGATACACCATTGTGCTCTAAGCTCACAGATAACATTACATCAGCATTTCTCTATAAGAAACAAAATTCATATGAATAGATGGTTCACATACATCTTCACCATTCCTCAGATCTCTTTTAGGACACTTGTTCAACTAAGAAATGAGAATATCCGTAAATACATCAGAGAAAGTGGACAATTCAACAAAACAAACTCATTAGTATAATCACTTTTTTCACAAAACACAAATTATGAAAGCATACCTTTTCGCCATTTGGTTTGGTAATATCAACAGAATTTTGAAGTAAGCCTGCCACCCAACAAGAATTGATAACACCATGGTTTTCCAAAAAACTTTCAGTTCCCATATTTCGGATATCAGCCATTATCTACAAAAGAAAACATTTCAAAAGATATATTGAGCAAAAGGACATGAACATTTGTAAACAACATGTGTGTGACAGTCATCTGACTCAATTCAACAACACAAGTTTCACAAAAATAAATGACCGAAGAAGAATCCACCAATCACCGAGAAGATTATCGATGAAAGAATTTTTGTACAAAAAATATTCCCTTCCTTCTCAACAAAGCCAACTTAACGTATGGAATCTATTCGGCAATTAAAAAATGAGTGGGTCAGCCCCTTTAAAATTATAGTGAAAACGCACAAAATTGGTGGAATATATTTTTTACTGTTTTCATAGATTGTTGCTTTACAATTTTATTAACTTACCTGCGATTGATTGATTGATTGATTTTTATACATAATACCTGTAGTATATACTGTATTTCTTTGGAAATTATTTTTGACGAAATTCAATGATTTACCAAAAATATTTCCTCACACAATTTTTGCTGAAAAAGTTTTACGTATTTAAGGATAGGTTAGAAGTCAGTCAACAAATGCGTCCAACCCATATAAGCATGGAAAACAGACGTTTTTGTGAAAGTTTTTATCAATAGTTTCTTAATAGAAGTGTAAACACCACTTAACATTTGTGTATATATTTATCATTTCATCATGATTAATCGTTAACTATACTCGAAAACATGTGATTACTAGTAAAAATCAATAAAATAAGATATTATTTTCTTGTATTCTGTCATTCCAAAAAATAAGTCGGCACAATAAAAAGGGTGAATTAGGGAAGTGTTTTTGTTCATAAATTTCAGTTTAAACATAACTTTTGGTGTCTAGATAAACATTTATCAAGTTCATAAACACAGGTTTCTAAATAATTTCCTTCTTTCCATCTGCATCCTTTCATTGTAATTTGGTTTCATGGCATGTTTCTTATCCTTGTGACTAGCCATCTGGTTTTTGAGTCCCCGGGACTTTGATAAACATTACAAACTTTTCAAAAAATAATTTACAAACCTGTCTTTGAATTCCAAGCATCTCTGTTTCAATAGAAGAACTTTCGGAAACACATATGAGTTTAAATGTTGTTCCTGATGGCCAATAAAATTGCTCACTCTGAGGACCTTCCACATTCCGAAAAACATTTAAACTTTTTATTTCAATATATACATCTACAATACCATTAGGTAAAAAAGCTTCAGCAATATCAGTGAGTGAATAGAAGGCAAAGAATGGGCAAACTGCTTCCATACGGCCATACATTGCATCCCTAAAAATAAGAATGAAAAAATTGACAAAAATATGTGAAATGTTAAGGTTAAATGTTTTAACAGTATATCAAGGTATACATAATCTGTATTCGCACCTGATAGTTGCTGGCATCTGCTTTTGATACCATTGATTAATATCAAAGATACCAAGGTGACATGACATTGAGTCATCACAGTCAGTACCAGGTGTTTCCCACACAATATAACATATTGTGGAATCCTTTTTCATATCTAAAAATGTTTTTTTTTGTTGTGTTGAATTTATATGATATTTCATAGTATCAACTTGTTTCCTATAAAAGTCTTAACTGCACGTATAAAAAGGTTCAAATTTCATGTTAAGTTTAGAATACAATAAGATTTTCAATTTTGTCAAAACGAGTGCCTATAACAAACAGCTTTTGAAAAACTATTCACACATCCTATAAAATGTTTTAGTTTTAGTGTGACAAAAATCAGATAAAAACATACATTCACTGGAATCCAAATCATCTGTCAAAGGTCCTGATCCATTTGAAATTTCTATAAAATAACAACAAAAATATTTTTTGTTGAGTTTTCAAAACATGAATAATGATCATTACTAGAGTTTCCACACAAACCTAAAGTTTTTAGGGTTACTATTCTGCTTCCAATTGATCGGGAATCAACTAAATGGTGAACATCAGATGTCAATCCATGATCAAAACGACGTATCACACATTCCAGGTTCTAAAAATTGAAGAACAAGATTGAAACCAATTAACCTGCTAGTGAAGAATAGTAAAAAGTGACACCTAAGCACAACAAACCTTGTATATTGACCCATGACCAGTTTTCATTTCTTTAAACTCAAATAACATTTGATACAGAGTTACTGTTGTAGGTCCAGACACCCTTAAATTTATTCATTAAAAAAAACATGAAATTAACAAAATCTTTTTTGATGGAATATGTTGTTTTTTTAATACATAATTTGGATTAAAAATGTTGTTATTTGATCAATTGTTTTTTTGAATAAAAAGGCAAAATGCTACTCACATCGAACATGTTTGTGTTGGTCCTCGACCAATCCATAAATAACAACAATGCCGAGGATCGTCGTCAGGTTCCTGCAAACAGAATTTCCTGCCT
The DNA here is from genome assembly GCA_039566895.2 of Turritopsis rubra. Lineage (NCBI taxonomy): Eukaryota > Metazoa > Cnidaria > Hydrozoa > Anthoathecata > Oceaniidae > Turritopsis > Turritopsis rubra. Next base: position 2,695,638 of record CM077625.1, on the reverse strand, counting down.
CACAACAAGATGGGAACACAAAGTATAAACACACCAATATATGAAAATAAAAAAGAATGTTTTTAACATTTCAGTCAAAATGCAATGCTTCTTCATTATGAATAACGATGTCCTATCATACACTTATTATAATGATTTTCAAGACAATCATTGTAAAATTTTAATAGACAAAAAGTTGCTTGTGGGGATACTTTAAAATAAAAATTTTAAAATAACTGATAAACATAAGGGTACATAATGTAATGATATATACATCAATTACAAACTTGAAGTTTGCCAAATAATTTTGTTGTATTTCGTTCAAACACCTCGATTGAACTAACAATTGTATGGTGGCCGGTTGCATGTACAGGATGAATTTTTTAAGGTTACATAAATTTTCAAAAATTAACCAATTGATGCATGTTTTCAAAAACAATTTCCTTTTCAAGAGAAAACCTTGTCATCTCTATTGTATTTTATTTGTTAAATAAAGCTTTAATAGTGTACTCGTTTATTCTTCAATTTTATGGGTTATCACTCATTCAATTCATCAGCAGAGAAGATTAAATTATCTGAGACAAGAAGCTATTTCTTATTTAATAAAAAATAATATGTAAAAAAATCTATATAGAAATGTCTTCTCATTCCTAAACTATTCCTGTTATCAGCCATGACAATGTTTTTCCTCTCAAGATAAAAGAATACACCTTTTTAAAAATATACATGCTTATACAAGTCGTCAAGGAAACCACTATATTCAGCATATATTTAAAACCAAGTGAAAATCATGCTTATTTCGCCCTGGGTTGAAATAACCCCAGGTTGAAAATTTCAACGTGTACTCCTTTACAAAAATTATACCGTAGATGAGGTGAAACTCACCCCAGGGTGAAATAGTACTTGTAACCGGTCCCTATGTCTCCATTACAGAAAATTCATCAAAAGAACTAGCAATCCTATAGAGAAACTAGCCCTCAAGGTCACCAATTCAAAGGTAACTATTTTCGAGTGGATACCGAGTTGTTTTTGAAGTTGATTGTAATGGTGGTTAATAAAAAAAAGAAGCAACTTTCATAGAATACCTGAAAGATGATATTGGAGACTGGAGATGTATATAACCCAACAGGACTACTATATCTATAATAAGAAATGACCAGTAGTTAGTCACTTTAACATTGAAAACAATCAAGTATACCTCAACTTTTTGATCCGTGAAATGAGAAATCTTTTTCCCTTTAACTTACATTAGTTTCAAGTGTTCCAAAGACCATATTTGAAAACATCCAAAACTAAATCCAACAACAAGCATATATGATTGTTTCAAATACAACAGAGAAGAAACAGAACATTCATCTAAAGATCAAAATAAATCAATGAATTAACTGTTCATTCAAGTCCAAGATCTGATGAAAATCAAAAGTTTTTATCCTAAATGTAATTGAAGTTGGGGGACTCCGAATTTTGATAATGACGAAAATTATAAACAAATGTTTGTTTTCCTAAAATTGAGATTTTTGAACACCTTATAACTATCATGCATCGTCTATTTAGGTCAAACGAACCCTTTCCACACTGTTTTCGGTCTTAAAAAATTTCCTTGAAAATTGTTGTTAACTAACAGGGTATTTGAATCCTAGATTACAAATTGCTTTACTCTGGTTCTTTTGGAATCCCTTTTGGGGTCACACCAATGACTTCAATAGAAGTAACTTTCAACAATAATTGAATCCACTGCAAAATTGCATTTTCATAATTGGTCTTGCTCAAGTCAAATGCACTTAAGTACATTATGTATAAAAACCATCTACTCTTCAGTGTCAAATAAGCTTTCCACTACTTATGGACGGTATGTATATATTGATAGTCATTACCTATGTCACAATGTTTCAAAACTTTACCATTTATACCAAGATATTGATAAACACTTGAAGTACCTAATGAATCTGAAACACAAAAAACAGATATATATTAACATAATTATAAGAAAACGTTACATCATAAGGAATATTATACTGTAAACTAAAACTTACAGCACAAATCAATAGCACAATGTGATTGTATTTCATGAGCCTTTGTACGGTGTAAGGCAATTTGAGAAGCATCTGTAGGACTAATAATCATCAGAGAGGCAGAATTGAAATTAAGGGAAGTTTCAGGACTATCATCAAGTCTCAAATCAACCAAGCAAACATGACCATTTTCTGTTCCAACAGCAAGAACACCAAACATGCATTTTAAACCAAGGCTGCAAATTATTAAAAACAAATAATCATACAAAATGCAGGATGTGTATTAACATAAATTTGCAACTCGGCAATAGGTCTTTACTATAAGCATACTTAAGTAACGTTGGTCCGAGTCCAGCCCCACCATACTCCTTGACAAGGTCAATTGATACGGGAACATTAGGAATGCGTATTAACTTATGAACTTGTGAGGTACCAGGATCATAAATACATATAAAACCTGATTTCGAACCATGACATCTGATTCCAAGTAAAATTTTATATCCGCAGTCACAGATACAAGTTATAACTGCATTTGAATCTACACTACTGAAGTCAAAGGCAGATTTTCTCTTTCCTGATTTATTGTTCACTATTTCCAAAGAATTTCCCTTCGAAATACAAGTGAAGAGACCAGCTCCACTCAATTTACCAACTGACAAATCTTCAGTTAGATATTGATTTAAACTTCCTTTATCTAAACATTCTTGAACACAAGCAGAAAATGGAACAGCTTCAAAATTCTTGTAAGGTACCAATTCTTTCATTATAATGTCACATCAAGAATAACTATAAAAAAGGAAAAAACATTTTCTCATATCTTATGTCTCTTCATAGTTTCATAGGGATATATACAGAAATCAGCCTCGATTTAAAACTGCAATGTCCCTTATTATGTCCCTAATAAAATGGCGGTAACAACGAATTGTTTCCCCACAGCCATTTTTTAAGACATCCATTTTTATTAGAACTTACGATAAAAAATCTTATCCTAGTTCTGTCCAGACTAAGCTCAGGCTTTAAAATCCATCCAGAGGCCGCGTAATATGTTATAATCAATTAAGCAAGAGGTCCAGAGAACGTTAAAGTTATCCCCTTTCATTAATGCTTACACTCTATGCTTGGTTGGTGTATAACACTGTGACTCAAGCGGAAGACAGAAGACCATTTGGAATTATGCCACAAGTCAGTCTGACCTCCATCGCCACAGTGAATACTGCAAGAAGAGTGTGTACCATTATATACAATCTCTCACACGTACATATATAACACATGCAAGATAAAGATAACTAGAACATGAGAGAGGTAAGGTGCCCTGAAACTTGAATTCAGTTTTCAGATGAACATTCTCATGATATATCTCTCTCACGATTATTACCTATTTGCTATCGTTTAAAAGTCAGTTCAATGTTTGAGTAAGTATTTCAAAACTTTCAAACGTCAAATGTTCAAAGTATGATTGCCCACATGGTTCCATAGTGGGAAGAAAAAAAACATAGTGGCAAGAGCAACTTCAATCTTATATGGCACCACTTGGTAACGAACAAGTTACTACACAACAAAGACACTTTGTAGATGGTAAAGACATACACATATAACCTGGCTATAGAATGTCTCTGAGTGTTTTTATAGCAAGTTTATAGACGATCGTTACCGTCGTTACCGCATCGTTTCAGCAAAACCAAATTTTCGTAAACAAAAAGTTGTTTTATCGTTTCCGCAAAGCTTCAAACTGATTAATGCTAAAACTGCAATCAAGCAACCATCTTATAAAAAAAAGCAATTATTCAATATAATCTGATCTGATTTCCCTAGATAAAATTCCAACACTAAGCTCAGATCCCAGATGCAATCACTCACACTTAACATAAACAACAGCGTTGATGATAGAATCAGAAAAGTCTCCATAAAGGCATTGGCAATGTTGGTGTTTTGTGGAAGAGGAGGAACGGAAATGGAAATGGTGTATTTGTTTAATCACAACATAGGTCTTTTACCCACCCACCTATCAAAAACATCACAGCTTCTTGTCCACTGGCAGTGTCAAAAAAATATTATTTGTAAAAATTTACCATATTATCATGAAGCAATCAATTGAAGCTTTTTGTTCGTTATCCAGAGCTGGATTAAATCAAAGAACTCTCCACTGTGACTTTTTTAGTTTAGTTAAATGTGAGAAAATATAGCTTGGTTAAATTTCCTGAAATGTTACGTTTTTAATTAATCTTTGACACATATTTTTAGAATAGTTAAATATATTTAACTATACATAACTCGACTTTAATTTTAAATAATCTAAACTGAACTAATCTACTGAAGTTACACTCTTGTTTCTTAAATCGTGACGTCAGTACATAACTTATCTCAGCAGCAGTGTGACTTATTAGGGGTAAAAAATAAAAATACCTAGCTAGACGTTTTTTCTACTTTACATTTTTAGAGGTATCATTTTGATGTTTTGGATTTTTCGGATTTTATTTAAGTGCGAATTGCTCATTTTGTTTACTTTACAGCAGGGTGTAGAATTTATAATATTGTGAATATGAATTGCCAATTTTTGGGCATTTGAGCAGATTAGTGCAAGTTTTACCCAAATTCGCACTAATAAGTCCTGCACTATATTTATACGACACTCTTTTTTATTCCCTTTATATATTTAAAGTAAAGGTAATAAAATAACTTTTATAATATATATATATATATATATTATTAGCTATTATCATAGTAGTGTAGTAGTAAGTGTAGTGTTAAGTAGTGTAGCAACTTTCCATGAATAATGAAATTTTCCTATATTTTCAAATGTAATGTTTGTAATTTCCCTCGCTATTTTATTTATAATTCGTTTATCTCCTATGAAATTCCTTATATTTCACCCCCTTTGATGCCAAAAAAACAACATTGGAGTTCTTTGTTTGTCGGTATTGTTAGGCTTTTTGAATTTAGATCTTCTTATACTAATACTAAATCTTGCTTTTTTCTTACCTAACTTTTAAAGAAAGAACGTTACGTAAAATTTCTCAGGAAAATGGATGTATGTTTTTCCGTATTAGTATAGGGAGAATCTCCCATTACGAGAATCTCTAGCTCCATCTTACGGGTTTTTATTACTTCATGGAGTGTTGTGCCTAAAGGAAGACATCATAAAGCCACCCGGAGGAGAACGCAATGCAATGTTGTTGTTTTTGCGTTCGAAAGTTCATCAAATTTTCTCAACGTTCATTTCTTATTGAGAATGAAGACGCTGTGTGTATAATTTTTTGTTTTTGTTTTAATTTTTTTATTCAACGCTTTAAGTTCAGTAATAAAAAATAACCACATTGATAAGTATCAGTAACTATTCTATCCGACGAGATAGTCGATGTAGACCTGTTATGTGTTCGTGTTATCAGTTTATCATTTTCTACCGATTTTTATTTTTTTTAATGTATTTGAACGCAGCTTTTCCGTATCAGTTAGTTTTGACTACTATACCGAAATGTGTAGCTAGCAGTTTATTTGGTATTTCATTGTAGTATGTGGATTGTTATTATTAAGGTTCGCCTTTAGGGAAACGAAGGTAGCGAGATCATTATTATATTGTTTTGATAGTGTTTGATCGATATCTTTTTGTTTTAGATTAGAAAATTGAATAGTATAGATGAATGTAATACAAGAAGAGAATGTGGAAATCATTGTTATATACATATATACATGGTTTTTGTATCATGATGCACAAGTGGAGTTTTGGGTTTTGACATTTTCACAATTCATAGCAGAATAAAGATTTGAAAGATAAAAAGTCTGAGAAGGTATTGTTTTTGTTAGCTTTAGTTAATAGGGAAATTTGAAGGTATTTTCTTATATATCAGAAGTTTATCGTGGTTAGGTAGGAGTATCCATTGGTTAGGTAGGAGTATACGTTGTATTGTCTCTTTTCTAAATCTCTGAACATTGGAATTTTAGCTTTTAGTTTAACTGTACAACTTTAGAAATCTCTAAATAGGCCAGATAGCACTGGAAAGTAGGGATTAATAGCATTTTTTGAATGATCGATCCAAAATATTTATACAACAATTGTGTGTTAAATATGATATAATTCAACATGGAGAAACACCACAATTTTTGTATATACACATCATGGCAGTATTGCGTGTAAAAACAATTTATGGAGAAAAACTGTATAAATGTTTTTACACGCTACACTAGTATGTATATAATACCACCTACACAAGCTGGAAAGATCACTTTAAATCAAGAAAAACTCAAATACATAATTTCAGAGAAACAAATTATCCGAATAAGTAATAACCTTTGGGAAAAGGATGCTTCTTTTTCACAACACAACAGAAAATCGGCGTGTGGAGTGTTTGCTAATTCGCCATATTGAATTAGATCAGTAGTCCCGTTTGACGCGCGAAATCATTTCGTCATATCGGGAAAATTTCGTCCGTCGCGCGCGGGGTTGGGGGGATGACGAAATTTGGATCTCTCTTCAACTTCTATCTCAGTGTTTATCATCAGGGTTCCAGAAATGAGTGACGCCAGACAAAAATATGTTGATATCAAACATCATAACTTGTTTTTTTAGCAATTCATGAAAATTCAAATTCAGAGTGACTTACTGACAACACTGACAGAGTTTTAGTTAATGTTTTTGGATAATGATATGATAATTAAGGTGTTATTGTGTGTGTATGGGGTGTGGGGTGCGGGTGGGTGGTGTGGGGTCCCCCTAACATGTCGAAAAAATGAAAAACAAGGTTTGAAGATAATACTCCACGTGATTTTTATGTTTTCCTACCTCTCTATTCACCACAAGCGTTCCGAAACCAAATAACGATAAATATGAGAGTCAAAGTAATCGCTAAGTCGCGAGTTGGCGAGTTGAGCAACGATTTTGTTTAGCCGGCTGCAAAGAGAATAGGGAAATAATGTTATCATAGCCACAACTCGGGCCAATCCATTGAAAAAGCATTAAACACAGCGTTCGTCATAGCGATCACTTATTTCATTATCGTTCTTATTACAATTACTTTCATATCCGCCATGGCATTTTTTATTTTTTTTCTTACCAGCGTAATCTTTCAAGAACTTTAATGTTCATTACTTTATAATTCTGCAGAAGGTACACCCTTCATTTCAAATCGTTGTGAAATAAAGTTTGTTTTTGTTCCACATTTCTGGAAATTTCTGAAGACCACCAAACTATCTTGAAAAGGATCTGGCGAAGAGAAACCTGGTAAATATAATATTAAAAGTTCTGGAAATTCGTATGAGAAATAAAGTAACCTAGCAAAGTTTAACAACGTTTAAAAAGATATGGATGCACAAAGCTCGATGAATGTAAATAGTAGTCAGTAAAATTACTAATCGTAGTTGATTCCTATGAAAAGTCTACTTTCACTCCGATTTAAAACCGATTTACCGATGATGCATAAAATCGTAAGTTCGACGCCGGTAAATTGTACAACCCACCAACTCACAACTCATCGATTATCCACATTCTTAATAAAAAAATACACAGTCAATGAGTACAATGCAGAATTCAACTTTCGAACTGCTACTTATCAGGAGGTACTCCAGGAACTAAGATCGCTTCGAAATGACTGACTGTTCTGCATGATACTACGATACCACCAACTACGAGCATTGTAAGCCAAATGACATTCCACTGTCTTTAAACCGACTTTCAACTCGACTTGGTCAACTAAAACATTGGTCAAAAGCCAATAACCTCGCTTTCGATGATAAAAAGACCAAAATAATGCTTTTATCTACTTCAAGAATGGCAAAGATTCACAAGTTAAATGACCAAGAACATCCAACTTACAAATTTGAGGATTGGGTCAAAGGATTGGAAGAGTTGAAAGCTATGAATAACTTGGTATTCAATTCGTCCAGCATCTAAACTGGGGGAAATCCATGTCACCAAAGCAGTATACTCGAAACTGTACTTGATACGAAACCTTAAACTGACAGCTTCATATCAACTACGAAAGCAACTGGCAGAAACGCTTAGTGTATCTCTCTATTGAATTTATCATCAGCAATTCACTGATCGCTGTCAACGAAATTAAATTTTAAAAACCATTAATTTTTGGTGAATTTATGATAAGGTCTATTGCAAAATGCCGGCAGATTAACACGTCACCAAAATGAACGAACAAAAAATAATGACACAACAATTCCCAAGAAGATGTTTATTGGGAATGTACTTAATGACATTCCCAAAGAAATCAGAATCCAAGAGGATTACAGGAAGTTCTGTAGAACTACTAAAATAATATTTACTTGGCCGTAGCCTGGCATGTTATATTTCACGCTAATAGTCTTTTCAACCTTATCAAATTATTTAGTTAAAAAACGTTTTTGTATAATAATTGTTTCAAATAGTTTATAAATCCTTTACAAATCGTATCAAATATTGTTTACATATTGTTTCGTTTCAGTGGAAGGAATTGAAATGTGTTTCATATCGTATTGAATTGTTTCGTCGAAAAATATGCTTATATGGTTCATGTTATTATTATTATTATTATATTATGGTATTATTATTCTTGACATTCGCTATTTGCAATTTTTGCGGGAAAGATTTCGTATCGTTAAATCGTCGTACCAAGTACGTAAGTCGATGTAAGTCGAAGCTAAATTCACAAAGTTCACATGGCTCTTACGAACAACGCGGTAACCATAACAACGAATCAAATCGCGAAGTTAATGATGTTCCGATCGTTAACCAAAGTCATTAACCGTGTAACACAGATATTATCAAGTGTGTATGTGGAAAGGAATTTAAAGGCTTGCGAGGTCTCAAAGCACATCAACGATCATGTCGATTTATCTCTTCATTAAGAGATGAAGACAATCATTACAGCATGCCAAATGATCAACTTGAGACGCTTACACCAGACGAAATTGTAACGGAGACTGTTACCAACGATGGTTGTGAATTGAAAATCGGTGTAAATCTTCCTAAGTCGAAAGAGGATTGGGAATTACACACACTTCCAGTTAATACTCTCCATCGTAAATATTAAAAACAACAATTGATATTCTAAATAACACCTTATATGAATGGATATGTGAATGATCTTAACGAGGAAAAAATTGCTCTTAAAAAGAAGTATGAAACTTTTACAAAATTCAAAACTTAAAAACATCCAATGCATCGACTCAAACAATCTTGTTAGTGTCAAAACTTCTTAGATCAAAAGTTGTGGTGGTGTCCTTTGGTTTGGGGGACAAACCAAAGGACATCAACACAACAACTGATAACGATCATGAAATAGGAAAAAACTTTGGGGTTATGTTAAAAGGATCCACCAATCCAAGTGTGTTGTTCATCCATTATTCGACAGACCTTTCTGCACAGGATTTTTCTCGAAAATTTCGAGTTGCATAAATCGAGGAAAATTGTTAACTATTTATTACTTACTAAATTGTTTTTTCGAGTAACTAATGTTGATAATAAAGTCCTCAAACGGTTTCACAAATAAAAATGACTGACGTGAGAAAAGGGCTCTAACAACATAAGATAGGAATATTGTAAAAACTTTAGGATTCAAAGATAGAGAAATGTCTGCTGAAAATCAGCGCAGAATTGAAACATACACGCTAATTCCTTATGCCACATTTGTTTTCGAGTTAAATGTTGATCACTTGAGCAGTGTGTGGTGGAAAAAGTAAACAACAACTCGCTACAGCTAAATTTCAACTTCCGTAAAATTAAATCAAATTTTATCTATATATTTATTTTTAATCTTTACACCAGGATTGGCTCTTCAGTTCTAATAAAGCTGTTATCAATGAGGGTCCAGCAAAGGAGGCCCTAGAGCATTCAAAGCCCCTATTTGGGCTACGGAAGCCTGAATGTCTCCCTCACCCGCTCAGATAGACAACCTCTTTACACATCAATCCCGCTCTGAAGCTGAATGTTAATCTGAGTGAGTGTGGATCGATTCACTGTTAACTTGAGTCTTTAGTAAATGGGAAAACGCCAACGAAAGTTGTAGGTATCACATGGAATAAAACACAGGTTAAATTTATATTTGATATCAATGGTTTGCGTGTCGAAAATTGGCTGGGAAAAAATCGTATAAGATGTTTGTCACACGGGTCGGAAACCATGAAACCTAAAACCATCATGTCCATTGTCCGCAATGACTGCTGGGATTACATGTTGATAGAACAATCGGACAGATTTTCTTTTGAGAGCATCCCTTTTTCAAATTTCGTAAAAAAATGCGGATTTCAAGAAAGGTTGTGCGAATGAAAGGTTTCAAGTGTCATTTTAACCTTCTTGCATGGAGAGGGAAAAGAATCGTAAAGCAAAGCGTTTGTCTGAAATCTTGTTTGGCAGAAGTAAAATTTCAAATGAAAGTGCAACCCATTTTACGGCGCATAGAAACAGATCTTAACAACAGACCGCTGCTGACTGTGTTACGCAAAAAGATTCTATCAATGAACTCCTAGTCACGTACTCTTTGTTGGAAAACGTTTAACCATTTGTAAATACACCAGACCGACGTTTTTCCCATCTCGTGTTATTTATTTATTTATTTAATATTTATTAACAACAGGATTACAATTTCAGTTATAAACTGCTATTAATATTGTTCCTGTTTCAAAAAATTCCAGATATATTAAAGTAAAGCGTGGTTAAAAAAATACCTCTCCAAAAACGGTGCACAAAAAAAAATAAAAGTATATCGTATATAAAAGCATTTTCTCTAAACCACACACTGTATATACACACGTACAAACATATGATGAATAACCGGGCTGGTTATAGTGGTGTCTCTCCATTCACAAACATTAAAGACAAGAAAGTAAATAATATGCAGTGCGGTTCAGAAAACTTAGAAGCTCAAAAATAAATTTGTTTTTTGCCATTTCGTATAGATTTTCATTCATCCCAAATGAACAAAATGGTGAAATTGCAATGGTAACCATGGTAACGAACCGTAACTGCTGAGATATTATCGTCAATCAAAAAGATTTTACTGATGTCTGTGACGTCGCAGGCCTCTCTCCGCAAACTTTTTGCCGCATGGCTGTAGGTTGCGTTCTTTCGGTTACTTGTGTATTCTTTGAAGTCAGGATCTCTCATATATTCCTCGACACATCTAGCCTAATAGCCTTTTACACTCGAACTCGTTACACTCTAGTAAAATATTCTTTCACTTTCACTTAGAGTCACTTAAGTCATCTTCCCCTGATTTCCCGCCCTGATTTTTTCATTTGTTTTTAATACACATGCAATTTATTCAAACCCATTAAAATGACTACTTCTATTCTACTCGACTTCGCTGATATGATATAGTCTCCGTCATCATTAGACTGAAAAAACCACAAATATTTAAATGGCCTCTGGAAGGAGAAAAATAAGATATCTTTTTCGGTTTAGTGGAACCATGGACAGTATTTAGGTAATAACAAGATAAAAAATACAAAATAACCATATCAAATAATTTGCGTACAAACACTTAAACTCATGTCATTACGAAGAGCTTATTATGTCATAGCTGAAGCGTACCGTCAGCATAATACAAACGTTTTATTTGAACAAAGTATTGTTGTTATCCAACGTCATGAAGTTAAATCATATAAAAACTGAATGGCAACAAAAAAAAGTTTCTTTTCACCATTCCAAACAACCATTCGCTGAAAGGAGAAAATATTGCCTTATTTTGACCGAATGATAAATTGAGAGATTCTGTACAGAAATTGAAAAAACGCTCTGTTATTTATAATGCCCGAAATGTTTTATATAAAAGTTACTATCTTTGTGATAACCAATATATACAATTCGATTTTTCAGTGTATTATAGCAGCTAAAAAATCCATTTTAAATTACTAATATCTAAACATAATAGATATAAATCGTTCAGTATCCAGTTATACTGAGAAAAAGATAAATTAGGAGAAAAGAATTCAAACAAAATTAACGAAAGTAGTTTCACAAAAAATATTAATGTGAAAAAGTATATGGTCAATTTTTGTTGGTGAGGTTCACAAGAATTTTAGATGGGACTTAATTCTATTCAATTATTAAATGATGCACTTGACGAGAACATCTCATAAAAATAAGTCAACGACGAAAAAAAGGAACAAATATAAATTATAAATTTTCAGAATGAATGGAATAAAGTTGATTACAAAATAAAAACACAAAACACGTGGAACAAATACAAAAAATGAAGGAATGATTTGATCACATACAATATCTCTGTTTCATAGCCACAGATTTGCGTTGCAAGGAAGAATAAAAACCATCGATTCTTTTATTGGGCAAATAAAGCGTTGAGGAATGGGAAGTTATTATTAAATATTAAAATTCACAACTAATTATAAAGTAAATTATGTGAGTCAAATGCATCATTTTAAGAAATCTATTATGAATGGATTCTCTCAAAAGAAATAGTGTAGGAACAGTAACACAGATCACCAGTGATTTTAGTAATATTGTAAAAACAAATCGAACAAACGAGGACTGAATAAAAGATTTTTAGATAACTAACTTACAAAAGGGTGCCTTCTTGTTGCATGTTTATATTACTGGAACACATATAAACATCTACAACATGGAACGGAAATAAATATTTTTTGTAAAGTAATCACTACCTGAACATCTCTAGTAAATCAAACGTTTCAGGCGGATTATCCAATAAACTGTCTAAATCAGCATCAGATGTAGACTGTGTTTTATTTCCCCCAGCCATAGCATTTAAATTAACATTTCCATGACTTTGGCTTTCAATGTTCGAATAATTATTCTTAATAGAATCTGAATTGATAGTTGTCTGCTTATATGCCACAATTGATGCATTGGTTGACGTGGTAGATAGAGTGTTCGACCTAGGTAGATTAGATACCATACTATTCTGCTGTAACATACCATGGGACATGTTATTAGTTTGTTGACCAACAATCCCATTATGGTTCATACTGGTCTGGTCTGTATATTGATTTTGTTGCATTTGGTGTTGTTGGGAAAACATAGCTGTTGTATTCAAATTCATATTATTAGGTATATTGCTTACTCTTGGGTTCATATTTGTGAGGGCATCCGGTAATTGCTTAGGGCCATCACCCATTAAATTTTGATTGGGATTGTGCATAACTGAATTAAAGTTTTGAGCTTGTAACATAGTCGACTGTTGATTCTGTCTCTGCATATTTAAAATATGCCTCTGAGCTAACCTTCGTTTTTGTAAAAGCATTAAATCATTTGCATAATTAGAAGTATAAACTTGATTAGTTTGGTTCAGACCCATCATACTACCTTGGTTGTGTTGCTGCATATTAAAATTACTAAATTGACTGTTGTCAACAATATTCATATTATCATTTACTGGCATAGTCATTGGTCTCGACAGTGCAGGCGGGGTTTGATACCTAGTCATGGTATTAACAGGTGCCCTCATTCGAAGTTGTCCAGGATTCATACCATGCGGTCCAGACATTCCCATTGTGCCTGTATTTGGTTGGGTGAAATGGGAAAGTCTAGTGGCTGTTTGCATTGCACCATTACTCATCATTAACTGTTGTTCTAGATTATTCATACCTTGTGAAGGGTATTGTGGAGGTGCTTTGTTGACAATATTGTACATTGCATGTTGTTCCATAGTGGAGCGTATGTTTCCCAATGATGGATTATACATTTCGGACATTTGTTGTTGTCGATCTCTCATCATATTTCGAAAGATCCCAGCATTTCGATTTTGTTGGCTATAACCAGCCGGTGCTGTGTTGCTAAACATCTGTCCTGCTTGATTTTGCTCCATTTGGTAGTGATTAGGATAAAAGCCCATATTGTTCTGTTGTTGTTGTTGTTGTTGTTGCATGTTCATTGCTTGTTGATTATAAGTTTGAAAGTCACTTGGAAATTGGAACGGATTCATTTGAGCCATGGGATTATTTATAGGCGACATCATGTGCTGCTGGGTAGATATGAATTGGTTTTTCGCCATCTGATTTTGTATATGCATATGCGACTGTTGTTCTCGATTTTTAAGTAAACGCTCTTGTAATTTTTCTTTTGCCGTTGGTCCAGCGGGATTGCTGATATATGGATTCGACATGTTAGGTATATTGGGTAAGTTTGGTTGTTGATGCTTATTGATATGTTCAGCTAAATGCTGCCTCATAGTGGGCATGGGGGAAAGTCTTGGTAAAGTAGGAGGCATATTTCCTTGCATGGAAGGCATATTTGTAGTAGTCATTGATGGAGATAAGGTATTCATTGAACTCTGTTGAAGATTGTTTAATGGTGAATGTAAAGAATTATCAGGAGATTGTATCATACTGTGTGGAGAAGAAACAGAATTATTTGATGGCATTACATTAGATTTTGCATAAGTTAAGTTTTTACTCATCTGTTGGTTCAACGAGGAACTGATCATTGTATTCAAGTTTATGGGTCTCTTTTGATTTAATTGTTGTTGTTGCAGTGGTTGCTGTTGATTACCAATTTCAATTGCATTATGTGTAGTTTGCCTGGGAACCATACTACCTAAATGTTCAAGAGGATTTTGCATTTTGGAAACATTGACAGAAGAATTTTGTATAGAATTCAATGTTGGGTCAGGTAAGGAATTTGTCCAATTCTGTTGTGTTGTTTGAGTAGTATTTTGAGATGTACTTAATTTTTCTGAAGTCAATTTAACGCCTGCCTTCAAATCATGTTTAACTGAAGACTGATTTTCAACATTGTCTTTTTTCTTCAAATTGCAGTTACTGTTTTTCGTCACTTCACCATAAAGTTTGTACTCTGCTAAACCAGCTAATGGATCTGTATTAAATTGACTGAAATCGTTAGCTGACTCATTGGTTGTTTCACTCAAGAATTTTGAACTATTAGAAGATACACTACATGAATTGGTTAATGGTGTCTCTGTCTTTACATTCAGTGTATTCAAATCGTTTTTAACATGTTTCAAACCATCATTCATAGCATTACTGCTACTTGTCTGGATATTAGATAATAACATGTTACTTGAACTAGAGGTAAGGGGCTTTGAAGGCCCATTAGTTTGTTGAAATGGATTTACGTTCGGTACATTATATGTTACATTATTCTGTATATTTGCATACTGTTTGCTTCCATTGCTTGATAGACGAGACATTTTTTGCAGTGTATCTTCATTTGTTGCGTTTCCAGGGTTGAATGCAGCATACGACCGTTTCTGTGAAACCTAATAGAAATGAGACAGATAAATTTTTATCCATATTCTTTCATCAGTCTCAAGCAGTAGAAAATTAAATTTCAAAAAACATTGAAATCCTGTATCTAAACAATATCTTAACATTAAAACCCTTCATTTCCCATATTTTATCGAATAAATGCCCAGGGTGTTTATTTTAAAATTTAACATTTCTAGGGGGCGTTTATTGAAAATATAGCATTTTGGAGGGGGCATTAATTCAAAAGAGGTGTTTATTCCATAAAATATGGTATCATAGTTAATGTATTGTTACATTGTGGTATAACATGATTCTTGTGTCATATTAAATACTTGTCGAGCTGACTTCATTGAGTCATTGTCGACTCTGGTCATTGTGGACCTTTATACAACTGGCCTGTTAACAAGTAGGGAGTATTATGGTGATGCGTGCACTTTATTTTTATTAATTATTGAACGACTTCCCATTTTTAGTATAATTTGTGTTGTATATATTTCCGTTTAATCTTCCTTGAACATATTTTTCAAAAAAATAAAACAAGCGTTGCTGTAATTAACTAGGAAAATTAAAAATTTTATAATTTGGAGGATAATAAACTTTCTAGCGCTAATTGTGACTGTGCATGCGTTTGAGGATGAACGAACTATTAACTATCAGCGGCTAATTTAACTTTGGTATAAAACAAGGACACCAAATAATTATTCAATTCCAAACCATACTTTGAGTAAAAAACTGAAATCTGATGTTGATGATTAACTTTGAATATAAAAGCTGTCGTAACATAACTTTAGAAAATAACTGTAGCATCTTTAAATTTTAAACTGTATACCTTAGATGTTATCTTTGAACTTCTTGACAAGACATTTTATATATACATCTTGATTATTGTAATTGCATAATAGATTTTAATTATTGTAAGATGCCAGCACAGGGATTTTTGCAAAATTTTCAGTTGCTACCGTTTTCACCAAACTAAGATTAAGTTTTGTGACATACAGAAAGCAGGGAGTTTGGGGGCAGTAAACATCCACATCGGAAAGGGCCCTAGTAGGAGCAAATGTCCCTAGGAAGGCATGCATATTCGATAGTGAGATTTTTTTTGCTGTTTTCCGGTAGCAAAATAACCCTGAAATTTGAATAATGAAATTTGAATAATTATATAAGTATATGAGAACATGTACTGCCATTTAACGTTTATTTGTTTTTATTTCTACTCCATATTTATTTGTTGGCATTATCACAATATGTCTTTGATATTCAATACCTATAATAGTGTATATTCAATAGTGTATTCACAACCAGAATTTCAAAGAAAATAAAAAGAAACTTTACATATGGCTATAGTTCTTTAAGTACAAAGTACAGAGTTATGGTACTATACCTAACTAGAACAGTAGTAATATTATAGATCGGAGCAGCAGACGTTATTGGTCATATATACACACTTTTTTATAAGCGACTGTCTTATAAGCAACATTACTTGGGTTAGGTAAAAAATAAGCAACTCCAGTACCGAGTTTTGATTCTAGGAAGCAACATAAAAAAATAGATCTTAAATCTTTTTGTTATTCAATAATCCATTCCAGCCATTTTTTCTAGTCTTCTTTATTCATATAAGATTTCTTTTTACAGTTACCTTGTCCTTGTTGGCTTTCTATGTAAGCATATATCATTACAACCAACAGGCTATGTTGTCTTTTCGTGTCCGAATCTAGCCAGACTACTATACATCCGCATTTCATTGCTGGCAGACATGTAAGTGGAGAGTTAGGCAAAACTTGAAAGTGCTTCAATTTTCATGAAAATTCAATAGTGCTGGTTTCAAGTTTGTAAACCATTTTTCATATTTTGGCCAAAAAAAGGGCAATTAGGACAAAATTTCAAAAGTGCTTTAATTTCCATTAAAATTTGCAGTAAGAACAAATCAATGGTGAGGTTTAAAAAAAATAGCTTTTTGCAGCTTGTATGCAAAAATCCTTTTGCCAGTAAGGGTATCTTATTGTCTGAATTCTATGATACGGTAAATTTTTTACACACATCCTTAACCTTGTGTGATTACTTAATTTTGTGAGTTCAATAATACAAATCTGAAATAATTATGTGAATCAAAGTATCATCAGGCTCATTATAAGTGAGGTATAAATTTTCAGAAAGCCTTATGCCTGGTAATGGTCCATTAGTTATCAACTCTTGTGAGTTATCTAGTATCTTTTGTGTTATTTTTAATTCTATCATTTCTCCTTTGACAAAATCTTATTGAAAAAATTAAGCAACCAGTTAAGCAACTTGAGTTCTACCCAAAATCCAGAGTTGTTTATAAAAAAGAAGCGTGGATGCCGAAAGAACTTTCTCGCGCAGTGTTTATTTTATTACCCATAAATAAACAGCGCCATCATCACTGGTCACAACACATTCTTATGCACATCTAAAAAACATTGTGGGAAGACCAATCCAATATGGCAACACTTCGTGATGAAGGAGATGAGTGTTGCCGAAATTGTTACAGAACAAAGGCACTTTGTAGATGGTTGAGACATATTCATACGCATATAACGTGGCTATAGAATGGTTCTGCAAAACCTAATTTGTGTAAACGAAAAGTTGTTTTATTGTTTCCGGAAGCTTCAAACTATGATAACATTTCCCTAGTCTTAACAAATTTCCAGGCCTGAAGAGATTCCCAATTCAGATGTAAAACTCATAATATCAAAACTTAAAGTAGATAAATCTTAAAACGACAGGTATAACATTTTTCCTCCTTTAATCACTTCTTTGAAAAAAACTTTTGTTTCCATCATCATTTCATTTTGTTATTGACATTAAGTGGCATAAAAAAGGTTAACTTACCGAACACAAATCTTCCTGGACATCTAAATATGTTCTCAAACTCATGTTTGTCAGGCAGAACCAATATAATTTATAGAACTTTGAATTCATATTTATTAAAAATGAAATAATAAAGTAACAGATAAAATTTTTGGCGAGAATAAAGTTTGATTTCCTAATATTTTCAGTTGTCTCTAATTTACAGAAATTAAATCTCCCTGAAAGTTTTGGTATTTTTAATGCACTAATATAAAAAAGTTTTAATTGATCTAGCAAAGCAATCAATATTCATGGAAATTTACCATTATGACAATATACATCAATAACATTTGTTTGTATTGGGTTTTCCACTATCCTTATCTATCATAACGCATAACAATAGATTTTAAGCAGGTTTATAATTACTGGATGCTTTTCCAGGAAGATTTGGTTATTCAACCTTTTGTTTGGATATTAAGCGAGTATCACAAATATGTGATGTAAGAGTTGTTAATCGTTTCAAAATATGGTCGGTCGTTTAACAAACAAACAATAAAAAAGATATAACATAATCCATACAATCTTAGATGCAATTCTTATCGTGCTACATGCTACCAATGATATGTAGCCATCTTCAGAAGTTATATGTTATACCAATGATATGTAGCCATCTTCAGAAGTTATATGTTATACCATTGGTATGTAGCAAACTTTGTAGCCATCAATTTCCATGTACATTTTAATATACCGGCTAATAGTCCTATACTCTTGCTTGAAGGTGTCCCACTTCAAACTAAAGAACTATTCGGTGGCCAGTTATTGCAAAAATGTTGGAAAATGGGTCATTCAGATGACTCTTACAATACATTTTTGTGATACAAACCTTATTTGGTTGGTTATCATTTAATATTACTTCTTACATATTCCTAGGCTATCAAACATATAACTGAAGTTATATTCCTTAAAGGGAATATAAAAGGGAATAAGGACATTGAAAGCAAAACTGTCAACAGCTTTATAGTTGACATGAAGAAATATTTATTTCATTGTGTCTATGAATGTGAAGGATAGCTACCATAGCATTTTTATTTTATTTTTTAAAAACACCTCACATTCACACAAACATAACTCTGGGGTGCAATGAATCAGTGATATTTAACATCTTTTGTTACGGTGAGAGGGAATACTATTAGAAGAATCCCATTCAATACAAAACAGATACAAATATAAACGAAACACTTGAAGAAAATTCGTAATCCAGGTATATATAGTGTAATAAACTTACAATTGCACTAAATGTATTTATAAAATAGAATTTATTTTATGTAATGGTAATAAATACTTCTGTTGCCTTAGGTAGGTAATACAAATACAAATACAAATGAAGTACAAATGCAATTTATTTACCTGAATAATGTCATTATTATTGTTAAAAACCCCATTTAGACTGGAAGTGTTATTCGTTTGCTCAGTTGATTGGTTTGAGTAGCGTCTGATAGCATCAATCTGTTTATTCTGTTTATTTTTCTGCAACGGTTGTTGTGCATTTATTCTCTCAATTATCATTTCATCTGTATTGCGGTCCCTAGCTTGTTGCACCGGCATATTGTTTACATACCTTTGTAATGCATCGTCGTGTCGATTTTTATATTGTTGAAAACGTTTCCTCAATCTCTCAACTAATTGATCTTTGGTATGGGTTGTATCCATTACCATTAAAAGAATTTATTCCAAATATATTTCCCGCAGATGACCCTAATCACCGCTAATTTTTTCATTGCATTTCCACCATCTTAGCTTTCAAATCGTTCAATCATCATGCCTTCCGATTGTTTGATTTTCGAAGGTCAGAATGGTTTGAGATATCAAATCAACTTTGCTTATTGTTATGATTTGGGAGAATTTAAATTTCACATTTTTGCTATTGTTGTATTTCATCTGTTTGGGAGCTAATGATGGCTTAAAAACCAATATAGTCAATTAAAATCGCAATGTTTTGATTCTACTGAAGGGAAAATTCTTGTTTGGCTGGACTGTGATGTTTTATTAAATGATTAGTTTGTTAATGTCTTCATACTCTTACAAGCAGTACATCATGATTCGTATTTTGAATAGTTTGTTTACAAAATTATGAAAATGATTGACTGACGTGATTTATGAAATAGAAGTTATAAAACCGAAAGCTTTTCAGTATAATCTCTTCTGTTGTGTACTCGCAATCATGAAAGATTTTTTCTCTTCCACGGCACTCACGGAAATGTTTTATATGACCTGCCCGGAAAAGCCGTAGTTTATTTCTAATGAACTACTTGTACAGAAGACTTCAAACAGAACAACTAAATACAGTGCTAAAGCAGTCAACAACATGACGACAATTATAAAATAAATGCAAATGTTGTTGTAACATAATAATAACATGTCAACAAGTTGTCACTTTTTCACTTCATAAATGCATTAATGACGACTGTGCTCTACATAGTACGCTGGACAAGTGAGTGAATGAATTGAGGAATTTTAGAGATGTACTTTCCTAACGTACTTTCGCTGCTGCTTACGAAGGAAAAACTTTGAATGAAATATATATATCCGTTCATTCGAATGCTGCTTAATTCGAACTTTTTTGCTAATTCGAATAAAATCTCAAGTTCCTATACTCCTACACTTAGAGTCCTATACTTTACCCCGCTTATTCATTCGAACAATTTTTTCTGTTCCTTGGCAAAAATACGCAAACATCCGTGCATCCATTATCTTAAACGGGCATAAAAATGAGTCCGATAATTCTAATGTCTGATAATTCGAACATTCGTTTAATTCGAACAAATTATTTTTCCCTTGAAAATACCCTTTTTCAACCAACATTTGATAATTCAAATAATTTTTCGTCAGTGTTCGAGTTATCGGACTTCGACTTTAGTATTTTTGATTATTTTTTTTTATTCCATCCAGTCGTACGCAAACTACATTCGGGGAGGCTTAAGTGACAGAAACTTTGCGCAAAAAGGAGGCAAACCGTGATCACAAACTTTTTAGTTTGTACATCAATTCAAACATAGTCATTAGAAAAAATGTCTATGATTCAAAGGATGCTGCGAAAAAAAACAAAATTTCCTGTCTAAGGTAGAAAGACCCTTTAAGAACCAAAATTGCTAAAATTTGCGATTTTTAAACTTATGGCAGCTAACCAGAAAGACGTACTGACCAACTTCTAGAAAAGAGCGGTTGATTGAGAGAGGACACAGTTTTTGCAGGAAATGGAGCACAAAAGGTCGGTGCATGAAATAGAACTCGAAATTGCACAAAATTCTATTTTAAAACTTCAATTTGCTGAAATTAGTCAATTTTGGACAGATTTGATGACTCACCCTGTAGCTGGATAATCGAGTCTGAACAAATCTTTGGTACAAATCATATAGGCAAGTGTAAACAACTCTTGAAAGCAGTAATTGAACTGCTTTAACATTTCTTGAGATATCTTGGCAAAAGGAACTCAGAAATGCAGAAATTTCTTTTGTGAGAAAATTAATTGTAAAGAAACGTCACAGAATTTCTGTGTGCTTTTTGGATTTTAAGAGCATCGACGTCTTCCGCCATGAAATTACCGATTTGTTACTACATATTTATGCTTATTTGCTTATTTGTGGTGAGCAGAAGACTGGCGAGACATAAAAATTATCTGATTTTTTTATATTTTAAGGGGGGTCTACCACCTTAATTCGAACAAAATGTCTGGCCCATGCGTGTTCGATTAGCGGATGTATACTGCACTAGCTTTGCAATTATTATATACAAAGTTATTCTGACTACAGTATAACCCCGTTAAGTCGGACTCTCAGGGGACCGAAATAATCGGTCTGACTTATCGGGAGTCCGACCTATCCGAACTTCGTCTTAAGTCAGACTCTACTTATTTAGTCCCAAGGGGAACAAGGTTTTAGTCCGACTTAAAGAAAAGTCCGACTTAAACCGTGTCCGACTTAACGGGGTTATACTGTATTTGTTTGTATCATAGTTTTTATCAGCTGCTCAAGGTCAAAAAAAATAAATTGGATAAATCTTACGAAGCACGCGATCAAAAATAAACGAAATATTCATTCCAGCAGATCCATAGAAAAGCTGGAAACAAGACTTTTTTAATCACAATTTTTGTTGCTTGTTAGCAACATTGCCTAATAAGCAATTAGGTAGAGAACTCAAGAACTTTTTTCCTTAGAGGAGGAATATGGAGTGAAACGAATCGGAAAATCCAAGAAGTTTTGTTTTGTTATATATTGTTATATATTTTATATATCGTAAAATTTCACGACAAAAAAGGTTATATTAATATTAATATTTCTGATTAGGTAAATTGTCGGACCGAGAGGAACTAATCGCATACTGCCGCAGAATTTCGAAGTTTTTAGTGTAAGCTGAAGCAATATCAAAGACGATAACTTTGTCCTTATCAAGTTCAAAGTGAATATAATTCGTGCAGTCCAATAGTAACGGGTCATCGCCGGCCCCATAATACAGATTCTCAGATTTTGTCGTGAATTCTGAATATAAGCGTTCTTCTGGACTTACATACGCATGTTTTTCTATGACATTATCCTTCACAGTTTGAGAACATTCAACATTTTCTCGTTTCTCTAAATTTTCAATGGAATCCTTGAGTATATCGAAACTTGTATAAGATTCTTTCTCGCGTTGATTTAAACTAGCCTCTGCTAAACTTTCCGGTACCATTTCAAAATTGTTTCCACTAATTGAAACAGTAGGACTAAGGCTAGATCCATCAGGGTTAGTATTCATGTCTGTTTTAGCTGAACAGGTTGTATGAGGAACCGTTAGTTTATCCAACACATGACACAAATGTTTCAGGTTTAGAATAGGTATGCCATTCACACGATAAAGTTGTAAGTTGGCGAACCCATCATAACCAGCTGTTAATTCCGACGCTAATACCTAAGAAGAGAAACAGTTTACATACGCATAAATGATTTCTCACTTATGATAAAGAGGATTTGTCAAAACAAACCGCTATCTTTCTTTTCTTTGAAGCCAGATAACGTTAATTGCGACAGAACCTCGCGACGGCAGTATGAGAATTTAAAAATACCTGACTCAAAATCACAATTTCTTGACCTTGCTTTTCTTGCATCCCATACAATATTCGATCGCATAAGCGAATGGGTGCCTTCTTTCCCCAGTCTTTTCCATATTGATGAAGCATGTATGGCTGGGACAACGAGACAAAGACTAATCCACAATACACAACATAACTAAACAGAAACATTCACAATCACAAAAAATATCAATTTGAAATCAAATCAGTGATTTTGTGGGGGTAGGGAGGAAGTAATACAGTAATGGCTATATGACGGTGAACAACGTCTCCCTTTAATACACATTACGTATATATAAAATTAACTAAGTATTTTCAAACATAATGTAAGCATTAAAGAATGATTAAATATTTTCTAATTATATATCAAATCGTTAATAATCAATAATGCGTTAGAAAAATGACCTTTGCATTGGGAAAAGTTTAAAAATGTTGACAATTGTGATGTTCCCAATAAATTTGAACATAACAATACTTCCGCGATACTGATGATCCTGCAATGGTGACGGAGAGAACAATAAGCAATGATAAGAACAGATCAAAACAAATTGAACTTATTTGAGGTAATTCGAAATAACAACATGTAATTCCGTAGTCATAGTGTTAATGTGTTTAAAGATTCTATTGAAGGATAGAAAATGACATTGCTTTATTTCCTATCTATAAACCCAACAACATTCTTTACGGAACAAACGTTACACACATAAACAACAGTAAGCTGGCTGACCTTAAGGCATTAATATCATTGAATGATCTAATTTATCTAAAACCGCAATAAACCTAAATCACTATGAATTAACTATTTTCTCAAGTTCTGCCAACATTAACCAATGACACTTGACTTTCTTAAAGCAAGACAAAACTTACCACCAACCGAACTTTGATCAATTATCTATTATTGTATTTTATCGTCAAAAAAATGAGTGTCAACAAGGTCATTGACAAGGAAAACAAGGTCATTGATCGTCATAAATCGTCATTTAATTCGACTAACGATCATGTGTTTGTGACGGAAAGTGAGGAAAATGCCGAAATGTGACATAATGTTTTTTTTTAAGATTTCCCTGTAAAGGGAGAAATTTTATTTATTTAGGCTCTCTGCTCTGTCTATCGATAAGAGTTGCAACCGTTTTTCTACCCATTCCGAATCGGTTGTCAGTTTTTAAATGGCGGTCCATATCGCGAAGGGTATTTTTTCCAATAATGTTTTTTTATATTCATGGTTTCGATGATGATGTGTAAAATTACGTTAAATTTTAAATTTTCTTGTATTATTTAAGTGTGTACATTTGATATGGAGCAGTTGGTCGTCTTCCAACATATATATCATTTTCTATTTATATTGAGAACAAAAGGTTTCAAAGAATAACATTTCAGCGAAAAAACTTTGCACGATAACCTTTAGGACAAATTTCGGAAAATTCGGACGAGAAACTTTCGGACAACCTCGATGAAAGGAGTTGTGTTGTGCTGTTGGGAAATTTTGCTTTATTACGAGATTTGAACCAGTCTAAACCCTACTTCATTGAAATTCTGTGTCTTTTCTCAAAATTTATTAGGCTTTTGGAAAATGGTGAAAAAAGGTCTATTACAGCAAGTACTTCCGGCCGAACCAAAAGATTGACAGGTGGTCAATCGAAAAACAATGTTTGAAAATAGCCAATATTATATTGCAAAAACCAAAATTTTCGGCGTGACAAACTTTCGGCACACCCAAATTTTGGACGAATGTTTCGGACAAATTTTTGTCCGGAACTTTATCACGCTTAATCCTTTCGTTTATAATTTATATCAAATGACAGGACCAACACAAACCTTTCACAAAAAAACATCATTGGAAAGCTCTTACCTTGGTCGTCTGTCATACAATTGTGGAGGAACCAAAAACGTTAAAACATTCAAGTTGATTTTGACGGTTTTTGGTTTACCAGCTCGAAATACAGTAACCTCGACTTCATCATTAGGGAATTTGGAATGGATAAGATAATTCCACAAGATTCGTTCATTACTTCTGAAAGGCACCTAAATGATAACAGCAGGGTGTTAGCTAGTGCATATGTTTCTTCCTAATTAAAGCAAGAGAAAGATTTTGTGAAGCTTTGTTTATGGAAATGGCACTTTGCTTACTTTCTTTAAAGTCACTCACATAGGACCCCAGAAATTCTGTGTTAAGGAAATCAAAGTTTTGTGTTTGACATCTATCTATGTCGAGTCTAGCTTCAGTGAGCTGGACTTTAAGTCCTATTCTTCAGTTGCGTTTTATAGTGTTTATTGAAAATAATTAATGAAGTTTATTATGGAAGAGAAAAAGATAGTTGATCTCAGTTTTTTTTTCTTCTCTTTTTTTTCTCTGTCTCTCAAGTAGTTCCAGTAGAAAAGAAAATCGCGTATATATATATTATGACAGTTCCATATATCTGATCATTTCTCCGCTTGATAATAAAATGCCAGAAATGATGGAAATATCTGCCCAGGGTATCCCTGCGGCTGGACTTGATTTCCAGCCCAGAAATTCTTTTCTTTTGATGAGAGAATCGCAGACCAGATTTAAGGCTTTAGTGAGCTGAACGAAAAATAAATTAAGCAAAGTTTCCGATAGATGACTTCAAAATTAGTCGTACATTAACAGACAGTGGAAAATCTATCTACAATATATGACCCCGATCCCCCTCTGATAAACAATTAATGTGTTTTTCACGAAAATGAAGTTTCAAATAGTTCCTAGCAAAAAATATCTTACAGTGCCATTATCTGCTATTTTTACACCATCGATTGACATGAGCACATCTCCACGTTGCAGGTGATCATAACTACATGATAGCTTGAGCGCTCTTGATATCAAAACCCCAGTATCATTAGACGTTAATTTGAAATAATTTCGCATATGATCACTCTCTATAGGTTGCCATCTAATTCCAGGGTTGCAAAAGCCAGAAAACATCCCATTTCTTTCAACATCTTCAAGAAAATGGTTCACAACTGGGACCTATGCAGAAAGAAATTCTCATATATATCATTAACCATAAACAGTCAAAGGTTTTTACACACTTGGAAAATTTTTTGATCTTACTGGAATAATATATCCTATATTTTCAGCATTATCTAGTGTTTCGAATGCAATTCCAGCTACTTTTCCATCCTTCATTGCAGGACCACCACTATTACCACTATTTATTGCAGCATCTATCTAAAATTGAAACCAAGGTTTTGAATTAAATGGTATAAACAGCACCTATGCAAACAAAACAGGTTGACTAAGGTATTAAAACTAAAAAATATACCTGTATCGCAAGAAGATGTGCACCAGAGTGAGAATATCTTTGAATATCTACCCTTGACACAACACCTCTTGTCACACTAATATTGTCACCACCTGTAGGAAACCCAACAACAATTACATCTTCTTCTAATTGTGGTATATCACCAAAATCCAGTGATTCAAGCCCATCCCAGAAAATTTCATCAGAAACTCCAAGCTAATAAAATGCAGAACAATGTTTAGGATAGATTTAGGAAAATATAACTTATAACACAAGTAAATCTATCCACCTACCATGGCTACATCACATTCATGAGCAACATGAATCACATGTGCATTATACTTTTTCGCATCACCATGCTTTCGAACACGGACCTGAATTATCAATTCAAACTTTTAAGACCTAATTAAGTACAAGTGTGTCAAACTTGTACGAGGTGTATGAGTAATTAACAAAGTTTTCAACTCAAATAAACATATATTTTGCTCACCGACTTTTGATATGCTACTACATGAGCATTGGTTAAAATTCTTCTTCCTGTGATAACAAATCCAGAACCTGAAAATGATTGTTGCCTTTTCATTTGCCACGGCATACTGTAATTTGGTGTTGACATTTGAACAAACAGTTTTACCACTGATTGCATAACCTGAATTCAAACATTGTAGGAAAAAAAAGTAGTCCAAAATAAATAAATCAATAGATGGATAAGTACAAAAATAAATCCCAGTTCAGGTAAAACATACAGTTAAACTAATAAGATGTTTTTTTGTTATCACTTTGTTATTTCTGTCTGGGTTAATAGGGTCACGGATTAGGTCATGCCTCATTCATTAAAAAGAATACCTTATAAAAAAGGTTTTACATATGAGACATCAGATATAAAAATTTGGTTGGACCAGTGAAAATAATTACAAGTGCCTGTTTCAATTTTATATAATTTAATGTACAGTACAGTACGACAAATCTGTGAAGGGTGGCAAGGATCCTGACACTGTAGAAAAGGACTGATAAAAAGTTATAGATAGCAGTTTTTATTTACTTGATAGATGTACTGATAATTGTATGACACACCTTTTGATCATGCTAACTGATTCACTTTAGGAAACAAGGTTTTCTTAACAGGATAATGCCAGAGGTTGAGCTTGCAAGACCTTCAACATTTAATGTTCATACATAACTTTCATTTCAGATAGTGGAAACAAGGCCTTAAGAATTCAACATTCAATTCCTTAAATTATCAAATTCTTCAAAAATTCCATTTTATATATATATAGAAAACGTTCAATCATTTTTAATAGAAAGATAATGTTTCTTTATTTGAAGTTTGAACATCACATTACTTGAAAATGTTTTAGCGGGCAGTATCTATTTCCGAGATTAATCTCATGAGATGAAGCTAAGTAAATGTGACATTCTGAAGGTTCACCCTATTTAAAGACTAATGTATTTTACTACGAAACAATGTTAAGATCCAGGAAATAAGGTCCATCAGGATGTTAATGATAAAATACTAGGTGATCTTTAAGATGATGTAACTAACTTATTAGTCAGATAAATCAACAAACCAAAAAGTAAAGAACACACAAAAATGACATCAAGAAGATAGCAGTACTTAAGCTTGATAAAGAACGTCCAAATGTAGCACATGAAAAACAAAAGCTACTGATTAAGTATTTGTAAAACTATCCATCTAAACTAAAACCAAGAACAACAGACAAAGTACCATCAATCACTCATCAATTGAGAATTCAAATCAAGTCTAAACAGAAAATCTCTTTTAACATTCGATGCCAATCAGACAAAAACTACTGAAGGCTGGAAAGAAAAAGGAAATGCAGCAATGGGTATTCAAAAAAACCTAAAATCAAATAGTAACATTATCTTCATAACAAAACTATAAAACCATAAAACGCAGACTGAATATCTGTTGTGTTGATCCTTTTGATCCTTTATTTTTGCGAAACTTTAGTTAAGACATTGCCGTTTCTGTGAAATTGGCACCCTAAGGAAAATATCCTCTACTGTGATCCGTAACGATGCCAGACAATTAAGGTTATACAAGAATCAACAGTGGAGCCACTCTATTCCCAAGAAAACAAAAAACAAGTTTAATTGACTTTCCTTACTGCTCTACCTCTCTCTTGAACAGTAAAGTCTGCCTAATGTCATCTAGTTTCAACTAGACAGATGAAATGTTTAAAACGCAACTACATGTTATAAGTTTCTCATTAGCGTGGATACTGCCAGGATATTTGCCCTAGCATCTGTTCCGCCTGTAAGTGCAGTCAAGCAGGCTTCGTTTGTGCTCTGTCAGCGTTCACCTCCACACTAGTTAAGTACCACGTGACTGGTGATCATCCGTAATTTCCTGGCTACCAAGGACAACGGGACCAGGTTCTTGAGATCCAGTCAATGAAGTGCTTCACAACCAGTTGGTGAATTAGCTAGGATGAGCAGGTTGGGCATGAACAGAGACATTTTGAGTCAAAACTTGTTAGTCATTCACTGTCTGATTAATTTCATTAATGGATGAGTATTTTCAACTAATCCTGATGTTGAAATTGCTCTTAAATCGAAAACAAGGAATCGTGTAGCTAAGTACATAATCATATATGCTGCGATGTAGTGGAAACCAAGAACGCGATTTACTAATTTCTTTATTGAGAAGCCTGATTAACATGAGACTTTGTGTGAAAAATGTCTGTCTTCAAACATCATCACACCATTACAAAGATCAGGCGTGTGTGGGCGCCTTTCCTGTCCATGCCTGGAATGAGATGTGTAACTATGTTTTTAAGGCCTATAAACAAAAACAAATGTGACAAACACCAAATGCCGAAAATGAAGAGTTTTAAGATTGGCCAGCTACAATCCGTATGTCAAGCTATGAACTACCCTCAGGTATAAGATGAGTATGTCATCACTTATCCACTGTTACTCCACTGTATGATCTGTATCACTGTTACAGAACTACCAGAATTATCTGAAGGAGTGGCTGGCTTAAATGAGCACCCCCCCCCCCCCTTCCCCACCTCTAATGAATACCCCTTCTGAAAAGTCAAAAATTAAATGAGTGCCCCACTCAACCATGAAAAAGGGGAACTAATCTAGGAAATTAAAATTCTGCTCATTTGCTCATATAATTATATGTATAAGCATATATGTGTAAGTATGAAAAAAAATAAGAAATTCTTCATGCAGTTTACATAACAAATGTTGAGTTCTTCATCCATTTCTTGCATTGAATAATTATACAATCAAAAATATATTGACTGCATTAATTTACATTTTTTAGTGAGCATCCCGGGTTAAATAAGGGCCCTTCCTGAAACGTCAAAAATTATAATGATTAATTTTCTTTCAGGTAATTAGGGTATTAAGATTGTTCTAGCTCGACATCAGTCCTGTTAATTAACCACCCAAAACCACAACAGAGAAAAAGAAAAGTAAGGGACTGTGAAAATATAACAACCTTCTCCGACTTTTGTGGTTTCTCATAATGATCTTCCTTTTCCATTTTCTTGCAACTTTCGTATTTCTCTTTATTATTTCCTAGATGAAAATTAGAAAATGACAGAAAAGTACTATCTTCAACTATATGTTCATTTCAAGCAAAAAACAATTTTGAGTTCATATGATTCTTTTAGCAAACCATCATGTTTATAAGAAGTAATAACAATTTATAGCAAAATCTATTTTTTCTTCTAAATATAAAAACAATGCAGCAGATTGATTTTAACCAATACCATGCAAACATTTTAGTAAGGAATAAATTGGTACTACAAAGCAACATTAGTATACTTATGAACTAAAGTGTTTGTTTTTTCACTTCACAATATATATCTTACGTGTATAAAATGACATTTTGAATTTAGCATGGATAAATTTTCTTTTTTTGGGTTTTTTTTGTTTGTGTTTTTAAAGCAGGGAAAGAATTTATTTTTCAATCAACCTTATTACGATGGCTTTGTCTGTTCCAAAAAAGACATAACGTTAACCTACAGAGAACCTACAATCATGAAATTAAATCCACACACACATGAAAAAATTTTGGGCAGCAATGAAATTAAATCCATGCGAACTTTTATCCCAGTAATGTATTTTCCTCATACTACAGTATTCATGTAATGTATTAAAGAAAACATTTTGTTCTTACACACATCAAGGCATACGCATCAACGTTTAAAAAGAGGTTTTCAGAAAAGCATGGGCACCAAAATATTAACAGGAAATCTAAACATCGTGACATCTTAAAGTTTAGTGAATCTTTTCTTTGTTTATTTTTAACTTTTTAATATTTCATTGAGGTTTTGATGAATAATAATAACCTTAACTAGGCGTTTAAGTGCGTATATCGTTTATCAAAATGTGGATGATTTGAGTATAAGTGTGTTTATCAGTAGAATATGAAACATCTACACTACATACAACACAAATCATTTCTCAAGAACACAAATCATTTCTCAAATGCTAACATATAAAGATGAGTGATGAAGAATGATTTTTAGAAGATCTTGAAGATATTTTTTTTTTGTATCTTTACTATCGAAAAAGAAATAGAAAAAAAAACAACCCAAAACACAGGTTAGATTGGATTGGGTTGGATTGACATTTTGTAACTGAAAACACTGAAACTTAAAATTATGCAATTTTGAGAGTTAACACTACAATGTTTGAAGCTCGAATTTCAGGCCTGATTTTATGAGTAGGGTTTTCACCGAAGCAACACAAAAAATTGGAACCAATTGATGAAAAGTCCGCCTTAAGGTGTCCGACTAAACAAAGCTTTTTTGCCTTGAGTTTAGGTAAGAAAATCCAAAGAGAAGGGGATCGAAACTTGGACCGACTAAGCGAAGAAGAGTCACACATAAGTGGTCAGTTTTGAAGTGATGACTTTGACGTCGAACGCAAGGAGTTTCAAAGAACGATTCATAATTGTTCTGACTCGTTCTTTGCAGGACAAGATAACCGTTATGGGGGGTTCAACTTCAACTAAGCCAAATAGATATAGCTTATAATTCTTGAGTGACCCATACTATAAACATACCTCAATGTTCCGAAGGGTCGTTGCTAGTTCGGACGGGCAAAAGTTTTTCGGATTTTTTATCGGGCTGTACTCTCCATAAGCGAGGCGATGGAGAAAATCTATTCACACTCTCCATCACATCTGTCATGCTTCTTGATTGATCCGTGATTGAATGGTTGTATTTATGCTATATTTTCTCGCTAATTTCACTATGTTGTTTTTAATTTGAGTGTAGTCTTTATGACTATTTCGCGGGAGGGAAGAGAAAGATGCCAAATAAAGTAAAGCATGGGTTAATAAATTTGTTTAAACCTCCTACAACTTTTTTTCTTGTTCTTTCACCTGATATATAGAAGGAGCAAAACGAAACTAGCGCACAATGAGCATGCCAAAAGAAAACATGGAAAAGACAACAACATTTTTTTTACTTGCAAGTTGGACATTTCCACTTTTTTATGTTCACCTTCGTTTTTAAAAACGTTTACAGGAATGGAAACACACTTTCTGTGAAACTACTCTTCGGAAGTGCAACACATGGCCATAAAAGTAAGTCTATTGTTCTCTCCGCATCTTCGTCAAAGAAAACATTAGGACAAATACAATAGACACCGATCATGGTGTAAAAAGAACGGCAGCGGCTTACTCTCTTATCCGTTCGTGGGAATCTGGCCTTCACAGGACATACTATTCTCAGTGAAATTTTTGGTGCTTCTCAATACATTACACTTGGTGGTCGTCTGTCTTTCATATTCAAACAGCCAGTTGTGAAAGTCTTCGCACGACTCAAATTTAACGTATGCTTAAACAGAAAATGCAAATTTATTTAGAGAGAAATAAGTATGTGTTTAGGTCAATTTCAATTTAAAGGCAGCAGTTACCTTACACCTTACACTGTGCAACATCACCTGATGAAGGTACTTCCTTTAGTTTTGATAATGGGATATCTAAACGTAAGTAAAACTTAGTTGAGAAAAGTATGTGTGAAACGATAGAGTGCATGATGACGAAACTCACATTCACGGTAAGTGTATCATTATTAGCCCTGAAAGCGGCCCATCAGTTTTCTTTGTAGAAAGATGCTCCCTTTTCTTGTTTTTACTTTCTACATCAGTCTTTCTGTCTTCCTCACATGAATCGTAAGCTATGTTATAAATATAAATGATTAAACATTAGAATTTTGCATTTTTCAAACATTAAATTCATAAAGCTCTTAAATGACAAAAACTTCTTCCTAACTGTTCTATTAAAGTCTGAAACGTCGGTGCTGTTCTTCTTTTTTGGTCGGAATAAATATATCAAGTCATCATCCTCATAAGGTATGGTAAGATAAGCAAAGATTTTGATCTTTTTTAAGAACCTTAAGACAGGAAATTTTCGCGAACATTTAAATATGGGCCAAATTTGCGAAATTCGCAAACAAAAACATTTTGGTAACGATGGTAACGATGGTGTACTATTTGCTTATGATAGTGCTCAATACTTTAGTTGTGTGGGTGGAAAATAATTTTACGTTCAATGCTTTTTTGGAACTTTAAAGCGTGATCACCACAAGGTGATTAAGTGCGAACATGTGCGCATGTTGTTTGTCAATTCGTACTTATTCGGCAGTATTTAACCCTTTGCAAAAATACCCCTTACCCAAAACATTTCTTTTCTTTTTATCATTGTCTTCTTGTCCGATGATACATGTGCGGATCAAAATATCGAACATACTCAACAGGAGGTTCGCACTTAATCGTCTAGTGGAGACGATTAATCAAATCAGTTAGTAGAAAAGAAAAAAAAAAATAGAAAACTATAACAACTTTGCACTTATTGTTTACGCGTACCCTATTGAAAATAGAACCATTGTTCTTGCTAAATCATGTATTTGAATTCTAGTTGTTTAATAAATTTGTGAACTGCTGAAAAAAGAAAAGAAAAGCAAACGTTCATACATATGATGATAGAATGATTAATTTAAGCCGCACCCCGCATTTGTTTTCAAATGAATTATTCACTTCACCTTCTAAAAGAAAAATGCATTAATACTGAAGAATATGCAGAGAGTAAAGTTAAAACTTTCTGATGCATGAATACGTCGAGAAAAGAAATTATTTACCTTCATCACTGATTAAAAGTTCTTCCTCTGTGGAGCTGGGCGGAGATTCTTCATTTAGTGAATTCAGTAACGTTTCGAAATCTTCATTTCTTACTTTCTTACTTGACGTCGATGTTCGATTTTGAAAATATTAACGAAAAACACGTGGCGTTGCGTTTCCCGCGTGACTACTATTTTTACAAAAATGATGACGCAGTAATACTTTGAGCTTTGCGGAATCGCTAAAAAATTTTGCCCGTCCGAACTAGCCACGACCAGGTGTTATAAAATGTAGGTCAAGAAGCTTTATCCGCCATATTTTCTAAGCACTCTATTCAACTCTATTGTTATCAACTCTCCACCATATATTTATAATCAAAACACACAAAATGAACGCTAAGTTTTCGAAAGACCTGAAAAAAGTATCGTCGAATTTTTTAAAAACATTTTTTGGAACTTCAACTTTTTTCTTCAATTCAGAAGATGATCTTTTTGATGGAATTCTTCTCCATCTTCAGTTAGTTAAAGAGGGAAAGAGACCCTTCTCCTCTGGCTGGGCCCTCCCCCCAGGAAAATGTAAAAATGCCGCAATGCTGCAATTTTCATGAGAACAGCTCTCTAAATGCCCTAAAATAGCTATTTTTCAAGTCGTTTTTCGCAGAATAAAGAGATAGCAATTAATTTTTTGGACAGGATAGAAATAGAGGTTGTGAATGTTTTCCCAGCCCAGATGTGAAATTCATACATTTGTTCCTATAAATATGAACTAGGCGGTCTGGCGGCCGGATTTAGGCTTATTACTAAGTCGCCTTTTCGATTCACAAATTAAAGGCCGACTTACATTCAAAAATCGCGCACAAACGCGACTGCTTACGCCAGTAAATAAGAAATAAATCGGTAAAACGGATTGCACCCTGCCCCTTCGCCAAAGAGGGCAAAGGGCGTCAATCAACGCTTATAGGAACGCTTGTGATGAATAGAGAGCTAGCAAAACATCTCCAAATCTTGTAGTTTCTTTCAAACATAAAATCTCACATCTCATTTTTTTGCCATGTTAGCTCAAAATCGGAAATGTCAACCAATTCCCTTTGAATTTCGAATTTTAGATATTCAATTGAATAATTTTAGAATACTAAGAACATTTTCAGGCTTCAAAGGCTTCATCAGAGCTGAGTGTACTTATAAAAAGAACGTGTACCATATAAGCCAATTGGCCGTTCCCCTGATTCAGGTTTTTTTATGTTTTTATTTTTATTTATAAACATTGCTTCTTCCACACCATTTTAAAACCATTTTTTTGCTTAGAGGGCAAAATTTAGAATCAACAACCAATTACATTTCTGCAAATGTTTACTTTACTACGAAGGTCTACCAATATGAAGAAACTGCCCTATGCACATCGGTTCGTTAAAAACCTTATGCATTATGGTTTATCAGGTATTTAAGGAGATTGTCATCTACTCACGAACAGAAAAGGAGCAAGGGGAGCAACAACAACGTTTCTGTGTCTCATTTTATGTTAGGTGTGTAAACTCGTGTATAAGATCATCGAGTAAAAGTATAGGGTAATCGAAAAGAACACGTGACAAGTGAAAATTGAAAGCTAAGACATCTATGGATACAAAGAAGAAATGAAAAGCAACATCTATGTATTGATGGCTATATTCTTTATCAATCATCTCCAAGCAATTTCAATTTCCAATCTCTTTCTTCAGAATGAGCCTAAAACAATTCGAGATATTTCATTTGTCAACAGTTCGAACAAAACGTTGTTTGCTATAGTTTGAGGGATTTGATTTTGTGATGAATTCTGTCTTACCTGGAAGTTTTCCAATTTTGACATCAATTTCAAAAAATGATCTGTCTCCATCGTGATATTGAGCTTGACATGTGTAAATACCACTATCCTCAATTGTTGCATTTTGGATGACGTATTGCGAGATTCTTTTAGTTTTCACGTCAATGTCATTCGTATAATCTTTAACAAGGTCACCTGTTAGAAATGTTTAGAATGTTTTATTTGTCTACATAATTAAAAAGAGAGATTGAAGATATACTTTACCCGTCACGTGATTTTTGTTTACAATCCAAGACAACTTTGGGTGTGGTATTGTGTATGATATACAAATCAAAGAGACATCATGACCTTCTAGTGCAAAAACGCGAGGACTTGGCAATCCTACTAGAGCCTTCGGTAAAGCTAAACAAAATAATGAATTGCATTACGTATACACGTTGATCGAGTGAATATTCAATATTCCTTTCTGTAAAATTTATCTTTGTAAACTAGAGAGTTCATTCGTAAATATTAACAGTAAATAAGGAGTATATTGTGCTTACGTAAGCAATCCTTTACAGATGTAGATGCTATCCTTTCAGTGAGTGTTCCCATCGGACATGTATCACAACGTGTGGAGCCATATTCAGATGTATATCTGTCCTTACCACATGGAATGCAACCTCCACTTCCAATTACAACAAAACCACTTCGTGAGAAAAAACCAGGCGGACATAAAGCTAGAAAAGATAGACAGTTTCACATAAAACTATTCCCGAGTTTCATAGATAAGACAAGGGACATCGTGTTATATTTTCGCTCGTCAGTTTCTTTCGAATTTAAATAGAAGGTAGGCGTTTGGCCGAAGAGATCGAAAAAAGTCCAGTGTAAATTTTCTTCGAGATGAAAAAACATTGATAGAATACCTTTACAATTATCTTGCGTTATACTTCTAACAAGTTTCGTCCCAAAACCAAAAGGACATGGTTTGCAAGTCCTCGCCCCTTCTACGTCTTGAAACGTATGCAAAGGACACACTACACATTTTCCTTTGTTAATTTTTGTTATGCTTTGGACATATCGAGTACCTCGTGGACATCGGCCTATGGAAAATATCATGGAAGATCATTCCCAGTGATTGTAAAGGAACCAGGCCAACTTAAGAAATCTCTTACCGCATACTGGGTTTGGATTCCCTCTGTAGTCATATGTTTCTACGCTTCCTGCTGAACACCTGCTTCCGGTCTTTGCCTTAAAACCTATGAAAATGTGGACGAAGAGATGAAAGCTGGCATTTACATTTTTAATTCTTGGATAACATGCTGAATACTTACTGACACAATCTGGAATTCTTCTGATTCCTGACCATACTCCATTAAAACACCACCATGAATTTTTCATTCCCTGTGGAGGAGACTCATGGAAGGTTTTCCCTTCAGGACATTGTGCTGTGCAAAAAGCGTTCGTTGGACCCATAGCAGTACAGAGCTTGTTTATAGCCTGATCACCGCCGATCATGTTTTCAACTGAACAAGTTAAAACTAAAAGAGGGATAAACTCCCATAAATTGAATCAATATCGAAGAACTGTGCTGGGTTTCACCTGCGCCATAGTGAAGCAACAAGATAATTATGATAGGATTTTTTTTACTTACGTTTGACATGGACAGTGAACTCACATGATGCGATATTCTCATTTAAATCTACTGCATTGTAAACCACACGGAATGATATTGGACCAAAATATTTCTTATTTTCTGGAAAATTCTTGATTTCTTTTATTCCAACGTTGTCTACAAATTTCGGTTCTTTCCATTGAACAAAAATCTTTTCGTTAGGTTTTGCTGTGTAGAATTGATCACGTGGGCAGAATTTTATGACTGGTGGACTGCGATCTAATAAAAAGTAAATGGACCAAAAAATCTCGGCAATTTACTTTTGTCAAGGTCAAGCAGGAAAGATTTCCATTAATTCAATACATTGAGAAACTTCAGTATATTATCGATCGATTTATTTCAAACTTCACGGGAGCGATAGGTTACCTTTCACGGTCACTCGATAGTGGCATCTTACTTCATCACCTAAGTGATTTCTTGCTCTCATTTCCACGATAGTACTTCCCAAAGAAAACTCATATTCAGGGCCGACCAAACTTGGAATAGAATAAATATCAGCCTCAGGCATATTCGTTACAACACCTTTATAACGTTGACCCAAGGTTACGCTGTCACGGTCAACTGGTAAATATATGATGGCATCTTCCGGACACTCAATTTTGGGAACTACAATCAAGTTGAATAAAAAATAAATTTATTCTGTTTTTATGTATTTACCAGTGGCCAAATGATAATGAGAGGTAATTAATAAATAAATAAATAAATACCTGGTATGCAATATGGTTCTTCATATTTATCAAACTTTCCCTCGTGACAATGAATTTTAGTTTGACCCACAAGCTTATAACCTTCGTCACAATAAAAGACACAGTTGTTGCTGTGAGCTACACCCTGGTTTATGCAAGCACTCGGTACAACATAACCATTCTTCAGCGGCGTTAGCTTTGGACATACCTTGGCTAAATATTATAGATTTTTATCAATCAGTCAAAAGAATAAAAATCTTTCTGCAGCAAATTCTTCTTTTAACAAACTTACCGATACACCGAGGTTCGAACGTTCTTTGCGAATTATTTGCCGTTAACCAGATGCCATCTTCATTGCACATATATTTCTCTGCGCTACTTGGATGTAATTCATACCCAGGTTGGCAGCTGAACTTACAAATATCTCCAAAGTGATTTTTGGTTGGATTTGAACATTGACTTGGTGATACTTGAATTCTTTTGTCAGAGATGAACAAAGGATAGCATTTTCGTCCTGAAATAACCATAGCAACAATAGATTACAGGCAGATGAAAAAGAGGTATTATGCGTATGATCCAATTGAAAATTGTATTAACTTTTGCATTCATCATTAGAGATTACTAAACTACGTCTTTGTTTCTCGTAATTTTTCTCATAACCATCTTTACAAAGACACTCATATCTTCCTCCCATCTGATAACATGTCGATGTTAAGTTATTGCAAGGATCGAGTACACATGGATCGGCTTCTATAAAGAATAATGGACATTAAAATTGAAGGATAGGTACGCTCTACCATGATAATGATAATGATAATTCTTCGTGCTTATAGAAACAAGTTTAAAAAATTTAGAAACTAAAAAAACAAAACATAATACAATCAAGAATATTCACAGAATATTCAGAATATTCCATCTAAGTTGATAATTGAAAAATGGAATGGAGATGGTTTGGCCAACCTATACAGTTTGTTCCGTCAGGTGCTAGGATAAACTCCGGTCTACATTTGCATTCATAGCTTCCAATAACATTTTTGCAAGTATGTTCACATTGATGCGATGATGTAGGGTCGAGACACTCATTAACATCTAAATGTACAATAACAGATCAAACACAGATAAAAAAATTAGATTACAGAACCTATGATTAATTGCGGTTCCATCACATAAAATGAGGTACCAACTCTCGCGCATTTGATTTCAACACGAATGATTTTATGGCCGCGATAAATAGTTTGCAGATACAAACATGGATTATGGATACAAATAATATCTAATATTTCAAAAGAAACTAAACATTACCGATGCATGTATTGCCAATCCTTTGAAAGCCTTCCTTACAAGAGCATGTATACCCACCGTCCACGTTTTTACATTCAGTGTTTGGAAAATTTATACAGGGGTCCTCCAAACCATAACATTCATTTGTATCTAAGGATGAGAACCCTTCTCTAACAATATCACTGCGAATTATTTGGAAACAGTGGAAACAGACAGCTTATGATAAAGTGTTTTATAAATACCTTCGCATGTGTCTCCGTGCAGCTGAAAACCTGTTACACACGAACAGTGGTAACCTCCTGGATAGTTTATACAAATTTGATTCGTCATATTACATGTTTCCAGACATTCATTTCGATCTAAATGTTTCCATCCATTAGTACTTATGTGACGTCACATATATTTGTAGCATTATTAGTGTGCAGGGTATTGTACTAACCTGTACATATCCTTGACTTGTTATTAACAGCTATGTAGAATCCATTCGGGCAGTCCTCTAGAAAATAACAAAATATATTAATTTCAAACCAATTAGAAAAAAATGTTTTCCTAAAGCAAAATGTTGTTATTACCAAGTTGAAATGCATAAGATGTTTTGATTTGTTCAGTTCCCTTGATGACACCATTGAAGAAACCACGATAGATGATACCTTTGTGCTCAACTTTGATCTAATTAAAATGAATTTTCAGAAGATTATAATTCGAGCAGCACTTAAGCAAATTTTACAGCCCTCTCAATTTCGATTTTGGAATACATGTAGGAAACCAAGTTCTTTTGAACTAATTCCAGAATCACCTTCAATTTTAAGAATTGGAAACCTCTTACCCAGCTCACTTTCCACCAGTCCATTCTTTGTTTACTTTGAATTAATTTCACTTGAATGTCAGTCAAAAGACCAAGGTTGTCAGTTTGTATAGACGCGAAATCCAAACTATTGAGGAAAGAAAACAAACGAATATTAAACAGTTGGGAAATGAATGGGAGGATAAAAAAGGATAAAACATGGATTCAGTAAATACTTAAAAAACAAAAAAACAATGACATTTCTAGAAGTGCCAAAGAGTGACCAGAACATTGGTCAGAAAATTTAAGTTCTTAAATCCTTTTCGTAAAATTCTTGATACATATGTAGACATCATGTGAAAGTAAACCTGGCAACTTCAAATCTTCTTGTACCATTGCCAGTTTGGGATGGAATAATTTTCCAAGGTGAATAACTCATTATGTTGTCTTTTTTACCGACTAGCTGTACTCCTACCGTCATCGTCGTGCCGGCATAATGCCAACTTGACGTCTTGATTTCCAAACTGTATACTAAAGAAAAATTGATACCTATCCACAATGCTGGAAAGATATTTTGTCAGGGCCCGTGCATCGATTTAAAAACTGTGAGTCTGTAGGTATGTTTTTCTTAATTTATGCGTCGCCATGTTTGGCGTCCAGGCAGAAATTTTTGAATTCTCTAGATTACTGAAACACCGACCATGAGTTCAAAACTTCATGATAAATTAGCCAAATCGGTAGCACACCACGTCTTTTACAATGCATTTTAAAATCCAAATAAGGTAAAAATGTTGAATCACAATTACTTACAATCAGTTGATGCCGAGAATGACATCAAACTTAAAACTATCAACATAAAAAACATTTCGTGCAAACGTTCCATCTGTTAGCTGCTGCTGCACTGGTGCATGTGCACAAGGGATGGAAAGATAGGCTTGTTTATGGAGACAATCTGTTTATTCAGCTAAATTATATTTTTGTTGATACACTAGAAGTAAACAGTTCGAAAATCTTTTCTGACGATGAAAATAGAACAGCTGAATTTGAATACTGCTAATAAGTAATATACCAGCTGCTCATTTTCATCAAAACAATGTTGGTGGATATTCGAATTACGAGGGGATCTGCTCGGAGGAAGAACCAAAGCATGTTGATGAATGTTCATAGGCGTATTCAGGGTCAGTCAAAAAAAGTGGAGGAGTCCAACATTATGATATTTCTTTTCAGTCTTAAGTGTCGATTAGGTTACTTGCAAGTTTTCCTTTTCTACTTTAAATGACTAAACTCCCCTCCACAAATTTTGACTGAGCTCTAGCTACGCCTCTGATGTTGATGGACAACAAGACAACAAGAATCTTAAACATAACTATTCGAGAGTTCCTGAGTGAGTGATCTTTTCATGAACTGACACAAATATTGAATGGGGTTATAAAACCAAATAAATTCTCTTTAGTAGGTTTTTAGAATATTTCATTGAGTATTGCTATATTAACTTGCAGTAGGCTGTTCGCTTCTCCCGAGCAGGCGAAATAGTGGGTTCAATCCCAGTCATATGCCAGTGACTTTAAAGCTCAGGGAGCAGTTTTACAGGACTCACATTAAGAAGAGTATCTCGGAACTCAAGAGGCTGTCGTGAGTAAATACAAATAAATACAAAGGCAACTGAAAGTATTTCATGAACCTGCTAAAAATCATTCATTTCCACTAAACAATATTTTTCTGAATATGAATAATGAAATCGATTCCAATTTTGAAGTGTTACCTCGAGAAAGTTCTCACACATATTTACTTAAAGAATTAATAATCTTAACAAACAAGCGTTCAATGTTGATGATGGTAAAATAGTTCTCTCTTTTGCCATCTGCTGTTTTCATTCTTTTTAATATTGCTATGCATGGGAACCCTTTCGAACAGGTTCAGGCTAAAAACAAAGGTTCAGCTGATACAGGATATCTGTGAGCAAACGCAGTTCTATTTGTAAATTTCATTTACAAACAAGCTTGGTTTCTTGATAGGAGGTTGACAAATCGGGAAAGCCATATTACCACTAACTCAAAAGTTGCTCTATAGGTGGTTGAGTAGCAGTCAGTCTTAGATAGACTGAATATAATGGTGCTTCTAAAGAGCATCAGAGTGGAAGGTATTAAGTGGGAATTGAACCTCCACCTCACTGAAGGTGATTGCCAGTACATCATCGCCAAAGCAAATTATTGAAACACTGACAGGAAAACAAGACGAGACTAAATTCAAGACGCAAAATAATTTACATTCAAATTCTTTTTTCGAATTCTTGCAAATGTAATTGAAACCATCAAATAAGCCTCATCATTAAATGAAATTTTTAAACTCCGCCTCCCCCTCCTCCCTCCCTCCTCCCTCCCTTAGCTTGGGTTTCTTCTAACAATAACAACAACCTTTTGTCATAAATTCTTTCTAAACTACTACGTTATATGATTTATACCAATATTCAGCTATGGTATCATCGACTTACCGGACGCGGACCTAGACGTCTGGGCTTTCGGAACCCTGACTTACTCTTCGAGGGTTTTAATGGTTTTCAGGGTGCGGTATTTTCAGGATCCGGTATTTCGAGTGTCTGGGGGTCCAGACAACCGGGTCTGGGTCCAGTAAGGTCGATGATGCCAATCAGCTATATTTATTTCAATGTTTCTGATTTTCGATTTACACTGATCAACTCATTATCACAAACAAAGATTTGAATTTAATAATGTTAGGTTCGAATTTAGTTTTGGAGTAAGTTAATGGCTGCTGAGAAATATTGGCTTTTTACTTCAACCAGGAAACCACGATATAGTTCATGGACGCCATAATTATTTGGGAAACATTTAAGGCATTATTTATGCAAAATACATCTTGTTTGCTCATTCATCAATTCTCCATGCTGCAGCCAACGTCCACGTGACATTTCCCATGTTTCTGTGGAATAAACCTTCTCCTGTACCTGAAACATAAATAGATGGAATAAATTCTTTATTCTATTCTCTATTCTACTTTATGGTCAAATTTTCATTCAGTATGATATGGGAGCCCATGAGTGCCATCCATTTTCAGTCTTACAACTTATGTCGACAAAACTTGTTTTTCGCTAACATTGCTTACATTAAGACCGAAAATGGATGGCACTAATGGCCTTCCGTAGTATCAAAATAAATTAAAATCATTTTGTATCAACTGTCTCTTGAATTTCAAAATTTCCTTTCCCTCGTTTCATTCTTCACAAACCCACTGAATCCGAAAGTGCACATACCACTGAACATAGCTACTTAAACCCAAACAGTTGTGTAGCCAATCATAATTTGACACGTAGCTATTTAACTTACCATACCATTCTTTGGATGCAGACTTTTGAAAATATCTCTGGTCAGGATGTGACAGTAGATCTGTAAAATCAGCAGATTCGATGTTCTTAAACTGCCATGCAAAATCGGGGAAATTGTTTTCTAAAACATATTCCCAGTCTTCTTCAGCTTCTTTGTACTTTAGGTATGTGACTTGGTTTCGAGCAATAGCGTATAATTCGTTTGAGAGTGTGTGACCAAGAACACAGCCTATGCGAAGATCTAAAGCTACGAAGAACCAAAAGAAAAGGAAGCATCAAAAATCTTATCCTCGAGCAAATTATATCATGCTGAATTGAAATTGAAAGAAAAAGAAATTTATAATGACGTCATCTGTTTACCTGCCCAATATGAACCATCCCGGGATATGTAACATGCCGGAATCGAACTAAATGTTGAAAAGAATGGAATTCGAAACAATCACGGATGTTCTATATATTGAGGAACAGCAAAGACGGTAAAGATAAAATTCATACGTAGAAACATGCTGATTCATGCATACGTAAGCATCGTCGGCGTTTAAGTAAAATCCTCGTCCATAATACTCTAAAAAACATAAGCTCGAACATTAATTGGATGATACCTTCCCCCTACTGTTTCTTTATTAGTGAATTAACTCACGTTGCTTTGCTTCGATGGATTTTGGTATGATGGGGTTTCGACCAATGACTTTCATCACGTTACTAATTGATTTCATGTAATTATTTCGTTCACCGAACTTGTTGGAATACGATACCCTTACTGGAATGGAATACGGGACTGTTCCAGTGGTTAACGATTTCGATGGGTGAAGTTTGA
This sequence comes from Turritopsis rubra, assembly GCA_039566895.2. Taxonomy (NCBI): domain Eukaryota; kingdom Metazoa; phylum Cnidaria; class Hydrozoa; order Anthoathecata; family Oceaniidae; genus Turritopsis; species Turritopsis rubra. The sequence goes on along the minus strand of CM077625.1, from coordinate 2,651,848 downwards.
TTTTAATAGAATGTTTTATCTGTTCTGTAAAATACATAACACGTGCGTACTAAAGAAAAACACATCATTTTCAAAGGGACTGAGTTTACAGAACAGAACAGTTTATAGAAGTACTCCCAGTAAATGAACATTTTGGAGTTTTGGATTTCCTTCTCCATGCTTCTATGAAGTCGTCTTTCACTCGTGTTATATTTCGCAATTGAAATGAAAAGAGATTGACATGAAGTTTGACCTTCATTGATAATAAATAAATTAATAAGTAAATACAACAATACAACAAGAAGATGCTTGTGTTCTGCTGGAGTACAAAAGAATAAAATGATTAACTTTACGAGACGGAAGTAAGGTATTACTTGGAAAAGAAGTCTCGAACTGTATTGTTGGATATTATCAGAAGTTTCTTCAACGCTCAAAAACTCCATGAATGGCGCCAAAAAGTATTCCAAAGAAACATTATAAGCGAACATGTCAGATGAAGGGAAATGGTGGACAGAAACATTGAGCAAATACGAAGTTCTAAATGATGAAAAAAATAAAACTCAACATAAAGACTTTCCAGTAAACAACATCTTGATTTTGATGATCGTATATTTACCCTTGTAATTTGCCATCAAGAGAGATATTCAAGTATGGCTTGCGATTTGGTGAGATATATGCAGTAACGTCTGTCTGGCCAATCCAGACCATATGTGGTTCGGCTCTTACTCCTGCACCGATCCAATATTTGGATGAATTTGTTATGTTGTTGTTTTCGTTCATAATTGTTCTGACTGATAAAATAACTTGATTTTTTTGACCGTCGTTAATGGAATCGTGTTCGTTAATGCCAACTCCTAGATCAATCATAGCTTGATCTAACAAATATGCATTACTGGTGCTGTTTCGGTAAATTGGTTGTGAGCTGGTATTTAGGCCTTTGATGTTTTCCCCGATATGATCAACTTCCAAGGACAAGATAGTAAGCACAGGGTAACCATTGGCTTTTGGCATTATTATCTGAATATAAAAAATGTTTCTTCGTATTTCAATAGACCCGAATTTCCCGAATTTCCCGAATTTCTGTTTAAGCACCGTATTATGGTCTCGTTTTGATACAATTCATTGTTTTGCTGATTTTATAACTTAATGACTTGGTCTCTATTATTCCAATTCCTCGTAGTGCAGTTAAAAACAATTTTGATACGGAAAACGAGGCGACTTTCAAGGAGTTTCTATCCTGATAGAAAGTAATATTACGGCTCAGCGAGACAAGATGCTTTTGGTGTTACATAAACAAACAGTTACTAAGATTAGTGTAATTAACATGTATGCCTATATGCTGGGTGACACCACTTTCTCGGTGTGAAAGATGGAAGGCTTCTTGTTTAAAAAAGAAAAGAAATGAATAGTGGCGCAGATCCCGTTAAAACATTCCGGTTAAGCGTGGCAATCTTGTTCATCATAACGAGTATTTGAAAGGATATTCCTACCTCAACTTTTAAAGGAGATTTCATTCGTAACAGTAGAATTGTTAAGCGGAACGTTCGTGTGTTTCCCGGAGTCATTATGTCACTATCGGTGACATTAAAGGTTATTCTTGGTGTTCCTGTTACAATCTTGTCATAAGTGACAGTCACAGGCCTCTTTTGAATATCATCTGAAATGACAAGCGGTAGTAATCTGTTTTAATTAGCTTGGGTAAAAGGTTGTTGAATTTACCTGTCTGGACAACAGAGTTAAAAAAACAACAATAGATTTAGTTCATTTATGGAAATAAAAACATTATTTTGAAAGTTTCTCAGATTAAAATATACACAGCATATTCCCGTTAACGGGGACTATCAAGATACCGAACTAGACAACGGTGATAGATTTGAATTTAATTGGAGCGGGTATAAACGAATGCGTGAAACTGGAGTCGGGATACTAATCAAAACCAAAAAAATATCGAAATCAATACCCATGGATTCAACCTGAGAGTTGTGAATGTATACTCTCCCACAAACTGTGATGGCACTGATGAACAGAAACGAAAGTTCTACTCTGACCTCAACAAAGCAAGTAAAACCTGCAATAAACATCAAAGCAACTTCAATGCTACCACCGGAGAGTAGCAAGGTTTAAGAGCAACTTTGATGGGAAGAAGATAGTCCTAGACCGTGATTGTAATGATAATCGTCAAAGACTGAAACAGTTCTGTCGATCAAAACAACTCAACATTGCGTCTACATTTTTCAAACACCGGCTACTACACCTGGTATAGCAGTGATAAAAGAACAAGAAAGATCCTTGATTACATCTTAACTCAAGGATATATCTAGCAGCTAATTGTCGGGTGTACCTTGGTTTTGATGTAGAGGCTGATCATCGACTACTGATGGCTACGGTATACGCTTCTACAACCAAAAATGGTCGAAAAAGATTCTGCAAAAACCCAACACCGCCAAAAAACCGTCTCAACATCAAAAAACTCCAAAACAAAGAGATACAAAAACTGTTTACTGACAAGCTTGATAGAAAACTGCAATCAATCAGAACTGATAATGATGATACTAATGTGAGATCTGAAAACCTCATTGACGCACTCTCAACAACTGCATCCGAAACCCTATCCGTCAAACAAAGCCAAAATAAAATCAATGAAGTCTTTAAAGACGATGAACACCTCAACAGAATGCTAGAAGAAAGATCGACACAAACAAAAGGTTCTGAAGCATACAAATCAACGACAAAGAAGATAAAAAAGCATGTGAAATACATCAGAAACCAAAACTCACTTCTGGAATAAGACAAGGTGGTCCTGAATCACCTCCGTTATATAATCTTTATATGGATTATGTAATGGAGTATTTAAACATTTATGCTCTGAAGAAAACATTGAATTCACCATTCTCAAATACAGAATTAGATCAACAGCCTGTACGCGAGAAGAAAAAATGCGTGGTTATTACAGAAATCACAAAACTGACTGGTCCGGTTATGCAGACGACATAGAGCTTTTCTTCGATCATCAAGAGGATCTGCAAAAAGGACTTGACCTTCTCCACTCTGTCTTCAAAAAGTTCGAACTTCACATCAACATCAAAAAAACCAAAACTATGATTTTCAACTACAAATACGTTGATTCTGAATACCCTACTTCTATAGTAGAACTTGAAAATCAACCCATTAAAAATGTAAAGACTTTCCGATACCCAGGTGATGAAATAAAGTTTGACGAACCATCGACCGGAAATGCTGAGGTTGACCTACGAATATGCATTGCTGAAGCAAAGTTTTACGAAATTATCAAAAAAAATTACAAACTTCTCTATCAACCTAAAAACCAGGGTACTTATATTGAACGCTCTAGTACGCAGCAGACTCACATATTTCTGTCAGACTTGGAACCTGAATGAAGCCCAAATGAGCAGGATAAACCTGCATCAGAACGAGCAGGATAAACCTGCATCAGAATGCTCAGAAAGCTGATAAGAAACGGCTTGAAAAGTAAAGACTTTCGGTATCTGATAACCAACACCGATATCCTTGATCTCTGCAAAACTGAAGACATTCAAACATATGTTACAAAACAACAAACTAGCTACCTGGGACATCTCGCACGTCAATCAAACAAATATCTCACAAAGAAACTTCTTTTTAATGACAATAAAAGAACAAAACCTGAGAGACCGTTGGAAACCCTGGAGGATAAAGTGATAAAATCTACGCAAGGCACAAAAGATCAATTCTACAGAGTGTTAAATAGGAAAGGACATGAGCTATCTAATGGATCATGATTCGACTAAAGCTACAAGTAAAAGTAAGAAGGCATTCGTCCCAATTAAGCGAATCACTCGTGGGACTTTCATGAAAAGAATTTCAAGGGATCAGCTGATTCCACTCAAGAATTAGTCCCAGTTATCCGGGGTGTCACTTAACGGGAGTACACTGTAATGTCACCTACGTCTACCTATGTCTTCACAAATTCAAAGCAGAGATGAATCAGCAAATTTACCTTTGTTTTTGTATTCAACTGTCGTGACGATTGGTAATTTGAGCAAAGGTGAAATTTCACTTTGGATTTCAAACTCGATATCCTCTTTGACTGTAGATGATGTGTCTAGTAATGAAACGAATCGATTGGTCAACAATATTGTAAGGTAAGATTCAGTTTGCATGGATTCAGTTTACTAAGGCTAGTGATGTTATTGAAGATAAAAATGGTTCAAATGGAAAACATACTAAGTGAAAATAATGTATTTCCTTGGGGTGAGATTTGAAACGTTGTTTCATTATAATACACATAGTTTCCACCAATCGGTATCAAATTCTTGGGAACAGCAAAAGTGATCGATACACTTTTCGCTCTTTCTAATGATGTAGCAGCATGAAAAAGTTGGAAAGTGACATTCACTGTGCTTTTAATATAAAATTTTGTGAAGTTAGTGATGGACGAACTGGAAACATTTAACTCTAACGCAGGTTCGATCTAAAAGAAATGTTTGGATGTGATGTTTTGTCACGTGATCTGTCTGTCAAAAGAACAACACAAATGTTCCAGAACGAGACACCATGGAAACCGACGTGTATTTGTAACATATTTATATCTTAATCCTTGCTTACTTTGATAATCTGTATTTCCTGTTGCTCTACCCATAATATATTTGGTCCAGCCTGTAAACCGACCCCAAACCAATGAATACTTCCATTTGCAACTAAAGGGTGGTCGTTTACAAGCACGTCGAATGAAATGTTAACGAAACTGTTCGTTTTTTGCGAAACCTGTGATAGAAAACAAAGGTATCACCACAACGCAAGGTCTGCAGGAATATCTTCAATCAAGGAATGGAATTACCAAACACATTAGAAATTTGTTTTGAATTTGACCAAATGGTACGCGATCTTTTCAAACAACACGACAGAGTTGGAAGTTCACAGCCTCTCCATTCATTCAGATCAACAACCTGATCCCATAACAATATGACATTATTTCACCTACCTGCAAATACCCAAAATCCACTGTCACTCGATCAATTCCTGTGTTTCCTGGTGATGTAAATGATTCTACTAGTCCTGAACCGTTGTGGATTACGCCACCTGTGTTGACGATCACATTTCGAATTTCCATAAACACGTAGCCTTCAATGTTAGTGGTCACCTCAACATTGAACGTATAGTTCAGCAAAGGTAACCGGATGTACATTTTCACAGGAAGACTCTGATATACTGGTATCGCTGTAAAAAATAAAATTTAATATTGGTGAAAGGCAGATACACCAAAACGGGGCAGGGTTTCGGACAGTTTGACCTGCAGTTAAAATGAATTTTTATATATACGAATAAATGAATGAAGATAAATGACATTCCAATAACAATAACTCTACCTTCGGCTGTTGCTCGAGTTACATTGACTTCTGGAAAAACAGAATACACGGTTGGAGAGGACTTGACAGTAATTATTGTGCTAACGGAATCCAAGTCGGAATTGGCAGTTAATTTTAAGTATAAACTACTTAATGGACCAACATTATTTTTAACTGTTCCTGAAACATTTCCATACCGTACATCATTCGGCGATAGACTTGATAAAGTGAAGATTGCAATTTCACCAACCATTTGGGCATTTTCAAGTTGATGTTTTACCGGATTGCTCAGTGTTAACCATTCACTGGTAATAGTGGCTTGAATTGAATATAAATTAGCTCCAGATGATCCGTTATAGGACATGGTGATTTTAAAAACAATAGTTTCACCTTTACCGAAATAGTATGTGTCTTTTAGGTATGGTGTAGCAGTGATAAGTAGTGGATTGATACTTACAGATCGTCGCGACCGATGATGGGGGATTGTTTCGCCAATGAAAGATGAAGTCACAACAGTCTTCTTTATTTTGATGTTGACTTTAAGATAGGCCTCTTTAATGTTATCTCCATAATTTTTTGCCACAATTTCTAAACTGTATGTCTTCACTTTTGGTGTTTTTATCAGATATACTGTACCTATACAAGTAAAATCAAAACTGTTGACGAAGGTGCATTAAGGTGCTCGACTGCGATTCAAACTCATGCCACAATGAGAAATGAAAAGGATTCGTAATATTTAATCTCGTATTTAAAAGATGCTTGAAGAGGGATACCGTTTCTTACCTGTTTCTTCATTTACTTGAAATATTTCCGATTTGTGTTTCAACTTGAATGAAATAGATGCACATGGGCAATCATTTTTGTTTTCACAATGTTTAGTATCGTCATCAGTTGCTGTGATTGTATAGATTGCTTCATGGAGTGGATGATCTGATAAGATTGAAACTTCCACGTTTGATGAGACCAACGATGGAGGGTGCTTATTTACTAAAAAGAAGTGGTAAGCTCGAAGACAAATTAGAATGATGTAAGATGTGTCAAAAATGTGTCAAAATATTTGGTCCAAAATTTTAAAAAAAAGGTTGGATGAAAAATCGTTATAACTGGTTTGATGATATGTTCAAGATTTTATTTAATATTGATACAAATGTATACAGTATTTTGGGATCATTTTCTCTGGTCTCACGCACTAAAATTCTTCTGAACGGAATATTAAAGCCAATTGTTTTGTTGAAATATTTTGATCAAACGAAGGAAAGGGCAGACAGAAGACAATGTAATAACCTTACCGAATTGATCACACCCTTTTCCAGACCAACAATGCTGACATAAGCATTTTGTTCTCTGTTGATTACATTTTCCATGAACACACTTGACCGACTTTCTTCTAAATATTTTATAACTTTATCAACACTTGCTTTAGTTTTTTTGTTTACAGTAGCATCATTCTATCTGACGTCAAAATCATGAAAAAGTTGGGTTTTTTACCTGAAACATTCTTCTTTGCATTTGCAATTTTTTGACGTAATTGAAAAAATCGACAATATCGGTGTTCTGATTGTTTGTGGAACGAACTGCAGGTAACGACAACATGTCGGCTGATTAGTGCATTCTGGGGGCGTCACATGCGTGCAAACCGGCAAAACTGAAAAGTAAAAATCAAATTTTTTAGGAAAGTTCTGAATCATTCTTTATTACAGTTGTGATAAGCAGTTAATGTACTATCCAAAATAACAGAATCAAGGCTTGAAAGATGCTTTTTTTTTAGGACGTTTTCCAAAACAACCGGCCACCGACCAACCGAACAGAAAAAATAGACCACCGACCATTGAAGGCGCGACGCGGTCAAATTTTTTTTATTCATTATTCATTATTCAAAATTGTGGGTAGTTCGGTATGTCTTTAATGTCAAAATCATGATGAGTATGTTTTAATATTCACGTACCTTATCCGACGTTCTCTATAAACCAAATCCAAATGAAGCACAAATAAATATTGTATATTCCTATTCCGTTGTCCTAAATTCCGTTTCAGTCCAAATTCAAGTTAAGCAAAAGATGTAAAAAAGATGTAAAAATATAGAAGCACACTATTGATGATGATTCTGAATATGTCAGTTTTCTTCGTTTCTAACGTTATTTTCAATCAAGCGCCCTCCATCGCTTCTATTTGCGTGACTAACTGCAGAAATCAAAGAGAAAGCCTTTATTTTTTCGCGACATTAATGGTCGGTGGTCAGTTTTTTCTGGTCGGTTGGTCGGTGGGCGGTCGGTTGTTTTGGAAAACGCCTTTTTTCAGTTAACTAAATACATCGATTGAGCATTATATACTGTATCCCCTGGCATTAAACATCGATTGTATACTATATCCTCCGATCTTAACAACCTTTTTGCCCTGTAGTGTAAGTTGGTTCCAGTTTTTTTTTTAAAGATGTGAATATTTTCTCCAGTGACATTTCATTTCATTTTATTAGTTAATGAGTTTGAATTAAAACCTCGGAGTTATAATTGCGTCCGAGACATGTGTTGATACAAAGGAGTTGACCAGAACTATTGTTAAAATATGCGAAATGAAACTGGTGTTTCTGTTGTTTGTTTTATATAAAAATATACTTGAGCATAGTGAATTTATCATCAGCAAGTCACTGATCGTTGTCATTTTCTACGAAAGTAAAACCATTCATTTTTGGTGAATTTATGAAAAGGTCTATTAGTGTAAAAGTTGGTAAAACATAACGGTAGATGAATAACCCTGGGTACGAGGTTGGAAGATGAATAGCCGCAACCGGTGTATGTGGCACTCGGATATCGAAATTTACGCCGAAAAGACGTCAGGAATGGTCAGGGCCGTTCAAAGATAGTAACCTAACCCGAAAATGAAACTAAATATGAAACTGTGGAAATCCTGTACTCACTCGAGATGACAAAATTCTTCTCCAGTGTTATGATAAATAATATTAACAGCTGTTTTAAATCCATTTTTGTTTTCATTGGTTACGGTTTAACTCATCCTTGCATCTAAAAATTCTGCAGATAACTTGAAGGGTTCTTAGGAACCAATGAAATTAACATGCAACACAACAAACATGTTTGAAAATAAAAAAATATTTTTTCGATCCTTTTTCTTCACTTCTCAGCCGAAAAACTTTTTCAAAATGCTTTGTTTTCATAACCAGTTGATTTTTTCAATCTATTTAACATTACATTAAATCTATAGTATTCAAGTTAAATTTTCTTCTTTTTCATGAATTATTTACTTTTCATATAGTAACTTTGACATGAACTTGTTGTATTAACACTTTTCTATTTTTGCATATACTCCTTCACAGGGTTTCTAATGCTAGATTCCTGAATTTTTTATTTTTATTATTCATTTCCATCTTCTTAAAAAATAAAATAAAGAAATAGTATATAATATAACACAAAATTTGTTAAACATTAAGATAAATGAAAACCTCGTTACCAGGTTTCTTGCCTATCCATATAATACGGAAGCCCATTAGTGCCATCCAAATGTGGAGATATTAAAAATAGGATACGGTACAAAAGAAGGCACCAGTAAAAAAAACTAAGGAAAAAAACACAAAACAGCCTGAATAATGTAGATCATTTCCATTCTCAGGAACAAACCATTAAACATATCATACCTCTAAGTCTGAATTATAAGGATTAACGCAAATTCCATCAAAATGAAGTAACAAATATTTTCAACTTTCCACATAATTGCTTCTCACATTGGTTTTAAGCAGTGTCGGGGAGGGGGAAAGTACAGGTTTTGCTACCGTTATCAAAATGTGATAACGCTATAAAAATTACGTTCGTACCGTCATAAAATATTCTATGGCGGTACGAAAAATGAATTACATCAAAAACTCGTACCGTCATGAATAATAGTCAGCTATTATTTATAGCAGTAGAAAAATATATTTGTTTAATTCGTATTGTGTCCTATTTAATTTCTACACATTTTGGATGGCACTAATTGGCTTCGGTAGTATAACGAATTTGAATTTTTCACCAGTGATTTAGAGCTGAGGTTTGGTTTTTATAAAGTTGACATAATGGCTGAAGGTATAGACGATATAGAATAACCAAGTCATTAGAAGATTCCCTTATTGTTCAGTTTTATTCTTTGACTATCATTACTATCTTTAGAATGTTGAAACTTGTGGAAATAAAACCACCGCTACTTATTTAATTATTTATTTATTGGATAATAACAAAATTTCACGACCAGTATGACCGGTTTGAACAGATATATTCAAGTATATTCAAAATATCAGACATTTAGATTAGATTAGTTAAATAATACAGTTTTGACCTTAATGAACTCATTCCGTGAGATCATATGATCAAGATGGTCAAAGTTGCTACCAGATATATGCTTATAAACCTAAAAAATGTGAAAAGGTTGTGTACAGATACAAGAAATCTTCGATTAGAAAACGTGAATCCAGGATGACAAACTGTTCTTCACAAAAAAGCTTTTCGAAGGATCTTTATTTCGAAGCTGTCATCCTACGAAATGTCGTCCTACCAGAAATATTAAAATCTTGAAAAAAGAAAAGCGTTTCTCAATTTGCATATAAAAAACCCCGAAAGTCAATAATCAAATTAATGCGAAAAAAATCGACAAAAATTTTAATACAGATACACACGCCACATACATTTTGAAATTCATATTTCTTCAGATATTATTAAAGTTTTCTTTGTATATATCAATCGTTGTTTTTCCAGCCCTTTTCATTCTAAAATTATAACTATCTTTCAAATTCACCAACTGAAATCTTTCTTTCGTGTGCAGTTCCGATATACTATCTAAACTCTCCTCCAAAGAGTCGATAAAATCTTCAACGACTTTCGTGCAATTCATTAAATCGGCATGATTGTCAGGTCCTGGATCTTAAAAAAAATCCATCAAAAAATCTTTACTTTAATTCCTTGTGAGTTCAAAGAAGTCGTTAGTGGTTACTAGAGATAATGTACTGGGGGCGAGGCCAGTTGTTGGTTACTGGGGTTCATGGAATATCGGATAGGGTTTTGGCAAAAGACAAATATAAATTAGTTAAGTTTACCTGGGTTAATTTTATTTCTTCGTCTTATAACTAACCAAGCGATTATTCCTACTGTCGCCATGAGTAAATATGCAATGCAGAGACTTGTCAAAAGTTCATTTGTTTCAGTGGGTGTGAGAAGAACTTCTTCGACTTCAACAACACTTGGCTATATAAACAACAAAACAGATAATCAGCTTATCACAATTATTCTTTAATTCTTAAGGAGACTTTTAAATAATCAACCGTTGGGAGAAGTTCCGAAATATCCCACTACATTATTCTTACTTGAAGTGTACCAATCTTTTTTTCCATGAACTCCGTGATTTGACCTTGATTGGATGTCACAAAACTTCGCATGTCAACTTCAACACGAGCCATTTCACCAGATAGGATTACACCAAAGCCAGTGTTTAAATTCAGAATTTTTTGTACTTTCACGTTCTTCTCACCCATCTGGTCTTCATACGCAATAGCAGCTATTCCATCAACTAAACCAATTTCAACCTCTCTGTTGGAAACGGCATCCATTACTTCCAAAACTGTCGAATAATTTTTTGACGAATCAACTTTTGCGTTTCGAAGTATAGAAAGTCTTTCTTCAAATGAACCTTTTATTGTTGCCACCTAGAATCCAATAAAACGTGTTACTATTTTTTTCTTGGAAAATCTACAAAAAAATTGTAATAGCTCTATTAACAGGCTACCGAACATTTTCTTGAAATGACAACCAATGCAAAGTAATTATTTACTATCACGTGATCAAAGTGAGTTCAAAATAAACTAGAAGTGTCCAAGCCAGGGAGTTTTCTTATTACTATGTTGAAACGTACAAGTTATACCTTTGTTCCGTATAACTTGTAGTCTTTCTCTTGGCTGCTAACACTCATACCAGAAGAGACAGCACCACCAAAAATACTGACGATTACCAGACCGATTAATACCCAAAGAACCATAAAGCCTTTTGCGTATTTCGAAGATGGTGCATAATCGCCATAACTGAAAGATTAAAGAAAAATCAAGAACAACTATAGAAATCATTTACTTCATGTCACGTGATCGATTTGAGTAATAAGAAAACTTACCCAAGTGTTGTCATGGAAATGAATGAAAGCCAAAATCCTTCGTAGGCACCATAGATGCTTCGATGACGTGTTATATCAGAATCTCCAATGGTCACTTCTCCAACAAGTGCATTTTGTTCCTAATGTAGTAGAATGATGAAATAATATACATAGCAAAAAATTATAGGAAATTATCATAAAAGTCAAGGGTTTTTTTCATACCAGGAACCATAACATCCATCCAGATATCATAGCCAATAATACAGCAACTAATACAACAGGCCACGACAGAACAAGGGCCTTCATAATTCCCGAAAACCCGACTGCATTGTATGTTGGTTGATAAATAAGCATGGCGATGCCTTGAGATTGTGTAACACCAATAAAAGGATAGAATCCACCAAACCGTGTCACTTCGAACTTGCCATAGATCGGGAAAGATAAATGGACATTTTCATCAAGGTAATGTTGAACTTCTTTGGAGGAAAGTTTCTGTGAAGTTCGTCCATTACGCGTTCTGTTGAACCATAAAGAAGGTTTGTATGATTGGCAATCCACACAAACATTATCAATCACCATACGCAATATGTCCGGGAAAAAACCCACCACCGTATTATTGCTGGCGATGGTGTATGGCTTGGATTCGTACCAATTACCAAATATGTATCTTGGACATTTACAGGTGTCTAAAAATGTTATCAAATAATCAAAACCACATTTCAAAAAGTAAGATCAACTAAGGACAACATTAAGGTAGTACCTCCATATAATATAATACTGGGGCCATCCCCTTGTTGGGAGTAGCCTAAGAGATGAATTTCATATTGTGTGTAGCTGTCCAATCCAGTAATTTTATATTTTAATGTGTGTCGATCAAGAAACACATCAACGAAATCACTGCCGATTGTATCCAGACCCCCTACTTGGAATACACGGTAAAATAACCGGTAACCGAGCAAGTAACCATTTTCTTGGTCTTTTGGAATAGCATCCCATGTAACTAGAAGCTCGTCAGTTGCATATCGATCTTCGACAGTCGCATTTGGTGGAGGGATCTCTGGAACTACAAGAAAAAACAAATATTACAAAACTATCTCATATAAAGTTATATGACTTAAATTTATAGCAAAATCAACTTTGTTTACAGACCTCCTGGTGGGGTTTTGAAAGTAAATACTTCATGTGGTCCTTCACCAGCACTTGTATAACCCGACAGTTCAACCCAGTACCATGTGAAAGGTTTAAAATACGGAACAGTTCTCTGTGTCATCCTTGAATCAGCATATGCTACATCATAAGTATCGTCAAAATATTTCTTGTACTTCAGTTGATATTCTTGTAATGTTCCAGGCACTTGTTCTGGCGGTATTTCATCCCATGAAAAGAAAACAGTTCTTTCATCAAGTATTTGATAAGACCCTCCCGGTGGTTTGATGTAAGGTACTGCAAAGGAAAATGAGATGATTACATAATCAATCCTGTCAAACGATCATTATATTAGAAAAGAAATTAAATCTTACCTCCTTCAATAGTTTGAACAACAACCAGAGCTGATGCAACGCCATTTCCTGCGTGGTTAGCAGCCACCACTCTTACGACATACCATGTTCCAGGAGTAAGATCCACCAACGTGTAATTCAAATTTTTGGATCCAAAATTATCCCAAGTTGCATTACCCTCTAGCTCCTTATAAAAAACCTGATAAAGATAAAACTCTCCGTTCATTGTGGAAGCAGATACATCATTCCATGTCACATTGATTGTAAAAGGTGTATAAGATGTTGCTTTAACATCGGGTGGTGGCAATGTTGGCACTAAAAAACAACGAAAAGTTTGTAACTGATATATTCACGCAGATTCATGCGTATAGTTACCTTACCTTACCTTTATTTCTTATTGTCGGCTGATTGGAATTAATGGTGGAAAAAGCACTTACGATTGTCGACGGTAATGTTGTTTACTTCTAGAGGCATATCATCAAGAAAGCCATCCTCGAGATTGTGTTGTAGAAGTAATGCTTGTATACTTGGAACACTCTCATACTCCACACTGAATGTCACTATCACACTCCCTTTTCTAAAAAAAAGACAAGAAATATTAGTTATCAATTTTTGGCGAATGAATGAAAGGGAAATAAGAAAATGTCTCCTGTACCTCATTTCATGAAAACGGATTTCCAATTCTCCTATTTCACTGGCAATTTCACTCAAATTATAGTAATCAATTATCTAAAGAAATTTATCGATTGAAGTCAGGTAATTCAAAGTGGCATCAAGTCACATCAAAATCACATCAAAGTCACACCAGGTACCATCAAGGCACAAAATCACATCAAAGTCACACCAGGTACCATCAAGGCACAAAATCACATCAAAGTGGCATCAGGTCTCACATCAAGTCAGTAAGAAACGCATTGCTGGAAATGATGCATTTACCTTTTCAGTTATCCTTCTGGTTAAATTGACAGATTTTTTATGATCAAGTTTGTACATTTGGTATTCCCAATATTCTTCTATGAAACGGACCTCAAACCAGAACAGTGATGCTGCAAAAAGGAACACATGTTATACACCAGAACAGTGATGTTGCAAAAAGGAACACATGTTATACAAGAGATCTAAGACACCACACACCGCTCAAAATAAATATTACTAACGCTCGCAATCCTGATTTTCTCTACAAGGAAAAGTTCTGTTGTTTGGTCCAACACAATCACTTCCATCATACAAAGGCGCAGGATTTGTACAATAACGCTTTTGAATTTTGTAAGCATTTGGTCCACAAGAATGTTTGCATTCTGATATTTCCTGCCAAGCAGTCCATTGACCATGAACTGAAATAAAAGTACGTTTCAATATTGTATATATTTTTTGGTTTCTCAGGATGATAGTGATTCTAATTCTCACATGAATTTTATGGTGGATAATATTCTATCAGAAATCATTATAATTTGTTCTTGGTAAAAAGAACTTCTATCAATCATATATCACTAGAAATCAAGTGTCCTAGGAAGATATTTTACAATAGTGAAAAGAAAAAGAATATACTTGGACAGGGTTGTGCATTACATTCATCCACAGCTTCAAAGTCTGGACCTTCGCACGGTTGTCCATTAAAAGCTGGCGCAGGATTGTCACATTCTCTGGTTCTGATTTCATAACCAAAGCCACACGACTGGCTACATTCTGAAATATTTGACCAACTTCCCCAACCTCCATCCACTAAGTGAAGAATGATATTACCACAAGAAAAAAATTAAAATATTACTTATGTTTTAGATAAAACAGAGAAGTAATATATAGTATAAAATATGGAATTAAGAGAAGTTATAAAATACGAAAATTTTTTCAGGGGAGAAAAATGACTATTACAGGTGGTCATTAACTAAGTTTTCTCCGAACTGGTATTCGTATTTATATGAAACTGTGTTTTTACCCAATAGGATGTAGGATAAAAGAGAAATATACCAGGACAAGGATGCGTGTTGCAGTCTTGTATATCCATGTCTTCACCAGTGCAGGAATCTAACAAACACTCTCGAAATCTTGTATATAATCCTGTTCCACAGCTCTGTGTACATAACCCCCAATTTGCCCATTCTCTATACTGTAACGATACTAAAATACAAATTCAAAATAGGCTGCTTTCATGATGGGCATTAGTTTATAAGGATTCAAATGTTTTACACCTCATTATTTCAATGTCAAATAAAATACCATCCTCAGTAGAAGCACTCACAACAAGCAACACATAAACAGTTTATCTAATATTATGGACATAATTTTACTTAATGTTAAAGACTCATTTGATACTTTCCTGTTCTGCCCGCTTTATTATAATTTATGCTAATACTCACTTCTGCCTTTGCAATTACAAAGTCTTTGCAATTCTGAATCTTCTGATTCAGCTTCACAATCCAACAACACTGAACCTGATGTCCTATAGCCTCTGCAAACGTTATTTACGCTATCATAGCTAGGATCTGTTCTCTCACTATAATACATACTTTCTTCAGACGTTTCACAATTAATGTGGTATGTCTTTGTTATGTCGTTTGGATCTCTTGCAGTAAGAAATTCAGAATGTGATTGCCCTAACTCCAGTAACAGTGCACACGCAAAATCATCCCCAAGGGACCTGCATGTCTCGGTGCAGCTAGTTAAAGGATTCGCCAGATAATACCCTATGGAAAATAGTAATAAAAAAGATAAAAATCAGTGCAACGATGATGTAGTGGTGTAGTTTACACCTTTGAGTGCAACCGCTAAGTGCAACCGCTGAGGCTCCTGTTCCATGTCTTATCTCAATAATTCATTCTGATGCTCATTTGAAGCTATCAACTGACTGAATACTGGCTTTTGTGCAAATAAAAACAAGTAGTTGACACCTTCGAGTGCAACCACGGAGGCTCCTGATCCATATCTTATCTCGATTATTCATTCTGATGCTCATTTGAAGCTATCAACTGACTGAATACTGGCTTTTGTGCAAATAAGAACAAGTAGTTGACACCTTCGAGTGCAACCGCTGAGGCTCCTGTTCCATGTCTTATCTCGATAATTCATTCTGATACTCATTTGAAGCTATCAACTGACTGAATACTGGCTTTTGTGCAAATAAGAACAAGTAGTTGACACCTTTGAGTGCAACCGCTGAGGCTCCTGTTCCATGTCTTATCTCGATAATTCATTCTGATGCCCATTTGAAGCTATCGACTGACTGAACACTGGCCTTTGTGCAAGTAAGAGCAATGCTTTACTTATCTTTAGCGGTAAGTCAACTTTCCAGTTGCAAGTCGGTGGACAGAAGAACCAACCAATATGAATGGAAGCCCAAGGACTCAAAACTCCTGGAAACTTACTAACTTACTTATGATCAAACTGGAAGAGAAGAGTCTCCACAATTTTTTTTTAAATTCATAAAAAACAACTCACCAGGACAAGTGAAGTTGTTACAAGTAAGGAATTCCCTATATGGACCAGTGCAATTGTTTCCACCATCTGCAGGGACTGGATTAGCACACCATCTCTGCCTCATAGAATAACCTGAACCACAACTAACTGAACAAAATCCCCAGTTTGTCCATTCAGTCCAATTTCCATCACCTAAAATAAAACAAATGCCTTTTATCTACAATATAATCCACAAGGAGATATTCTCGTACAAACCAATAGACGGGTAAGCTTTATGTTAGAAAAGAATTGAAATCAAAACAATACTGTTTACAAACTACTTACTAAAAGGTGAAGTTGTCATATTTACAATTGGACTCCATACCCCATCACCAATAATCGTGTAAGCTGCTATTCTTACATCATATGGTGTATTTAGTGACAGACTCGATAACACGAATGTAGTGCTGGAATTTGAAACAAATTCCTCTCCATAGGTTCGCCCTCCTCTGATGTCTGTAAAACCATCTGTAACATTAAATGTGATATGATATCCAAGAAGTACTCCCTCGTGATATTGTATGTTTAAGAAATTCCAGTGAACTTCAAGTTGACTGCTGCTTTTACTTCTAACTGATACATTACATGGTGCAATACTTGGAACTAAAGACAGAAAACAAAAAAGAAAACATTACTGAAGGATATTTAAGATATCTAACCACGTGAACTTTGGTTTTTAATATTTTCCCGCTTTCACATAAACAGTAAACTGAAAGGATATGAAACCATTCCGCCTTCATATAAACACTTGCAACTGATATATCATCTACCCGAGTTATCTTGCCTATCCGATATATCGGTTTGCATATAAAGAGCTCCATAGAAACCAAGAGATCTATTCAGTTTCTGAGGAGGTGTTCTGAAGATGCAGGTTTCATCACAAATGTGAGAAATTTAACATTCGTAATGCATACCATTTTCTTTGGTGCTAAACAAAACGGTGTCTGAAATAGGGCCAGCACCCACTTGTGTGAAGGCAGTTACTGAAACTTCAAACTGAGTATAGTTATCCAAACCAACAACTTCAATAGTTGGTATAGTTGTGATCAAGTTCAAAGTAAATGAATCATTAATGGTTTGCCATTGATGAAGAACATTTTTGAAAGTAACATTATATTGCATTATTTCACCACGTCTTTCCATTACATGAAGAAGATCCCATGAAATCAACATGGCGTTCGCAGTTGTTTCAGCATTTATGTTATGTACAACACCATTAGGTACTAAACAAGCAGTAAGATCATGATCAACTCAGCTCATCAGATCAACTCAACTCATCAGATGAATGAACAAGAAACATTGAAGAAAGAAATACTGTACCCATTTCTAAAGTTGTTTCATCAACTGAATCAATGACACCGCAACCAACGTTAGTACACGCAGAAATATTAAACTGATAAAAAGTGGCAGGGAAAAGACTGAACATCCACACATATTCTGCTGTGTTAATGGAAAAACAATGATGTGAATTATTGTGAAGCAGACCACAACCACTCAAATGATAATGTTGGAATACACCATGTACTGATAAAGTAGGAACTGCATTCCATGTTAATGTAACTGAATCATTAGTTTTATCAACAACAGCAAAATCTGATGGAGGCAAACTTGGGACTAAATAAATAAATAAATAAATAAATAAAAAAGATAGAAATAAACCATAGTGATGCACTCATGTGACATCAAGATTTTTAAAAACGAATTTCTTTTTTCAAAATGGCTAAGCTTATTTTAGGCAGATAAACTCCTCATTAAAACCGTACCATCTTCTCCAGTTCTTACATACATGTGTGTTGGTGGACCAGGCCCAATTATTGTAGAGGCCCTAACTGAAATGTTGTAATACGCGAATTTTGTCAAATTGGCAAATAATGCTTCTGTGAACATGGTTTCCGTCAGTTCAACTTTTCGTTGAATCAAATTATCGTAAATGTTATCATACAACTCAATAAGATAAAAAAATTTCCCATTTTGATGAATATGTGTTGGTCTTCCAATTGATAGAATGAAAGATGAAGAGCTTTGATGTATGACACTACAATTTTGTGGTGCATCATGAGGAACTAAAAGAAAAGATTAAATATGTCAATACAGTTATCAATTCCATAGAAATGCGTTCAATACCATTCCTTTCAATTGTATTCAATTTTACATTAAATTAATCTTACTATCTTCCTCTGTAAGTCTTTGGACTGGTTCAGATAGAACTCCCATTCCACCATTATTTTGAGCATATACAATAACAGTATAGTGCCAATATTCATGCAAGTTTGTGAATTCATACTGAAGATCAACAGTTGTGTGATAATGCCACACTGAATTATTTTCATTGTACGACTCAATAAACTCATCGTCAATCTGCAGACCATCTTCAATCATGTGATTGTAATCATGTGTTTCAAATAAAACTAAGCCATAATATTGAAGAATACCAGAAAGACAAAAACGATTTAATGGATGGAACTTAACCATTAGACTTGTTGAACTTGTATTAAATAAAGTAATATTTGCTGGTGGACAAAATGGAGGATGTTCTTTTGTTTGAAAGTTTATACTGAGATTCTCAGTACTACAACCTTCTTCACTGCATGCTGTTCCAACAAGTTCATAGTTGGTAAAGTAATGCAGAGGGAGTACGTAGGTGCTGATTTTTGAAGAAGGTTCTATTGGTTTTATCTGATTGCAATCAAAAATCTCATCTTTCAATATCTCCCAATAAGAGATGTCATCTGATGTGTGATTGATGTGAATGACAAAATTATGCCATTCATCGTTCCAGTCTTCAGATCGATATGATATTTTGTAGTAAGTGATAAACGAATTTTCTTCTGAAAGCGAAACATTACCAACTCTTATATTAACTGACGTCTTATTATTTGAATCAGGACCGTTTGTCACATTTAAAATTTGTATCCTTCCAGGAACTAGAAAGAAATAAAGAATTTAAAACATTGAATTATAAAAAAAACATAAGCAAGGTAGTTTTATAAATTGTAAACCATATTTTTTTACCAACCTGACCTAGCCAAAGCATAGCAATATGAATTTGGAATACTGCATCCAATTACATTTACTGAGAACATTTCTAAGCGAAACAACTGGGCTGGACTGCATCTTACAGGAACTAAAAATGAAGTCTCAGCTGTTCCAAATCTATAACTAAGATGTTGACACTCTTCTGTAACGATTGTTGGGTTAACAGCTGATATGTTAATTTTGTAACCATCCAGAGAATATGAATTGTAAATTTCAGTATCATTTGGTATCAACGCCCAAGTAAGATTTACTTGCTCTACACCAATATGGACTAACGACACCAGGTTTGGTGAAAGATCAGGCACTGGAACAAAAGATATCAGCATATTAATCAATAATCAAGAATGTTCAGTAGAAACAGAAATGAAATGGAAAAGAAAAATGGAAAGAAGGGAAAAGAAACTTAAAGGGGCGGACCTGCTCAAGTTTTTATTGCCTTAAAAGATGTGTTGGAATGCACTTTTATCAAACGTAATTTAGAAAGTTGCCGGGAAGACTTATTTTCCAAGTTATTCCAGTTTTTCTGGATTCTCTGCACTTTTTTCATAAGACAAGAATCATTGCTCAGTTTCGAACGAAACTGACATCAGCGATTTTTGATCTTAGATATATGCCAATTCGGGTAAATGCAACGAACAATATGCAGTATTCGTAGACATTTTAAATAACATTTTGTTTTGAAAATGACACAGATTTGCATAAACAAGTTTCTGATGTCGTAACACATTGTTGTTGAAACAACATATATTTTTTTATTTTCATTGACAAATTTAGAACAGAATGAGACGCATAAATTAAATTTTAAATAGGCATAATCAGGTTATCAGGTAACAAAATTCTTACAAGAAATTTGAAAAACCTACGAGTGAATATTTTTTCACTTCTTTCTCAAATAAGAATGAACCAAAAAGCTTTATGAAACTTTGCATGGTAAGCCAACTTAATCTTGCCATAAATCCACTGATACAGTGTTGAACAAAGGTGACAAAAAGGTGACATTTGTCTCATGATTATTATTATTGCATTATAATAAAGTGAGGTTTAGTGTCCATGTTTTCCAGTGTGGTACCCCATTTTGTGCTCACAGTGTGGTAGCCCATGTAGCATTTTACTTTAGGAAGTAAACATTTAATGGAGAATTTGTACTTTGCAGAAAAAAATGATTTTGTATTTTACTATTTTACTAAATGTTTTTTTTTTTTGTCCTTTTTTTAAATACAACTTAAATATTTTGTCCACTTTGTTATGGGATTCATTTGATGTATAATGTGAAAATGTGAAAAAAATGAAATGACGAAAAACCATCAACCTACCATATTTTCCGGTTCTTTCAAAAACTGAAGAACTTCCTCCTTCTCCCAAATTGTTCAATGTTAACACAGAAATGTTATAGTTGGTGAAGTACGACAAACCACATAACAAGTATTCTGTATTGTTAGTATCAACATAACCAGCATCATATAAACCATCAGTCATGTTAAATATGACAGCTTGATAATAGATACGATACCCTAGTAGTACTGCATCATGCCAATAGAAATATGAATAACTTTGCAAGTTTATCTCAAGACAAGTCGCATTGAAATCGGTAACACTTAGAATTGTAGGAGGGACATCATTAACTAAAAGAGAATGTTTTTAAATCCAAACACTTATCAATTAAGCTTGGTTTCCACCAGTCAGAAATTACAAACTCTCACAGAGTAGTATAAAATTGCCCGTGAACACAGGGCTGATTAATCCAGAATTGCCCCACCTACCTGTAATCAGTTTTTACATTCAATTTTGAGATAATAGACCCTTGTTTCATTTTGATGGTTTATTTTTTTTGGAAACTACTCTCAAGGTCGTAAGTAGTCACCAGTATAAATCTCAATGAAATTACCACCAAAATAAGTGAAACTTATGATGATCATTTTCGTTACACCAGACAAAATTCACATGAGAATGATTCTAACTTGTGGAAACAAAGCATAATGGCAGGGAAAGAACTCAATAAACTTGTAAATATTGATACCTGCAGGCAGTGTTGTTACAACAGTTGTGTTTTTTACATGGTGACTGTATCCTTCATGTGTTAAAGAGTAAATCTTCAAGTGATAATCTCTGTATGGAACAGCTTTTCGTAATGAAAATGAATCATAACCAGTATAGAAATATTTTATATTTCCAGATTGATAAATTTCTTGTCTTCCAATAAAATAGATGTCATACTCCACTTTGAATCCTTTATGATACTGTTTATCAATACTGTCCATGTTTGTTATATTTACTTGGATAGCTCTACCAGCAATTTGTCCGATTGTATATTCCACAGGAGCCATTGGCACTAAAATAGGAATGATATCACTACAACAACAACAACAACAACAACAACTTTACTAAACCGAGTTCCAACTATTAAATGTGATAAACCTGAATTTTGAAAACAATTTTACATCTTCAATGAGTATAATTTTCTATATAGAACATTAATGTAAACTTTCTAGTAGGAAAGTTTACGCCCCATATCCAAAACAAAATAATGATCAGATAATGATCAGATTTACTATATTTTCAGAACAATCATTCGAACGCATTTTTGGGAAACATACAATCTTACTACACCAAACATGAAAATTCTGCCTGAGCAAAACTTAAAAGAAGTCTTACACCCCAGAGTCTTGTTATTTCTTGAAATTCTATAGAATCTACGATAGTGTCGGCCATCAAATTCTTTAAATGAATCTTCACTATGTAAAGGTTGCATCTGAAACTTGGGTTGTATTTTCACAAGTGCACCTACTGTGTTCTCACTTCCTTTCCTATCAAGAAAAAGAAAACAAAGGATTTTAATGTACAAACTATTGAGTTTATTACTTGGTCAAAACACCTTATTCCAAGGGGTTCAAAAAATATTTATTGATATGTTCATACATAATTTTTATAATTTGACATTAGATTCATTAAATTATCGAACTTTGTTTTTATTCATAGATATTCAATAACTTTAGGAGAAAGATTATTGTTTTCTTAGTTTAAAGTTTGAACATCACACTGATTGGAAAGTTTTATTTGTTTTGTTTACATTTGAAGCTACCATTTTTAGCAGGTAGTATCGATCTGTAATAAGCCCATCAAGTTCATCCATTTCCTGCAATACCCCCTATAGTAGTAAGTACAACAACTTACCAAAATTTCTTGACCTCGATATTGATTTCACTTTCTTTCATTGAGGAACTCAAATAAAATTTTTCATAAACCTGAAAAAGTAGTAAAAAGTGTTAGATTTTCCCGGTTTTTCCAAGAAAAATATGATCATCAAGTCATTTGTTGATATCAAGAACGGAAGAAGGAGCAAATTGTTATCAAGAAAAAAATACATACAACTTCTTTGAAATTAGTTTCAGCAACTTCATATTCCAAACTAAAAACATCGTAATATGAGTCTGTCCAATAGGTATTATTTGAATGAACATCGAGATAAAATGAAGGGAAGAAATCAACTAAACGAGAAATAAAAATTTATGAGTAATATGTGGACTACAATCTAAAGGACAAATGGAAGAGCAACTTACCGGAATTATACATTAATTCCTTGTTCGACCAAATATCTAAATTCAATTAAACATAGAATATTGAAAGTTAAGATACTCAGTACCTATCTTGATTACATAAAATTTTAGGGATTGTGGAAACATTTTTGTGACATTGAAGTAGCATCATTAAAAACATCAAATAGATAATCACCATTGCTCTTTGAGATGAAATAGTAATAATTCTTCAACACATTAACTTTATTGTCTTTTCGAATTGTGAAATCATCAATACAAAATCTTGATGTTCCACCAAAAGAAAGAATAGATTCTATGGCATCATCACTTGGTTGTATACTTTGACAAACAAAGGGATTATCAACCTCTATATTATTGGTATACAAATCTAGAGAATTGGTTGTAACAGTTATAGAAATATATGCCCAGACATTCATTGGTAAAACAAATGATTTTTCACAAATGTTGTCTGCATTATTTATTTTGGATATTTTTGCAATGAAATAACCATTATCCACCTCATCCATCACAAAATTGGCGCTGATTTTCATTGAACCTATTTGGAAAAATTCATTGTAACCAACAGCTTCATCCTGCTCAATAAATATCCAAAATCCAACAACAAAACCACTTGAACAACTTGTAAAATCAATAAAGCACAGGTCATTTAATACAACCATATCCAGGTGTCTGTCATTGACACATCGACCATAATTAGACGGTGATTTCACTGTATATGTGTGTGTTTGATTAATATCGTCACTGCTGATAATATGCATTTCATCATAAATTTGATCCGGGTTGTCAAAGCTCAAATATATTTCTGAAGCTGAGTTGTAGACATAGTTGAGAAAAGCTAAAGGAAAACATATTGTTATTATAAAGTCTCAGTTGGATGAATTATGATGAAAGATAAGTGCACACAACTTTTTTTTGGTGAGATGATATTCACAAAAGTATTTCACAAAGACATTTAGTAAATCTAACATACGATTGTAGCAATCACTTTGACGATAATATCTTTCAAGATAGGGGCATAAACAGGTGTGTTTGACTGAATTGCAAAAGCCACCTCTGTAACAGGATATAGGACATACTTTGTCGTCTAAAGAAGAAGAAGGTAACTCAAGTTTTGGAAAGAGAAACAGAAGTTAACAGAAGTTAACAAACCTAGTCTATCAGAGCAAAATTCCAATACTTCAACCAAATACTCTGACAATCTTTCGTTGTAAATTTGGAAACAGGAAACGTATCCAGCATAAAAGTTTGATTCATCTGGGTTACGAAACAAGTTCAAGCTGTTTCCAAATTCTACTTCACTCTCTAAATTCCCTTCAATTTCATCAATCTGAAAAAATTCATTGAAAGTTCAAAATAGGTAAGCATCAAGCATAATGTTTCTGCAGTTTAGTAATATTAGCAAGTATAATATAATATTAGTACATGAAAGTAAAATAATATTACCAATTTATCTTTGTACACATGTAATTTATTGTCATGGACAGTGATAACAATGTATGTCCATGTGTTCTCATGAAATTCCCATGATGACTTGTAAACTTCAATTGCATCAACTCTAAACACATTTTGTAGTATATATAAATATACTGACAAAATGCACAGTTGATTTTAATAAATAAATAAATAAATAAATAAATAAATAAATAAATAAATAAATAAATAAATAAATAAATAAATAAATAAATAAATAAATAAATAAATAAATAAATAAATAAATAAATAAATAAATAAATAAATAAATAAATAAATAAATAAATAAATAAATAAATAAATAAATAAATAAATAAATAAATAAATAAATAAATAAATAAATAAATAAATAAATAAATAAATAAATAAATAAATAAATAAATAAATAAATAAATAAATAATGTGTTCATATCTTTTATGTTATCACTGCTATAAAATTTCCTTACAGCAACATCTTAGAAATATCATAATAAAAGTAATCGCACATTTGCTAGTGAAATTATGACTGCAATTATGAGTTATTTCTGGGCAAAAAACGCTATTTGCTCAGAAATAATGAATACAAATTTATTGTTGATTTCACAAGTCTTCAACATGTGATTGCACACAATCACATTGCCGGGAAAGCACAAGAGAAAATATTGAGTCAACTTTTAAATCAACAATTGCTCGTCATTTTATGTTTTTAAAACGTTGGATTACAAACTTTCAGAAGAAAATAAATGACAAGCAAATAATTTCAAATTTCAGTTGGAATTCAAAACCTTCATTTCAAGTCCAAAAGGTCAGTGAAACTAATGCTTAATTGTACTCTCATATGGAGCACTATTTTATAAAAAAATTTGTGATATAGAAAGAGAGTGGTGTATGATCTTCAACAAGAAAATCTGCAGAATTATAGATTATTAAAATTATAATTATAGATTATTAAAAACCAGGCTTACTTGATACTTAGTTTTTCTTGGTCAATATCAATGAACATGTTTCCAAGCTTGGCAAAGGAAACTACCATTTCGGTAATATTGAATTTTACATGAAACAATATTGAAAATTGGGATGTGATATTCATGGCATCCGCTCCATTGATGGTCAATATAGCATCATTAGACACACTTCCAACATGTAAAGCATGAGAAGGGAAGCCGAATTTGTCATCACTCCACTGTTCGTTCAATGTATCAAATACTGTCTCTAAACCTAATGGACTGTAATCGGCAAAAGAAATTTTGAAGGAAAGTAACAGAACTGGAATCGGTATCCCATGTGTCTTCAAAGTTGTTGTATATGAAGTGGAAGCTAAAATTACAAAACCGAATAATGTAAATAATATCATTAACATAAAAAACAACGAAATAGTACTAAGTTCAGTAAAAGCACTAACTTACAGGATAGTGTATATCCTGGTTGGTATGAGTTACCCAATCCAGATTGAATGGTTTTTATGTTGTCAATAGCAACATCAGACCTTACACCTTTGTTTTTGAATATTAAGAACAGCATCTGAAACAATGAGAAGAACAAAGATAATTTTAAAATTGCAGTAGCACTTGATGTAGAAGTGATTTCCTCGCCATAAGTCAAATAATAAAAATAAGAACATTGTTTATTATTTTAATTTTTTTAAAAAGGCAGCTTTTCGTAAGATAAACTTAAGAAGCTGTTAAAAACTAATCTACACGATATAAGTTACAACTGTTAACTGGTTCTTTCCTGAATACAGGACCCTCAAGTTTTGGTTTAAACCATTGCTATACTGACAAGAATAAGTTCATTAACAGGAACATTTCTTTAGAATTAGAGACCATTGCATTAAAAATAGATAGCTCAATCAATTCATGAAACAGAGGAACCATTCACGAGTACTTGAGGGCTTGGACTACTTGTTTTGCTAATAATATTTATCACACAAAAGATGATACGTATCGTAAGTTGAATAAATTAGGTAACTACAAAGATATTGTAGTATTAAATGCAGACAAGAAGACATGTGTGGTATTGATGAAAAGAACAGACTATATCCAGAAAGTTGATGATATGATTAAGGAAGGCATTACCAAAGGTGATTATGAACCTACAAAGGATACAATTCATGAGGACTTAACCAGTTTCCTGTACAAACATTTCAGAAAGCATCCTGAATACCAAAATATGCATCCACAATATAAACGGCCTGCATGATTTTTTGCTACTGCAAAAATCCACAAATTCGAAAACTTGAATGATATAGCAAAGCTTAAACCAATCATTGATCAGATAGGTACAGCAACATATTATGCCACAAAAATCATATCAAAGTATCTGAAACCTCTAGCTAAGAATGATTATGTCGTAGATGATTATTAATCAAACAAATTGATGGATGTCCTATGGGTGGACCCATATCGGTAGTATTTTCCGGTATATACATGAACAAAACGGAGAAGGATGTTGTTAAACCACTTAAGCCCGAATTTTACAAACGTTATGTAGACGATCGTGTGTAAAACGTTAAACTAATATGCCGGATACTTATTTGATGCCCTTAACAATTATCACCCTAACACATCAAGCTAATGATAGAGGTAGACCCTCCCCGATTTTTAGACACCGAAATCATTCATTGTGGCAATAGTTTCAGTAAAAACGTTCACAGGAAAACAAACATATTACCTTTACATTTGGAAGTCGGCTGTACCAAAACGTTATAAATGGAATTCTATTCTTGGCAACTTACACAGAGCTAAAAAAATCTCAAGTTATTTTCAAATATGAATATATAAAATTCAAGTACAAGAAAGCTGGATACCCTTATCGTTTTGTTGCAAATGTGATTTCGATAAAGAAAAGGAAGAGTTCTTCATACCAGAGTAGTTATTTGAAGAAAGAAATAAGATTTTCTTCACTTCGCCTTATTGCCAACATAATGAAGAAGATGTGAAAAAGTTCACATCAAATTTGAACAGTTGGCCAAAGGGGAAATTCATTTTCATTGTGTTATGGAATACCGAGAAAATTCTCTTTTCCCGTTAAAAGATAGAACAAAACAGATGGCATGCGTAATTTACAAAGGTACCTGTTCTTGTGGTGCGAACTACATTGGAGAGAGAGTCCGTAATGCTCATAAAGATGGTCCGAGCACAACAAATATCCGTCCGAACCAGATCAACCTGTTTCTACAAATGCTGGTCATTCATTTACCAGGACAATTTTAAGTAAAGCGCCTAAACATTGTTTAAAACGAAAACTGTTAGAAGCATTTTATATTAGGTCATTGAGACCTGTTTCTTTTATTTCACAATAGTGTGACATAACTTATTGATGATTCTATGTCTGGTAATGTCTGTCCATTGGGATTTTTGTTGTAACTTATATTATGTAGATACGTTTTTAACAGCTTTTCATTTTAACCTGATGATGTAAGTTTATTTCAAGTTTTTAAAAAAATTTAAAATAACAAATGTCCTTATTTATAATACTTGATGTAGAGCATTTGAAATTTGGAATCAAAGGAAATTTAATATTACGAAATTTTTTTGTTTTTTGAATAACACTTATTACCTTCCATTCCACATTATAATTATACACTTGAAGTATTATTTGTCGCCATTCTCTGGTTTTCGTAGCCACATATACAGATGCTGGATATGGATTTTCAATATCATTTTTATCAATCAACCAAACATATACAGCACCATTGTGCATAACTCCTGACCAAACCCAAAACATTAAGGTCCGCTTTCCAGTAGGAAAAGCAGTTGTAATGTAGCTGGATGGTGGGTACTGGTGCAAATTGGAATGAGAAGGAAAGAGCAGGAATTTAACTAATAGTAAAAAATAAACCAAAAGCTTTATAAAAAAGGTCAAAAGGTAGATTTTAACAAAATTTATTTATTTATTTTAAACCTTATTTTTGAGGTCATGGGATTCTTCTATAAAATAACACAAAACAAACAAAACTCACATGAATCCTGATAGTAATAATTAATGATCAGCATAACATTCTTTACTTTCTTCAGATCAGTTTCTGATGATAGGGACTTCCAATACAACACTAATGATAGTGAATGTAAACTTTCATTTCTTTCTTGATTCAGAGAAAAATGAATGAGTTTTGACAGATCTGGAGAAAAGACATCAACTTCACTGTCATCCCCAATGCTTGGAATTGACCACTGAATTGGGGAAACATCTTGCAAATGGTTTTCAATCACATCATTTGAAACATCAAAAGCACATCCAGAGAAGGATTTATTGACCAATCCAATTGAAACATTAAGGGATTGCATGTTATAATCTTGCGATAGAGTAAATTTTAGAAGAGCACTTTTTATGATAATATTTTCTCTTATATCGCTCATTTCAAAATTCAAAATACTAAACTCAGGTTCATTCTCAATGCCAGAATGAAAACGAATTTCAGATTGCTGAAGGTCATACTTCATTAGGCAATTTGTAGTGTTGGTAAACATAGTTGTGGGTGTAAAAACGGATTGTAGCAGATGTCCAAAAGCTAAATCAATGAAAGGAGAAGTTAATAGAACGAAGAAAAATATACAGTAACAATAGATTTGAAAAAAAAGAATACAGTAAAAGATTTACTTTCACACATTGTTCCACGATCTTCTTGGCCATCACTAGAACTCCAATATTCATAATATGGATGGTACACTGCAAAAAGACTAACACTGCCATCAAAAAGTGTATAGGAATTCTCAAAATCTATATAATACATCTGCTCCAGGTAATCGCCTTCTGTCCTTCTTAATTGTGCCATTTTCTCTTCAGACGTTATTTTTGCCACAGACCCACCTGACACACGACAAACCTCCAACCCATCTTCAAATGTCCCAGACACGTTTGTAGTATAATATGTTGCACTTTTAAAATCTAGAGAAAATAGATAACGAAAAGATTCTAGATAATAAAATTTAAAAAAAAGATACATTAAAATATTAAGATACAATATTAATATTAAACTATAATCAAGACATAAAGGTTCTTCCATAAAGTAAGAACCAATAATTAAACAACATCCACCTGCTTGTAATTCTAAATCGATATCATGGCAAGGTCCATTATATTTTCTTTGTTGCGGACATTTTCCAGTAACTTCATAGTTTGTAGATACAATTGAATGGCCATTGAATGTTATTGTGTCTGTAAAAGTATAAAAAATGGTATTAAGATAGGCAGATAAATTAAAAGAATAATGTATTTCCATGTAGTAAAATTTTTCAGATTTTATTAATTGAAAAAAAAGACACCTAGAAGATTGGATAAAAAAATTCCAAGAATTGAAATTGAAATATTTTTCATCATTTCATAAAGTAAATCTTTTTAGGTTCCAATGTGAGTTTGAATGTAAAACAACTTCCTATGGCTGATGTATGATCCCATAGTGCACTTATACACCTATGACAACCATCATCATCATCATACTTGGCTTAATGTCCGTTTTCCATGTTTACATGGGTTACAAAAATTCTTACGAGAAACTTCCATGCTATCCTATCTTTGACTTTACAAAAAGAAAACAATGTAAAAGTTAACTCGGACTTGACCTTTTTGTTCTCCAAGCCATTTCATATATAAATATTGATTATTTCTTGCAATCAGAAGATAATCTCTGTTCACTCGAAAATCTTCAGCAACATATTTGTACTCCAAAAACCATGAACCAGATGTTGAATATGAATTTGTTGATCCATGTATGTAACGATAGATTTTACCATCATAACCCAAACACCACAATGTTTGAAAGAGTAATTCATACTTTCGGCAGTAATCATCGCAACTGAACAAGGAAATCAATGAATTCTGGTGCATAGCATAAACATGAACAAGATTGTTTGAAAATGCCAGAAAATAATTTTTCCAACCATCATAGAGAGCTAATGATGCTGTTTGGGAAATATAATTCAGATTGGGGCAGGTTGAACTACCAGTTACACATTCAACGAATTCTAAAAAAACATCAGCAGAATAATTATTGTTACTGAACTGGACTGAAAATGGAAAACCACAAAAGTCACAACAATCCCAACAGAACGGCTAATCAGGAAAGAAGTTCCAGAAAAACATTTCAGAGTGTGATTGAAAGCATCATAAGAAAGAAGAAAAGAAATTACCGGAGACTGAAAAAGATTGGATGTTTCCATTATAATCTATGATAATCAATTTAGTAGCATCCTCCTCATATAATGCAAAATCTTGAATACTCTCCAACATGATGGTCCAATTACCGTTAATCCATATAAAAAGGTTTTGGTCTTGTAAGCAAAATAAATAATTCATTAAATGCTCAATCTTTTTACAATCATGATTGGAATGGTATGTCCATGATTTCTTTACATTTGCCAAAGATGAATATATTTCTCCATTACTCTTTTTACAGAACCAATGACCTCCAGTATAATCAATAGTTATGTTGACACAACTCATTTTAGAACTTACGTGAATTATTTGATCCGTCACTAAAATACAATTACAACATTAAGACTTCAATGTTGAATATAATGAGAAAAACACTTAAAGCTATTCTATTTGCTAAGAATATAGTTAGAACAGCAAAACCGAAAGTTAGAACAAAAAATTGTAAAAGAATGAAAAGAATAGCAAGAACATAACTAGGAGAGCTTATACCGGGTCAGAGGCTTCTTATTGGAAGTATTTTTGTGTCAGAAAAAAAAAACAGAACCTGATACTAAAGCATTGATGATATAAACAGAAAAAGTCAAATGTTTTTGAAAGCTCACCAAGTTTACTTACAATGTGAATTTAAAAATTGGTGGTGGTGGGGGGAGGGGAAATTATGGGGAGGGGAAATTATGGGGGTGGGGGTCGATGGGAGTGGGTTCTTGTTGATGGAATATTAAACAGGCATCATATATTTGGTTACACACTCTGATAAAATTTTTATGTTGAAATCTTAAATATGTATATTGGCACAACTTATTACCTTCTAACTGGGAGCTCATTGATGAAAGGTCTCTACTCCCCAATGCATTTTTCCAAATTTTCAAGTCACTTAAGGTGACACCATCAACATAATTGTAAGAATGATCAAAGAAACCAGCTATTTGAATGTATTGAGACCATGTGTTTTTAGAAGATACTCCAGCAACTGAATCTACAGTTCCATATATTTGCTCATTTACATACAAAACTAATTGAGATCTACTTTTGGACCATGAAAATAAATAGTCATTTGATGTGCCAAGAGATTCAATTGGATATGATATCTCATAATATTTACTTTCTGTTTGTAATGACACCATTAATGATGATTTGTACTTGGACAGTGACACTTGAAACCCTGTTCCTGAACTATTTCTAGCAAAACGTTGTAATCCACTTGATATGATAGGGAATTCATGAAGGATTTCTTCTAAATGATAAAAGTACTTTTGTCTGAACAGTAAATAAACAGCAAACAGAAGACAATAATATACAACACATTGACTTTGTCATTGCAAGACCTTTTCATAATAAAAGGAATTTTCTTGATGTTCAAAATGATAGTTTCACATCCTAGCAAATACTCATATTAGAATACTTAGGTGTCCAAATTACATTAGAAGAAGTTAAGATAATTATATACCATTGTTAAACACAATTTCTTTTTTGTAAAGCCCTTCACCAACAACCCAGCATACAATGTAATTGGTGTCTGCATCGAAGGAATCACAATATTTTTCATCTGATAAAAGAGTCCAACCATTGTCATTGATTGATAGGTACACAAAGCCATTGTATAAACAAAAAAGACGAAATTCGTTGGAAACACGTTTAGCTCGAAAACTATCACATGGGCCCTCTATGTACAGTGAGGAGCCAAGGTAAATGTTATCATCCATTCCAAGCAAAAACAAAGAATCCTGATAGTTGGTCATAAATTGTATTTCCTTTGGAAATGTTACTGATGGTGACAAAGGAGCAGAAGACAATAATTGATAACCCCCTAAAAGATTAAATAGTAGCCATTAATTAACAATGATTAATTTATTAGTTAATTAAGTAACAAACATATTTTTACAACAAATGTTTATTCAACAAGCTTTCAGGGGCAATAAAACCGTTAATGCACAGCGAAAGTGATGCACACTTCAGGCTGTGCACCATGAGTGGCTCCACAGTCATTATAAATTCACTGGTTTGGAAGTCTATTATAAAGCACTATTGTCGGTATATATTTAACTTGAACTACCTATCTGTAGTTTGTTTGCACACATTTTGATCACATGATAGTAAATAACTACTGTGGATTGGTTGGAACCTTCTATTGTTGTTATATATTTAACTTGAACTACCTATCTGTAGTTTGTTTGCATACTTTTTGATCAGATGAAAACAAAAAGTATAGCTGTTATAATAATCTTCCAGACCATCAAATTTTCTAATGACTATGGTGGTTCCTTTCTTGATTGTGTATTTTGTAGGCCAATGTGTTTTGAAGGATGTTTCTATGTATTAATTTTAGTCTGAATAAATAATATATAGTTGTATTATAAGTCTTCTAATTTGGTCTAGACATTATCAAAACATAAACCTATATTCAACGGAATCCGTTTTCCTTCCTAAGTAGCAACCTTTTTATGTGAATCCGACAAAACTTACAAAACATTACATGTCAAGTCTACTCTTTCTGTTCTTATTGTTTGTTTATTAGTGGGTGCACATCTTTGCTTGTTAAGTGTTTAAGGAAAAGTGTTTTAGTAAGTATTCTGTATAGTTGATTTATTTCTTCAGTTCTATGCATTTACTTTGTATTTCTTTGTATTTCTTTGTTTATTTTAGCAACATCATCTACAGTAACCAGAAATCTACTTCCACCTCTTCTACAAAAGTTTGTAAAGGCCCAATTAGCAGAATTATTTAGAAGCATCATTTCAAAAAAAGAAACAAGTGGAGCACAAAAATCAAAAGTTATACCCTGATCCAGAAAATCTAGAAATGGCAAAAACTGAAGAGAAAACTAACGCAATCAAAAAATATTATGTTGAAGTACAACAACAAGGAGAACAAGCACTGCCATCTGAGAATGTGGAAGAATTCAAACAATATCAGATACCTGAAAACATTTTAGCTCAAAAGCATCAAGAAAGTGAATCAATAATTTCTAAGGATACGCTTATCAGCAAGTTAGTCAGAATGATAATATGTAGAAAACATACAACAAAATCATGAGCAATCTTGTTATGTTTCAGTGATGAGTCATGATATATTCAAAGTTCAAAGGCAACAAAACTGTTAGAAGAAAGATGCAGCCTATTTGCCACAGATGCAAACCAAAAACAGAATGTATTCCAAAAAAGTCACCGTCTGCCACTCATGAACCACCAAGGAATTGATAACATTTATATCCTGCCAAACATTAATTTTGATACAGCGTCTTCCCACACTCCTACTACACCACCACTTCTTCCTTCTTTATTACTAATATCTTATTGTAAATCCTGGAATTGAGACATACTCAAGGAGATATTTCAGTTTCAGTCAGACAGAAGATATCAAATGGATATGTGTGCAACATAATTTTGAATTCAGCAAATGAAAAGTGCATTGACTGCGTATTAAGGTGTTCAATCCTTAGTGTGTGACGGTTTTCCTGTAGGCAAAGTAAATGTTGATCCACATGACATTCATTTTCATTGTGTGACATAGTTGGAGTCTTCTATTTGGCAGCTACCATAGAAAGGTCACAAACCCATTCATAAGGTTGTGTAGTATTTAGTGTTGCAAGACTATTCCTTAATAAAGACAGGCAAGTGGCATGTGTTAGGCTTAAGCAAGTGGAACAAAAGAAAGCATTTTCTGTTGCTGCCAACATTGGACATTTGGTTGCAACTTTAATGCATTTAATGGGTTTTAATTAAGACTCACCAAAGTTCAATTTGGGTTTTGTAGCACGGTCAGTTCTGGGTTTATCTCTACGTCTCAAGACAGACGTAGCTGATACTTTGCACAAGTGATTGCTGTAATAATGACACATGCAAAAGATCATTTTAATTTACTGGTGTTTACTTGGCGCAGCTTTTCTCTTCATTTTTGATTATAATGTTCTACATTACTGGAATTAAAAAGAACCAGTATGATATAAGCTGTAAAACGATGATTGTTGTTACAAATTTCGATTCCATTTGGGAATAACACGCAGCACCTTGAATAGGTTGTTGCTTGGGAGATATTGTAAAGAGTTTGATAATTACAAACGTAAAAATGCAGGAAAAATAAAACTTGAAAATAAAATAAGAACACTTTTTAATCAGAAAGTGTAGCATGAACAATTGATATTTTCCCCCCAAAAATACATCTGTTGCAAATATCTGATTCACTGAATCCTCTATTCTCTGTTCCTAACTCTTTATCTTTAACTTGGCTGTATGTTCGGAAAAAGTTTAGTCTTGTATTTTCATTAAATTTCTATTTTTTGTCTCGTTTTATAAAAACATTTTAATTTTGAACCATTACAACAATTTGTAGAAGCGTGATCAAAGGGTGAAAGCTCGTCGAATAAATACGGATTTGTCAAATCAGTAACATACATGTTTGAACAGAAATTTCTTAAGGGTGCATTTTTTTCATACCTCATAGTATTCATAGTATTCAGATTTGCCTACCATCAAGTACCAACAGGGGCCCTTGTTTGAAAAAAACAGTTGGTAGCATCTTACGAACACCACGAAGTAGTAGCCATTACGAAAATAATTATTTAGCAAGATTATGCTTCATAAGCATAAATTTGAATTGCACATTTGTAAACAAATATAGCTGTCCTGTTTGTTTTGATTTAGTGTGCATAAATTACTGCTATTGCCTTGCAAATTATTTAATTAGATTAAAAATGGCTCATATGTTATTTTGCATAAATTACTATGAATGCCACTCTACAGGTAAAAAAATACAGGGAAGATATGGTACTTGTAGTAGGAGAGGTTTGACCGTATGTTTTTTGAAAGTATCATAGAAATTGCTACAAGTACCAAAAATACCACTTTTGCCTATCTCCATTTTGAAGGCAAACGTAGACAGATATTTTTACCACTAAAAGATGGAAAAAATGGGAATGCTAAATTTTGGGATGAAAAAATTGCACTCTAAGACACTTACATCTAACTATAACTGAACCATGAATATCCACATAAGTTAATTCACTAAATTCACTAAAAACAACATCAGGTGCAAAATCCATAAATGTGACGGTGTTTAAAAAGTCAGTCGAAAATGACACTCCATTTTCCTTGATGCATATATAGCTAGATGAATCGAATTCCCTTATATCAACACATGATTCTTCAGAACCTAGTGCGCTGTGATCAGTATGTATATGCCATGCACCATCTCTGTATTCGTACAAAATCTTATCCACACTATTCCATCCATAATACTCAGTATCACCAGTGTTTTTTATGAAAACATTTTCAATTTTGTCAACATAAGTTGCTACTTTCTTGTAAACATCACCTATAAAATAATACCTCATTATTTATGCTCTTAAGTTTTGAATAACTCATTGGAAGGTCGATGACATATATGCCTCAACCTCAACCTATTATCTTTGAATATATTTATATTGTTTGTCAGTCTAGTATTCATAATATATAATTAGAGTTTATCATGTCATAGACCGGTTGTTTTTGTTTGATTATTATCTTTGTTTGACTATTATCTTTGTTTTTATGAATTGCAGATGAAGACAATTAAACAAACTTACTAGCAAAAGTGAGCTGGTGAAGCTGTCCATCAGAAGCAAGGCAAAGCAACATATTAAAGCCAACATCAAATGATACACATGATAGTCCAGAAAAAATATTAAGCCATTTATTAGCACTGGAATGCCACACAAAAACATCACCATTTTGTAAACACCATAAGTCTCCAACCTCACTCACCCTAATAGATGAGCAATCAGTTGTTGATATTATATCCCACTCTCCACTGACACCTTCAGAAACTATATCACCTCTTACTATATTACCATTGTCTGTTCGTATTGCATATATGTAAGGTGAGGATATTATAATATTATTAACAGCATTATCAGTAAACATGATGTAATTGGTGGTACCTGGAACAAAGATTAAGGAAATGAAAAGAATCTTTGTAGCTAAAACATTTGCATTTATAAAAAAGAGGACATAATAAAATAACTTTCAATGACATACTGGTGATATAGTGAACTCCTTGGTTATCTACACAAATCCAGAACTCATCAGCAATATCGAAATCTGTGCAATACCAACCCCAAAAAATACCATTATATACTTGCATATTTGATTTATACAAGCAAAAATATTCATATTCATATATTTTTATTGGATAGTTCTTATCACAGTAAACGTATGTTTGATGGTTCCATTCACCGCCAGAAATACTTACCTCATAGAAATAGGCGTAAAGATCATAATATACTGCTATAATAAAATGACTACTGCCAGAAATACGAATCGCATATACCACATCAGTAATTGAGAATTCAAGCGACTTCGCAAGATCTAAAAACAATATAAGAAATCGACTTAGAAATAGTAATAACATGTTGAAGAAGTTAGTAGTAATTGCCTGTATTTTATGTAAGAGCTATTCGATGAAATTTATTTTTGAAAAGAAATTAATATTTACTTAATTAAAGCAAAATGATGGAGCTTTCACATAAAAAAAAATGTTCACCGTTATTCTTAATAATTTCCTTGTAAGATAAGAAAAATTTGTATTATGTAACAAAACGGGAAAAAAACATTCAACCTAAGACCTACTTGTTTTACAAGTCACAATATCCAGTTTGAAAGAAAACCCTGCTCCATTATAAGATTTTGGAAGAATCCTAATGTATCTTGTTTCAATTTGTTGAGGTAATGGAAAGTGTTCCCCATGTCCAAATTCTTTCTCAAATATCTATGAGAAAAAAACATTTAAACACAACATTTTAATTTTTAATGGCAAAACTTCACATTGTAGTTGCAAATCTAAAAAATTATCACTTTTTCATCTCCATCAACATCAATTATTTTCTGCCAATCAATTCCATCCACGGAATATTCCATGGTAAATGATTTTGCAAACATTTCAGGATCGGTGGATGTATTTAACATTGTTATAACAATGCTTCTTTCTAAATCAATTTCCAAATAGTTCTCATCTTGAGTACAATGCCTCCAAAAACCTCCTTCAAAAAGCTTTGCCATGTATGGTTCAGAGTCTATACCACAGCTACTTATTTTCTCTGAAAAATTGATGTCATTTAATTCTTGTATATGTCCTTCCCCATAAGATGACATGCAAACTAAAATTAAATAATTAATTCAAAGTTAAAATTCTATTTAATGTCAACAGATATATTTAAAAAGTGGAGGACAGGACTTTTAGTTGCTACATAATAATTGAGTGATATGGATCTTCAGTTAGTTATCAATATATAACTGCCATAACAACAGTGTAAATCTACATACCATCATGCATATATCGATTTAATTCAGCACTGAGACTCGCAGTACTTGGGGTTGCTATTAGATCAGGTTGATTTGTTGGTTCCAGAACAAGTGCAATAGATGTAAATCCATTTACCCAGAATAATGAACCAATAACTTTATGAAGAATCCTATTGAACCCAAGTACAGCAAACCCTTTTGAAACACGCTTCAAGGTTAAATGATATGAAAACATCTCCTCTGTTGAGGTTTTGTATTCACAAGTTGAAATAAAAGAGCTGTCCTTATCAAGAAATACTTTTACATTTCGAATAATGTTTCCAGTTGATAAGGCGTCATCACCATCAGTTAGCATTATCATTGTATCTTCTAAGTATCGAGCCCATTTAAACGCATTTAGATTTGCAAAATGTAACCCAATCTTGTTTGCAAGGTTAAAACTATCACTTGAACATTGTTCTCCATCAAGCATGGAAACAGATGATGCGGTATCAATTATTAGATTTCCTTTTGGCAACTCATTTACTAAAATAAACAGTGAAAGCAACAATGATAATACTTTTGACCCTGTTTGACCTTTACATTTATCAAAGACTTGAATCTTTATTACTTCTAATGTGTTTGCTTTTTACATTCAGGATAAATACAGTAAGAATAAAAACAAAATTTATACTGCCTGGTTCATGAATGCAATGTATATAAATTAAGTTAAATTAAGTTAAGAAACTTTCAGTTGCTGTTGACGTTGTTTACCAAACATATATACATGTTTGCTTAAATAGGAGACAATGCATAGAAGCTTGCCATTACTGTTAACATTCATACAACCGCATAAAAAATAGGACAATTAAAGTAATAACCTTTTAATGAAAAGGAAACAGCAATTCCTGAATCACAGTCATCTGGAGAAACAATACAATTTGATTCATGGAGTACTTCTGATTTAGATTTTCCAACAACAGAGCTTTCAATGTGCAATCCCTCAATGTCCATGATAGCTCCATCAGGTACATGAAAGTCTTCAAACAAGATCTTATCTTTGAAATCACTTGATTGAAAGGACCAATGATGTGATGCTGAAAGATTATTGAATAAATGGAAGACATCAACAATAAACTCTGTTTTAGTTGTGAAGTCATGTCAAAAGGGAAAAACAGAAAGAAGTATAATAAGCCTTATTCATCCATTATTGTGTGTTCTCAAGCTTCTCGCCTGCCAGATCTCATAAAATCCTATTTCCAGCACTTCATCAGACATTTTCTAAAACATGTACAAACCCCATACTAATTACCCTTTATTTATTTAATTATTTATATTTATTAATGTTTACCCAGGATAGCCTCTTCAGTCCGGTTAGAATTCCTATCAGGGTCCTGCACATGAGGTCCTAGACAACCTTCTTAGGCATCAGTACCTGCTCTCAAACTAAGCTGAGTATGGATTGATTCACACTGTTAAAGTTAGTGACATCCACATGTGGGGGTGACCACTCTGCCATGAGGCCACCAGTGCAAACACATCATAATTATCCCTCCTTCTGCAGTTTTCTCATGGTGAGATATATGTTTGTCAGAAGCAAAAGAAAAAAATCAAAAGAAATTTTTTAGGTCCAATACTAAAGGCTTTCAACAGCACCAAACACAAAAAAAAGGTTTTAGTCTAGAATGGAAAACTAGCTCTTTGAATTGAGGAACTACAATGTAGACCAAAATCGTATTTCATTATTTTAACAATGCTGTTTCAATACTATCCAT
The DNA here is from genome assembly GCA_039566895.2 of Turritopsis rubra. Classification (NCBI taxonomy): domain Eukaryota; kingdom Metazoa; phylum Cnidaria; class Hydrozoa; order Anthoathecata; family Oceaniidae; genus Turritopsis; species Turritopsis rubra. The sequence continues at coordinate 2,612,235 of CM077625.1, read as the reverse complement.
TCACTTTGAGCTGGTTTGTTAAGAAAAGTGTTAAAAAATCCCTATGATAAGTTTGCAGCTAGCCTTACTTAGGGCCCATTTCCTTCAAGCCATTAGAACCAGTTTTTTCTCTTCCAAGTATTCTGTTATAAAAGGAAATGGATAGAATTGCTTCTAAACCTTCCAAACACCCCAATATTAATTTCCACATAATAACCTTTCAATTTCGAATAATTATGCAATGTAGTTTTGTTTTGTTTTGGTTTTATAACAATGTAAACACCTTCTTTCATGATTACCATATTTGTTTACATTTTAATGAAGTTTCCAGGAATAGTTTATGTTAATTTCATTATGTCATTAAAGTGCTAGACTTTGCTTTGGTTCAAAACATTCCTGGAATATAGAAAAAAATGGACAGTTTCCTGTTTTTGGAAGAACCGACTTTTGACTGTTAACAATCAATCGAAAACTTCCAACTCTCCCAAACCTTCTGCTATGAAAGTAAAATGTTTAGAATTGGATTTTTTTGCTCCAAATGTCTGAAAGAAATGGAAAAAAAAAAAGAGTTAAGAGAGAAAAAAGTGCATATAAAAAAGGGATCATATAGCATTTCAGGAGGTGAATTTTTGAACTACTGGACATAACAACCAGTGAAAAAATGTTTTGAATTTGTTTGAAATATTTGTTTACATTTTCTTTACACCATGAAATAATCATTAGAAGAAAAAGAAAAATTGCTATTGTTAGTAAAATAAAGTTAATCAAAGAAGAAGAACAACGTAACGTAACGTAACGTAATGTAACGTTGATACATGAATAGAAAATCAGTTGTTGTTTGAAAACTTTTGTTTTTATATTTATTCTGCTGGGCTGCTTCGTGTCTTTTTTCTTTTTTTCCTTTCATTATTGTTCTGGAAGTGTTTGATTTATTGTTCTATTTGCTTTAGATTAGAAAACTTGCAATTAGAATAAATTAAAATGAATGGGGAATGTGCAAATCATGGTTTGGAATCATGGTAATATGCTTATTACACAAGTAGAATTTTGGTTTCAGAAGATTTGAAGAATTCATAGGAAAATGCTATTTATTAGTTTGAAAGATAGAAACATCAGTAGGTATGAGTATTTTTGTAAATTTTATGCTTAGCTTAGCTGGTGGAATGTGGAGACATTCATAATGGATTTAAGCAGAATCAATTTAGTAGTTGGGGAAAAGAAATGTTCTGCCTTTCGTATTTGGTTTTATTTTAACTCTGCAAAATCTGATATATTTAAATGGACAAATTGCACTGTACACTAGGGAAATAGCATTCTTTGAACGATTAGTATAATATATGTACACCATCTATTTAGGTGCATGATAAAATTTCAACATGGAGTAACATTGTGTTTTTGTATATACATAGACTTATAGGGTAGTATAAGTGTGTAAAAACATGTAGAAAAAACTTTTTACATGCTATATTTACAAAAAGAATAGAACTCACGTGAAAGATCATTAACGCCGTAAAACTCCAACTTCACAAAGGGTGCAAAACCATAATATTTGGAATGAAATTCAACAACCTTTGCAATTAATGGATAGTTGAAAACATAATGAGTTTGTTTTTCAGCAATAGTTGTTTGACCAGGATCAATTACCTTTAAAGTTGAATCAAAGGTATTAGAAGTAAACAACCTGGTTTTCAAGATCAGGAAAACATCTTTATTAAGGAAGTAACAATTCAAAAAATGCTTACACACTGTTATTCAAAATTAGTTCTAGCATTGGCAGGAACAAAGAAATAGAAATAAAATAAAAATATGAACACGCCATACCAATGGGTTATTACAGCGAATACAATCAGAATTCTGTGCTCCAGTATACGGCTTCCGAAAGTGAAAAGAGTCACCATAATAAAAAGCAAATTTGTCATTCTGTATTTCAGTATCTATCCTACTTTGTGCAACAGTCACTGAAACAATTTTTTTTCTTTTCTCAAAATCAATTCTTATCCATGAATATTCATGATCAAAATTATTTTCAGAATTTTGGAAAGCCCTCCATCCATTAAAGCGTGCAGTATTCAGCCTAGCAGCTGTTGGGTTTAAAGCATGTTTGTAATGATAATAACCAGCTGTAATCTGTCTATCTGTTATATAACCTGTTTCCATTCCTAATGCAGTTGCATCTAAAAAACATCAGAAATAAAACACTATAGAAACTAAATGTTTAGCAAATTGTGAAGATTTTATTATGTTTATGGTACAGGGCGAAAGAAACTTTACACGGTCAAGAAAGAATGAATTTTCACGTGAAAAGACAGAAGATTTTTGTGTAATGTTTAATCATGAAGTCATTATATTTTCAATGCGAAATCTCACGTTAGATAAAAAAGAAACTGTTAACTTCTAAAGAGGGAAACTCTTCACAAAAGCCAATTATCTTTACACAGACATGTAAGTTTCTTTTGAACTGTACTGTATATTCAACTGTCAATAGAAGTTTAACATACAATCCCAATATGGACAACCAAACACTTCAAATCTTGCATAAAACATGTCAGTTTGAGCAATAGCTTCAAAAGCAATAACTTTTGCTTTAACAGGATTACTAAGCCAAATGTACGTTTCATTATCAGGAAGGTCAAATACCTGTTGTCAATAACAATGCAAAATACAACAATAAGGATATCAATGGAATAGAAAGTTGATAAAAGTAAAAGTATGTCATAAAAGTAAATATGCATAGTTAAACAAAGATGGGTAAATATAAAACATAGAATAAAACATAAAACTCTAATGAAGGCAATAATAATTACAGTACAGCCCAAAAGAAACTTTATGAGTATGTGAAGGAATGAGTTTTTAATTGAATACACAAAAGATTTTTGTGTAGAGTTACATGAAGTCATTATTGTCTCACGTTATATTAGATTAACAGAAGAGCCTAAAGATGGCAACTCTTTGCAAAATCTAATTATTACAATACATAAAGCTTCTTTTGAGTTGTAGTGCACAAGACATATTGAAACCAAGTTTTTTTATAATATTCATGCAACGTGTCATAAAGAATGACATTTTTGTGATTTTTTCAAAAGATTAAAACAAGCACTTTATACAACAAAAAATGGTACAGCTTGAACCAATCAAAAAATCTTTTAAAAAAACATGACTACCATTTTGTTTCTACATCAAGAAAGTGACCAGGCATATTATCTTTGCAGTTACAGTAAACACCATAACTACCCAGAATCACCCAGAACCACCTAGAACCAAAAATAGCCAAGACGCATGTGTTGAACTTTTCCTTTCGCTCTTCATATGTGGGCAAATTTTCTTTCTTCCTCACATGTGGGAAAAAATATCTCTCTAAACATTGGAATTTTAGCTTTTAGTTTAACTGTACAACTTTAGAAACCTCTAAATAGGCCAAATAGCACTGAAAAATAGGGATAATAGCATTCTTTGAATGATCGATCCAAAATATTTATATAACAATTTTGTGTTAAATATGATATAATTCCAACATGGAGAAACACAACAATTTTTGTATATACACAGGCTTATCATGGCAGTATTGCATGTAAAAACAATTCATGGAGAAAAACTGTAAAATGTTTTTACACGCTGCACTAGTAATAATAATAATGTAAAAAAAATTGGCTGGTTCTAGGTGATTCTGGGTAGATCCGGTGTTTACCACAACTGTTATCTTTAATAACAATATATCTGTCTATTTTGTACCAAAATAAAAAAAACTTGAAAAACGTTAAAAAATACATACTGTCTCTGAATCTCCTTGTTCAAAGCCATACTTTATTAGGGATTCACTTGAGGTTTTTGAATAATGAAAAACAACTTGCAGCAAGCCATACTTTACGAACTCGACTACAAACCCAGAAATAATTGAGGTTTCTGGAAATTCTACCACAAATTTACCAAATTTGCTACACCAATATGATTTAGTAATAGCTGAATGAAATCTAACATTACTACAATCATCAGCACAGTGTTCATCAACAATATTTTCTTGGTTGCTGCAAGATATATCTTCTTTTCCAATAGAACCACTAGCTATTCCCAAAGGTTTTCTGCATTCTTGAAATTTACATAAAATGATTTAAGACTATACAACAAGTCATTGAATAACACAAATACTAAAAATTATACAGAAAAATTATACACAATTATTATACCTTTTAAGTTTTCGTATCTTTTCCTTTCAAATGTGATAGTATTACCAACGAGCAACAACACACACAAACTTCTTATTAACCACTGAAAGAAAGACAAGTGAATATTTTTGTAATTACCTGATAAAAAACATATTTGACAGACTATTCCAATGTTAGCTTATTAAAGAAAAGTTTTTAATTCGTTTTACTGCCAATTCTTTTGAAGATTCTTAGTAAAGCTTGGTTTCCGAAATTCTCATGCAAAGTTTCTCCCATGAAAAAAACAGAAAATTTGTCATTGATAAAAAATTCCTAATCTTCCTTATATTCAATAGTTATTTTAATAATCATCTTGTGTTGGATCTGTAGGGTTATGTTGTTTGATTCATCTTTTGTTGCATTATACAAGCTGTTACTGGAGAGAGATTAACAGGAACACTGACATATTTGTCATTATTGTAAATAAGCAAGTAAGTATCAGTTTATTCACTAATACAAAATTATACTGCAAATTGTATAAGACTGCACAGGGCTAAAAGGCACGATACCTTTCAGGCTAAAAGGGTGCAGCCACCGAAGAGGGTATTTTCACAAGAAAATGACTTTAACAAGAGTTAAATATTATAATATTTTAAATCCTTTAAAATTCCATAATAAAAGTAAGGTTTGTATTGTCTCGATTGTTTGTTTGATTTTAATTGTTGAAACTCGAGTCTTAGTGAAATCCTTGAGCTTACTCCAAATTCCATATCTGGTTCAGCCTCATTTATACACTTATACCTATTAATAGGTCATCTTTACCATAAGCCCTTCCGCTCTATGCTGTTATCTGATATTTTAATTAATTTTAATGGCAAGAAAGTATATTTTATAATTTTTTAGGTTTTATAGTAGGTCCACATCAGTATTTTATTTATCACTGCCTTTGTATACGACCTTCTCTATCAAATAAATGATTAATAATAATGATAATACTTCCACTTTGGAAATTTATTCCATAAACTTTGGTGGGATAGAGAATGGCAAGGATGTGTGCAATATCCTTAATTTCTCAAATCAAATACTGGGATGATACCCTCCATAGTCATCCAAATGTTACTATACAAAACATCTATTTTGATAAGCTTAGATGCATTGTCAGAAAATACTTTCAAAATTGTATTATGATAGACTCCCCCTAAACATTAATGGCATTGTCTATATACTTATGAAATTTGGTAATATTGGTAATTTATTTGTTTCTTCAGTTTTTTTGGGTTTTTTTGTTACTATAATATATATATTCATATACATAATCTTATCCAGAATATCTGATTTCTGGAAAGCTGATTTGAAGTATCCAAATGACAGTTTCTCTTTAATATTGCTTGGTATTGAATTCCAGACTTTTGCTGCTCGATAGCGGAACAATTGTTGTTAGACAACATAATGAAATGATGGAAGATTAACACCTTTTTATATGCTGATGATGGCACTTCGTCTGTGTCTGACAAATGTATTGACAATGTAATGGATAAACTCCAAACTAACATAATAAAATCGCAAGAGTACACTGAGGCCAACTCCTTGACAATCCATTCTGGAAAGTGCGACATATTAGTCCTGTCTAGATGTTCGCCTTGGTAAAACAAGTATCAAAGTAGTTAACAGTGCTAAATGCTTAGGTTATCATTATAGACCACAAACTAAACTGGTCAGTTCAAATTGAAGCCCTATGTCGTAAATTCAGTTGCAAGTTAAATAAACTGTACAAAATGAGATCCTTTTCAAGGAATACCCTTTAAACAGTATACCTCTAGGGTATACTTCCTTCGGTGTTATACGGTATTCAAGACTGGGGCAACTGTGCATACAACCTGTTCAAAAACATTGAATCAATCCACCTTAGAGCCGCAAGGTTCATATGTCGGATAAAGAATAGTGTTCCTGACCACGATGTCCTCAAAAAGTGCAATTGGAAACCTATCTTGTTCTACTATAAAAGAAGCATCACATGCAAAGCGTTTAAAATTATTTACAAATTAGCATCGCCACGTTTAATTGTTCTAGTTTCACAGGTCAGGTTATTAGGTATGTTGTTTACATTGATAGCAAAGCCAGAAGGGCCAAGCAGTGAACCTTGTGGTATACCATAATCAAACTCCATTTACTTTTGTCAACTGTTGTCAATCTGCTAAGTAGCTTGCTAATAGTTGGTGAGAATGACCTGAGACACCATGAGATGAGAGCTTTTTCAGTAATACTTGATGTGATATTGAATCAAACCCCTTTTTAAAATCAGTGAAAAAGACACCAACATAGTGCCCATTATCCAGATCCTTTTGCCACTTTCCTGTCAGGTAAAAGAGAAGATCCTCAATGGATCTGTTCTTGGAATTCTTATCTGAGGTTTAGGTTGTCTAGATAAGAATTTATTTGGTCAGGATTGGCAATAGAGAGATTGGGCAGTGGTTGAGCAATCGTTGTTTGTCCCTTTTTTGTAAACACAGGTGACTTGTGATTGTTTCCAATTTGTTTCCGTTTTTGAGACAGCTATCGAATAGATGATTTAGTGATGCTATTGATGTTTCTGTATCAAGTATCAAATCTTTTGTTTTCCAACCATCAAGACCACAAGCTTTCACAGGCTTCAGAGAGTTAATGGCTTGGCTAAAAAGATCTGGGGAGGTGTTGAATTCTGGCATTGTTGGTATTTCTTGGAAGATATGCTTGTTAAGATTGATGTTTGCATGGTATATGGCTTCTGCTAGATTTTTGCAAACATTTGTGTGAAATTAATTCATAGTTTTTTCTTTATCTTCTGTTATTGTTACTACCCTTCAATGGACCGATTGTAGGTGCTTTTGTGTTACCTGGAGATTTTATACTCTTTTTACTGAGGAGAGCCTTTGGATGTACTTTTCGCTGACTTTAGTAAGCGGTATCTTTGATTTAATTCTCTGCGAATTTTGCCAGTCATTCATGGATTATTTTCAGATTTCACCTTAACTTTCCATGTTTTTATATGATCGCTCAGGGTTCATTGGTATAAATAATTCCAACACCAGAGCTTTTTCATCAGGCTCATCAAGTAGAGACATGATCTGCCATGGTATTGATTGCAAGTCAAATTGTAAATTCTTTATGTTTAAGGTTTTGTAGTCTCTGAAGGTTATTAGACGCAAACAAGGCTGTTTTTGTGTAATTTGATGGTAGAAAAAAAGGGGATTATGATCAGCCTTTCACAAGACGTATATAACTTTAGTTGGGTCTGGTAATTATTAAGTCTATTAAGGTAGATGATTTATCTGTAATCCTGGTATGCGATTTTAGGGTTAAATCAATGTTGAAGTCATCCATAAACAACAAATTTGATCGGGTTGAAAATTTCTCAATAATTGAGGGAAGATGTTTCATAAAGATCTTTTTGTCTGGAGGTCGATAAATACATCCTACAAGTAGTTTCTGTGAATCTGCTACAATTTCTATCCATGATGACTCAATTTTGCTCATGTGAAAGTCTTTTTCAATCCCAAGTACTTTTAGGCTTTCACAGTGTAGTAGATCAAGATCAAATTAGGAGAGGTAATATTAGCCATTAATATTGATGTGTCCACATCGCAAACCATTTTTACTGCAGTTGGCTATCAAGTCTTGATATGCCAGTACCATGATTGATCTTGTTGTTAATTTATTTCTTATATTGATTATATAAGGACTGCTTTAATTTGAGTGAATTGCTAGTCAGTATTTTTGCATTCTCTGTAAACAAATTTTTGTATCCTCGTTGTTTCTTTGCCAGGAACGGTTCTTCAAGAAGGTTCAGGAACAGGTTTTTCAAGAAAACATTTTGCTCGTGTTTTTAGAAGCGGCAGTGATAAAGACAAAAAGTCGCTAACAAAAATTCATTATTGACTGAAAACAAGTTGACATGATTTCATCTTAAGTATTATAGCTAGCTAACCTAATAAAGTAGGCTATTCTCTTTGAATCAAAAATAGTTGATTTCACACACATCTTCCGTCGATCAACATAGCACTTGTTTATTACTAGTGCAAGAGGTGGTGATGTAGAGGGAAACTTTCACTTTCATTTTCCCGCCGTTCATGTCCTGTTCTGTCTTCCCGATTGTAAAATCTACCCACCCGATAATTGCACACGCTCCTGGTCGCGTCCCGTTTACAATTTTAATTCGGATATTTTTAAACGAGACACTCTCGATCTGAACGGATAAGTTTATTATTTATTTGATTTGGAAATCTTTATTTCTTATTTGCCTGACAATTCTCCAGGAAACGTATAGATCGATGATACGCATTTTTATTATAAACAAAGTAGCATTTCAAATCAAGATGTCCTGTTTAGGTTTACACAAACAGTTCCGAGGTAATTTACGAAAAGGTCAATCTCATCATAGATTTCATTAACTAATCATCTAACATTTTAACATCGAAATTCGTTTGCGAAAATGAAAATGGAGGAAGATGATAAAAAAGAATCAAAAGTAAGAATGATAATGAAGTCATTCGTTCCATGACGTATAAAAAGAGTTCAACTGTTCCTATTTTCTTGTAAACTACTCAAATTTTCCATGTTTTAGTGATATAATGGTGTTCTTCACCAATTTTTTTTTTCAAAGATATATAATATCAGCACTTCTAAAAATTCAATAAGTGATCTCGTGGAGAAAACAATAACCGCTCCGCCCGCGCTGAATATTCCGTCCAGTGGAAAACTGTCTCTGCTTATTGAAACTCCCTCAAGTACATTTAAGAATATTATGCTTTTATTGGCTTCTAAGATCGTAAAAAAAACAACTAGAAATGTCTTTCTTGATACTTAAGTTGATTTTGTAGCCAATTTTGAGACGGATAGTTAAGAGTCAACTGAATGCATATCCCCAGTTCTATTTTACTGGTAGACTTGATTAAACCTAAATCCAGTGAAATGCGAGGCTATGTTTATATAGAAATGCCGACAAGATTTTAACAATAGATTTGAAAAGCTTTAGAAGTTAATTGTAAGTCCTTCACTTTTTATACGCCCATGCTGGTTCGTGCAAAATGCGGCGAGGAAGTATACACCTGGAGCTCGTTTTGCAAGAACCTCTGTTATATTGGTGTCATAGGAATTTCTACGATACAAGAGCAATGCTTTGATTACCCAAACTCTGATGCATTTTATGCTAATTTTTATGCTATTTTGACACTCTTATCGAGACGTTATGAGAAATCCTGTCACCAATCGTAACAATTTTTAAGATACTCACAAAGAAGTTAACTGATGAATTTCAGAACAGATCAAAAGAGAAACGAATGCAGAAAACAGCAAGATGACTGGATAAATAAAGAACGAGGTGTGAACAAAATAATCACAAACCAAAATCAGTTTGCATGGCGATGAACGATACCGAAAAGAACAGGATAGATGGTACACTTCTAGATTACTATCAGAATGTGTATGTGGCAGCAAATTCGATCTGACACACTATCTTGCAGGAAAGGTGGCTTTGTCACCCTACGCCACAATGGAATTAGAGAAATCACCGCCATTCTACTGGACGAGGTCTGTAATAACTGAACTCGTGCTGATTGATCTATAAGGGGAGGCACTACGACCACCAAACAGTAAATAGAAGCCAGGAAACACGACTTGACATCAGGTGCCGTTGGTTTCTTGTGGACTCTTGGTCAAAGAACATTTTTTATATATAATTTTTTTCGGCATGAAAGGTCGAAGATACAGGGGTTTGGAACTCGTGTCCAAATGCTTCAAACGAAACGAAAAGAGAAGAAACGTCACTACAACGATCGGAGGCTTGAAGTTGAGGACTGAACATTTACTGCGTCCGTACTTTCAACAAATGGTGGTATGGGGCGATAAAGGGCGTAGCTTGAGAAGTTGAGACTAAAAGGCACATTGTCAAATCGGGCGTTCACGATCAAATTTATCGAATCCAATTCGACAAGTTTGATCGTGTCTCAGTAGATTTTCAATTTAATTTTATATAATATATTTATATTATGAATTAAGACGGAAGAACCACTGTAAATTGTCGAATAAATGTTTAAGAATAAATAATTAAATTAAAAAAATTAATGTGAAAAATTAATGTGAAAACTCGTCAAATTTGTTAAAGAACTCAGTTAGTGAATTTGCAGCTCGGTATTCGCATTCGTAGATTTTGTTGGAATATAGAAAACCCTTTATCTATTTGTTCAGGATCTGGGTTAACTTCAACATCACCGCAAGTCAAAAGCATAAACAAAAACAAAGCTTTCTCATGTAAGCATTTCTCTGTTCGATAAAAAAGTCCATTTTGAAATTTCAGCAATTTAATACAATTAATAATTTCAACAGTATTAACAGTATTCTTTGTTGTTTCAGCCTCAATTCCATTAAAGTTTCCATTAAAGTTTCCAAGTAATTTTATACGCAGAATATAGATATGAATACAAACTATCAGCATGACCGCTTTACGAGCTACCATCTTACGTTGTTATGACGTGTTTATGAAAAGGTCTATTTTGAACTTGGCCGCAGCAGATTTGCTGCCGTAAACGCGGCTGCATTTATGGATTTGACAAGGCAATTTTAACATTTTAAAAGTTGGGCATGTTCAACTTTCGCAATTTGTTAAAAGTAACGTCAATCACTATGTTCCTTTAAAATTGTAGCGAAAAATAGCGAAATGTTGTTTTTTGACATATTTGATTCGATAAATTTGATCGTGTATGTATCATCGCCTGCTTTACTTACACATGGAATTGTATGTAACATTGTATGTTTGGCGAATTTTAAACACTGATTGCAATTTTGTTACTCTGTCTTCCCCTAAAAAGACATGGTTATGACACAGACGTCGAATTGTCAGTTTTTGTTTCCTATTGATATGAAACTTAACTTAATGGTCCCGATAAAAATAATCAAAATTAGGCGAAAACGAAATAACGAATTTATTTTGCTGTTGAAAACAGAAGATTGTTTTCAATTTTGTATGGAGAAAAGTTTTCTTCGCAAGAATTTAATTTTGTGAATTAGAAAGTCATTCACAAAAATTTCTCTTCGCGAAACTCTCTTACAATAAAGCATACATTGTTAATTTCAGATTGAACGTCGGTTGATACAAAAAGTTATTATCATTTTTGATCATCTTTATTATAAAAGAAACTTTTTTACTTACTCCATCCATCTTGAATCAAGATCCACCACTTGTAACCCAATGTGATTTTGGTAAGAATAAATAATGTGTTTTCGTTGTCATGTATCATTGCAACACAGCTTGCCCATTCATTTTCGTTTGAGATCATCACGATGTGATAACAATAACTCCAAAAGCTGAGGTGAAAAGTTCAAAAGTATTTCCCATCAGCCCTATTTTGCATTGCGCTCCCAGCTCCCCCAACTTGTTTGTTAAAATATTCATAGAATGTAGGAAACAGAAGAATGAAAAAGAAAACCATTCAGTGTCCCAATGGTTTTGGGTTTGTTATTACTTATTAATGTTCATCATAAACTCGCCAGTTCTTATAGAAATATTATTAATCAGACACTTTTTATAATTCTGTTTATTTAGTTGACTGGCATATGAATAAATTCTTTTGATCATAGAAATAAAAATTATAGGCCTCAACTAAAGCGATGGAATTTAAAAAAATATGTGTCCACCAAAGTTTTTAGCAATAGAAAAAAGCGATGGGTTCTATCGCTTTTAATGGACACAACTATTCGACTGCGACCTCCAAAGAACGGACACAATTCATAATATAATTTATATTTCTATGATCAGAAGAACCTATTCATATACCGGTCCATTAAATAATCGAAAGTTGCTTTTTGAAATTGGCATTACAATTTTTAGTTCTAAAACTTGACAGGTCTAGTTATAAATTCCTTATAACAAAATGGGGGTCTACTTTATTCGTTATTTCAAGTCATTGCCTATTGAATTTGAGAAGAAAAAATAATAATCAAAATTTGACCACAGTTTCCCTTTTAGTGACAAAATTGGCCATCTTGCAAGAACATCATATTTGACAACGGGTATCAATGAAAACGAGCAAATATAAACAACTCTATTTCTCTATACTCCTCTATTTCTATAATTGCATCGCCAAAAATCGCCAAAAAGCTGGTTCAAAGGTTCCTCAATAGTGTAACAACAAAAAGACATGGCAAATTGGTTGACTTCATATAACATATAGTCATAATAATAAAGATATATTATGGTGACTCATTACGGCATATATTTAACCTTGTAGACTGGTTTTTTGTAAGAAACAACTTTGTAAGAAACAACTTTATAAGAAGCACTAGTTAAATTTAACCAAAAAATAAGATATATGCGCAATTGTATTTAGTTCACCATCCTGTCTTTTATCTGCAACTATTTGAGAAAAAAATTCAGAAATTCTAGTTCTGAAAGGGAAATTTTTTTAAGAAATACCAGTTTTCGTTTAAATCTTGTGTTTCTTATAAAAAACCTTAAGCTGAAAGAGTTGAAGGATGATCATAAAACTCAAGTTTAGTATAAACTACTGAGAAATTTAACTGCATCGCGTAAACGTTCTAAAAAAAGTGTGAAGAATCTTCATGTTATATACATATTATACAAATCAAATAATTTTCTTTAGTTCTTAAAAATAATTGTAAGAATATTCAGATAAACCTCTTAAATGAGGTTTTCAAAGAGATCACATGATCTAAGAAATCTCGTGCTCACAACAAAACTGAACATTTTTTTTATGACATTAAATATCAACAATTGTGTTTCAGTTGAGCTAAAAAAAACCTTAAAAATCGATTTATGGTATTGAGTAAAAAAGGACTGTAATTCTCGAAAGGAAATTTAAAAGTACATAATACAAAAAAAACAACAGAACGCAACAGTATTAACAATGACGCACCTTTTTAAGATCGTTAGCCTCAATATATGAACAATACATCTTTCTGGAATTTTTGTTTACACACCATGTTTTTAAAGAAAAGTGTATAGTACAAACTTAAAAGTTATGGAGCAGAAATTTTATAAATATAGAAAGTCTAGTCTTCAGGAACTGAGAAGCATTCGTTAACTACTAGGATTGCAGTATCACAATGTTCGATCCACCAGGATTGATGCTACTCGGGTTATGTCCAGTCATTTGATCATATGAGGGACTTGTTATATTATCGGAGGACTCTGACCCACCTCCCTTATTATGACCATTTCTTTTAGATCTCCTTCTTTTCTTCTTAACTCTCTGCACTGATGGGACGTTAGAATCTGGGTCCAATAATTTCCTTTCACTTTCATTTTCCGTATTTCGTAAGTGTTTATAATTAAAACTTCTACCACGTGGACGAAATTCAGAGGTAAAAATCTAAAGAAAGTTGACAATAATAATAAGAAAAGAATGCTTAGATCTAAACTGACTTAGTACATATTAATACGTACCCCATCAGACGACCTTTGGACAATAGGTGGAGGATCAGAATTTTCTTCGATGTTGGGATCACCTTTAAAACTGTCAGACTTGAATACTAACAACATCGCCCAAATCGGAAGCAACCATTTCAACATCTGAAAATAAAAAAAGTATATAGGTGTGTATACTGAAGACTTTCAGACAAGTTTCTTGATTTGGCATGATATATATGGTTTTTAAACTTTGAAATGAATGTAAATCAATCTATTTTTGATTATGAATGGGGTTATGTTAGTACAGTTTTTAAAAAACAATGGAAAGAAACAGGAGGGAGAGCAAAGTAAACTGCCTAGTAATTAACAGAACAGTGGAACAAAATGATAGTCTAGTTGTGTGTTTGTCAGCGACTTAACTAAGTTTAGCAGCAAACGTTTGCAGCACAACTTTAACTTTGAACAACAAAATGTGGAAAATAAAAATGTTTATTTCATGTGGGACAAACACTGGGACCCAAGAACTGTATTAAGTCCACAAATTATGATGCCAAACATAAGAGTGCACTAGTCCCACAGAAATTTGACGATGATGTCGCCAAACATGAATAGAAAATATCTTGAAAGTCTCTATTATACCATACCTTTATGATTATATGACTAGACGTGTAGGCAACAACATTTTTAAGCTAAAAAAGAATTTGAAGAAAATGATTGATGTGAGACGTGCACACCAACATTTCACAGAACAAAATACTGTTTTTATTGTTAGATGGAAAAATTCAACTGCATTGTAGGAACAAACAGCATATTGCCAAATCAGAATAGCAATACAAGGAAAATGTACATATAGTTGTTAATATAGTTGTTTTATGTAGCAATATCCAGAACTTTTCCCCCAAAATGCATTAGATATATTGATTTCAAACAGTTTGAAGCATTTCCATCTGATCACTGTAGTCCTCTTGGTTATTTGTTGATAGATACTTACAAATATCCCTTTGCAGTGGTTCTGTTTACCAACTAATTAAAGAAATAAAATCAATGAAAAATATCTTCCAAATGATTTGCAAATGAATATAAAAACTAGCTAAAAAGTCAAAAGAAGACATACCAAAAATCATGACAAGATCATAAGACATTGATGCCAGAGATGATAATTCAAAACTCAGGATAATTCTGAATATCAGAAGAACTTAATTTTACCCTATACACAAAGCTTCGTATATGCAAAACTTAAATTCATAAATTGACTGCCCGAGATATTTTCACATCAATGACATACCCCCAAAGTGACAACCTGACATTACGCTTGTAGAAGCCATCAGTTTTTAATCGATTAGTTTGCTTTGTGATGTAAACACCAACGATGATGAAAACAATTCCAACAGCAACCTCTGAGCAAGATAGCAATAACCATTCCGGCTCTAAAACAACATGCCATTCTGAGTAAAAGTTAATCTAAATCCTAGCAAAATAAATATTCATCATTTTTCACTTTCAAAAGAAGTGAAGAAATAAAAAAAGAAAACAATACATACAAAAAAACACAACAACAACAACAACAACAATGACAATAACAGTTATATGGCTTTTAACATGATTTGTGAATAAATATTGTTGATCTGATTTATTGCTCACAGATTAAATATTATTTACCATTGCATTCATTGGCATTTTCTTTCATTTCAACAATTCCCACGATAATCAAAACAACAAAATAAAAAAAAGTAGCAACCAAAGCCGGAAGTAAATATCTAAATAATAAATCATTTTCTTCAGTTCTGTTGAGCTATTGTGACATGTAACATAACAGTTGAACATGGCTGTGTGGTATATTTTACAGACTGTCTATTCTAATGTTTGTTGTATGCCGGATGGTTTCTGTATCAGTTTATATCAACACAGGCTTTTCTGCAATATTTTTTTATTTTTTTACTGGTTAACAAGAAAATTGCAGTGAAAAACATGAAAAAAATATGTGAATATTGGAAATATTGGAAATGTAACTTTTTATATACTAGTCTATTTTTGAAAAGTAAAAAGTATAACTGAAAACCATCAGTATTTGTTTTGGCGGATAATAACATGTATTTTGTTTTTTTCTAAAACTACATCATAACATAAAAGAAACTAGATACCCTTACATGAAAAAGGATTTCTGTACACTAAGAGTATGTTCATCTGACAAATTGTAACCATTACATTGATACGGTGAAAACATTTATAAAAATATTTGAATGAATAAGGCAAAGCCCGACCCTTACCCTCACTTACCCAGACACATTTCACAAGGTTTGCACCATAGAAGTCTGATGGTAACGAATTGTCAGACGAACTATATGCTAATGTGAAATTGTTAAAATAATTTTTTTGGTTAAGATTAACTTGGTGAAATGTGCCAATTTCGCCAAATTTTCTACTCACTAAAATTTGTACGAATAAGATACATAGTATCTTCCAAAAATTTACAAAAATCAAAATCAAAACAAAATAAAACAAGCAAACCTCTTGTAAAGATTTTCGGTTTTTGACATTCGAGAAGCAATTTCACAATAGAAACGACATACAATCAAAAACTAAAAATATAAAATATTATATTGAGTGCCATTTTATGTGAAATCTTTCTAGTTGAAGAAGAAATTAAGATTATAATAAATACCTGAAATAGCTTAAGTAACTCAGCAACAATGTCAATGGTAGCTTCATGTACATACAGCCAATTTATTGTACTGCAAAAATGTAAAGTAACTATTATTGGGATTTTAGTCAGATTAAAGAGTAACAAGAACCATATGGTGCGAAATGGTAGCAGCATTTCAAAACTTAGTCACAATACGAACAAAATAGATACAAACTCATTCATCTGAGTTTTCAACTTTGTTAGCCTAAGTTACACTGGCGCCATTTTATGTTTAAAAAAGGTTCGTAAGTGTAAACTAGGTTTAATAAAGAAACAGCATTGCTTAAAACAAAAGAAATATACATTTGAGCTGTAATCATGCGTATTATCTTATTTTAAATTTTTTTTTTTTTAAATGTATAAGAGCGAAAAGAAAAACCCCGAAACATACAAAAAAAACAAATGTCTTCATCGCAAAAAAATATTATTAATAAATGAAAACGAAAAATCCATCCGAAATACTGGGTTTTAAACTTTGACAAACAAAGTAAACAAAAAGGTTCAAATAACGAACAAGAATATTTATAAGAAGGTTGTCAAATAGAGTTAAAATAAGAACTGCTTCTTGTGAAGCTTCTCATCATTAACTGTAGGTGAGCTTCAAATGCCTCTGCAACATAATACTTAATTTCAAGTGATATACTTCGCATTGGAAGTAACTGAAATCCTTCTTATTGTATTTCATGGGAATAAGATCCATTTTTTGTGAATAACTGGTAAAATACAAAAAAAAATGGCCATTGAGTGTTTTGATAAGCTTTTGAAAATTTCCTAGCCTCCGTTCCTTCATACAATTTATGTAGTTTCGTAAAGGGAATTTCGAAGAGTCTAAAGTGTGGGCTAAATGCCATTTCGGACAGAGGTGACGGAGGAGTCCAAAGGTGTTTTAATACAGTACTCGCTGCTACCGTAATAATGATAAATAATGAGCAACTTACAGCAAGATCAATTCTAAAATAGCAGCATAGAATATTAAGTATTGATTCCATAATTCATGCCTCACTATATGAAGTTTCACAATCTTTAATAATAAAAAAAACACAATAAAATAAACATTGGGATGCAGCTCATAATAAAGCTAATCTTCATTTTAAAAAAATATATTTTGAAAATTAGCAGGTTACATACGAGCTTCATTGTGATTGCAACATACCTTCACAAGACAGAAGATTACAGTAAGAAGGGATATAATAGCTTCAATGCTATCTCTAAAAAATACAATAATTTGAAAAATACAAAATACAACTTGGAAATTAACTGATAAAATAGAGCATGAGTTGACTTGAAAAATAATATTTTGCTTGAAAGTTTTGATTGGGACTAAATATCTTTTGTCTGCTAGCCATGCCAGTTAAGCAGAGCATTTTGTTTTTCATTTCCATCAAAACTGCATTGAAGTAAATTTTTTATGAAAACACAAAAGATATTCATGTATATACAGCAATTAAAATGGTACACTATACATACAGTTTTATTTATCACATGAAGTCATTATTAAAACTGAAAAAAAGCTTATCTTTTCATTTCTTTTCAGCTTTTCTGAGCATGAAAACGCATATTAAAACGAACATGAAAATGCATATAATAAACAAATGACTGTTAATTTCTAAAGACATACTCTTTATGAAAGCTAATTATCCTACACAGACATGTGAAGTTTCTTTCAGGTTTTACTGTAATGATTATATGTAAACTAGAGAAGAGTTATTTCACAACCACCAAAACCTTGACATAGGCAGAGGAAAACCAGGCATATGCATGAAAAAGAAAGAATTAAGAAAATTTATTTTTTTCATAGTCAAGGTTCTATGTTAGCTTTTTTTATTGCTATTCTAAGTTATCCTCAGAGTTAGTCTACTTGGTCGCTTATTTGCATCATTATGTTAAGGAATCAACAAAAATTTCAATATTTTTGTAACTTTACCGTATGCAACCAACTTTATCAAAATTCTGAAAACAGCCATTAGTGAATCGTTCACTAGAAACATTAGTCTTTAAATCAATATGATGAAAAGGTTCCATTATCCCACCATGTTAATCTAATATAAATTATATGAAAATGAGGAAAAAATGTCATCCAAAAATCAATCAATTTATTAAAATATATACCGCTTTTTGTCTTATTAGGCTGCATGAGCATAGCTTTATACTTATGACCCACTAAATACAATATTGCATTCTATAGATATATTTTATAATGAATCATTGAGCTTAAAACTATTTTACACCATCAAATCTTTAATCAACCCCTTTGTATTCTTTTCTATAATATTTTATAAGGCCCCATTAATGCCAAAACAACTTGTACATATTATATATTATTCTCCTTGCCTTTTTGTCTTATAAAGTCTTTTATTTCTACATAAAGACAGATAATCCTATCCAAATTCAATTTTTTGTTACCAACCCTGTATTTGGCAGTCAAAGGTAAAAAATCCTATTCTCTTGATTGCTGAAGGATAGACACACTTCGGGTGGCTTTTCAGTAAAAATGTATATAAACATTATATTTTCCCAGTCTATTTACTAGTGAATAAGTTCACTCTCCTCTTACTGTCTGGAACTCTTAAGGGAATGCAAAAAAAGGTTGAGATAGAGATTTTTCATTTTTTTGTTTTTTTTGTTTATTATATCTTTTATATGACATTGCATTTTATCCAGCAAAGGCTTGACTCAAGCTCGAGTGATGATCAAATTTCTTTTAGACATCCCTGTCCTTATCCGGACACTACCAATGGCATCAAAGTTTTCATGGTGATACTTCCTTAGGATGCCATTGTGTAGTGTGTGTCTTGTGAATAATGACACCTTTTGTAAAAAGTTGTTAACTTTAAGTAGGCTACACACCACACACCAGGCAAAAATCGCAAAAGTTTCTTCTTTAATTAACGAATTGAAAATAGGATCATCTCCCAACAATGGGTCTTTATATGAAAGATTTGAAGTGATTTAATTGAACATGAAACCACTGAGAAGAGGTCAAAAGTCAGGTTTTAGGTATAATAAAGAGCGGCAAACTCAGTAGGAGGCCCATATAAGCAATAATAAGTAGGTAGCTACAACCCAATTTCATTAACAACCTGAAACCAGCGGTATACACAAGGTCTCATCCTAAGTAGAATCTTCAAAAACCTAAAATCTAGTTTCGGAGCGCAACTTTGAATCGCTACTACGCTACCACGACAGGATAATCGCCATTTCCGCCATTTCCGCCATTATTGAAAGAGGCATTGACGCGTAGTAGAGCTGCTTCTCCGCGATTTTTATACCGATGATAAATGACGATACTAGATTGCGCCCAGTGTGCTGTACTTCTGGGGAGGGGGTGTATGAAGCAGTATCAGTGCCAAAATCCAGTTTTCGTGTCGGAATATCGTCGTTGCATCGATTTCTAATGTCGACGCACGGTTTGTCATGTCATCGTATCGGTTACAATATCGTGGCATCGCTTTGTACAGTCGATGCGGCGAGATGCAACAGTTCAATTAGCCGTCGCATGACCGTATCGGTTCACCCTGACACCGTTTTGTAATTCATTGCATCGTTATGCAATGGGAGTCGGACTGTATATTAAATTCAGAATTGGCTTTCTGGTCTATAAAATCATCAACAAATACGTGGGATGAACTCACGTTAAAACCTTTTCCCTTGCAGACGGCATATCGAGCAGGTTGACTTTTATCCACTTATTCCATTTTTTTGAGATTTTAGTGTGAGAAAAGTGTTTTGAAAACGAAATATGACGCAAATTAAATCATCTAATAAAGGTTAAGGGGTTTTATAGCAAGAATTTCAAAAATCCAACACACTTTATTCTTCTGTGCGTGTTCCTGGGGGTGGTTTAAGTACTGGGGGTGGTTTAAGTACATTTCTGTAGTATAGTAGCTACTAGTAAGTGTGACTATACACCATAGTATCTAGCTCTGCCAACCTATGGTTTAACCTCACGTGCTGCTTTTCAAGGGTATCTATCTAAACACAATAAAGCATACTAGTCTGCAAAGTCAGCAACAAATATGGAAAAGATATAATATCAAGAGACAACATGGACAATTTCTCCCACCAGTACAATCCAACACAGTCACAAGAACTTGTGACTATGAATCCAAGCCGTCCTTCACTCAGTATGTTGTCTAGATTCTTGCAAAACTGTTTTACATTTGGTTCAATTATATACAATTGGAATTACAATTAAGAACTGCACCAACTTTATTATATATAAAATTAGGACAAATACCTTTATTCATAATATTTCAAAATAATAACAAATATATACAAAATAAAATAAAATTAGGTCTGCACAATGTTGTTTCCAAAAGGTATTGACACGTGGCTTTTTGACACCACCAACACTTTCAATGGGGCTACCTTAGCACAATGTAAACAATGCACAAATTTTATGAATAAAAACCTATTTCAGAGTTTTAAATTTTACTGTAGCAGTCGTTCTCTGGATAGCATTTATCTTAAGGACATAAATTTTTCGCGGAACAAATTTTCGCGGTTGGAATGTCAAAAGGAGTGAATTTCGCGGAATTTATTTTCGCGATTGACATATTTTGAGAAGTGAACGGGAGATTAATAAGGAAATAATTCACGTAAAATGTGTATATTTTCGGCGAGAATCTGCCAATTAGCAATTTATCTTCAAATAATTCGAAGGCATTTCGAAGATGTTACTGGTTAATTTATCAGTTATTTTGATATTAATCTTGTAAACCTAGGTTGTTTGTACAATGGACATGTAAAAACAAGAATGTCTTTCTTTTTTACCCCTGCTTTAGCTAAAAATAAACAAAGACAAAAGAAAATTCATCGGACTTTCTTTGTCCAACAAAAAGCATTATTGTTCAGTGTGCGAGTTTGGAGCTTTTGTTTCACTCCCTTGGATGACATTTTGTAACCGAAAACTTTCAAACTAAAATTATGCGATTTAAGTAAACACTCGCGAAGGTTTGAAGCTTGAATTTCAGGTCTGACTTTATGAGTAGGTTTTTCAGCAAGGGGACACCAAGTCTGATTTCAAGTGTCCGACATAACACCTTGAGTTTAGGTAAGAAAATCCAATGAGGTGGAGGGGATAGAAACTTGGACCGACTAAACGAAGAGAGTCCTACTTAATTAAATGATGTTTGACTTAACGGAAGTATACATTATGCTTGATAATGAAGATATTGAATTGATAATATATAGATTTGCAAAGAACAATATACCTTTCCCGAGTTTCTGTTTAAACATTATGTTTTGACCTAGTTAGTACATCCAATCTCGTTTTTATGAAATTTGTTGTTTCAATAATGTTTTAACTTTATTACTTAGTAATTATCTCTATAACTAAAACTACCAGTAGAATGATTAGAGGCAATTTTGATATCTGAAACGAGGCCGGATGTACTTACTAGACAAAAACATGGCCTTTAAACAAATTTCGGGAAAGGTGTATTGGTTACGCAAAGTTTGATTAAAGCTCGCAAATAATAATTCATGGGTGTGGGGGAGATATTTAATAAACGGGCCTGGGAATAACCTGAACAGCAATAAAATGTGCAGCGAAAATCGGCGATCCTGCTTCTCAAGGATAAAAATGGTAAAAATGGTAAGTGTACTTTTTGCTAATATTTAATGCATGTGTTTAAATTTGTCGAAAAAACCCCATTAATATTCGTAAATACTGGTGTTAATTAAGGGATCACTCAAATGCAGTAATAAAGTAATACCGCAATTGAGGAGCTCCTTCGATTGAGGGATCCCTCTTTCTATTGTTTTCCCTGACTGAACAGCCTTCCTAATTCCGAACGCAAGTTATAAACAGACCTGTCTGGTTAACAAAATATACATCCATACTCAACAAAATCGCTACAAATGCTAAAATGTTTATGAACAAGAATTGAAGCACAAAAATACAAAATCTTTCGTGCATGTTAATGCAAAAGATTTGCCAGACGAAAAGGAGCAGAAGAATATTGAGAAAACAGTGTCGCGCTCCTCGTGTAGCTAGTTTGACAACACTAGCCCCCTTTTCACTCGCGGGGACTACACATCAATCTCACTGGATTTTTGCTTTTCCCCACTATTGCCCGATATAAAATAGCCTCTAGTCCTGGTTGTAGGCTGTACGTCATGTATCTCCATAATGCGCAACTTCAGTTTAAGCGTTAGTTACAGTAGAATCTCTATAAAGCGTACACCCTGTAAAGCGGACATCTCTGATAATAGACACATATTCCACGGATGGATGGATTATTTACAGTCGAATTCTCATATAGGGAAAGCCTCTATAACGCAGACATCTGTATAAAGCGGACACTTTTTTTATGCACCAATCAATAGTGTCCGCTTTACTTCCTCACATCCACGCCAGTAACTCGCGATTTAGAATTTTTCGATGACGTAAACATCGCGATAACATCTGGATAAAACGCCAAATCGCGCCAAATTTTATTACGATGCCATATAAACACAGTCGTTAAAATAATTTCCGTGACGTGATAAAAAAAGAGAGTATATGTATACAAAGGTATATTTGCACGGACGAGCCATACGCTCATATATTATTTCTGGCTTGCCTCTTTTCATAGTTGTTGAAAAGAAACAGCATTACATTTTTCGACATTTTAGTTAGGGAATTTAAAAGTCACACACTTCTTCTTCTCCTCGGTGTGCTCAGGAGAATGATAGATGAAAAAGTACACAAATATCTTATATCGTGCAATTTATTACACTTACTATTTGATCAAATTTATCAATGAATTAACCAATCTTGTTGAACCCTTATTTGATCAAATTCTATAGACTTCCGCAGATAATGGTGTAACTATTATCTAACCCAGTGAGCACAGGGAACTCCCATGAACGTTCAGTTAGGACGTCCTTGGGATGTCGAAAGTGAAGTCTAATCCGTCCGCTCGAATAGGATGTCCAACAGGGACTTGAAGAGGACGTTCAAAGGACGTCCTTTTGGTCAAAGGTACAATGGTACGAGAGGACGTCTGAAGGACGGATGTGTGCCCACTGGAAGAAGGGTTATGATGTACAGGGAGAAATAAGAAAGCATTTATTTTATGGAACAAATATATAGTTATCGATAAAGTTTTTATTCACGTTTGCAACGTAGTGTAAAACCGTGCTTAAAACCGTTGTGCTCTCCTCCTACTTCACGAAATAGGGCCGATGACCCGGCTACACTATCATATAGTTCATCTGACAATTCATTATCATTGCAAATGCATCGCGAAGACCGTGTAAATTTCGTTTGGATCAGCGGGGTTAGGATCAGGATTTGCCTCGTTCTTTCAAACACTTTTGTAAATGTTTTCACCGTAGAAGAATTGGTAACGAATTGTCAGACGAACACACTCCTATACACCTTTCTCGTGGTGTGCTCCATGACACCCAGAAAAGAAGTCTACAACAGTATGACTTTTATATCTTTTGCTCCACACTCTCAGCTGTCTCCCCGTGCAACCGTGTTTTGACTCTTGTTTCATATTTATTTCTCCAACACGAGTGTGAAGCATATGCCCGTCCATAAGAACAAAAACCAAGAATCTACGGGCAGTGATCTTCAGTGTCTTAATCAAGATGCGATCATTAAACTTTTTGGTTGAAATTCGATACTGATTAACATTTTCTATTACACAAGGGTTGAAGGGTTTTTATAAGCATCGGTAAGTTTTGACTGAGCAACGGTGATGCTTAATACTAATTTGAACATCAAATGATGCTTAAGTGATGCTTCCACCAGCTTTTGCTTCAGACGTGGAAATTGACAACTTGGTATGATGATGAGTCTGATGATGATCTCACTCCTACGTTTATAGACGAAAACTCTGTCCATAATCTGTGGCTAGAGACTGCGTATATTTTCCTTTTATGCTTTTAAGTGCTCCCTGACCCTCAGTGATGCTTGTTGAACAACCGAGCCTCGATGTGATGCTTAAAATATGCTTAAATTTTGCCAATTCTGAGCCTTGTGATGCTTAATCCAGTCAAATTTCCAATATTTTCAACATCACTATCAGTTATTTAATTAGATAATAAAATCACTACTGATCAAACAGTATGCAAAACCCATATGCAGATGATGACTTTTCTATGAACAATTGGTGATCCGTTGAAAGATGTGTTGGAAAAAAGAAGTTGGAAAACAAGAAAACGCTTGCATTGTCAACGCTTTTTTTTTTTTGTAAGTACCAGTAAAAAGGCTCATTGGTGTTAAATATTTTTGCACGTTTTGAGGTGGTGCTTACATGTTTTAGTGAATTTGAACCTTTATGCTTATAAAAAAGCGTGTAGTGCTTGAAGCAAACGAATCTTTAACTTCGTATGATGTGTAGGAAAGTAACCTCATCCAAACTGGTTTAACAGCATTGTTCCCGTTTATACTGGATTTTGCAGTCGTCAGTACGCATGCGCTGCTTATTTGATGACAATGAACAGTAGGAGTGAATGGACAAAATTATTGATTGAAGACAAATATCATTGAAATAAAGTAAATATATTTCAACAACGATGAAGTATAGTTGTGCATAAAAAAGGAGTCGAGATGAAATGAATAGAATATATTCACTAGGGCAGTTGAAAATCTGAAAAAGTAAAGTTTCTACTTAAATTTCCTTACTAAATGACAGATGGGTTTTGGGAATTTGCAAAACAAAAATCACAAAAAATAAAAATATCGCTTAAATCAATATGGAATCCAAAGAATTATCTATTTTTATAATATTTAAACAACGTTCGTATTTAGTATTTCAAAATCAGTTTACTTCTTCATATAGCTCTTCATCGGGTTGTTCTTCACTCTCCGTTGCTTCTTTTTCCTGCTTTTTCGCATCAGGTACCCACAAGCCTGAGTCAACACATCGTTTTAAATGGTACCTTGCCTCTTCTTCCGGCATTGATGTTAGTGAATCTTGTAATAGTTGAATATCCTTACTATCAAAGCATTCTTGAAGTTTCTAGTAACAAGAATAAAAAGTAATGTAATCAAAAGACAACTTTAGAAATAATGAGATGACGAAAGGAATGGTATTGGACTAAAGCTTTCTAGTCTTACGAAAAACTTTTTTATAATGTGATTATACACTTGCAACACAACTACTGATATTAATAATTACGATTAATTATTAATTAATAAAAATTAATAATTATAATTAATTATTAATTACGATTTTGAGTTCAATTTTATTAATGAAGCTCTAGTAATTATACTCATGAAGTAGTTAACAACACAAATGATCTGTTGCCAGGTATCGTTAAAGAATGATCAAACTCTGAAAGTTTCTGAAATTTCTCATTTTCTAAGCAGCTTAAGATTACCTTTGGTAGAGCTTCGTATACTTCTACAGGGTCTAAGCCACCAGGACCTAGTCTTTTTTGACGTTCCTCCTAAATGAAAAAAGTGAAGATGTTTCGATAATGAACCATTCAAGTTTTTCAACCAGGTCAGGCACACAGGTAACTGAAAGCATAATTAAATTCCTGTCATATTAGTACCTCTTCATATTCTTTCATAGCTTTGTCAATGCGAGCCTGTGCACGATCTTTCACGCGACCAATAAATGCTTGCAATTCATCTCTAAATCCTTGCATGTATTGTTCGTCATTTTTCCGCATCCTATCATGAAAATAGAAGACTGGAGTATACTTATGACTAAATTTCTTTTTAATTTCTTAATTTCTTGATAAATCCTATAATAAACGTGAATTTTAGATTTTTAGAAATTTAAGCCTTATTAGAGGGTGGCGTATGTTTATAAAATGTTCAACAAAGCAGAGATTTCAAAAATGCCTTTTTTCTAAAATCAGAACTATGCAACAAAAGTAATAAAAGTGAAAATTATCATAATCATTCTATTTCTTTGGGCGTTTAATGGAGGATTTAACATACATAGTAACTTCCAAAAACTGATGCATACAACATATATGTGCAACATACTTTGTAAAGAAAGGTCGAATTGTACTTCTTGGATCAATATCAAGTTGTTTAGATAACTCCAATAAAAATTGCATGCATATAGTTTGATGTGCTACTCTTTCCATCAGCGCATGTTTCTGAAGTAGAAAAAAAATGAACACATGTAAAATGTAAACAAAATGTTGCAAAATTATAATTAATTATACGTTTGAGAGAAGAATTCTTACATACCTCTTCTACTTCAAGGTCAATGCACCAAACAACCAGATAATTTGCTGTATCTTCACATGCTAAATGTGAGCTTTTCATGAGCAACTCTTCACTATCATGATATTCATGTAACATGCCATATTTCTTTATATCTTCTTTATATTTGTCCATGAATTTTTTCTGTAAAGTATTCAAAAGATGAATGAATAAATGATAACTTCAGGTACCTAAATGTTTCCAATTATTGTGAAAATTGCGACTCCTTTTGATGCAGATTTTAATGCAGATCTGATTTCGCACCCAAAAGAGATATTTCATCTTTGATCCCACTTTTTGTCATGCTGTTTCAGGAACAAAAAAGAATAAAACCAAAGCATAATGTATTCAGAAATAAAGTATTTGTTATCACACTTATGGAGCTGAGATTGTGAGGTACTGCTCTGTATAAGGCCCAATAAACAATCATTTTCTGTTTCTTATTTCCTTACACAAAGGCTAAAATACATGAACAGTATAAAACGGACCAATAAGAAAAGAAGAAAATTTTTATCAAAAGAAAATGAAACATACTGATCTGTCCAGTTGCTCATCTTCTGTGAGTGTTTCCTTCTTTGGTTTTGAAGTATTTATTATCTACACACAAAAAAATGATTGATTGCTCATTTGTATGTAATGATTACTGAGAAAAACATCACACAGTGAAGTACTTACAGTCTTTGAAAAACCAGGTTTACTGAGAGTATCCACATTTAATGGTTGAGCCTATAACAAACAATTTGCTACACATTTTAAGTAATGAAATTGTTATGTGAGTTATGTTAACCGATTTTGCATTTAACAAAGATGTTCGAAGGAACTTGAAATCATGAGAAGAAACAAAAAAGAGAAAAAATAAACTCCACATTAGAATGTTATCAATTTTCAAATTATTTGCCTTTTCTTCTTTAGACAGAAATCTTTTTTCATCCAACAACTTTTCTTCCTAAAAGTGAACATAAAGACACATCAGTTGTGTTTCAATGAAATTCTATGTGTTGAAATTTAAAGTCAACCAAAATTAAACACTTATACCTCTACTTTTAAATCTTTCAATGATGTTTCCAATTTTTTAAGCTTGTCATCTTTTTTTTCCTTTTTAGCTTTTTCTATATCTGAACTCAAATTTTTCATTTTTTCTTTATTTCTATGAACAAACAAGTAAGACAAGAGTAACATATAATCCTTTTTGACAAATTTGAACTGCTGAATATCTACACAGTTGTTTAGCATCACTTACTCATCAATCTTCTTCTGTAGTTGTTCTTTTTTCACTTCAAATTCTTCCATTCGTTGTACCCTTGCTTCATGCCTCCATTTAAATAAACTTCTTGTATCAATATTTGGGTGAGTCTCATCTTCGTCATCACTAACCTATAATAGTTATGAATGGTAAAAAAATAATTTTTTCTTCATAAAAACCTGAATTGGGGTTTATTTTTGTCGCAAAATTTTGATAGAAAAGAGCATTCGAGGTAACAGAAAAGCTTGTTTTGTGAAAAGAACATACAATTTAAGATTAAAATAAAAGTTGATCACCATTAGAGTTTTATATCCAAAATCTTTCTGCAAAATTGATCAAAGACCACATTCTATTCTATATACAAAATGGTGTAACAGTTCATACCTCTATATGATCCCATTTTGTGTAGTCAACCATTGTAAATTAATTTTATTTTAAACACTAAACCAAGAGAGAAGACATGAAATGGAAAAAACAATGATTATATATCCATTTTAAAGTGTCCATTTTAACATCTTTAAAATACAATACAAACAGACGAAAGAAAATATATCAACATTGCGGATTACGGTGAGTGACATGTTCGACAATGACTACCTTAAAGCCATCTCTACCAAGATTATAAGGTTTATTCAGATTGAAATTTCTGCACAAATTCAGAAATCTCTTTATTTTGCACTACCAAAACCCTGGATGAAACCTAATATATGTCATTTTTCCATTCTTCCAATTATTAAATTAGTTGATTTTGAGATCTGAGTTTATATTAGAACCTTCATCTAAAAACAAAGTAACACCATCTATGATGAATGAAAACTTAAAAAATACAAACAACACCACTATGAAGAGTACTAGGATAAAAAACACAGAATGCAGTAAGTAGAATGAAAAGATGTGCCACAGCTGTAAATAAAAATCCTTATGATGGCAATTTTTACAATTAACTGGCTTGGGCTCAATGAAATGTGAATAACAAGAGATGATTGGCAATTTGAGGGATATCAGGAAAGGGAAAGGGATAACAAACACCTAAGGAATGACCGTCTACTAGGACGGATGAGCGCCATCAACAAGGATGTGCAGCCAATGGCAAAATGACTCGGATCCATCTACAGGATGGAAGAGCACTGTCAACTAGGACAGGTGCCCAAGACCAAAATAGTACCTAACATGTGACCTAACGTCAAACAGGACAGGGATAACCATCCTCTACTGTATACGTATCCTAAACTTGCTTCCGACTACAAGGCCGGACGAGTGCTATCAACGAGGACAGACGCCCTGTGACGTATGGTACCATGAGTGCGATTATATATATAATTAGATGTTAGACCTAAACACCATCCAAAAAGCCAAACAACACTGTTATACAACAACACATCTTCCAACTATCCAAAAGAAATACTAAAACAACTAACAAAACCAATTAATGGCTGGCTATCCAAAAACTTATCGAATCGAGAAGGGTTCAACCATAGCAAACAGGAATACGAGGTGGCGAAGAGGTGTGAAAGTGCTATAGCTATAGCTGCACCAACAACATCAAATCCCACAATAAAATATCATAGTAAATATCACATAGTTCTGTTTTTCACTCTTTAACATATTGTAGATACACTTTGAAAGTTTCTGTTTATTAGTCTCTTCCCTGAGGAGGGGTCATAAATAAAAATAAAATAAGATTTTTTCAATTGACATGCCACATGCATCCTTGTTGTGTAAGATAGTTAGCTTTCACAAAAAAGACTAGTGCCCTTTTTTGAGTCTTATAGTCTTTTGTTTATTTATCATGGTCAGTTCAATCGCGTGTCTGAACAAATAACTGCGTAGAATATATATACAAAATATTTTAATAATGACTTCATGTTACAGTAACATAAAAACTCTATATACATATATGAAAACCTTGTGTTTTCATGTTAAAATGCATTCCTTCGGAATGTGTAGCTAAAGTTTCTTTCGGGCATTGTAAACTGTTTGTAGCTATGCTATTAGCTTTATAGCTAAGGGCCCATGTTTCTTTCATAAAACAGAATATAGAATACTTGTAAAAGAAAAAATGGGCTCGCAAACTTTCTAAAAACATCTCATTTTTTGACTTCATGGTCATTCTTGATTCACTTGAGTTAAAGCTCCCTTAAATTTATTAATTTTTAAATCTGAAACTCTACGATAGAAAGTGTTTATACGATTACTTTCTCGTGTTTATTGACGACGACACGCGACGAGGAGATGATGGTTGGCTGGTGGGTGTGTTTTTCTCAACAAACAGCCTTTCACAATCACCACGGTCAAGGGAATTGAATTTTGGAAATAGAGACCCTCCAATATATCTTCTGCGTGCCTTTTAATCAACCAAAAAACCTGGCAAAAATGACGAACATAATGCACCTAGCCACTAAAAAAGACAAGACAAAGTTGTTTGCAACAGATTCGCGCTACATGTTCTGGAATTTTCGATGACCAATATTCAGATAAATGTAATGAGGGATTGTCTAAAATAAATTCGATACCGGTCAACTGCACTGGGACAATATCGCATACGTCATTTTGAGTCGACTTATTTTTGTCGGTGAAAATGACCAAATTATTGCTAGTAATGGCCTCG
Source organism: Turritopsis rubra (assembly GCA_039566895.2). Taxonomy (NCBI): domain Eukaryota; kingdom Metazoa; phylum Cnidaria; class Hydrozoa; order Anthoathecata; family Oceaniidae; genus Turritopsis; species Turritopsis rubra. Next base: position 2,582,021 of record CM077625.1, on the reverse strand, counting down.
TCAAAAAATTCCCCTCGTTCTTAATATCAATCATAATTGCTTTTTAGTTGCTCCACTGGAGCATTAGAATAAAGTGGCGAGAACTAAAAATGTTCTATTTATAAAATCTATTTTGTGACCAAGATTTCTTGCCAAAAAAATAACTATGATGTCAACTATGACTAGTTTGGCTAAAAGACATAAATCAAAGTATGTTTCGGACCATGCGCGTTTATACGACACGGACGCCGGATTGAGGGGGGTTTCAATTCAAACTGGGTAACTTCCACAGGCTTTTTACAGCCCCTTGGTCTCTTTTGATCTTCGAAAGGGTGGCTTTCGACACATTGGATCAGGAGGCCTTACTTGCACAGCTAAGTTCTAACTTTTAATATTTGGATCTCCAACCAGTTCTGTCTTAATTATTTTGTGGATAAAAACAGTGATGATATGAATTGTTTGGTTTCAGCAGGTGTAAACCAGACATGCCAACTCTCCCGATTCTGGCGGGAGACTCCCGCCATTTAAACTTAGCCAAGCCTCCCGCCTGATTTTTAATGATATTACTTAAAAACTCCTGATTTCATCCACTAATTCTTCTCTTCTGTGGTGCGCTGCTGTGTGAGAAAAAGTTCACAAAAAGAGGATCCAAATACATGATTTCGGAGATAATACAGCCATATGGTTTTGATGTTTTTGCTCATTTTAGTAGGGCATACTTCATGCTTTTTTCGCTATGTTTATACATAAGGTAGTTTCATCTATCTAAGTTCGACAAAACAACTTTACAATCCCCAATAAATGAAAAAGGAAACCTAATTTACGTCCAAAAGGATGTAAGATTTACAAAATCTACGAACCTGTGAAGTAGATTTTGGGTTCTCTAGAAGGGATTCAAATTAGAAAAGGTAAGTGAGTAGAGTGCATGTGCAACAAGAAATCACAATCGAAAGACGACAACTCAGGACCCTAACAAACATCCAAACAATATATGGGTGGGAAATAGGGTTCTAGAGAACCTAAAATCTACTTCACAGGTTCGTAGATTTTGTAATTCTCTTTCAGTGGATCCAAATTAAAATGGTAAATGAGACTTAAAAGTAGGGTCCTGAGATGGAGATATGACAACAGACGGAACCCCCATACAAAGTAACTAACAGACTTTAACAGAAATATTTATTTCTACTATAAACATTTCTATATAAAAAATAGCGCAATGTACAAAACTTTTGAACTTTATGTGAACTGAAACTAACCGATATCTGAAAAAGAAAGAAAATGATCATAGTTCAAGGATTATCAGTGCCATATAAAATGGCGTTTTGTAGATCATTTCTAGGTTCATTTACATTCATGACGTGTACTTTGTAGGCGGGTTCAATCACAGAAAGGTAGAAAATAGTATGAAATGATACTTATCAATACGTTGTGGCCGTCTTCCTCATGCTCGTTCTTGTTATGCTGATGCTGTGATTTCTTGTTGCGCATGTGCTCTACTCATTTCCCATTCTAATTTGGATCCACTGAAAGAGAAATGAAATACGATATCCAAACAACATTAGTAATAAAAAGATAAAGACATTTCTTTACTTTGAAGATAGATAAATGGAGGAGAAAAGGAACGGGAGGATACGTCCGTGTTCAACCATGTATTCTTTATTCGACAAAACAATTTTCAAAACAATTCAGAGATAAAACACGGAACAGTGGAATAACAAATGAGATATCGTAAAAACCACGTGCCGTAATAATTCCAAAGGAAACACTAGAGGTGATATTTCTTTTCTTTACCGCTAATTACCCTTGAAGATACTCGTAACATTTTCATAACTATTACATCACGATGCAAACAAACTCTGATAATCAGCTGGTTATTAAGCATGTCGAAAACAAAATATCGCATCGGGAAGGGAAAACCTCCCCTATATGAAAATCTGCTTTCAAAACAGGGATTTAAATTTCATGATTTGAAGTACCATGTTCAATCTTTCCGTTCCAGTAGTAAACAAGATGTGGCGATAACAGCACGCGTGAATATCAACAACTTCATTTCATTCGTGTTTTTTGTGTTTGGATTTGTTTAAAGAGGTTTCAGACTCATCTTGAATTTACCCCCAATTATTAAGCGATATTTCAAATTTAAACTATTGGGTGAAAAGTACTTACTGTAAGCTTCCTTTTTAAATGTTTTTCATTTTTTTTCGTTGATTAATCACTTGCAACTTGCCCTATACCGGCGAACCGTAATCACAATAGAATCCATAATGGCTGCACTATCTCCGAAATCCTGTATTGAAAGATGGCAACAAAAACACTTCTCTTGCGTAGGAACTTCTTGCCCTGTGTGTGAATAATTATAGTTATGGTATGCTTTCACTTCTACTGTCCGTGTTTGCCCATGGTGTGTAGTGTGTCATATGAGTGTATTTGTGGATCCCATTTTCGTTAAGAAAATGCACATGCGCAGTAGAATTTATTATAAAATTTATTTTGCTTGATGAATTTGCTGAGTGAAATTTGGTAGTTTGAAGGAATCCAACTTTTTCTCACCGAAAAAAGTCGCCATCCAATGTAATCATGTTTTCACACAATGTTTTATTTGTACAATGTAGTTTTACATGTGATTAATAGGTTTTAATTCTTCTTCTGAGACTATATTAACTGCATTTGATAAATGGTACCATTTCGATTGAAAAAAGTTGCTTTGTATGAAAAAAGTTGCTAGTGGCAAACTGGCTTTAGTAAGAAAATCAAGGTTGTCTTGTTTGATTTTGCCAAGTATGTTATGCCTTCACTGTTGAGAATATTTTGAATAATTATGATCCACATTGTGATGTTTTCTCAGCTGCAAATTTTATGGGATTTATCTAGTTCTTTCTGCACATACACCATGGACAACTGCATACACTGAACTTTGAACAACAGATAGCACATCACATCAATGATCTCAAGAAGTCTAGAAATAAAAAAATAAAAAGTTATTTGAAGCCTTCAAAGTTAAATCGTTCTGTTATTTGGAAATTCTAAAGAACATGCTTGTAGCCAAAAAGATTCCCAGGTCAAATCTGTTAGACTTCTTGTACAACCTCTAACCCCAAAAAAGTGTGGAGAAGAAAGAGGAGACATAGGCTAAAGTTCAAAAAGCGAGACAAAAACCAAATGAACATTTTTTGAATGACAATCAAACGGTAATCGAATAAAGGCGTACGATAATCTTTCTACGATAATCTTTAATGATCTTTTTCACACAATGCCTGCCCCGTTTTTAAATCAGAAAGATAATGGGATTTGTGCGCATGAAATAAAAAGATGAAGAACGTCATCATTATTCTTGTTAAACAAGTGTGCAGAACAATCGTCACAGAGATTTAATTTCTGAAAAGTTCTTATCAAATAACTTGAAAATACTTGCACCAAAAACTTCATTTTAGATAAAAAAAACTTTATAAATTACAGGGGATATACTGTTCTCCTTGGAACAATAAATGTATTTGACGTATTTCAAGTAAGTGGCGCAACATAGCGCTTGAAGCAACATAGGAGCGCTTTTTACAGTGCACCAAGGTAAAATTTCCTGAAAAATACTGACTCAAGATTGTTGGTGTCAGCGACTTACCAACCTTCACAGATTTGGTGTGAAATTCACGCATTTTTAGAATTCCCTATTGGCACAACCGCCTTTTTTAAAATTTGGTAAAAAATGTCACACATTTTCAAGATATTGATACTCTATTTGTCCGTCTTGTTCTAATGACACGTGTAATTCAAAAGAAAACTTATGTGAGCCCTCGTGTTGATATTAAAATGTTATCCATTGTATCATCCCTCTACTGATCCGTTACAACACTACATGAAATTCTTATAACAATTTCAAATCAAATCTTGAGAAAGGAATTTAACAAATACTTTAAATGGCAATAACTCCAGATGAAAAATGCTTTTATGAAAATGCAAAAACTGATTGTTAGTATTATTTTGAAGGACAAAAAATTGAAATTGGTTTTTGGTGATTTTTTGTTTATACTGGTTATTTTGTATCTAGAAAATGTTAAAGTCTAGTCAGAAAAAACAACGTTCCCAAAGTAACAATGAGGCTAAACCATGGAAAAAGCCTAAATTGACTTATGAAGCTACAATTTCTTCTGTAAAAGATACAGAAGAGAAGGAGTTGGAATCATTTTTGTTTGGTGGGGATAGTGGCAATTTACTACTTGAGTCTAACTATGATGATATTACGGCCAGTGTAGAAGCAAGTGACAATGAAGAAGAAAATCTATTATCCTTTTCCATCAGTACTAAACCTGACACACTTGATGATAACAGTAAAGAGGTGAGAGAGCTACTGCGTTGAATCTTTGATTAAGACTAATGACCTAGTTCATGGATTTATGCATTATATAGATGTTTGATTTTTCAATTTTAAAGGATGTGTTTACCCTAAAAACACCAGTTTATAAAGCAAAGGCTGTGTGGAATGATCCTGATGATGTAAATGTTAGGTACATTGTTTGTTTATAGTTCAGATTTATTTCAAGTTATTACTACTAATTTGTATGGGTGATCAGGTATAATGGATGTTTCTGGCTAGAATACAATTTTCTGATTAGTTCATCTCTTTTTTTGCTTTTTTTTTCCTATTTGGCAGAGCAGAATAAGAATTGTATAATGCTGTATTATAGTGTTTACTATTTTATTATCATATAGGGTCATATTATCGTATCTTTTTGTTGGCTTGCGGAATTTATTTAAGAGTTACACTTAAGATTATACTGCCATTATGTTGCTGTCATGTGAATGAAATTTTGGCCTTGTATAATGAACTATGTTGGAACATAAAAACCTATTTGTAAATAAGTAATAGTGGTATAATAAGAGTTCCATCTAACAAATAAATAAATATATAAAGTAAAATGTTAGGTGAATCATAAATATTCAATTTTAATTTCAGTGTTGATGTTGAGAACAATAAGAGATTGAGGAAACTTCGAAAGTCACATGATGAAAAAGTATTGTCTGGAACAATATTCCAGGAACGACTCAAGAATCAGTATGAAATACTCCTTTCTTATTTCTTAACAAATTATTTTCAAGACACTTGCTTATTTTTTAGATTTTTAATGTAGATTTGAAAAAATTATTCCTACTCCTGCATGGGCAGATTTGAGCAATAAAGCTGTTGATGACGATCAGGAGTCGGAACACGAAGAAGGTAGGACACAGACACTTGCTATTTATAAAATGTGTTGTCAAAACATGGCAGCAAAGTTTGTTTGGATAGTTTATGATTGGATCAAACACTTTGGATAGAAAGCTAGTATCTTTTGTAAAAAGTTTCACTCAGTAAAAGGATAAAACAAAATAAAGAGAAATAAACAAAAACATTATCTTTCAAATATCAGTTTAGTTGCTCTCTGATGAAAAAATGAAAGACTCAATACTAATTAATTCAATTTTCACATAAATGGAGGGCATGGTTTTTGGAGTGGTTTTGAAGGGCAACATGATGATACAAAGCTGAATTTCTGGCCCTAATTTTGCAGTTTTGGAATATAAATTAGTTTCTTGGAAATTGTTATTGCATTATAAGTCCAGTTTTGTATAAACAGAAGTATTGAAGAAAATTTTTTTTAACTTTATTTGATTTTTATTTCTTATTTTAGACAGAATTTTCAAAAGTACTCAATATGTTGTTACAAAAGGGAGTCATTTACCAAAACATTTATTAAAAATTAATCGTGTTCGAGATTTAAATCACAGTCATCCATCAAATGGTACCATAACATCAGTTGAGTTTCATCCTTCAGCCAAAATTGCTTTCACTGCATCACTAAATCAGAAATTAACTCTATTTCAGGTATGTGATCATAATTGTGATTCATTTCAAAGCCAAATGAACTCTATGATCAAACCAGTCATCCAGAGATTAGGGAGACTTGTTTTAGTGGCACACAATCCCACATCCATGGTGGGCAGAAAATTGAACCATGTCTGTCAGTTGGAAAAGGCAGTTTGCATTCAAGTCAAACCTAACACTCCGCTACTAAACTTTTGATTCATAAATGTCATGACCTCAGTTTTAATATTACTTCACATTTTTGTGATTTTATTAGGTTGATGGCAATGAAAATCAGAAATTACAAAGCATTCATTTGTCAAAGTTTCCAATACATGCTGCACATTTTATGCCCCATGGTGACAAAGTTATCATGTCTTCACAAAGAAAATTTTACTATTCATACGATTTAGTGAGTGGTCAGATCATAAAAATACCTGAAATTCGAGGTTTGTCATATTTTCACATACTTAATAAAATATAACGGTCACCTCGTTAAGTTCGAATGGTTGCTGATAAGCATTTATTCCTTTCTACTAATTTCAATACACATTCAATATACATTCAGTATACTTGTAGCAGGAAATATTAAAATTTTGATTTTCATGGAAGAAAAGTTCTGTAAAACTTCAACCAATAACAAGCTCCTGTACCATACACAAAAATGGAAGCAAAAAATAATTATATCCACATGTTTACTGAACATTAAAGAACAATTGTGTGTCAGCTTTTTTTGTATAATTATTCTGTTAAAAGAATATCACATGAAAACCAAAAGAGATTTATGCCAAATTTTAAATAGCTCGTAAACGGGGTAACGGGCTCCTATGACATGCGATTTGTATTGGCTTTACATCCATTATAATGTTCAAAGAAAGATTATAGTTGGCTATGTTTTATTTGGTTTACATCCAGGTTATCACTCCTTGTTTTATCTCATTGGCACCATTATGTTTTCAAAAATAGGGCTTTTCAAAAATAATACTTTTATAAGTTTTTATTTTGAAGTTTAGAAGTTATAAACTGAACTATCCTATCCTTAATCCAAAAAGGCTGTAATTGTTTGAGCTTTGGTGGTTATTTTACTTTTAACACTCAACTGTTTTTTCTGCAATATTCTTGTAAACTGACTGACACCCAACACAACAACATAAATGCATAAGGCATGTTTTCCCCAATTTTTAAGGTATAAATAATCTTATGTGTTTAGGACATTCTGAAAAAAGTTTGGATAGATTTATAATCTCACCAGATGGAGAAATAATTGCATTTCTTGGAAGCAGTGGTTATATTCATCTCGTTTCATCAGTATGTATTTATTTTTTTAATTTCCAAAATATATATATATAATATAATATATTCGATTTTAACATTCATGTACACTAGATAAAATCTCACCAATTACTATTTTATCGCTGATGATGTAAGTATAAATTATTTTTTTTGTGTTTTTAGAAGAATCACCAATGGATGTCTTCCTTAAAAATAAATGGACATGTGTTTACTGTTGCATTCTCTCCTGATTCTTCAAACTTATTTGCTGCAGGAAGTATGTTCTCTTCTGCATGAAGATTCGAAAACAGTTGAATGCTGTAACCTACAAAAGTCAATAAAAACTTTTATATAACTAAACAGGTTATTTTAAAAAACTGTCACTGTTGGAATCTGTACTTATTTTAATAGTTCAAAGGCACATGCATTATTTTATGACAGTTATTTAATATTGAATAAAAGGAATTAGCTATGGTGTGACTGAAGTACAGAAAACCAATCCTTTCACAAACGTTAACACTAGAATATCAAAATTTGAAGATACTATGACCTATGAAAAAAGCATAATGATATCTTGAAATGCTTAGAAAAATTCAATTGTTCTATTAATGGAAACAGTACAAGCTGGTGGTGTAAATTGAATGGTCTATAAACAGGCATTTTTTTGTAAAAATATTCAGTTTGTTCAATATTAACTTATAACTACCACAGGTGATGGGGAAGTTTATATTTGGGATTTAAGAAGTTGTAGATGTCGACACAGATTTGTTGACGATGGTTCAATTGCTACTCACAGTTTAGCTATATCGGGAAATGGAAAATACTTAGCTTGCGGGTATGTCTCCATGGCCTTGTTTTTTGTAAGATTATCCAATGATTCTCTGTAGAGTTTACGTGGCCCAATTCTAACTAGAAAGAACCATTATCATTAATGTTGATGTTAAATAAATTTTTAGATCATCCAGTGGTGTTGTTAATATTTACGATGATTGCTATCATGAAAAAAAACATCCATCTCCATCGAAGGTTTTACTCAATTTAACGACCAGAATAGCTGGCACAAAATTTAACTCAACAAGGTTTGTATTTACTCCTTTTCTCCAACGAAAGTAATTTTCCATTGTAAAGACTTTTTTCTTCTTTTTTCTTTTTTTCTTCCCAGTGCATAAATAAATAACTGTTCTGGTTTCCAAAGGAGACCAATTATTAAATTTTGCATTCATATCCGAAGAGGTTTTCAAACAACCACCAAACACGCTTTGAGGTTTTTTATGTTTATTGGCCAACAGTTGAGTTAAAGATAATGAACTGTTATAAATAGAACTGAAGGTTGCAGTGTGTTGATGTCAGCAGTGGGAATCCCTCATTTGAACAATAAGAAATGGGTCTGGAAGGAGCAGCTGACTTATATCAAAATGGCAAACAAACGAGGTAAACAAAAGGTTGGCTCTCTCGTGGAGATTTCCTTGTAAAAAACTGCTGACTCAGTTTTTTCATGACCTTTATAACAGTTCATTATTACATTCTCTGCTCCTGTCTCCAAAACATGAAAATATCAATGATGTGAATAAACCATGATCTATATAATAAAGATTACTTATGTTAAAGTTCACGCAATTTGAATTCGTGCAGAGGCTAGCTCATAATTTTTTGCTGAAGGAATACCCAAAATTTACAGGGAATCATTATTTTTAAAAAAATATTTTCTTCATCCTCCTCCTCTACCTTTGCACTCATGGGGATCTTTTGAGGTTTAGTTTTTTTGTCTTACATTCCTTCATCTTATCATATAATGTCTTCACCAGCCTTTTTTTTACTAAAGGTGGCGAAGTTGGGCATAATCGATCACCTGACCATTAATAATCAATCAAGAAAGATCAAAATAATAAACAAAACACATAATATAAAATAAATATAATATAAAAAATAAAAAATATAAAATATAAAAAAGCATTTATTCATAAATGTTGTAAAAAGTGTGGATATTTAACACAGTGCAATTATGAAAAATTTAGTTATTTCTTCCTTTTAAGTTATTTCAGTGTTAAAAGACATTTCAATACTATTTTCTAAGTGTGTGAATTTGAAGTTTCTCTACTCTACTTTTGGGTGCGTAAAGTTAAATCGCACAAATTTAAAGCTGTGTAAAACCACTCTAATTCTAATACAAGTAAGATATGCACCATGCAATGTAGAATTTTATCGCTAAACCTAATTGAAAACTGATTCTGCTTTTAGTTCAAAATAACATATTTGTTTAAAATTTGTTGTCTTACTTTAGCGAAATTTTAGCGTACTATTCACCACAAGTTCGAAATGCTTTAAAATTGGTAAGTTACTTATACCTTTGTTGCTTTCACAGTGAGACCATCATGCAATTTGTAATGTAATAGAAAGGGTCTTGACATTCATTTCAACTTTACTTAGCAAATTATCTTGGGAAGAATTCGTTTTTCTGTTGCAAAATACTGCTTTTAGAAGTTATCCATTTATTTCATAATTCTTCACTACTTACTTTTAGGTTCACTTCCCATCTTTAACGACGTTTTCAAATTGGCCTGTAAACAAACAAACTCTTGGCAATGTCAGCAGTGTCGACTTTTCACCTTTCAGTGGTTATGTAGCTGTAGGAAATGAGAATGGAAAAGCTTTGTTATTCAGGTGAGCCATTGACTGACAGCACAATAGCCTTCTGGCAATTTAGAGCAATACTATATGCATCTGTATGCAAGTCGGCCAGAAGGAGAAACAACCGTTAAAGATGGACTCAAAACTCCTGGTTACTTCCATCCTAGTGAAGTTTTGCTGTCTATTTCCACTCAAAAACCCACAAGCAGGAGTAGACTGTTTTTCTTGCTTTTTTTTGTTTTAATTTTCTAAATGAAAATGTTGGCCAACACTGATTCGCCCAACTTGCTCAACAATTAATTCCCACTGGAATAATATTTTGATGAAGCGTCAAACTGTACCAACATGCCACATCCACATGCCACACCAACATCTTTGCCAGCAATGTTGGCTTACATGCCGTTACAATTTGTTTCGTTCTTAAAGTTAAATCTAGTGGTTAATGGTTATGTGACTCGAATCTTAACAGCTCAGTCTCATTTCCGTAATCACAGTCATAGCGTGAGGTTGAATTCTGACCAATAGAATTCATAGAAGGCAGGTCCGCTTTCAGGTTAAATTAATACCTTTGATGAAGTTTATTATTCAGTTGCATATAAGATTTGGGGATTAAAAATTGATCCTGGTTTTTAAGTACGGTTGTAAAAAAAAGCTGCTGTAAACTCATTTCAAGTTTGGAATGAATTAAACATCAACTCTATAAATGAATATAAACTAAGTTTCCATAATGTTACAAAAACTGAAACTACCGTAATGCATCGAATAAGCGCCCCCTACAACGTTAAAAAAGCGCAATCGAACCCATAAATATCAGTCCATATCAGTCCTTTGACAAACGAAATGGACTTACTTCGGCAAACGGCAATAAGTTACATACTTCTGCATATATTCACTCCACTACTCCCTGCTCACAAACAAACACAAGTTAGTCGAAGATAATTTTTTGGCGTAGGGGGTTGCTTTGTCTCTTTTGCTTTGTTTGAGCTACTACGTATGATTTATACTATGTATATCATTTCAGATTTCCTATTAATTTTTTGGTATTTTATATTACAATATTTTTATTTTTTTTCTTTCAGATTGGCTCATTATCCAGATTCCTGATTTTTATGCGACAGGGAAGATGTATGTCAGAATTATTGAACTTTTTTGAAAAGAAATGGAAAGAAGATGAAAACTATCCTGAATACATTGTGGATATACATCGCCAATGAACTGAATTCGTGCATGCTATCAGTTAATAGTTACCTCCCATTCTAAACTATAAGAACAGAACCTGGAATGTCATCATCCTCAAATTTATTTTCATTTATTTATTAATCAGTCTTAACATACTTTTATGAAATTTTACAAATTTTACCACCCATTTAAGCAGAGTGAAAAGACTTGTAGATACAAAAGAAACAGGTCGAATCCAGTTTTCCGCTAACTTGTGCGATAGATATGATGAATTCTTTCTGTATGAATAGCCCTTTATATATGGAGACCACTTAAGTAGTTCGATAACTTCATTTTTTTCACTAAAGTCGTCGCGAGATAGATACAGGTGACTACTTAAATATTCATCTTTTAAGTTATCGGGTATAATTAAGTTATTTCTTTTGAGTTGTCACGTATAGAAACAGGAATTGACTGCAAGTGTGAAAGAAATGTGCAAAAAAGTATGAAGTTGTCTCAGATGCAATGTTACGACCCAAACATGGAAGCCTTTCAGATGCTTTTTGTGGGCTGTAAATGCCAATTAGAAGAAGAAATGACTGAATTGGATGAACTATTCAGAAAAAGACCATAACGATGACATGAAAGACTTCGTTACAGCAGTTAACACTGCAGCTCCAGAGATTTTAAAGAACGAGCCACGCAAAGAATGATGGATTGTTAAATGTGTTAAAAAAAACAACGATTGAGAGTCATCCGGAAACGTTTGAAATAATACTAATATACGTCCCGACATTATAAAACAGCCTAAGAATAGCAGATGGTTTTTAACTTAGGTAATCAAAACGACGACTTAAATGTTCGAACGACTTAAGTGGTCTGTGAAATTTTTCCACTGTTTATTTTGTTAAAATTAAGTTGTCGGATCACTGAAGTATTCCCCGCATGTAAAGAGTTAATCACAGGAACACTTATGAAGTTTCCTTTGTGAGGAAATGTGTGGAGCCTTTGTTGTAGTTATCGGTAACCAATTGGTTACTAGCGATGAAGTCTTTTTAAATGAATAAATATTTCACATAATGTTGATTTGTTTCGTATACCCTTAAATCAATTTTTTTTATGAATTTGAAATTATGGAGATGTTTTTATGGATATCAGACTTTTCATGTAAATAGATTTGATAATTTAAAACAAGAATTGTTGAACTGGTATATGAAACAGCTCCGTCACTGAATGCATCATCAGTATAGATAGTAATTCTTTAATGCCATCTCAAAACGGTGCAGAGGAAGAACTTTCAGAAGATGAAGATGAAGAAATATATCAAGGTAACTGCTCATGTTCAACAAGTTGAACAACAACACGGTGTTTACAATGATTATAATCTAAAAAAGTTTGTATTTCCTCTTTAGGTTGTCTGAACATTCGTGGAGAAAGGCATGGTCGGGGAACTTTGTATTTCAATGCTAACAAAACTGAAAAATACCAAGGACATTTCAAAAACGGTATTTGTCTTAGAAAATTATAATCCATACCCCTCAATTATATTTAAGATGGATTTGTACAATTAATGCTCTTGGTTATACATCCCTTACTATTCATCATTACCCCTTTCGTCTTTTGATATAACTATTGTCTCTTTGCCTTAGGGTTCAAACATGGAAAGGGATCGTTTTATTTCGGTGATGGAAGGTACGTTTTTTAGTGTTAATCCTTATTTAAAGTATACAAATAAGTTATGAATAACATTATCAATCTTAAAATATGTAGCTCCTTATCTGGAATGTTTATTGATGACTATCTTGTTGGAAAGGGTTTATATTTGTATGAAGACGGTTCTCTCATGGGTAATACACTTTTCCATTTAATTTTGGTCATTATGTTTATATTATCTTGAATTTCAATACCTGTAAACATTCATTGTTATTCTCAAATTTGAATTTTCAATCTGTCGGTTCTATATATTGACAAACTTCGAAATTCCTTCCAAAGGTGAAAGTAACAATTAATCTTTGTTTGGTATCAGCTACTGTCCGTTAATATTAGATACAAAACCTCCAACATGTACCTTACTTAATCAATTTGGTAGGTAAGGAAGAAACCTCATTAACCGTGTTTCTCTTTTGAACTAAACTTTTAGTTGGTACATATCAGAATGGCGAGTTACATGGACCGGCTGAAGATTATGGTAAGGAAGTTATTTTTTTGCTAATTCTATGCTCTAACACGTTAAGTAAGCGAGGATCTTTCAACTCCTAAAACTTACAAATGTAGATACTGAAGGAAGGCTAACATTCAAAGGAGAATATACACATAACATTCGTTCTGGAATTTGTCACTATTCTTTTCAGGTAATTTTTTCATTTATTTTGCACATCAATTTATTCAGCATTCTATCACTGTTTTGTTTTGACATCTCTTGTTGTTGGTTTTAGTATGGTGGTCGACTATTTGGGTTGGTTGATAAATACGGGAAGTTTTCTGGAAAAGAATTTGTTTATGTATATCCAGATGAACAAACATTCCTAAAAGGACGATTTGAAGTAGGCTTTTTAATCTTTTGAATGCTGATGATTGGTGGCTCATCAAAGATCAAACAGCTTTTCATTATTTTTAGGAAGGTGATATGGTTGCAGCTGTGGAAGCTGTTTATAATGGTATCGGAGAAAAAGATAATCCACACTCATACAAGAAACTTAAAGGCGGTATATTAACATAAAAACTAATATCCATCTTTCTTCAAAAGTTTCGGTTAACCCTTCATAATAATGACCTTCGTAGGTTTTCAGTATTTCAAAGATGTATCAACAAACAAACTGATATCTACTCACCCTCAACAGGCTGATTGCTATGAGAAGAAAAGGTATTCGACAAGTATTCTTCGAATCAATAGTAAATCAATAGGTTAAAACTGAAAACTGAAAGCTACGATATATTTCTCTTTTTTCATCTGTTCCATGTTTTTCCATGTATAGAGTAACCGCAAGGAAGTCTTTAATAGATGATGCAAACGAAGGATTGTTTTCACTAATTCATGCTGCACCTGACGTGAGTCTATTGATTTAAATTAGCCTGTGTAATGAAACCTTCCATGTGTCATCATTTTTCGTTCTGCAGCCGAAAATTATGTCGCTGTAGTGTTTGTTGTAGTGTTTGTTCACCTTGTTTTCGAGCTTAATGGTAATGACGTTTACGACGATCACGGTATGTCTATCTAATGGATTGGTATCTTTAAACTTTTCGGTTGAAAGTCTTTTTCTTTGGTTTGAAAGAACGATGCATGACGTAACCATGATCTCGTTATCTCAGACCTATTTTAGAATAGTGTTACCTTATATATATTCGATTAAATGTGTCCCTTACATGTAGGGGATTAAAAATCAGTATTCACAGCGTATAAATATAAAAACATTACTGTAACATAAAATCCGGGATATTTTGCCCCAGTGTCACGTGATCGATGACGCCATGGTTTTACGGTCATTAACAAGTCTTGAATACGCCAATCAAAAGCTTATAAAAAATGAAACATAATGTTGGTAAACACTTTATTTTACGTCAGCATATTATGTTCTAAATCATATTTAGATCAAAACGCGACTCTTGTGTAAGAAAATTTTAACAAAGAATACCGTAACGTAAAATCCCGGTTATAAGCTCTGTGCTTATTTAAATGCAAACCCGGTCTTTATTGGGATTATAAGTGGGAGGGAATTATGTAACCCGTCATCCTCATCCAAGAAGAAGAGAAGTCTGATCCATTTTTGAAATAAGACCACGATGAAAGAATAGTAAATTGCTTGAAATCAGAAAAACGACTGCCATGAATAACTTGCTTGTTGAATGTTATGAAAACACAACAAACAAGATATCATATGGCAGGCTCTTTCTCATCCACATCATCATCGTGTCTTGGTTGCTGTTGTTGTTGTTGTTGTTGTTGTTGGTGGTGGTGGTGGTGGTGGTGGTGGTGACATTACTTTCTCATCAAGTTCATGCTTTCTTAGCCTGCCCTTTTTACGTTAGGTTGTGTACGTGCGATATTACGTTTAAGAATGACTGATTGTTTGGGATTGGTTGAAGTAAGTTAGAGAAGCTGATTTGCTTGATTTGGAATGGAGATGTTATACCCATTCCTTGATCATTGTTCATAAAGTCAATATCGGCGTCTAAATCGTTACCAACAAGATCATCAACTTCGTAGGAAAACTCGGTAGGTTTGCCAAATATCTCATCAGCTGTGATTATAACTTCTTGGTTGACGTTAGGAACTTTTGATGATACTTTTGGGAGGTTTCGCTTAATTATGTTCTTGTCTGGATTGAGTGATGGTATTTCCAGGATGCATTGATTTGGGATCATGTACTCATTATTAGGTGGTTTTTAGACATCTGCAAAACCACCAATCATGATGACGTTCACAACTTCTTCATCATCAAAACTAAAGGAAACAGTTTCAGTCCGACAGACACTTGATCATCATCACCCTCACTATGGCTACCATCATCTTTGTCTTCACTATCATTATCATCGATGGAGTCATCAACTTCAAAATCATCTTCGTAAGCAATCATTTGAACATCTCCTTCACTTGTTAATTCTTGTTTTTCTTCATTTTCAGCTGCTGCTACTGTTGTTTTCTTTTCATCTTCAGCAACTTTTTCATCACCATGAAGTTGATTGGTTAGCATTTTGTTAAGTTGTTCCAATTTCTTGATTTTCATTTCATAATAATTGAAACAGATCTTCTGTTTCTCTTGTTGTTGGAATAACGTATCCTGCAATTCATTCAATTTCCTTTGAACGACTGCATTCTCACATTTCAAAGCATTCTCATTCTTACGATGTTTGTCTGCTATTTTAATCATAACATTGACTTTCTCGTAAGGGAACTTCACCATGTTTGATTTGTCAATTAGTTGAAGATTTAAACGTTCGTTCTCTTCTTTCAAGTCCATAATACTTTTAGTCGATTTTGTATGTTTTTTTTGTCTCATCAGACTCCACACGTTCCATTTCTTTGGTTTTCATTTCACTGATCAACTTCTTGTTTTCTTCTTTTAAGATTTTGATTTCGATTCGACAATCAACAACTCTCTGTTGGCTGTTTACTTCAACTTGCTTGCGCGCAATCTTTTGCAATTTGCATAGCAACATCAATATTCTGGAAAACTTCATTCAATGACACCTTTCCATTGTTTTGGCAGCTTTTAGCAACTTCGCTATATTTCAGGACCATATTGAGTGATTTCAAATGGCTACTTATCGTCGATTGCAAATAAGAATCTTTTATAATTACTCAACTTTTCAAGAAGATTTTTACGTTTTCTCCCTGTGAAAACTTAAAAACAAGTTTCCCATGCTAATTTGACGTCAATTTATCAAATGACGTCATATGACATGTCCACCTGAAACATCAGTTAGACATTCTCAAAATGTTAAACATATGTAAGTATGCTTAATGGCATTGGAACATTTCCCAGTATTTCTCCATCAGAAAACTCAATAGTTGTGGTCAAATTTTGTAAATTTTACAAAAATGCGTGATACCCCTCGTAAAAAAGGTAGTTCCTCCCAGAATGTACCCCATTGTGCACAAAATCTGAATATAGAAACTTTAATTTCATGAAGTATAAGGCAGGTGAATAATTTTTGGAGTGGGTTTGCGCCTTAAGAAAAGAAAGAGTGTATTAAATGACCGAACTGTGTATTCGTGATAAGCGTAACTATGAACCTTATAAACATATGAACCTATCTCCATTAGCAACTACACTGAATTGTATCGATGCAATTCATTTCATGAGATGTCGTAACCGTTTTCATGATTGGTCTACAAGTGTACTGCTGCAGAAATGTTTCTTGCCTGATTTTAGTTCTTGCTTTTAGTGATGTTGATTTGTCCTTAACTAAACCTCGATTGCTTCAAAATTGGTTGAAACTTTCGTGGACAACAGTGAAAGTGAATAACACCAGTGAAAGTGAATAACCAATATTCAAAGAGCGCGAAAAATTAAGTAAAGTAGTGGTATAGAATGTTAAGTTGGGACTACTAATCGCTGAAATATGAGGAAGTATAATATGCTGAAGCATTATCTTGAAGGGGCCATAATTTCTTCGCAACGCAAGTAAACCCCATGTTTCATTTTTATATTTCATTTTTTTATAAGCTTTCGATTTGTGTAAGTTAAGAAATTTTAACTTTTTTTCTTCTGACGTCAAGGGAACATTTCTATCGAAATATCTAAGGTTACGTTATTGGCCAGTTTTCCATGTATCTTCCATGTACTTTTTTACCATCTTGAAGTTGGAACCGATCGTTTCACATTTCTTTCGTGCAGGAAGTCATGTCATTTTACAATGGTATCCGAATTACTCATTCCGAGGTAAGCGTTAAAGATTGCAGAGAAAAGGGCCTAGTGATTCGGTATTAGTGATTCGAAATTCACGTTTTTTCCAGGTAGATTCGCGAGACTGGCTATTTAATGACAACACAATTTCACTTGATGAGAAGGTAAATTACAATGCCTTGTAATGAGAACGGGTTTTTTTTTTACTTCGCACCTTTTCTGTCATTTTTATGATGAAAATTTAATATTATTTAATTTAATAAAGATTTAATTTAATAAAGACTTGTTTGTTGTTTTCATTTTCACAATAACTTGTGAAAATTATCGAAGATATGTTATTTTGTATTTGGGAATTGAATTGACCTTTTCTTAAATTACGTCACAACATCTATCGCCACATCTATCGTTTTCATAGATAGTCGTGGATGTACCACATATGTGGTGCAACATCAGCACGTATTGTGCCTCACTTGGACATAAAGCAAATCATTCATTTGAACCAAATTGCAAATATGACAGGTGTGTTTATATCGTATCTATTATGTTTTGACGCCTTGAAACTTTTTACCGCTAAACAGAAATCCGACAATTCTAATTGGTTATCACGCTTAGGTTTAATCATCCTCGTTTTGGTCCTATCAAATGTATACGTACCATTAAAAGTGTAAGTCCTGGTGACGAATTGACTGTTGCTTATGGTTACGATCATTCAAAATTAGAGACAGACTGTCCTGATTGGTATAGAAGAAAACTTCAAATTCATCTTGAAAAATCTGCAGCAAAAAAGGGGCTGTGATCAAACGACCAATAGAATTTCATTATGTTTCATCATTGGTTGATTGTGAAAAAACACGTGATCGTTTTTATATATAACTTGTTTACCAGACGGAACAATCAAATGCACTAGGAATTCTTATTTTTACGATATGTTTACACGAAACGAAAATTTTTCAATACTGTTGATTTACACGGACAATTATTAAGAACTTTTAGTATTATTTTTTCAATCAATCAATGTTTGAGTTTGATTATTTGATGTTCTTCTTTGCGGCTCTTTTTATAGCCTGGATGCGTTTTCTTAATTCTCCAAAAGATTTTTTCCCCAACTTCGACGATCTTTCGGATTTTTTCCCTAACTTCGACGATGTTTCGAATTTGTCATCAAGTTTTTTCCACGTTCTTTTGGCTAAAATAAAACGAAAAATATTTTGAAATATATCCAGTGAAATTATTTTTCAAATTTTTCCATTAGCTAATTTGTCTTCCATTTCAATTATTAGAAGCTTCTCATGAACAGACAAAAGAATCTCGACTATCGCTTTTCAAACGACTTACTTCTTGTTCCTCTTCCAATGTAAACATCTTCAGAACAATCGAAACAATACAACGGCCGTTTGATATATTTATGACTGACAACTTTGCATCTGTGCTGACAATCCTCATATGTGCAATCCGTTTTGAAGCAACTTGTTGATTCGCATGTACTCACCCATACTGTTACTATCATCAACAGAGGGAGCAGCAAGCTGATGGAAGACATGTTAATCTTGTTTTGACCCCTGGAAAAACAAACTATCTGTTATGCACCTAAATTTTGAATTCTTTCGTGATAAAAGGTAAAATCTGAGGTTGTATGATAACGAGGTTGATTTTCGTCTGTTTTAAATAAGCAATGTTTAGAAAGAAACATTAAATCCGGGGAAAAGTACCATATAACTTACCTGATAAATTGACCGCAGAGCAGATGATGCAGATGAGATGATGAAAGGCAACTGAATATGTTC
This sequence comes from Turritopsis rubra, assembly GCA_039566895.2. NCBI lineage: Eukaryota > Metazoa > Cnidaria > Hydrozoa > Anthoathecata > Oceaniidae > Turritopsis > Turritopsis rubra. The sequence continues at coordinate 2,563,020 of CM077625.1, read as the reverse complement.
TGTCTTTTCAATTTTTAAATACACTTTTTTGGTACTTGTTTATTTTAAACTAGTTTCCGTTGTGTGTTTTTCACATATTGTTATGATCAAACGAAGACAGTTCTTTCTGTAAGTCGCTAAGCAGGATTGTCTGAAAAGTGTTGCATTTAGTTGGGTATTTAGCAAGTGCATGTTATGTTTGCACGTATCTAATCGATTTGATGAAACAGTTTATGGTGTTAACTAAAAACTCATACATTGGAGACTGCATTAAAACTACATTAGCATTTTCCACTATATTTAATATGAAACAAGCGTTTACAGTTTATTAACTTTTAATTCACTTACTTCCAATGACCTATTCTTTGTTTAGCGTTTCATTTAGAAAAGCAGGTGGAAATTGTAACGCGATTTAAAACTAAGCTGCGGAAAATTTATATATATATATCTGTGGAAATAAGTTTCAGACAAATTTTACACTTTGAGGAAAACTTGTAAACATGCTGGAAAAAAGTCATGGAAATTATCATCAATAAGTGGGCCAATAAGGTGACTGAAGGTTTCATATGAACAAATTCTATTTTAATTCTAAAATCTATCTGAAAGTTTTTGAAATTATTTTGAAGCCGATAATTAATTTTTAACCATGTATCGGTGGTCTTGTCGTGGCAGTGATGGTCAGCTGGCTTGGATCGACTTGTTTCTGTGACCACGGAGCGGAGTGAGTCGAAGAAAGTGTTTGATTCTTCGACCGAGGCTGCATGATCAAGTTGCTTACCCTTGTCTATAGTTTTCCTGTTCCTTCAGATATGGTCAAAATGATGAAGACTGTGATATGCCCAACACAAGTGGTGTTGGTACCATGCTCTTGGTTCCCGGAATATGAGCATTTGCAAGAAGTTCCTTGCTTTGCACCATTATCGGGTCTGATCACCATCTCTTTCTTTCCTCTTTTATACTTACTCTTGACAACACTTGTGTGGTTGTGGTCAAGTAGGCGCGTGGCGTAGCGTTTCCCGGCTTCTTTTGTTTGTACGTAAGTAGGGCTGCAACGATAACAGCATCAGTGTCCGGTGTCGTGTAAGTACAGCCGAGTACCTGTCAACTAACAAAAGGCATGTGACAAATACTCAATCAAGAGTAAAAGGTCTAACATAATGCAATGTTAGAATACCTAAAATAAACAAAAGAATACACAAGAATGTCAGTGACATATAAGATCGTAGTTCTCTACTGTTCTAAGCTTTAAGCCCTGGGTTAATTATATCGAGATTCTTAAAGGGATTCCTGCGTCCAAAATGATATTTTGAGGGATGATAGAACTCAAAAAGTTGTTTGAAAAGTCTTTTTACAGTTTTTAGAAATTCTATTTCCTTGGGCTGATATTTCGATTTAAAAATCACCAAATTATGTAACGCATAATTATGATGTAATAAGATAGTATTTTGTTGATGTGCGTAACTTTTGAACGAGTAAATATTGTAACTTCATTCTCCTATCATTCAACTCAGTAGAATTCCTTATTCTCTAATATCTATCTAAAAGATGTAATATTCATTATATCAAAAGTTATAGTGATGATAAATGTTAGCAACTATCTTATTACATCATAATTTTGCACTGCATAAATTAAATGTAAGATTTTAAAAATGAAATATCTCAAAAACTATAGAGAATTATATAATACTGAAAAGAGACTTGTTAAACAACTTTTTGAGCTCTATCATATATCGAAAAATCATTTTGGACGCAGGAATCCCTTTAAGAACTTTTTTTATATTGAGGATTTTGCGAGCAAGGAGGAGAGTTCCATCAGTTTTTGAATGGAAATCACGTTTTCCCCGGCAAAACAGAAACAAACATGGCTGACGTTACTGCGATTCTTGATCTTGGAGCTTACAATGCTAAACTTGGATTAAGTACTGATGATGAGCCTCGGTAAGCAGGTTCTTCTTAATGGGAGTGCTTCAACACTGAATTTCCAACCAGTGCCATCAATTACTAAAAGAAAATGTTCATTTCCTTTTTTTAACGCTTGCTTTTTAGCTCCTTTTTTTGTGGTGTGGGGAGCATCTCCAATTGTTGATGATTGGGTCTACTAAATGGTTGGCTGTATATTATATTAATATATTTATCATCATTACCAGATAACCAGATAAAGGCGCTATTTCCTTTCCGCACCCCTCCCCCATACTAATGCTCTATACTAATGTTCCTTGTAACGTTTGGGATGGATTGGAGTGAAAAAAATAGGGGGTGCGGAAAGGAAATAGCACCCAGATAAATGGTAATGATCATAAGAATTAAATATTGTGGACACAGTCAGAGAGTCGATGGGATGGGGGGTTAGCTGTTGTATTACACGATTTCGGAGATAATGCAGCCATTTTGGATTCTATTGTGATTACGGTTCGCTGGTAAGGCAAGTTGCAATCCGACTTTGCCTGACAGTATAGGAAAAATTGATTAAAAAGTTCCGTTTTTCTTCCAAAAAGTCCCGTTTACATTTTCCAAAAAGTCCCGTTTATATTTTCCATATTACGCTAAATATGCTAAATATGCCAGGAATTTGTGCCACTGGAGGAGGGCACTAAATTAACGCCAAAAGCAGACAAAAGCAGTCAGGTGGAGAAACCCCCACCCCTCCTAACTTTGAATCGACATTAAGCGTGGCACTATGAGAGTATGGACGCCACCCCCTAGAAACGTAAACATTATTTACCCGTTTTATAGCTAGAGGATATATAGCTAACTTTAAAGTAAAAGAAGAAACTTTAGCGATTTTTTACAACCATTGTGAAAGTATGATCCTTCAAAATAAAATTCATTCGCGAAAGTTAATTCTCACTGCAGAAAATGCATAGTGTAGTAAACAATGAACAGAGTTAGGGGAAGGGTGTGTGTATGCTTACGTTTGTTTGTGGTGACACATCGAAACTGAAACTGCCACATTCAGCTATGTGAGCCAATGACGCGGCATCATCTGACCATAAGCCAAATTAGCCCGGTGGTGTGGCAAATAACGTACAAGAGACATACTGAGCCATCATTATACATAAACAAGCTCTTAGCAACGTAGAATAACATAATTGGTATAAGTTGGTGTGGAAGGGGTTGCAAATTCAACAACGTAATGCACCTCTCAAAACTTGATATGCAGCCTGGCTATAATGCAGTTCCAGCTTGATCCAAACTCCAGACCTATCACCACCACCTACATGCATTGAGGTCAACGCAGGTCTAGAAGGCTCACTTTTGGCATTAACTCAGCGGCCAAACTCTTCCATTGCTCCAGAACTCACCAGTAATGACATACAATGATCTGAACCGAAAGACCAAACTAATCATTGATGACTCAAAGAAACTGGCATAGCAAGGCTCAAACACTCAACACAGTGGAGTACTATTATTCGACAACGTTATCTCAACACCACTTCCCGACACACTCACCAAAGAAGAGAAGCCAGAAAGACCAGACAATTTAAACATTGGTGAAGGCTATAACCAATGGCTACATCCCAAGGAAACACAGTCCTTGTTCATTGTGGTTATAAAGTATTGAATGAAGAAAGATAGTTTTTTCAATCGATCTCTATTACAGAAGCTTTTTCTTCTCAAAAAATGAGTTGTTCTTCATCTAGAGAACATTTAAAAAAAGTTAAATGAAATATTTTTTCTAAAATCCCTTGAACCTGCAACCACAATATTAAATCCATGTTGAAGTAAAAAGTTTGTCTCATTAAATTTTATCTAAGTTAGGTAGTCAGTAAAGCATATTATAAGATAAAAAGAAATTTTCACACAACTCAGAATGACAAATAATCTCTCCGTGAGAATCCATCTTAAACAGTAAATAAGCAGCAGCAAAAGAGTTTATTTGGAAGGGGTGTTAATGGCTCCCATTCAGCAGAAATCCTATGAAAGTGTCAGATATAAGGCCATTTCTCCCAAAAGTCATCATTCACAAACTGGTTCACCTAAGAACCTACAAACTTGTAAGAATGTGCTTTGCTGCTATTACTCTTGGGTGCTTAGTACAATGTTTTTTTATAACTAATAGGTGGTATTAATCCGGGGGAATTTTACTAAAAGCTAATCAATGATGGTAAACTACAAACACACAAAGAATGTATTATTTCAAGAATAAACAATAGTTTGTTTTTGACAATTCCTCCCAGGAAATAAAGGTATAGGATTTTCATGTGTTGAAGAACACACAGAAAACACTTGTTCTTGATTGTCCATACACAAAAATGAATTGGGGGTCATAGGCACTTCCTCAGACTGAAATTAATAAGCAGGATGGAGTTGGGGTGGGTGGGCTGAAGTGGTTAAGTGTGTTTGAGCAGGTCATTGAGGAACTCACATCTTATTGGACACTTTTTAACTCAGGATGAAAAAGTCAAGAGAAAATATTATAATGATATTTATATTAATTACTATCTTTTCACTTGTTTACAGATCAATTCCAAATTTCATCTCAAAAGCAAAGAATGAACGGCGAAAAGTGTTCTTTGGGGATCAATTAAGTGAATGTAAAGACTTTTCTGGTTTGTTTTATGTGCTTCCCTTCCAAAAGGTGCCAGTTTAACTTTCTTTATCAGTATGAAACAAATGTTTGCCATTGTACCATCCAAATGTTTTTGTCAAAAATAGTAAACTGCCAGACACAGTTAAAACAGTAATTGCTCCTAGTCTTTTTTGCTATTTTTCTTAACATATGATCAACCCAGCTAAAATTCATTATCTAATATGGCTTTATCTAACATGACATATTTTTACAGGGGTATTTAGTGAATTGGGATGTTGAAAGGCAACTGTTTGACCACATGTTCAATAAAGATCTGTTAAAGGTATGTTTCCATTTTTGCCAATGTAAGTTATATTAGTTTTGTTAATGTTAAAGTTGTTTATTCTAATTTATTTATGGTATTTTACGTTGTAATTGAACATGTCAATAAATTCATGTTTTAAAGATTCAATAAATGAATTGCATGAGTACTTTCTTTCTATAAAATAGGGTGAGACAAATGAATTGAACCTAGTGTTGACAGAACCACAATTCAATTTCACATCTATCAAGGTATTTATTTAAATCTTGAATATGCCTTTTTATCTTTATTTTTAAGAGGAAGGTCATGTACATCAATTTAAGTTGCCTGTGCTTTTTTTGATTTTAGGAATGCTTAGATGAGATTATATTTGAGGAATATCGATTCCAAGCATTATGTAGAACAACTGGTATGCATATTTGGTTCTTTTTATAGGAAAAAAATAAGATTGTGATACAGTTATGTTTACAGAATTCAAATTACTGTCTAACTGTAATAAACAAAAAACATGATTAACAAGTTTTTGTTTTATTTAGCTGCACAATTGGCGTCATGGAAACGAAAAGAAGAAGAGAACAAACACCTCTGTTGCTTAGTTATTGATTCTGGTTTTTCATTCAGTCATATTATTCCCATATGCAATGGGAAGATTTTAAAGAAAGCTGTCAGAAGGTGCAATTGTTTCGAGTTTTGACATTTATATGATATCATTTTGTCAGATGATAAAATTCCTTACGTTCTGATTTATCTTCTGGTGGTAGAATTGATGTTGGTGGCAAGCATTTAACCAATCATTTGAAGGAAATCATATCATACAGGTTAGATGAATTAATTTATTCAACCAAAACATAGTGGCAGAATCTGCTACCCTACATGTTTTTATGGTTTCATCAGTATACTCTTTCTTCAGTATAATCCCTTCAAAATGCATTACATTCTGTGTGAAGAGGAGAGGGTAGACTGCTAACCTTTCCTACACTGGCCATACATACTAAGCATTGACAATGGATTCACCAAAATACAAGGCTGGTTGTTTATTGTTCAATTGTTTTTCTAGACAGCTTCATGTTTTGGATGAAACTTTTGTGATGAATCAAGTATGAAATGTTTTTCTACGACATCAAAGTGCGTAAAGTTGTTGTTTTTCTGTCATGAGTTCATGCTTATGTTGCTTTAGGTAAAAGAAGACACTTGTTTTGTGTCGAATGATTTCTTTGGTGATTTGGAAATAACAAGGTATTTTCTACGTCGATATTCGAAACTTCTGTCATTTTTCTTAAGACGTCATGTTTGGTGCCTCTTCATATATCCTTTTATATTGTATCAGTTGGTTAACATATCACATTGCCATCATCACTGATCGCAACTTTGTTATTTCGGTCTGGTTTAACAAGAACATTCTTGCGAATTGCCTCGTTCTTTCAAACGAAAATAAGAGACTTTCAACCAAAAAATTTTTGTGATAACAAAACAGTATGTATGACAACAGTCTGTACTTCATTATACATTCGATTATACATTCGATTACAGCTACAAATTTCAATCGGGAGGAGAAAAAACTTATCACTTTAGAAAAGTATAACATTACAAACTTTCAAAGTAAAAGAAACTTCACCTCTCAAGCAAATCTCCTTTTTTAAAATTCTTAAAAAATAAAGAACGTGTATCAGAATTCACCTTGCGTGAAATCTTCATCAAAATGGGGTTTAAATTGATGATATTTTTGGCTTGTTTATACGTGCGTTTCATACGTTTTTTCTTTCAGGAGGAAAAGAAAACTTAACAAAATATCACGTGAATACGTTTTACCAGATTATGCGAATGTTAAAAGAGGTTTCGTCAGAGTATGACTTCTTTGGTTATCATATCTCTGTAATTCGAACTACAGTATACTCCTGTTAAGTCACACATTGTTTTATTTTTTTAACTTTTTACCCAGCTCAGTCCAAAAAACCTCGGTTAAGTTGGACACTTTTCTATTTCCCGTAAAAGTCCGGCTTCACAGCAGCATACTGAATGAATGAACGTCCGTATTTGTACTGTTCCACAGACAGTGTACTGTATATCACATTGTTTTCAAGAGGGAGGTCTTTTATTCTTTATTTTTTAAGCCATTAGAAGAAATGTGGACTAAAGATGGTACAGAACAGGTAACTATAAACCGATTTCCATTTCTGCCATTTTGAGGGAACTCTGCTGTGTTGTTTTGGTACAATTGACTTGGTTAATGAAAGGGTATATTCGAGCTTTTAAATTGTTCATGTTATGGTAACGAGATCAGCAAACTATCGTTTTGGTTTGAGTTTTTTTCTTTATGTTTGTTTCCATGTTTTGTTCATATAGCAAAATCAATATAAAGTAACATCTCGTACCAGTAACGTTCTGGTGTAGACCTTTGTTTGGGTGATTGAGTTTATAAACATCTTTTGCCTCGCTCTTTCAAGTTTGTGATACGAGATTTTACCTCGAACACCCTCTGTTTATTTCATAGTTACAGTTACTTTGCGTAAACAATGAACGATTTACAGTTCCAGAAATATTATTCAATCCTTCAGATGTTGGTTCGTATTTCATATTGAGATTTTTTGTCTTGTCTACTTTCTTTTAAATTCAATTTTTAATTTATTCAAAGTGAAGAAAAGATAGTAAGAAGAAAGAAAAAAAACTCACCATAAAACTGAAAGTATTAACGTTTCGAATCATTCATGTCAACAGTGAAATCTCCATATTACGAACCTCATAAATCCTGTTGAAATGAACCCGATTTTCTTTTCCCTACGTTAACAAAACTTCTCAAAATCTCTAAATTTAACGAACTGTTTTTTTTTTTTTTTTGCTCCCTTCAAAGTTGGTTATATCGAGATTCTATTGTAATGTGAAGGTATGTGAGTTTATTATAACATTGGTTGTTTCTTCAGTGTCGTTCTTTGTTTAGGAATTCAACAGATGGGCATACCAGAAGCTGCTCTAGATGCAATAGATGCTACACCAATATGTAAGCCTACAATTCAATAAATTTGTTACACGACCTCGTTTTCATCAATTTATCATGAATCTATTGATTTTGTTCTTCAGACATGCAACCGCATTTTCTACGTAATATTGTTCTAACCGGGGGTAACGCATTCTTTGATGGATATCATAAGAGAATGTAAGCAAAACTTTTTTCTCTGGATGATATTTCTTTACTATCGGATGTTGGATGATGTTTCTGTCAATATTTCTTTGAATATTTTGCTATTTGTGTTTTAGTTCTGGTGATATACGAAAGTTAGCACCTATCGATCTTGAGGTGAATGTACACCTACCAAAAAAGTAAGCGGTTTCATTTCTCTTGTCTGTTTCACATCCTAACAATTAAAATTGAAAATCGATTGTTTAAAAAAAAAATCAGGGAAGATTTCTGCATAAAGTTTGAAGCTGATGGCTGGCATTATGATTTATATGTAGGGTTTAAAAGTATATTCTGGTAAAATACTTGGTCATAATTTGGAGTAATTTGAGTGGACTCAAATGTATTAATGGGGAAGTATTACTTTCACAGAAATCTCAGGGATGAAAATCTTTTTGTGTTTTTGGAACAATTCAAGGAAAACTCAATACGAAAATGTTGTACGAACCCTGGAATATTTCGTTAATAACTTGGTTCAGATTATGAAAATCTATATATTGTTCTTTTATACAGTCCGATCACGTATCCATGGCAGGGTGGCCGCTTTCTTTCCAATCAAGAACAGTTTATAAATAATTTCTGCGTCACAAAACTTGAATATGAAGAATCGGGAAGGTCGATATGTAGTCAAAAATTTGATTGTGGTGTTCAGACGTAGTTCTTTCGATCTTTTTTATGTACATATATATTTCTATAGTAGAATTATTTATCACAAACTCCTGTCTTCATGTAATTGGATATCATCTTTCGTAAGGTCGGTTCCCCACACCTAACATGGCCATCATCGATCTTCTTTAACAGCTGCAAAATATATGGGATTGTTCTCATCAGATACACAAACTTATTTTTGAATCCTGTTATGAAACTATAGTAAGCAGATTGCAGGTCGATTTTGGCAATTTGTGATTGCAGTTTTTTAATGTATTATTGGGAGCAAATGACAATGCTGAGGATTTTCTTTCCATCTGATGTTATCTGGATTTTCCGTATCTATGAAGTGCTCTCTTGCTCTCATAGGTCAATTAGCGATAAATTTTAGAACATTTTATCAACCGACCTTAATAAACTATTGCAATTGTTTAAAAAAAAATCCCACTTGAAAATTACACTCAAGGATATAACCAGCACGACATAACCATCGACAGTTGCTGCATGTGATTGCTGCAAGATTAACAAAACTGCATGAGTTCTTCCTTTGAAAAATTGTTTATTACTTCAACTACAAAAATTGTTTTAAAAGATATTTTCCAGTTTTATATTTCCAATACCCTTACATAACCCGTTTTCTGTGCACTCATTTAGCATTCGTAACATCTTACTTGTTTTTGGAGTATCTTCGTCGTCGTTTCTCTTCGTCAGTCAACTTTTCCCGCGCCAGGTTGCTGAGAAAATTATTTGTTTACATTTGTTTTTCTAAAACGAGCACTTTGTTTTACAGTAGTAGTAATTCGAATACTGGTTAACTCGAAGTGTCCCGTTCTCAGAGACAGTGTTCCCCTTGGATTCTGCCTTGATACTTCCTTATGGAAGCTACCGTATAACTCGGACATTTTTTTATTTCCTCGGGTAACTCGAACAAGGCATGTTAATTCCTTGTGCAAGAAAACCAGTGCTAACTTACCTGCTTTAAGACAAATATCTATATTCATGCCTTTGGATAAACGAAGTATTATAGCAAATTCGTTTATAGCTTCTGAGACCAGAAATTGTCCTCTTACCTGGTCCTTTGTTATTAGGTCAATCAAATAGAACGAGGGCATCAACACCCTTGCGTATAAGAGGTAACCCTGGAAGACTACGCACCGTCAGTATTGCGAGATATTTAAGTAAATTTGACTGAAGCCTTTTTATATGCAAAGTATTTTTTTCAATCAAAGAGACCCCGCGGCACAATTTGCGAAACGGTTGCACAATGATGAGAAACAAAATAACATCGTCTTCAATGTGCTTCACATATTGGTGCAAAGTTATGAGAGGTCCTTCTAGCGAGAGTGAAAAGTAATTTCTGCAATAAGATCCGGAAGTTGAATAGTCTGTACTGCTGTCTCTTATATACCAAGTTTAGGTTATATAGGTTGTATTTTATACCATGTAAATTTGAAGTTTTCAATCAGCCCTATTGTGCTAACCATCTTTTCTGTCAGAGAAATGGTTCGTTTTTTATTTAAAGTAAATTGTATATTTTATCGACTATAAATAAAGTGATATCATACCACACTTGGTGGGCTTGTAATACATTTATGTAATGTTTCAGATCCTTGTGACATGCGAGTTGAAAATGGTGTTTTTTTTCTAGCTAAAGATAGATGTTTGGGTATCAAGCTTTTTGTTGCTCCGTGTGAAAGACGTGTATCTTCTTGTTCTTCATGAATAGTCTTAAATCTTCCAAGGGGAGTTTTTCAACAACTGCAACAACTCCAGAAATATCATGTTTCAGTATATTGAAATTATAGTTAATTCTACATTACGTAAGAAACCCGAAGAAGCTCAATCACACAATGAGAATTCCTAGATGTCTCTCGTGGTAAGATAACATGTCCAGCGAGAAGAGGTTTGTGTTAAATGCAAAGGTCTGGATGATTATGACGATCCAACTGTAGGAATAGATTGTTTCAAATACGAATTTGGTTTCCTTAAATACGAAAATATTATTTTGACTATCATCAGAACTCAAAATGGATTTCAGAAAAAACTGCGAATAACAAGAATTTTCAGCGAGATTAAAGTTCTTCGGCTTGTACACCTGATAACAAAATCACAAAATAATTAGAATAAAAAATAAAGCCTTTACCAATACAAAAATAAAAGTTTTTTTTCATAAGAAAATAATTTGTTTCAACTATCAGAAATAAACTGCTCAGTATTTCTTGCATCTGCTATGTACACATGACTCAACGTACGTATATATAATTACCTTGTTGATCTAAAAAGACAACACCTTGATGAAGCAACCTATTGTTTCAGAAATAAATATTTGGAAAAGATCCATTGAAAAATAATCGCGGCCATATTGGTAGGACCCAAATGGCACAATAAACAAGGGTTAGAAGACGATGATAATCTTTATATGAACTATGCTATGTAAATAAAACGTCATCGCAGCGGTTATATTTGATTACCTGTTACCCTAAAAAACCTCCAAATAGTTTGGTCAGATACTGGTAACGGTTTTTTTTCTCAACATTTTCTGCAGAAGAAGTTGCTTTTAGGAAATCTCCACCGTTGCTGCATACTGAGGTAAATAAACAACATTATCACGAAATAAGATGTCCAAAAATTCTGAACAAACAAGTAAAATAAACAAGCATTCTAATTTCCAAAGAAAATAACCACATAATTAGACTACGAATACATGAGAGCAATCCTCAAACTTGCGACAGAAAATGTTTTGAATCTGTGTTACGATAACCCATCTCCATGATGATTGTGTTCATTTTCCCAAAAGTCCTCTATTTTCTCCCATTTGATGTTCATCTTCGTCATCTTCGAGTCCTAAACTACCGATTGGTTGGTATTCATCAGCACTTAAATATTTTTCTGAGCTCACTTCAAACACTTCCGGTACAACATCATTACGAATGTATTTGCGACGTACGTTCTATAAGAGAGAGGAATGTAGAACAAAATGCTGTTAATAAGTGAGTGCTCCAAATTGAAGGATATTCATAAAATTGGCATGGGATCAAACCTCCGTTAAAAATCTGTTTCAAAAACATTTTTCAGATGATACCCAATCGATTCACAATTTTCAAATATTTGTTTTTTTCTGTTTTTCCATTTTTCCATTTCGTCTATTTGAGACGTTAATTCTAAGTTACAAATTATACCTAAAAATTCGCTTCATTCAACATATGACACAAATAAGAAATCTTTACCTCCAAAAAATTCTTTTCTACAAATTTTGCTTCCTGTGCTTTATTCAACGACAGATATCGACTGCATTTGTCATAATTTTGTGCCATGTACCACCAGAACGTATATGTAATGATGAGCAGAGGAAATGTAAGACCTGCTATCAGCCATTTTAATTTCAGTGAAAATACTCCGATCATCAAGATTTGAAAAACAGTCACACATATCATGATCCTACCGAAAAAAAACAAAGAAAGAAAATTGAACAGCATGACTAGGAACAATCCAGTTTTAAATGAAAACATTTTAAAAATTTATGTACTTATTAAAGACTATCGGCCAGAATTGTCCACCATGCTCGTATTCTGGTATATAAACATGCAACAATTGATACAACCAAACACCATAACCAAATGCGAAGTACATCACGAATAATGGAATGATGATTGGTGAAAGGATTGAAAACGATAAACCAATCAGAAAGAATAACAAAGCTTGTGAAAACTAGAAAAGAGAAATCAATAAACATATCGTTGCGCTAATACACAAACAATGAAAGTAATAAATTATGCCTACCATAACTTCGTACTCAGGTGGTGGAGGTCTCCAAGCTTCCAATTTCTCTCTTTGGGTCTTAGCAATCCTGAATTGATAAAAGGAAAATAAATCCGTTTTCATTGATCATGCACATGAAAAAACTTTTTTGGGGTTCAAAGAAAATGCACAAGTAATCTCTGAAAATGTTCATTAATCGAAACAAAAATTTCTCACCATTTCAATTTGATGGTTATGATTAAAAGCGGGATTATTCTTGTCAATTCAACAGCCAAACCAGCCATAGATAATAGAGCTAAGTAATTCATGAAAAAGCCTGCCTGGCTTGGTAGAGATTTAGCAAACAACTTCGGTAAAGAAAGTGGTTGGGAAATTATCTGTGTTATGTTTTGCACAAAGGAGCCAGCCATTATGTAGATGAAAAACGTGTTAAAAGTCTAAGAAAAATAAATGTTACAGCTTATGCTACAAGAAAATAATGCATCATGTTCACAAGGACAAACGATCTAAAGTAATCTACAATAACACATAATGTTGGTGGAACTAGTAGGAGCTTTCTCGGAACATTGAACTGTCGTTACTGAGTTACCATAATCTAGATAATCTTTAGACAGTATTTTCATATTTTCATATATGACTTGCTGAAAACAATGCCTTTATTATTATTTGTTAATAAAAGTATAGAATTATTATATTTTTTTGGCTGATTCGATATGTGGCCTACCGAACCAGTTATGGGCTATACACTTTTGGGCGATTTTTTCATATGACCGCCCTACGAAAGAAAGAGATTGGGAAGCAGTGAGTGTCTAACAGTAGAGCAATCACCCAGCAAGCAAGCTGGCGTGGGTTTAATTCCCACTTGATCTGTAGCCTTTGTGGTGATTGGAATGTGAATTGTGTGATTACAGTTTACAGAAGCAGTTGATTTTTCATCTGCAATGCAACAAAAATGACTCGAAAAATGTTGCATGCAACAAGAAACCAGTTTTACTTTTTTGTGTGCTTATGACAGGAAATTAAAATTTTACCATGTTGGAGCATGCAGCTACTCCAAACAATTCCATGAAACAGATCTTTTATTATCAGAGAGCTTGTTTAAAGTGTTCAAATTAAAACGGTTTGATTTTAAAAAGGCTGTAAAAAACAAAAAAAATATTGTCAACATGGTGCAAAATAGTTTGACTGATGAAAAAAGACATACCTTAAAGCTATTAAATTTTGCTGGTACTTAATTTTGCGATTTAAAGAATTTTCGCGAGTATTAAATTTTTGCGCTTTTGTCACTACAAAATTTTTTTACAGGTATTTAATTTCGCGATTTCAGAAGAAAAAACGCAATTATTGAGTATTTTGCTATGATTCTTGTGAAAAGAATAATTTCGTATTTTAAAATTCCGTGGGTATTTAATTTCTTGATTTTGTACTTAAGTTCGCAAATTTGGCCAAAAATCTCTGATAAATTTTTGTAAAGATACTGTTACTGCTACTTAAGCCGGATCTCTACTAGGGAGAAAATGTCGCAGCGGAAATATTTTCTGCAATCTTGTGATTCGCTCTGTGAAAATTTCTTGACTTTGTGAACCAATCAGATTGCAGAGAGCTTTTTACTCCTAGAATTTTATGTAATTTTATATTCTATACCTTCCCTGAGAAAACTATTTCAAGATTAACATCCAAGATTAAAACTCATTTGCAAAATACATCATTTTGTAGCCCAAGGACCAATATTTGAACATTACCATACAAAAACCTTCGCACCTTATTTTTTGTTGTTGATAGTCTATATTCAAAAGTTCTGTGAAATCCTGAAACTGAAAACTGTTGCGGACTTTTCATAATAAAGAATTGCTGTTCCAACTTCTCCTTCTTATTATTTTATTATGACCAAAACTTTGTGAGAACTATAAGCACTTTTTGTGGACCCAAGAAATGAATTTTCTATTCTCCAAAAAAACTAAATTTACCTGAAACACAAACAGCCATTTAAAGACAGCCATTATTTGTTCACTTTTATATTTTCTCCCTTGATATCGTGCAACAGCACGTAGAATCTATAGTGATGGAATGAAGAAGTTTAATATTACACTAAAAAAAGTCTTACAACAAAGAAGAAATCATAAAAGATTATTACTTACATATGGCAAGAGAAGAGTAAAACCTGCCAAAAGTACGACAGGCAAAAAACCTTGCAGTAAACTCCAGAAAGCCTTTGAGCCTTCAACTAAAAATGGAAATAATACCCAAAACGGAAATAATACCCAAAATGGAAATAATACCCAAAATGAAAATGGTGCTACTTTTCAAAAAACAAAACACTAAGAGCTTTTATTCCACTTACACTTATTTATCCAATCCATTTCTTTTGCAATAGATATGAGGTGAACCAAGGAAGATACAAAAGCAATAGGAACAGAGTAGAATATAACAAGAAAAAATACCATCACATAACCAACAGTCATCCTAATATTTCTGAAAAAAAAAAAAAAAGGAATCTTGATATTTTTCAGTTTGGTAACATTTTTCCATTAAATATTCCCACTTTTTTTTGCACTGGTTTTCTGAAATCAATGGAAACTACAATACTTCATATATCGTGGGTATAACAAATTATCCCACAAAATTTCTGTTGTATCTTGAGCTGGATAGACATTATATTCTAATGGATCATTACTCCAAATGACTTGAAGAGCCACATTTCGTGCCTTTATAGATTTGAAAAATACAAAACCGCAAGGATATTTTGTTTTTTCAGCCATCTTGTTCTGCAATAAACGTTCTTGAATGATCTAAAATATGAAGAATGACATTTGTAAATCTTAGTTTGATAATCAAACAGACACATTAAAAAGTTTTGAACAAACCTCCAATTCACTTTCATACATGGTAATAGCATCTTGTTTCTCACTACATAGATGTCTTTTAACAGTTGGTCGTTCCTTTTTCGTATTGAGATATAACTGAAATAAAGTCAATCATTATGCATATACATACAAACACTACCAACTTCATTGTAGATTAAACAAAAAAAAATGGAAATAATGAAGATGTCAAATATGAATAAAACCTTTGCTTTTTCCCATCTCTTAACATATTTGTCATGTTCTTGTATAAGATCATCCCACACAGATAAATCTTCAACAACATATACTCCAGAAATCTATAAAGATCATCAATCAAGGAAATGGTTATAATTCAAATTTTAACAATCATACATCTAGATGCACTTATGATCAAGATTGTACAGAAAGTAAAAAAGCTCTCTTTTCTGACATTACAGAGAACTTGTATAACCTGTCCATTGTACATCCAGTAGTCATTCCTATTATTCAGTTATCTCTTTAATCCAACATACAACAACCACAATGCAATTCAAAAAGAATCACTAAAAATGTCTCACTTGAATAAAAAGGCTTTCATGAACAAAACTAATTCTCTAACTTTGTTAAACTACGATTTTGGAACATACTTATAAACAAACCCTGCAGTGGGTAATTATAGCATTGCATTGTGGTATTTGTAGGTTGTATTACAGAGATATCTGAATAATGGAACACATGCCATACACAAAATAATTGGTATAGTTGCCAATTCTCTGTTTCATCTGTAGTTTGGACACAGTGTAATTCTTTAATCTTGTTGGTTTATTGCTCTATAATATAATGCCTATTATACTCCGTACTTATTGCCATAATATCAAGAAAGACCACTAACCTTATTAGGAAAAAGACCATCAACAAAATCTTTGAGTGCTTGATCATTAGCAATCTTAAAAAATGAAACAAAAATGATATACAATAAAAAATGAACAAAAACATGAATTCAATTATCTTTAAAATTAATAAGTTCAGTTTTTTGAGGCAAACCAGAAAAATGGGACCCTCTACCTATTACTCTAACAGGTAGGATCTAGAACCCAGTACCTCATAGTTGGATCTTTTCAAATAACCATTACATAAAACACAGACTTGAATGGTTAAAAAAACACACCTACTTCACAATTTGACATGGTAGGTAGGATATCTGTTTAGGAACTGTGGCCTAACTTTAGTGCTATAATGTCACAATAATAAAGTTGTTTTCAATATCAGTGAAAATACTCGTGAGAATTGCTCCCAGGAATCCCCCCTGGGAATAAACGGTGTAATTCTCCCACCCCCTAGAAAATTAGGACACCCCATATGTGGAATGCCCAATGCAGTCCAGTATCAAATATTCCTAATTCACAAAATCAAATGTCTTTTATCAAAAAACAAAAGGTACAAAAGGTCTAGGTACTGGGTCCCACTTTTCCGGTATGCCGTTTTTTAAACATTATTAAAATATTTTCCTTATTGTTCCTACGAACAGTAATGCTCTGAGTGGCAAAATGTGTTGGATGAACCTGAGAATTCTTCAAGAAAAAATGTGAAATGTTTTTAAACATTCACTTATTGTATAAGGTAAAAAGACCACTAAGTAAGATTATCAAATTATCCTCATTTCAAATTATTACAAATTGTCCTACAGCAATTTGCAGTTAAGCAAAATATTAATAGTCAAGTAAAAACTGTGAAGAATACAAACAACACGTAAAAATGAGGTGGGTAGGGTGACAAAATATTGACGTTTAAACTGAAATTTTGGTAAGGTCAAGTATAAATAACATTACTTGATCAGGTAAATTTTGAACCAAAACTGCAAAATGACTTCCAATGCTTGTGGTTAGTAAATTCCTCTGTCGAAAACTGATATAAACTTTCCACTCTCGGAAAGTCAAAACCATAACAGTGAGTGAATATAACCATACAGCCACCCAGTGTGCCCATACGGATGAAGAACCATTTTTAACATTTGACATGCTCAACTTATCCAATGTATCACTCAGATGATTTTTACCATAAATATTTATAGGAAGTAATACTATCATTCCATACGGTAAAGTAACAACCGCCAGTGAAAGTGCCAATCTCATAAACCGCAGAAACACAAGTGCATCAAGACCAGCAAAAGTATAAATGTCCTCATCGCTGATTTTCAAGATACTAACTATCCATGAAAAATATGAAGCAGTTGCCCTTATCTTATATATTTTGTTTTCAATAAGTAATGATCTTGGTGCATAAATTTGTCTGAATCTTTGTCGCAGGAACGAGAAGAACAACAAGGCACAAACAAAAATAATTGCACATAATCCAAGGACGTATTTAATTGTTTCTGATGGTTTGCTCAAATCGATTTTAGGTGCTTTTACCATGATTATGGTTAATTATGGTTGTTTGTAGTTTATGATGGTTGTTTTAAACACGTTTTTAACTCGGTCCTTGCATGCAAAACCAAGCACATAACAGTTAAAACAATTTTATCAAGCGTTGCAGAATCCTAAGAACCTCGTTTTACTGGATTAATTTTAAGTTAAAATCTGGTCTTTCTACCAAGAAATCAGCTCAGCATCATGCGCGAAAACAATTTCCTTTCTTTATTTCGGATCAGATCGGTTCGGATCAAACGAAAGCAATGTTTGTTTGACGGCGCACGGAAATAAATTGTTTATCACGCAATGTTGGACGATAGCTTGAAACCTGATTTTGAGCTCATAACTAGTGAAACAGAAAAAGCCAGGGGTACTTCAGGGGTAATTCAAGTAACCTTATTGCGCCGTGGGGAATGAACGAAGAGATAAGTAGTTGTCTCAATATGAGTTTTTTTTTCATCGAACAACCCACCACGGTTTCCAACGGGATGTACCGTGTCATATACAGTGATAACTCTCGATATTACAAACCTCCGATATAACGAACATCTCAATTTTACCAACCAAACTCTGTTCCCCCTGGAGCATTGCAGACGAGGATTGCTAACAAAAACAAAATATTCGCCGCATATGAGTCAGGAGAAACCAGTGCGGAAAAA
Source organism: Turritopsis rubra (assembly GCA_039566895.2). Taxonomy (NCBI): domain Eukaryota; kingdom Metazoa; phylum Cnidaria; class Hydrozoa; order Anthoathecata; family Oceaniidae; genus Turritopsis; species Turritopsis rubra. Next base: position 2,544,738 of record CM077625.1, on the reverse strand, counting down.
AAAAAAATTAAAAACAGTGACTACAACGATCTTGATACAGCAGTTTCGATTTGGTTCAGGAATGCCCGAGCAAACAACATCCCAATTGCGGGTGCTTCAGTACGAGAAAAGCCCGAGATTTAGCACAAAATCTATGCTTGACAGAGTTTAAAGCTTCTGATTCTGATCCTTTTCGGTTTTTAATGGAACAAGTGGACGAACTCTATCATGATGTTGGGGGGAGGAAACGAGTAAACACGTAAACCGTTTTGAAACACTGTACAAAGTTTCTAGAATCGAGAAAAAAAGCAATAATGCATTACAGAATTTAAAAAACGTTTTCAATGTAACTTTTTATGTGTAACTTCAAGATCTTGATAAAAAATGATGTCTCTATAGCATTTTCGTTGGACACATTTAAGATTATAATGACCAGTGTTTCTTGCTTTTTGATGCCATTGGTCAGTTCATCAAAAAGCAAGAACCCTAGTTCGAGGTTGATTCCCACGAAGGTTCTGAAACGACGTATAAGTTGATGATTTCTATGTTTCCAGACACGCTGAAACTAGCAGATATCGCCACAAGAGAAAACACTCTCCATCAGTATTCTCAACCTCGAACCAAAGGTCTCTTGCCTTTTCGATATACGGACGTCATGGAAGGAGACCCCCCCTGGACCCGACTGCTTCATTCGAGATCAAAATAAAAACGTAAATATGAAAAGTGGAAAGAGTTGGGTATCCTGACAAGTCTGTGAATGACTTAAACCCCAAATTTATGCAAGAGTTTATATCAGTTTCATACAAGTCACCCGTTCCCCTCCAAGGCTCAACGTTAGTCTGTGCGGTTATTTATGGAACAGATCCAGTCCTCTTTCGCAGCTCCTCCTTTTTTTACCTAGTTACTTATTTGAACTTTTAATATCTAAAACAAGGCCGGATGCACTTAGACCAAAACCCGGCGTTTGAAATGGATATATTATGAAACTGTTTACCCGATTATATTAAAAACGCAGATGGTCTCTGGATTTAATGGAAACTGTGCAGTTTTTAAATTTTAATGTTTGCTTTTAAATATTGTTTCTGTAGAACATTGTATGATTTTTTTCATTTCTATACAGTTAGTGGGGACAGCTTTTTTAAGAACAGTCAAACTCCTATAAACCTCTTAATAATATAGCGAACAGTTTTTTATAATAGAGAACTTTTTAGGAACTGGAATTAAGGTCACAAACAACTGAAAAATTGAACAGAATGTGTCTAAGTCGAAATTAAACTTTCCACAGCCCAGCAGACACTTTTCGCAGGTGACAAAGGTGTCCGCTGTTCCATTTAATTCAATTTAGAAAGGCAATTTAGCAAGGCCACCTGAGTTACTGACTGAATTCCTGACTTAAATAAAGAATAAGTCCAATGACCCTGACCAATAAGTCATTTCTTTTCCAATGAATCCTCAATGTTACCAGCGTGCTAATATTGAGAAAAAATGTCAGTGCACACAGATGACCTGGCGTTGTGAGAGAGATCAAATACATTAATGAATAAGAAAAAGAGATGAAAAAGAAAAGGAGATGAAAAAAATGTTGTTAAACAAATCTCTCAAATTTCTTAAAATTAATGAATAATTAATGAATAGGAAAACCCAACTTTTACTGGAGGAGAAGACTATGGAATTGTAAGCATAATACTTTGTTCACAGAATGGTTGCTGAGGAATTTAGCGTGGTAGATGTACATGCTCCTGCTCAACAGAAATCTGGCGTCCCTTATTGCTTACGACAGCTGTTTCTTAAGAAGACGTAATTTGCTTCTTATACAGAGTCCCTTATAAGAATTTTCAATTCTTTGGCTTGCTATCTCTCTTGGAGAGGTGTCCACTTTATGTCGTGATCGTTTTATAGGGATTCCAATGTCTTTTGTTGCAATGAAACATGGGAAGCTTTATTTCAACTTATATATATTTTCCATTTTTTCTAATTTTCGGGATGATCAATACGTGATCGGATCGCAATACTGTATAAACAGTTTAAAAGTTGCAATATGAACGAGGATGGGGAAAAGACACAAAACGATTATTATTTTCATTTGTAATTTTATTATCCAATTATCGCATACCATAAAAAATGTGTATATTTTCTAATTTGAATGTATATAATAAATATCCATAAATAATTTGTTTAAATAAAGTTTAGAATATCATCTATGTATGTATAGGTAAATATATATTTATTCAGTAAGCGCATAATTATGAACATTAAATGTAAATTGTAAATATTATAATAAATTATACCCTAGTGTGTTGGGGGAATAAACTTTTCAAGACACCGATAGTGGGATGTCCTTCTAAGAGTTCTGTGGTTTTTATTAAAGCTTTCAAATTCCGGATCCAAAATAAAATTTATTAATGCAGGGATGTAAGTTAATGTTTTGCTTTCCTGGTGACGTAATAACGACATTTTGCAGAAAATTTGAGTTCTAAGGGGGTGATCACACGAGATAATTCAGCCCGGTCAAGCGGGCTAGCCCGCTAAACCGAGATCTCGCTATCATTAAAATATTCTTATAAATTTAGATGTGTCGCCTTGTCTAACCGAGATCTCGGCAAAGCGGCTGAAATTTTCTCATGTGATTGCTCAACCCGGCCAGCCCGTTTAACTGGTGATTGTCTTTTTTTATTTGAATTGAAAATAACAATGGAAAATCGCATGACATTAACCAGTCGGTTAGCCGGGCTGAATTTTTCTCATGTGATGGGTTGAAAATAATTCGCCCCCCTAACCGGGGTGGTTCGCCTAATGTGATCAGCCCCTAAAGCTGAGAACTTCAAGGTTTATGAAAACTTCGAGAAACCTCTGAGAATGTCAGTACTAAAGTAAAATCTCGATATAACGAAGCCTGAAGGGAGAAGGAAACCAGTTCGTTATATCGAGAGTACATCATATCGAGAGATTCTAAGATGGTTTGTTAATAAGAGAGGGGGAAACCAGGTCATCGTTGGAGCAGTGTAGAGGCTTCCCGCAACGGACGCTTTTTTGGAGTTGCTGTTAAATTTCCTCTATATGTTTTATAAAATATATAAAATTCTGTTACATTTAATCGAACAATCGCTTCACAGTTCAATTAAGTCTGGGGCAGGATTCAATTGGACCCTTGTCGAAATAGATTTTTGTACGCGGAAGAAGAATTTAAAGCTCTGCAACATAAATTGAGAACCTCCATTCAATATGGTTAATATACGAAGATCTTTTGTGTTATTATCACCGGTTCATCATGAACACAGCTAACACTAACCATAAAAGAATCGAATGTGAAAAATGTAAAACACACCAAAAATGTGCCACAAACATCACCAATAAGATCATCAACTGCCGGAAAGCAGCCCTGTGGACCTATCACAACTGTACACTCATCTAAGATGGAATCAAAAATTACAAAATACAACATGATATCCACAACTTGAATAAAGAATTGGAACACTTAGGATAGAAATAAAAGATAAGACCACAAAGCAGACCTTCTTGCTTGGAAGATTTTATCAACCAAAGTTTGACTCAGAATCAAAACAAGAGAGGATTGACAGCGTGGAAAAAATCTTATTTGAATTAAAAAAATCATGGACTGGCCCAATCACACTGGCAGGCGATTCTAACAACAATTTAATGGCAACGAATGTGATTTCGAGGAAATACATGGACATGTTTAATCAGTTTGATCTCCGAAACGTTGTCTCGAACCAACAAGGAAAGCATCGACACTGATGGATCATGTAATTACCATTATTCAAGAGAAAGTACTTCTTTGTGACGTCCTAACATTAGCGATATGCACCATATATGATTATTAACATCCGGTTAGAATGTTTTGAATCACACAACAAATATATCCGAAACTACAAAAATTTGGATATGGAAAAATACACTGAAGATTCTCACAACTTCCACCCTCTATCGCATATGCGCTAGAAGACCCTAATAAACAGCCTGACATTTTAAACGACCTTATCAAACAATGCGATGACATTCATGCACCACTAAAACCTGTAAACTCACCAGACCTCCCGCACCACGGATGAAAGACCTTGAGATCATGCATCTTCATTAGCAAAGAAACAAAGATACGAAGTACATATGTTTAAAACAGACCAAAACTGGAAAAGTTATCGATCTGTAAGAAACGAAATCAAATCAGCAATGAAGAGAGCCAAAACCTCATTCTATCAAAAAGCACTATCTTCACAGAATCTTAAACCCCAATTTCAAAACCATTAAAGAAAATCCAGATAAACTTAACAATCACTTTAACACAACAGCAATTGGTATCGCATTAGCAAAAAACCAAATCTCTAAATTAAATCCAGTTAGTACAGAGTTCATTCAAACTACGCCAAATTTCTCTACAAAACGTGATAGATGCTTTAAAGAAGAGTTGAAATCTCATTAAACCTATGCATACTTATAAAGCATCCCCTCTTACTCACATCATTAATAACTTTATTCGTAACTAAACGTTTCCATCCGCCTGGAAAATTTTAAAAATTAGTCCCGTTCCAAAGGTGTTATCACCGTCAAACCCTAATGACTATCGACCAGTTTCAGTATTAACATATCTGTCAAAAATCTATGAGCGTCTAGTACTCAGCCAACTCCAAGAATTTATTGAAGATCAAATTGTTTACAATGAAACGCAATCTGGTTTTCGGAAAAACCACTATGCAATCAGTTTATTAATAAAATTCCGAGATGACATTCTGCGAGCGTCGAAACATGGAGAATTAACCATGGCCATATTCACCGAATATTCAAAAGCTTTCGATACTCTTGACTTTGAAACTTTAATAACAAAAACTTTTCCAAATAATTCCTTTACTGGACTGCCAACTATCTAACCAACCGATACCATTATGTACAAATTGATGACAAGCAATCTCGTTTAAAGAACATAGAATTTGGAGTTCCAGAAGGTTCTGTTTTAGGACCAGTGCTTTTTAACTTATATGTGGCAGATATGAATGACATCCTCCAAAATTCGAAGCTTTCAATACGCTGACGATTCGACTTTATACCGGCACTGCAAGCCTGACGCTATCCATAAAGCAAAAAGAAGAAGATGATCTTAAGGAAATATCAAAATGTTCTGATGCCAGTATTTACCAGCATGATAAACCAAATAAGATTAATGCTTTAAAAGAAATGAAAGAAGGTTTGATAAAGCTGAAAAATGGTCATCGACATTAAACCTCGTACTCAATCCTGAAAAAAACAAAATCTATGATCTTCTGTACAAAGGCCCTCCGCAGGATCCATCAAATGGACCAATATGATATATGGAAAATATCTATTGATGAAAAGTCGATTAATTACGCAAATGAGATGAAAATGATTGGCTTGGTATTCAATAAAAACCTGGACTGGATTGAGCATGTCAACAAAATTGCAAAAGAATGCTATATCACCCTTAGAACTTTAAGACCGCTAAAACATTTATTGCCGCTTCCCATCCGAAAACAGTTAGACACATCTTTAATACTATGATACTTTAATACTATGTTAGACAGTTCAGTAACAATAACCAACACTCTGGACCGTTAATCAAACGTTACGATCATACAAAATCATTCCAAAAAGATGCCGAAATGATTTTTAATGAGTTACCTAAGCCAATCCGTGAAAGTAGCAAGCTTCAAGAGACTTCTATGTAAATATAGTCTAGATAAAGCACTAGCCAAATCTCTGATATTTATTTTATACTTTTTTTTCTGCTATTCAACAACTTATGCAGTTGTTTTCAATTCTACTCAACAATCACAATCCAATTATATTTATCTCCACTTCTCAGCAATTATTTTATCGTTAAATTGTTTGTTTGTTTTTTTAAAGTACTTTTATCCAACCACATCTACATCTACACTACCGTACACTATTTCAATGTAAGAGCCAAGCAATATATTGGAATTGAAATATAATGTCATCATCATCATTATTATTATTATTATTATAACAATAAATGTATTACGCAGGCTCAAACGTTATGCATCGCTACAAACTCGTAAACAGCTAATTCAATCGCTCATAATTTCGAAACTGGACTACGGAAACACGCTATTGTAAAATGTCCACATAACCAAAAATCTCAGAAAATCCTTAATGCATCAGCAAACTTTGTTTTAAATAGATATGTAAGATTCACAGACGTCATCTCTATTAGATGGTTTCCAGTTTAAGAACGCCTAGATGATTCAGTTGCCACCCTTGTTTACAAGTCCATCCACTTCCCAACGTTTCCTTCCTATTTAAAAGTACAACTTAAACAAGACCAAACAGCACTTCGAAACAATACCGAGTACGTAGGACCGCAATTAATCAAACCATCATAAGCAAATACATTTACTGCTAATTCAGCCATGGTATACAACGATCTACCGAAGAACATCAGGCTGCTGGATGACATACAGAAATATAAATCTAAAGTATATGAATATCTGTTGGAAAAAGCTACAGCGAAGCAACTCCTTTTTAATAATAAAAAAAACCGTGGACGTCCTCTCGTCCACGTACCATTGGGGACATCCTCTTCAAGTCCCTGAGCGGACGGATTTCAACGTCCCCGGGTCGTCTAAACTGAACGTCCATGGGACGTCCCTGTGCCCACTGGGAATAACTAAGCAATAAAGTTAAAACATTATTGAAACAATAAATTTAAATAAAACGAGGTTGGGTGTAGTTACGAGGTCAAAACATGGTGTCTAAACAGAAACTCGCGAAAGGTGTATTGTACGCTAGAATCCTACGTGGTGTTCCGCTGTTTTGTGAAATTTTTTCCTTCTCACTAGAATGACAATAAAACATGGGGAGGGTTTCTCATATTACAAAACGACTTAATTCATTTGTCATATCATCATCATCCTCATCGCCGTCGTCGTCGTTACCATCAGCATGATTCAAAGATCTTGATTGAGATTCGTAAATATCAGCATATTTTGATGAGCTCATTTCAAATATTTCTGGAACGTTGGAATTACGAATGTATTTTTGGCGTACATCCTTAAAAGCGAAAAGCAAAGAGAGAATGTAGCGAAGTAAGAAGTTGCCTGAAAGTGAATTAATACGCTTTCTTGACGTTTGTATAGGTCTTAAAACGAGATTACCAGCTATTCTTGAATTTTATTGGCGTTTCTGGTCAAACTTTAAAATGAATTTATCTTTACCTCCAGAAAGTTTCTCTCTGCATTTTCTGCTACTCCTGCTGTGCTTAATGATAAGAACTGGCTGCACTTCTTATATTTATTTGCCATAACCCACCAGAACACAAATGTAATAGGAATTAATGGAAAGGTTATTCCAGCCGTAAACCATTTTAATTTTAGGAGAAAAACGCCAAACATAATCATTTGGAAAACGGTGACACACACCATTATTCTAAAAAATACAAAAGATGAAAAGAAGAGAAGAATTTATAATCTAATGATTCCACAAAATCAAAATTTTCTTAGAATTTCATATTACACATCAAACTAGTTTTTAGAAAAATTTGTATACCTATAAAACACCTCAGGCCAGAATTGTCCACCATTATCATATTCTGGTATATAAACATGCAACAATTGATACAACCAAACACAATAACCAAATGCGAAGTACATCACGAATAATGGAATGATGATTGGTGAAAGGATTGAAAACGATAAACCAATCAGAAAGAATAACAAAGCTTGTGAAAACTAGAAAAGAGAAATATATGCATTATGTGTAAAAATAACCTATAATTTGACCGGTTAAGGAGATGTCCACGTAAAGCCGGATCTCCATTTAGCGATTTTTGAGCATGCGATCACCAGTGATTGTGCGCTAAATAATGGCGCTAAATCCCAATCATTTAAATGTTTGCGGGCGATTGAAAAAAAAACCAAAACAAACTTTAGTGATATCAATATAACAAGTAATATCACAATTGCTGCATGGAGAATGTCGTATTTGGTGCATAGATACGACAAATTTGATTGGCTGAATATGATGATTAACGTTATTGGTTGTCAGCGAACAGAAAAAAGTAGAAATGATGTCTACTTTCTCAGCGACGACCAGAGCGACGTAAGTTTATTGCGTAATAATGACATTGCGCATGCCCAGAACTGAGAGATACGGCTTGGGCGCTCAAAAATCACTAAATAAAGATCCGGCTTAAGTTTCCATTCTGTGTTCCAACTTATTTTGAAATAATTAAATCTCGCTACTTTGGCTGCCATGATGATTCCAAATATCCTGTTGCTATGACTTCTGAATTCCCCTTTCGCCCACTATTCGCCCACTTTCAGTTTTGTTAGCCTCAAGGTGATTGTGGTTCACAATGCACATAATAAATACAACAAAGTTTGTATGTTTTACAGCTGTTGATCATCCTCCAGATGGTTCCAGCCATAAAAGTTGTGACGAAACATCGGGACACAGAATAAGACTGCCAATCACATCTTGGAAAGAAATCATACCATAACTTCATATTCAGGTCTTCTGGGTCTCCAAGCTTGCAACTTTTCTCTGTTAGTTTTAGCAAACCTAGATAAGATAAAAAAGACTTTATTTTACATACGTTGCTACTTTCTACCATAAAGCTGAACAAGTAAATCCTCACCACTTTAATTTAAGGAACGTTATACAAAGCGGTGCTATTCTTGTCAGCTCAACAGCCAAACCAACCATTGATACCAGAGCAAAATAATTTATAAAAAACCCTGCTTGACTTGGCAATGAGGCAGCAAGAAGATTGGGCAATTCAAAAGGTCGGGCAGTTATGCGAGTTAAATTTTGTAAGATAGAGCCAGACATTATATAAACGAAAAACGTGTTGAAAGTCTAAAAAATATTAAAAAGAGTCAGAATCAGTCCTAAAAATTGGAATATTTAATTTGTTTCATAATAAGTGAAGAGGTTTCATAATATATAATAATATATAAATAATACATAATATAAAAGGAATCGAATATAAGGGACATCTTCTCATTTTGTAACTTGCCCGATGACGAGAGAAGGTTCTCTCGAAACGTAGCCCGTCGTAAATTATCAGGTCCATGACATGATAAATCAGTACAGTACTATAAAGGTTTGAGTAAGCTAATTGCTCGTTGGCAAATATATATAAAACCTGGGAAGTAGGAGGGACTCCTGCTTGCTACTTCACAAAATAATTCACAGGAATAACAAACGGAGAGTGGTATTATATCAGAGGAAGAAGAAAATATTGAAGTCTACCTGAAAGACAAACAAGCATTTGAAGACCATCATTGCTTGGCTACTTTTTGAAATTTTTCTTTGAAATTGTGCAATTGCAAACAAAATCTATAAATAACAAAATGATAAATCCATAAATTTCAAAATGGCAAAAGAAATGAAAAATAAACAAAATGAAAGATATCTTACGTAAGGCAAGGCAAGATAAAATAGTGCCAGCAGCAAAACAGGCAAAACACCCTGTATCAAACCCAAAACAAAATCAGATCCTGGAACTAGAAAAAACAAAGTATCATGGAATCATTGCAGTAAGACCACTATATCGACCCGTAAGATCACTATATCGACCCGTAAGATCACTATATCAAGCAGTAAGATCACTATATCAAGCAGTAAGATCACTATATCAAACAGTAAGACCACTATATCGACCCGTAAGATCACTATATCGACCCGTAAGATCACTATATCGACCCGTAAGATCACTATATCGACCCGTAAGATCACTATATCGACCCGTAAGATCACTATATCAAGCAGTAAGATCACTATATCAAAGCGTAAGATCACTATATCGACCCGTAACACCACTATATCGAACAGTAAGATCACTATATCGACCCGTAACACCACTATATCGAACAGTAAGATCACTATATCGACCGGTAAGACCACTGTATCAAGCAGTTAGATCACCTAGTTGCTAGTTTTAAAGTTAAGTGCAATTTAAAATCAACCTAATAAATGTAAACGTATAAGCACCCCCTTCAATTAAACGCCTCCTGAAACAAGTTTTAAATAAATGCACACAGTTATCATCATTATTGTTGCTGATCATAACTTCGCATATTTCTTGTTTAACTAAAATAAAGCTTCACTGAAACTTAGAAACACTTTACATTTTGTAAAGCCGCTAATTTGTACCCTAAACACCCCTAGAAATGTTTATTTTTAAAACAAATGCCGTTTATTCAGGCGTTTATTCAATAAAATAGGGTAGATTATTTTTATAACAAAGTTCACTTGTGTTGCATTTTACTGTATGAAGCACTACACCAGAATATTAATGTATGTCAAAATGTTCTTTGGCAACTGTCCATGCAAATTAACACTTACGCATGTTCAGGCACTGTAACTTCTTGAACACTGATGGCAGATGGACAAGGGAAGATGATATGAATGTAATAGGTGCAGCCCAAAATATTACCAGAAAAAACACTGCAATAAATCCTATTGTTTTTCTGATGTTCCTGTAAAGAAGAAAAAAAGGTAGAGGCTTGATAAATTACATTTGTTCTCAGAGTAACTTACATGCCAACAAATAGGTAACATTAGCAGCTCCTACATAACAAAAAATTAAAACTTTTCGAAGGCAATACCTGGCATATTTTGGGTAAAGTAAGTTGCTCCAAATAACTTCAGAAGGATTTGGTGCAGCAGATACATCATATTCTAATGGATCACTATTCCAAATGACCTGAAGAGCTTCACTTTGAGCTTTCAGAGATTTAAAGAAAACAAATGCACAAGGGTACACTTTTTTCTCAGCCATTTTGTCCTGCAATAAACCTTTTTGTATAATCTAAATATTGAACATATTGACATTACTGGAGAAAGAATGTATCTATTAGGGATTGTGTAAGAACAGCTGCAAGTTATCTCACCTCCAGTTCCATTTCATACATTGTGATTGCATCTTGTTTTTCACTACATGGATGTTTTCCAACTGTGAGTCGCTTGTTTTGCATCTCAAGATAAAACTGGAATAATTGAATGACAACAATTAATAATATTACATTTTACAAACATATTAAACAGAGAAACAAAAATCCATCAAACCTTTGCCTTCTCCCAATTCTCAACATATCGGTCATGTTTTTTTATTAACTTATCCCACACAGATAAATCTTCAACAACGTATACTCCAGAAATCTAAATAATATTCCAATATAAAAAAACACAATATAAAAAGTTTGAATTTCATGCATTGTATTCAATACTTGATTTTCATTTTATTTCACCAATCCAGATATGCTGTATATCTGTTCCTCAAGGTCAGAGAAAACATGTAGAATCATTATTTATCAATCCAACATGTTGGATTATAGGTTTGCATCTTTGATTTGAACATACATAAGCATACAATTATTGGTTTTTATTGGTTTTATTCCATGGATTATTTTTGAGTTCATTATCATTCTTCCTTCATATTTGTAAGTTAATAGTCTATTTTAGCCTCATCATCATCGACTGGTTTCCATCCACCATGGCTGTCAATGTTGACTGTTACTGTTCTTTGTTTTAGCAGAAAGGTTTCCTGACCATGTTGTTTGGCTTAGTCCATGGCAGAGTTTTGTCCAATTGTGGAAGCAATGTGAAGTTTGTCTTGTTGTTTTTTGTTTAACTGGTGGAGCTGCCTTTCTCATCTGCCATATAGGTCATAGGAGATGTTTTGCTTTATTCATTTTTTACCTGTTGTTGGGGTAGGTTTGTTGTTCAAAATAACACCAATATGTATTACACAGTACATACATATATTTTTTTTAGCAGTTTTAGATGTTCAGTAAAACACATCCTACTAAGGTCCATAAAAGATGACTTGTTGGCCACAAAAACATGTGGAGGAGGACATTGTAATTCTGTATTATTAATTATACATGCACATGTTTGAACATTTTGTTAAGTCCAACTCTAATTGTTTACAATATACTCAAAATACATCAAGGCGAGGATACACTACTGTATTTTTTTCTAGAAAGGTTTTAAAGGAAATGTTTAAGGATGAACATAGGGCTTTACATTTTTTATATGAATCTATTGAATCTATTTTTTATATGAATCTATTTTATTGGCTTTTATATGGTACAAGTACCAACTTTTTTTAAGTTCAAAATTTTGAAAAAAGGGGATTTTCTTTGTTGATATATACATTTTTTTGTTTACAAATCTTTTACAATTTGTACCCAAAATATAGTAATCAACACTATCTGTTGTCACTTTCCTTAATGTGAAAAATGAACAGGAGATCAACTCTTTGTTTCAATAGTAAGCAGAAGGAATGTGTCACCAAAAATACAACTTTGATTTTCTCAGATCGATTTTTCAATCGAGATGAAAAGTTTTTATGTAATTACTTTGCAGTTTTCAATAATCGAAAGCTATCTCAATCCTTAAATAGGGTTTCTCATTTTAATAATTAAAGGATTCTTCGGTTTAAACCCCCACTTCGTACAAAATATCAAATTTTTTTTATGACAAAAATATATTATGCTGTTATATATTTTCTTTTTTTTTTGATAGGAGTTTTTTTGTTCTAATTTCTAATAAATTTTCAAAATCATTTATATTTTGATTCATATTTGGACGACAATGATAATAGGGTGTTTTAAGAAACATGCTACAATACCTATATTTTTATCCTTAATAAAAATATGAACCAGTTCATATTTTCTAAAGAAATTTTTTCTTTTCAAGAAATATCAAAGACACCGCTTGACTATTTCGAACGTTTGAAATACATTTCATTCAAAATGAATGATAATAATGTATAACAAAAAACTAGCACGCATATTTGAAAAAACCATTTCAAGATGTCAATATGCTGCTATACACTTATTTCTCTGTTTTGCAACCCAACAACATCTCTTACTCTTAGTTCTCAAAACAGATAAGCATTTCCTATGACACTTCTTCAGGAGGATATATAACACAATAGAGACCGTTACTCGACAACAACTGCTCTTGTGCTGAACGAAAAGGTTGGTTAAAAGGAATTAAAGAAAACTAAGAAATCTTTAAAACCTTTATGAAGAAAATACAGTAGTGTAACCTCACCTTTAGTCTACTTTATATTTATTGTTGTTTATGTCTGAGCTCGTTGCCATTGATACCTCAGATTTGACTGTGAGAAGGTTTGCACACAAGACTGATAGCTGATTATGAACCTAATTTATGATTGAGGCACATATTTCAATCCATTCTTTTCATTCATCATTATCACAATCACAATGTCATCATTATCACAATCATAATGTCATCATTTCTGTGCTAGGATTCCTGGTTCATTTGTTATGTGCCACCTACTGATTCAAGTATATATTCACTCAATATTTTACATGTTGGATGTTGGACCTGTATACATTGTTTAACAGCTTTCATTGTAACATTTCATTATTATATTGATAAGAATTAATAAAGCCAAAGTAAATGAAGTCCACGTTAAAGAATACAATTAAATTATCAAAAGCTCACTTTGTCAGGAAAGAGATTAGTAAGGACTTCAGTCAAGGAAGCGTTATCCATTGCCTAAAAATAAGTGTTTTAAGGTTAGGATTTGTATAGGCAAACATTTGGATAAAATACAAGATAAAAAAATCTCAATCTATTTATATGATATTATTCTGTTCTGCACTATAACAACCGTGCTTTAGTATTTAGTATTTTCCCAAAACTTGAATGAAATATTCTAAACTTCAAGATGCGACTCGTGGCATTATGTGTATGCATTATGCGGACCAGTATATCTTAACCTCAGAGGAAACACATCACATACGCAACATAACAGTTTTATTAACGAAACTTATTAATCTCCTTGTGCTCTTTTGTTTTGTTTCTGCATCCTTATTAATTGCTTCATTCTAAAATTCACAATTTTATTGGTATTTTAAAACCGGTGAGATCAAAAGTACTTGACATTTATTTATTACTTTAATTGGAGAAACTCTCTTGATTTCTTAATTTTTTGTCATTTTGCAAAGGTTGAATCTTTCAATCTGCCGATTTATGAAACTTTTTCCAGTCGTTATTGCAAAATAATTTTTTTCCACCGACATACCAACAAATTTTAAGCAATAAATTATATTGACAATTCGAGGATCTATATCTCCCGAAATATCTTTAGTTTTTCAATTCGCAAAAATTAATCCAAAATGTTTCATGTGTGGTTGCTCTCTGTAAAAACACAAGAAGAAACAGTAAAGGAAATTCATTTTTCAAATGTCCTTGAGATTCTGCACTCACAAATACTTGGGAAAAAACAAATGACGCTGATAAGGTACAGGAAAAACCATGTGTGAGGACCACTTTGAGATTGCCATCTTTTGATGAAAGCGTGGAGCTAAAACGACAGCTGTTAACCATAGGTGAGAAAATATGTTTTACAAAAATGCTTGTCACTGGAAAATTCTAGGTGACACTACATTCAATCAAGTTTTCCCGGGTTTTTATAAGAACAATGAAAACAAAAGAAGTCTGAATTGAGTGTGTGTAATCGCATTAAATTGACATCAAAAAAGTCTTTTTTTTTTGTTCAACTGAGTTTTGACATTTAAAGCAAAACATTCCTGTAACATTGCTAGAAATAGGCTTATAAAGTTAAAATTGGCACCATTATTCCCTTACATAACTTATACATCCTACATAGTTTAAATAAGTTTCATAAAGTGAATCATCAGTTATGGAAATATCTGTAGGGGGCCTTTTTTCTGAATCACCTTGTAATTGCACAAACATTCTTCTATATATTGCCTACAACACAAATCAACACAAATCGGAAGTTCAAACTGGTACCCAAACACCCTCTGTAAATCAAATAAAAGCTATGTCTATTTTATTATTATATTTTATAAGAAAAAGTTTTCTTAAGAGTTTCTTACACAAACTTTATACAAATAACATGGTTTGAAGCATGTACCTTATCGCGGTAATAATCGAGAGAACGTTTTTTGCAAGTGACTAAATTTTTCCCTGACTACCTTATCAGACTTTAATGGCAACGATAACTAACCTATGTTAAAGTCTGCTGGTTTTCTTATTTGAAAAAAACAGGAGGAATAAGTGCTGTGCAATATGTTAAGCTACCTTTTTTATCACCTAATCAATAACAACTAAACTAGATACACAGCCTTCCTCTGCTTCAGTGTTTTTACAAGCAAAGTTCTAAAGTCTTATTATCACAGTCTTAGCTTCTATTTTCCCAAAAAAATATTTCTGGTAAGGCCTTTGATATCAATATCACATCCTGCTAAAATTAAGTGTTGATCTTGTTTGTGCTGATGACCAGATGCACCTCATTCACAAACTTTGTAACTGGATAAAAATTATTTCAAATGCAGACACTTACTTATACAATATTTTACTTTCCCACAAACAGCAGGATCTTACTTACATGCTTAGGTAAATTCTGAACAAACACAGCAAAATGGCATCCAAAACCTTGAAGCAGATGTTTTTGTCGGTAACATATGTACACCTTCCACTCTTTGTACGTCAAATAAAAGATTACGATTGAATATATCCAAATAGCCACCCAGTGTGCCCATAGGTGTGAAGAACTATTTTCAACATTTGACATGCTCAACATATCCAATGTATCATTCAGATGATTTTTACCATAAATATTTATAGGAAGTAATACTATCATTCCATATGGTAAAGTAACAACCGCCAGTGAAAGTGCCAATCTCATAAACCGCAGAAACATAAGTGCATCCAGACCAGAAAAAGTATAAATATCCTCATCACTGACTTTCCAAACAGATAATATCCATGAAAAATATGAAGTTGAAGATGCACCTACAACGGTGTCTATTTTATTTTCAATCAGTAGTATTCTAGGTGCATAAATCTGTCTAAATTTTGGTCGTAGATAGGAGAAAAACAGCACAGCAGAAACAAATATAATTGCACAGAGTCCAAGGACATATTTGATAGTTTCTGACGGTTGGTTTAAATCTATGTATGAAACAGCTGGCTTTTTAATATCAAGCTTCCCAGACATTACTTTTCCTTGTAAACCAAAATCTAGTCATCCTCTAAAAATTGAAAAAATATAGGAAAATAAAAATACTCATGTAGCGGAAATTAAGATTAATGAAATGATATAAAATTGAACTAATATCACATTAGTTCTAGCCTGATTGAAAGCAATTCCTGCTTGTAAAAGTCAATTGGAAACAAACTAGACTGGAAACAAACTTGTTTATAAGTCATCTACTTTATGTTACAACCAAGGCCCCTCAAGAGATGCAACATTTCACATTACTTTTGTGCCATGAAAAAAATATTGCTTGTGCAGTGATGAAAACATTTTGCTTTCTCATTCATGCTGTGTTGTTTTGTTATGTTTTATGGCTCTGACAGATTTTCTGAGGTTCTAAGGGGCTGATTACATGATCACTTTTCACCTTAGGTACCGGGACATCTCAGGTTAGCGGGCCAACTCACTTTGTCTAATTGATTCTCTTGTTTTTACAAGTGCTATTATATATGGCCCCCAGAGGTGTCTCACAATTTTTTGAGGATCATGGAATTTTTCGATTAGTGTTTGGTTAGTTTGATTAGTGCTTGATTAGTGTTCGACTAGTGTTTTACTTGGTTTCTGTTCTATTATTGTATGACTTTTATTTGATTACCATTCGAGTGTCATTCAAAAAATGTTCCTTTGGTTAGCATCATTCAAAGGACTTTTTTGAGGAAAGAGGTTGTGAATGAAGTCTCTGATTTGACCTGGGAATTTTTTAGGCTACAAACATGGTCTTTAAAATTTCTATAACGGAACAATTAAACTTTGAAGGTTCAAATAACTTTTTATTTTTAGACTTCTTGAGATCATTGACGTGATGTGCTAGACTGATATGCGGCTGATTCTAAGAACTATATAATCATAGCAACAATATTTCATTGCAGTTCGCCTTATCTCTGGAACCATAATGATATGGTACTAATTAGCTTATTTTTCACAGCATGTACCACAGCATGGGGTGCATCCTTATTTGAGAGACCTTTTATCACATTGTATTTATCTCGCAAAGTCCTGACATTGAATTTTCTTTTTCACATCCTCTCTGTAGCTGCTAAACTTATTATTATTACTTAATTACTAATAAGTGATATTTGACAAATATGAAAATGAAACAACGAAAAACATAAAGTTTTCGTCAAAGCAATTTAGTAGAATGTTATTGCCTGATATATAAACAAGTTAAGTGATATCGTAGAGCGCTGAACTATGTTGTAAACAAATAAAACTTGACAACATGTGAAAGCCAGTACAGTATCAGTATCAGCATGGAAAGAATTAAAAGAATGTCAGGCAACACAAGCAGTCAGGGTAAACTCTTAATTTGGCGATAGTAGCCAATTACTTAATTAGGAGACACACAGCTGAATTAAAGCTGTTCTTTAACAAAATCCATTTTTTTCTTTATCTCATGTTTCCATCCATTTTTGAAGGTTTTTCCAACAATGTGTAAACACTGAATAAGTGGTGAAAATTTGGTGAGAATTGATTCGCACATTCGGCATAAAGATGTAATTCTATATTCTCCTAATTAGTGATAGTCTGCTATTTGAAAGGGTTTCAAAATGGAAATAGTTCGTGTTATGAAAAGCAAGAAAAAAGGCATCATATTTTCAAAATCAAGCCACAACACACGCTCTGGTAGATACTAAAATGAATGTTTTACTATAATATTGTACTAGCTGTAGCTATATAGCTATATATATCACATAATATAATTGTGTTTCGGGCTTGTCAAACCATGGAATTTTCATGTCTAAAAGCAATCTGAAAAACACGTTTTTGGAAAAACTTTTCTAAAAAAATTTCAGTCCCTATGAATAACCTTAAGTTCCCTTTAAAATCTTGGAAATAACTTTGAGGATTTTTAACACAGCAAATTTGGTGACCTTTACAAAATGATGGGGGAAATAGCCTCAGCAATACCTAAGGTAGTGCAGACCATTTAAATTAGGAAGCCGAGACCAAACGCAGACAGAACCTGCTTGCCGCCATTATGTTTACCAGGTTGGATAAACAAAGTAGATTATTTGCGCAGCAATGAAATCCCAATCTTGAAAACAATTCTAATCTATTTTTCCATAAAACCACAAAATAGATATTCTTAACAGCAGATTATACATATTTTTGAACTTTCTTTATCTTAGTAAACTAATCTCAATCAAATGTAGACGAAGAATTTTATCGTTCTGCAATTTATGCTCATCTATTATGTTATGAAAATAAATCGCGAAAATCGGATCGTGGCTGACTGTCGGCAGAACAAAAGTGAATTTAGAAGAATAATTTTCCTGGAATTTATCACCGTAATTGACATAACCCTGATGGATTACATTCTTAGGATTTGATAGATTACGTATCCGTTTTTGGATAACTCCAAGTTATTATGAGTGAAACAGGCTCATCCACAAATCTACCGACTTCGGCCAATTCCATCACCACCACCACCACCACCAATACTACAGCAGAACCAGCACCATTGTCGTCAGAACAAGAAATTCCGTCAACTTCCATTGCCAAAAGACCAACTTCTGCTCATCTCACGAAGGATAAGGTAAACTATACATTTTTATCCCTCCTTTCTCTTTATGCTTTATGTATGATGATTTAAATTGAGATGTTTGAAAAATAGTTTAACTTAAACAGAAGAAATGGCACTGTAGTGATAGAAGTGAGAAATCATTAGTTTGCTAAGCGAGTTCTAGATAATGGATGCAAAATGGAATGCAATTTGTCCCCCCTGGATCAAGATAAACAAAGTGGTTTGGTCCTCTCTCTATATAATGTGCTGTAGTTTAGTGTTATACCTCCTTCCTTGGTCTCATCATCGATGTTAAATTTGTTTCTTAAATCAATTCCTATTAATGTTTATGTATAATAAGTTGATGACAAGATAGTGATGATTCCTTCGAAAAAAGATGAAAAATGATTTGTACAGTCAGTTCAAGATCACAGGACTTCAAGATGATAGATAGATAGCAAATGTCATTTAAGGGGTCATTGACAAAAAACTTTCGATCCACTTAGCAGCAAATTGTATAAAATATCTTATATACACAAATAAAAGCACCTCTCCCTTCCCCCAACTACCTTCCTGTCTATATAGCTACTTTTGATTATTATCCAGTTGGTCTAGACTTATACCTATACATTTGTATTTGTAAACTATTATTTATATTAACCGATTTTAAATAAATTTACAGACAAACAAACAAAATCCCTTACATCAATCAACATTAACTTCAAAACATTAAAACATATCAAGATCTAACTTGATAATAGATTGAACCATTTGTTAACCATTTGTTAACATCAGATATTTTCAAGGAGGAGCTAGATGCTATGGATCCCAAATATGTACCTAATGAACGAGTTTATAAAAACACAACAAAGCTGTGTAGCAACATTTGGGTTATTCAAGTAGTGTTTTTTTAATTTTCTTGTCTTGTAAAAAATAGTTATCCATGAAACAAAGATCATGTCTGTTTGTACTTTTTGTACTTTTTCTTTAAAATTGATCAAACTTTAAGAATAATTTGAGTCTACTCGGATTTTTATATTCTTTACAAAAAAGGGTGTTATTTAACTTGAAAAAAGCACCAGAAAGAAGAGGTGTTTCAGCCCCCAAAATTGATCAGTAGGCAATCGGTAGATCCTTTTTCTCATGCTGTTGTAGTAAAAAAAGGTTGTATGGGTAACAGACTGCATTTCTTTTTCTGAAATAAAATGACCATTCATGATTATGAATAAACAGTGAATTAAACAGTAAAAACATGAACAAAACTGTCAGTAGTGATAACTAAAACTACTAATTGGAAATTTTAGAGATATTAAGGGATTTTATCAAAGAATTGCTGAGAAAGTTGTCATATTTTTTATAACTATGTGTCGCCTTGTCCATTCTGCTAATAGTCATATATGTTTCACTCTTTCTACGTAATCTTTTCACTTAGACTAGGGTGCGCATAATGTGTATAACTATAAGATTCTTTTTTCTTATATTGATACTGATATTGTTCAATTGTGGGGACAAATGTACACTAAACATTTGATATATTGGAGAAATTCTGTTTAGGTTTTGCTGAAGCTCATACTTGCCAGTGGTAAATCAGCTGAGTTTGTGTTCCCACTGATAACATCAGTTGGTGATGTAACAGAATATGTTTACAACAGCTGGCCTGAAGGTATAATATTTTTATAAATTTCTTTAACTTTAATGACAGGTGAACTTGACATAAGAATTCAAAGCTTTTGTGTTGCAGTACAAAAGTTTAATTGATTAAAAGTTTAGTGGCAAGTTGTACAATGTTTTTGCAGAGTTTATTATCACTACCGTAAATATTTGATTAAGCCTCACCCCCTCTAATCAGCCCCAACCTAAAAATCATTTCTGAGAAATAAGTCCCTACCTTCGAGTAAGCCCCCATGGCGGTTTAATTGGGTTGAGTACAATACTTGTTATAGAAGGAAAAAACAATTTAAATTTTTTTGTTTGTTTGTTCACTGAAACCCCTTCTTTGTTGATATGATATAAAAAAAAACAATTTTAAACAACTTTTTGAAGAAAAGTTTCATTTGAGGAACTTTGTTTTGAATTTTCCTTCAAATATATTATGCAATTTCAAATATATTATGAAAATTTCAATGTTTTGTGATATTGAAAACATTTTTGAATGATAGTCTTACAAGTTTCCAATAAGCCCCCTCTTTCCAATAAGCCCCCAATATAAATCATTTTTGATGAATAAGCCCCATGGTGCTAATCAAGTATTTACGGTAATGATGGAAAAATTGATTATATGATTGTTTGTTTAGAGTGGGCAAATGAAAAAGAGAATATAACAAGCTCTCATGTCTTGAGATTGATATATCAAGGAAGATTTCTTCATGAAAATGTCACATTCCTGGGTAATTGATCTTCATCTTTTCCTAAGGCTTACTATTATGTATGCTTTTACTTATTACACCACTAGAGGTTCACTTACCATCCAATTATGTGTTTTTCCATCATGCATGTGGTATAGTAATTGCAGCTTAGTTATAGATTATTGCTTTTATTTTTTTAGCTCTAAACATACCTCCTGGAAAGAGAACAGTTATGCATTTAGTTCCTCGAGAAAAACTTCCACAATTGTCTTCAGAAGGTAAATCTAACTTGTCATTTAATATTGCTAGTCTGAAAAGTACAAACTTTTTTTATGAGCACCACCATTATAAGCACCAGAGTCTCAAATGCACAAAAAATATCAAAATCATAGCAAAGAAAAACATTTCCCTGACATTTATACTTTTTCTGCCTCTAAGAGACAGATAGTTGTTCTCTCTGAAGTAAAAGTATAGGTAGTGGGTGGTTTTTAAAGTTTGGAGGGCATAATATTTTTGTTTTCTTGGTATGTCAAATAAGCAGTCAAAATGGCAAAAATGAACTTGGTCGATTATTACTGGCGCTTATAAAAAATGTGTGTATGTTTTCAATAATTGAACCTATCAACCTGCTTTTTGTTTTTTATGATGTTTATGGTGTTTACTTTATTTACACAACCACTAATGATATTTGCTACGAATGCTATTATGTAACACTGATTTATTTTTGCTATTTTTAGATATGGAAAAAGTTCCGAAAACGTCAGAACGTAGCTGTTGTTGTATAATTCTTTAACTATGATGTCGATCCAAAATTTTTCCTTGTAGTTACATTATTATTATTATAACATTGATCTCAAGTTGCATTGGTATTAATGCAACAAATTGTATGTTATATCAGTATAAGCATTCTTTCATGCATGTCTGTATTTTAACTAACTTATCTTTAAGCTATGGTTTAGCTGTATTATATAGATACAACAACTCTAATCTGACCTCACTAAATTACAAATTTTTGGCCATTGGTAGAAGTGTTGTGTCAGGTTCCAATCCTGTTGTCCTTTGGTTCTTTTTGGCGAAATGTTTGAAAAATGAATTCGGTATTTTATGGTCATAACATTATAGCTCTATAAGTCTTTAAAAAAATGTCCAGAAACATTTAAAGTTGTAAATAACCAAGAGGTTGTTTCATTTATAGAGGTTAATACAAATGGAGGTAACAGTAAACCAGAAGGACATCTGGTATGTCCTGGCTGACTATAAAAGCTTTTAAGGTTTCTGACAAGTACAATCTGACAACAATAATCCTCTATGCCCTTGTTCTAACCTGTGTTTTTAGACTTTCATTTCTAAATGTCATAAATCAAATCACCCATTACACTGTTGTAATTTCACATCTAGTAATGGTGTGCAATCCAATTTTGTTGTATCTATAGTAGACTGTTTGGTTTTTACAAGATTGTAAGCATATTTTGTGAAATTTTTATGGACTAGTGTACTTCTCCATATGAGTAATTTATTTTATACTTTCTGTTAAAAGTGGTTACAATTTAAATAAACAAATTCATTTTTACTTTTTTTGAACTGATTTTTCACTTTAATCATTCTCAATGTTATCCAGTTCATGTTCACATGAATGCAGGATAGCAGTTTTGAGGAGTAGTTGATACTGACGCAAAAAGGACGCAATTGTTAACCAGATTTCATGTGACATATACACCAGTTTCGAGAATTATTGTTACTAGATAATAATATATGCTTTGAATAGGAACATCAATACATGATTACTTGTTCTTTTTTGATTTAAGCTCCATTTGTGCTGTTGATTGGTCTGCTCTTGATATTGCACATATGTTGCACTGAGAATCAAGAGATATTTGTTGATGGGAAACAAACAACTTTTAGACATCTCAAACAAAACATTTTACAATTTGTTGACATTATGGAAAGGGTATCAGAAATGCTCTCAGTTGTTCTGGATTTTATTCATATTCTTTATGAAAACACTAGACTTCAAACGAGGAATTTCAATTACATTTAAACTGCTCTGTTCTTGAGGCAAAATAGACATTTCCCGAATTTATGTTTCTATTGGTCTTATTTTGACTTGGTTGTCTGTACAGACGTATCGTTTCTGTGTTCCTCAACATCTCACAGTGAGTTGCAGTGATGCAAAATATAGTAATTACCATGAACCAATATATTGCATCAAAATTCTGACAACCCATCCGAAATTAGAGGTAATATGAACATAAATTCAGTAAAGGTTTAACGTGGATGTGTGAAGCATCGCATTACGGTGCCTCATGTTGTCTATTCCACTTGTTTGCCTGTTCAGCAGTTGTTTGTTCTGATGGTCAGCTCCAGTTAGTGGTTCAATCACAAAAGGTTCTTGTTAATATGAACAAATACAATAATGTAAATTTGTTGTTTTGTAAATATCTTTTGTGAAATTAACAAGTCTGTCATGTTTTAATCATCCTAAAAAACAATTTTGAGTCTTAACTCGTGATGATCCCAATAACCCTCACTTTTTTCGTAAGGTAAATGTATCATGTTTACTTTTATTAGATTAATTAGTCATTTTGTTTGTTGTTATATCTATCATCTTTTATTTATTTATTTCCCACCTAGCTGTTGATATAGATTAACTAGTGTTGTTGTTCTGAACACAATCAATCAATGCATATCACCAGACGTTACACAGTGGAGAAACATGCTTCACGATCAAACCACTGACGACCTTGGGAAAGTTCTATTTGTAAAGGTATTGAAAATTTTTAACTATTCTTTTCTTTTCCTGTCTCCCTTATTGGCCTTTTTGGCGTTAATTTTCTTCAAGTTTCATAAAGTTTGTATTTTGTTCCTTCTCGCCCATAACATTTGGCTTTTAGGGACTTGATGTTAAGGGGCTTTTAGAAATTAAGACGGCAACGAAAACGGGAACGTGTGAAGAGGATGCTAATTTCCCAAAATATGGAGTAATAAAATTCACGATAGTTTGAATGTTTTGGAAGACTTTCTTTTAAACGGAGTGAATATAAAACTGGAATGCTATGAAATTCCTTTAAAGCCAATTAATGTAGAAATAAAATTTACGACTTCTATCACGTCTTCGTTGTCAACAGGACTTGAAACCATAAGTTTTCACGCTGTTTAAAGAACGTGAAATTCTTACTAATGAGGTAATTACTTAACATGGATATTTCGAAGTTAGCGTTTCTTTCTTTAGAATTCTATAAGGAAAACAAACTTTTATTTCATTCACGTTGCCGTACTCCTTGCCCTCTTAGTTTCTTAAACTCCCCAAAATAGTTTCGGACATTTTCCCGTCCCGTTTATGTATGCAGAATAAGTGGTTAGAATTTCCTGCTATTTCAAATTTCCATCAAGTACATGTGGACCATGACATTTTATTGATAAGATTTGTAAGTTTTTCCTATGGATGAACAGAGGCATAGCTAGAGTTCAGTCAAAATTTGTGGAGGAAAGTTTACTCATTTAAAATAGAAAGGGTTTTCCTGCAAGTAACCCAATGGACCTAATGGACACTTAAGACTATGAAAGAAAGATCATCTCATGTTGGACACCTTCATTTTTTTGACTGACCTTGAATACATCTATACTGAGAAGAACAAAATTTTGTAAAACGTCTCACTAATTTCGAAGTCGTCCTCAATCCTCTAGTGTTCTTTTTCGACATTTTGTAGCATATCAACATTGGATCATTTATTTGTAAGTAGTGGTTATGACCTTGGAGCGTATTTGAAAAATCTCTTGTGAAATTCTAAAGAATAACTTGGTTAATGCTTTGAAAGTTTCTAATTGACACTTAACTAACTAGCTGTTCTTGTAACACAAAGATATTAATTATTCATTCATTTAAATCTGTCGTTGAAATTCCATTAGAGAGAAGTCATTAGCACCGTAGTAACTCAATATTTTCAAAAACCATGTCAAAGTTTCATTTCTTCAGAATTACTAAGCTGGGAAGCTTTTAAGGTAGTGTTACACAGACAAGCTCACAGAGATAATATAGCACTATTCCCGAATCATGGTGCGTGTTTGTTTCTTTTCTTCAAGTTTTACTAAGTATTTCTACTGACGGTTTTCTGTGTTTTGCGAAAGTTTGAATGTTTTTCTTTTCACGTTTTATAGACTGGCGAACACACATCTGTGATATATGGAACTCATTATCCTAACCGATTATTTGTGGGCTGTTTGCCCCCGGAAGCTGGCGCAGAAGATTTAGGAAGCTTTTTTTCTACATTTGGTAACGTTGTCGAAGCAAAAGTTGTTCTTGACCAGCAAGGTCGTTCCAAGAGGTTCGGATTCATTACATTCAGCAATCCAGAGGATGTAGAATCACTTATTTGTGGAAGAGAGATTTATTTTCAGGGCAAGAAGATAAATGTTGGCCCAGCTGTTAAGAAAAATGTATGAAACGCGTTTCACTTATCAGTTCCGTTTGAAGTCAATTCTGATTTTTAACTCTCTGTATGAATATCACTCTGTTTTCAGCTGGATTCTGACAACACTACGAAACCGGTACCCAAACCTGTCAAGCAGCAAGTTGGAGTAACTGTTCCACAACATGCACCAAAAACCATAATCCGACGATCTCCAGTTGAACAACTGCAACAACAGGCACCATACGGCCGCCAAAATGATGATCAATCGTTCCGAATGGTGTGGGGAATCAGCAATGTAACGAATTCTATATGGGCACCTTTAAGCGAGGAGAATCCTCAACAATTACCAACACAAGAGAAGTCATTCAGCTTTTTCCAACAGATGCTTGAGAATAACAATCATGCGCAAGAAAATTGCGCAAGTATGTGGTATAATTCCTATCAAGAATCTAACTTACCTGCATATAACAATCAAACGCGTGTCCCGCCTGGGTTTGAGCAAACATCTTTCAAGAAAAAGTAATGTTTCAGTTCGAAGTTTTTTTTTAAGGAAACTGATATTATAGCTTTCTATGTTCTGTTCGGAAACTTTAAGACTTATTTATTTATTTATTGGTTAGTGTGCAAAAGATTCCTTTTTGGACCAGATTTTTAACTTCAGTTTTTTTTTTTCTTTCTGACTAATCTCTGTGTTTTTTTGGTTGATTTCGGTTAAACCTTAGGTTTTTCCTGGACTAACAGAATGATAAAATTTGAATCTAACCATTTTGTAGTATTCTTCGGGACCGATAAGTGGTTCTCGCTAAATAAATTTGTTCAGTTTTCTCTTTCTCATAAACGTTTGGTTCAGTGAGGCCAAACGAAAGATACAAAGGAGATTTTCTTCTGCGCCATAACTTTTACAATTAGCCAGATATTTTAACATAAATTATATAGTTTTTAACAATTATAACATTTAACCATTTCGTTTTGTTTATGTTAAATTTATGTTTGTTTCTTTGAATATATTTCCTGTTCCAGGCCTAATTTTTTGGGGGAATTGCTATTTGGATTATGGTGTGTATATATTTTTAATCTTCTAATTTTAAAGGAACAAAGTTTTTACTGAGTTAATGTTACTGCTTTGTATGTTTCTTCCTCTTCCTCAATGACGTTCCATTTTCCTGTCTTACAATCGAGGTGAGTAACCGACAGTACGTCAAATGTGTTAAAGATATAACATTACCTTTAGTCATAGCAAACACAAAAATAAGAATGGAGTCTAGGTGAGCATATTGTCCTCTTCTCTTCTCCTTACATTTTTGACAGCTGTCGTCTGAGAAAAGAATGATAACTTTATGATGATAATCTCACGCTAGACCTGGTAAATTAACAGCAGAGAAGACCTTTAAGAATATTCGGGGCTCGTACAGTCAGGGAAAATCAGGGAACTTTTCTGTAGTCTGGAGAAATATGTGTTTTCCAGTTTCCAGAATAAATCAGGATTTTTTTTTATCTTCTGGCATATCTTGGATCTTGTACTTGTCCTTATGTGTAACTCTAACCTTTACGTTTGTACATGAATTTTGATACTTCCGTTTAATAGCAAGTCATTGTTAGAGTGCATATGCGATGTCCTTGTTGATGGTCAGTGTAAAAATACCCCGTTGTTGACACAGTAATCTAATAGCTATTTTTGTAGTCAGGGAAAATCATAGCCTATTCACCCAATGAGTCAGGGGAAAAATATAGAATTCAAGGCAAATACTCAATTCTCTTCCACGCTCTTTATCTTTCATACTCTGGAAACATCTCCATGTTAGCCATGATCCACTATCAAGTCATCCTGCTCGGAGAAAGATCGACAAAACCTTTAGAAGCAACAGCAAACGCCTTGAATGTACCGTACGTCATGACCGGGTTCACTTGGAATGCTCTAACGTTGGTCAACTCGAGAATTCCTAGTTCGTGGACATGCCACACTTGTGTCATGACAACTTTATCATTTCATTCCATCAGAGATACATGTGTGATTGATAACAATAACCTAACACCAGTGACAGAGAATCTACATACAGACCAACATTTAACATATACTTAATATATAATATATATACTAGCATAGCAACCACCAACACGCAAAATCTACGATCGTCTTTTGCCAAATTCTCTTACATGTTGAAAACGTTCGACGTAATGTGCATCACTGAAACATAGCTGCAAGGTAATAAACATCAACTTAACTATTTTTAGATAGGTGGCTACAATCAACAAACGTGGAGGCGGAGTTGGCTTATATATCGGTGAACACAAGACCTTCAAAGAAAGAAAAGACCTTAACAAACTATCCACTCATTTAGAACACCTGTGGATTGAGGTAGATGGTCGTAACAACAATTCAGTGCTTGTGGCGTATTTCATCAACCAAGTTCCATAGGAAAAAAACAACATGGTTAGAACATTTCGACGTGTTATCGCATATAGATTTACATAAAAGCAACAAAGAATCGACGACACGTTACAACGATATTCTGAAAACATACAACTTACATCAACACATAACACCACCAGCCCGTAAAAACACTCAGTAATTTCCCTGTAGTCAGTGAAAGTTCGATATGCACCGACCATGTCAGTGACCATGACATGCTATGTTATCTTCAAGATAAAAATTGTTCGTATACTCGCTTGATGATGCAAACGACAAAATCAATGTAATGAATTCAAAAATTGTATCAATGAACACGCTCCTCTATAAGAGTTATAATGACTAGACCACCAACGCCTTGGATGAATGCAGTCTCTATTACAACGTTGCAAAGAATACAAAACAAGAATTAAGACGAAATTCCGATCAAAACGACTTCAATTGAACACTTTATAGAAATGTCCGAAATTCGTTTAGACAAATTCGATTATTCTGTAGCGCTTTGTTTATTTCACCAGTATATCACCAGTAATTGTCACCAACCAAAAACTTTAACGGTTGACCGGTGTAGCAATCTCACCATAGTCTTTAACTCTATATCGAATCCTACGTGCTTGTCATACTGTGATGGGAAAGAGATCACGGGGTGATGTCAAAGGTGTTATTTCGGTTTCAAACTGATAGAGAAACTGATAGAGAAACTTTGCCCTTCGAAGAAGAAAATAGACAGTTGGCCTTAATTTTTTCCGATATTTAGATGAATGTGATAATTCGGCTTTCCTGGCTACGGGATAGTCGGATGGTTTAGCCTCTAATTATTATCGTTGAATGTTACAAGTCTAAACCTGAGTCGCAAAAATATCATTTTAATAAACCCATGCATAAAAATCTTACTGTTCGTCCTGCGATGCAGGGCGAGGAAGGAAGGATAGAATCTTGGCGATGACCTGGTAGATACAGTGAACTCCCGGTAACTCGAACACCGTATAACTCAAATTCTTCAGTCCCTTGAACCTTCTCTAATACGTCTTTATAAAATATGATATTATTATGATTTTTACTGAAGAAAGAATCGCCTTAACTCGAACTAATATCTCATTTTTGCCAGAATTCGACTTGGCGGGAACTTTGCTTACCTCGAACATTCGTTAAGCCGAACTATTTACCCCGGTCCCTAGGAGGTTCGAGTTACCGGAGGAGTTAACTGTATGTACAACTGCAACCTCATCCCCAGGGCTTCTTGTCTTTTATATATACTGGATGGCGTATATATCTTTACTGCCATTCAGTATATCGAAAATGCCTTGGGACAAGGTTGTTGCAACCAAAATTTGCTTGCTTATTAACGGTCGCGTTTCACTTGGAACAATCAAATATGGAAAGTAATGAATTCAGGTCGTCCACTTGGATGACCTTATGTGCTCTTTGAAACAGGAGTCGATGACAAACATTTCTTATCGCCATTCTCGACTTGCAACTGCTAGAAGAAACGATGATGATTGCAAACCTATTCGGCTGTTCCAACGAAGTAGCCAAAAATTTGTCTCAAAACGGCTATCCCTACAAATGCGAATAGTGCAAAACTTATGCTTACACTGCATTGCATTGCATTGATTGAATATTTACTAATTACAATTTCAGTTACATAACTGCTACAAATATTGGTTTCTGCGTTGGATCTAATGTTTGAATATAAATAAGGGTCCTTGAAAAATAGATATTTTAGGGCGTTTACTGAGAGCTATATTCTAAACACAAATTTTCTTCGTCGCCCAAACGACATTTTAATCATTTTCTGGGTCCTTCCACTTGGAAAGGTCTATTGGAAGTCGAGTTAATTACCCGTTTTCGAAGTCGACTGATTTCGAAGCTATCAGAAATCTCACTTTCATTCAATATCATTTCAATTTTTGATACCGAAAAGGCAAGATGCCGTAGGTTTGACGTTTCGATGTTCGTGTAATGGCAAAAGAAAAGCAACGTTCAAGTTGTCACATCGTCCAAAAGGAAGTTTCTTTGATGAAATCAAGAAACAAAATTGTTGATTGTTTATTTAAATTTACGTCATTACAATATTCACAATTTTTATCCGTCATTTATCTGATTATTTAACAAAAAATCTATGTTAATGTTTTATATCAAGCAAAATATGAATTGTCTTCAATTTAAAAAAACATAATGGGAATGATCTTGAACTGTATAATAGAAATGCAACCGGTTTTTATAAGCTTTTTATCTCGACTTTGCAAAGTATACGTTAAAACTCTTGGTTTTCTGTTTTGAGAAATACTTGTTCAATTATATGTAGAAGCTAATCGAGATCGACAATAAAAAGACTATACTATCTAGAGGGCAGTCTAAATTTGTGGAGGAGGGTGGTAGATATTAAAGTATAAAAGAAAATCGTGCAAATAAGCCCATTGGTGATGCAGACTGAGAATAGAAATTATGTAAATGTGCTCCTCCACAAATTGTGACTACCCTCTAGATCAGCTGTTGCTACAAAAGCACTATTGTTATTGTATCGGCGTAAAAGAAAGTAAAATAAAAAATAAATAAAGGAATAAATAAAACAGTGAGCGCGACAATGACGTCAGTGAATAACAAACTATGGTATACAAGTATTGATGTTTCGTAAATATTTTTATCTCTGCTTGATTTGTTTCCCGATTTCCTGTTTCCTGCTCTATAATAGCTACTAACATCATTAGGTCAAAGAATATCTGCAATCTGATTGGTTAATCAGTAGAGTATATCTCGTTTATCAGTGCAAATAAAAAATAAACGCGGTGCAAATAAAGGTTTCCATAAATACATAATAGTAGCTTTTTACATAGCTACGGTATCAATCGAATCCCTTTTTTTAAACGCAATGTAAACAATCAAAAAGAGTAGAAAATGCATAGATGATTGCATTGCGTTGCGTCGCATTGCATATTGTTAACTATGAAACCACCATCTTTTGCTACCTATTTTTTGTCCCAATGATAAATCATTCTCGTTTCTTATATTTTTTCTAAAATATAAGAAACTCGAAGAATATTGGCATGACCCCCTGGCCCCACCCCTCATCGCCGCGACCCCTGTGGTTGTCCTTCCTTAGGGGACTCTATATCGCCGGAAAAGGCATTGCTTTTTTAAGAAAAGGTATATAAAACGGACAGGATCTTTATTTCATAGATAACTATATTGTTACAAGACAAGAAAATTAAAAAAAATACTACTTGAATAACCAAAATGTTGCTACACGATTTTCTTGTGTTTTTATTGAATCTGGTAATACAACAAAGAAAACCCCAAATAATTAGGGATAAAGTGTGATTAGAATATCTGTTAAAGGATTATCCTCCGTTCATAGTTTTATGATTATTTTTTTATATTATTCTTTAAATGCAGACATGTCATTGTTAACAAATGGTTCAATCTATCGGTCATCAAGTTTCTGAGATAGATCTTGATACATTTTAATGTTTATTGAAGTTAACGGTGATTGATAAAAGGGAAGTAGTTGGGGGATGGGGTCTGCTTTCATTCATATTCATAAGATATTTATGCAATTTAGGATGACCCATAATTGGCAAAAATTCTGGGGGCACGTGCCCTCCAGCCCCCTTGTAGCTACGGCACTGAGTCTTGAGAATTATAAATATGAAAAAAAAATATGCAAACTTAGTTCCCCTTTGAATGCAAAGATTTTAGTTGAATATTAAAATGTTTTGTTAAATGCCGAAAGTTTCGTTGAATAGTAAAATTGTTGGTTGAATGGTGAAAGTTTCGTTGAATTGTAAAACTTATAATATACTTTACACCACCAATAAAACCTATATAATGCACGCTTCATTAAAAAAGTTTTCACAAGCGATCAATTACAATCAGCACCAGATTAAAGGGGGGGGGCTAAACTAAAATTTTCAAACTTGAAATCTACTTCAACTATCTTAATCTACTTCCAAATGATACCAAAAACGCTGTGTTTAAATACTAACCTATTTGTCGAGATAGCAAAGTTTTATCTGTTTGATTTTCCCCTCGAAAATCCGACCACTTTTTATACTACGAAATGAGATAAAACGCATGTAGAAACCAGTTTTTAAGTACAATATCTTAATCCAATAATAGTCTCATGTTGATAGTACTTTCAGAAACAAATCTTTTGGTACACCATTTCAAGAGGATGTTAAGTTTGTGATAATGATGGTGAGAAGCACTACAAAAACCTTATCTCTTCGTTTGATGTTACTGGTTTGCTTGATTTCAAGAGGTAAGTCAAATTTGCCAATATGGATTTGTTTTCTTTTTTTGCCAGCCACAAACTCATTAAAACAGGGGTTTTTTTTATCTTAAACAATTCTTGTTTAATTCTACGAAAGGAAAATTTAATTCTCGCAAGATTTTGATAATTTTCTCTGAAACACAGTCATGAGTCATAGGCATTATGACAATGCATAAAGATTTAGATAACCTCGATAGATAACATCACCCCCGCAGCGAGCGAGGAGGCATAGTTGGTTAAATGATATTTCTTTACTTTATATATATTTATATATATTACTTCATATTATTTACCTTAGTAGAAATGATTCTTTTGCCCATAAATTTTTACCAAATGTAATTGAAAACATCGAGGAAATCAGCGGCGGATCGACAACTGTGGAGGAGACAGTATAAACATAATTCCTGTTTTCAGTCTGTATCACCAGTAGGTTTATTTGCACGTTTTTCTTTTATACTTTAATAGCTTACATTCTCCTCCACAAATTTCCACATGCCCTCTAGATCCGCAAAGTTTTGTACGGGCCAAAAGATTCGCTATTATCCTTTTGACTTCGATTGAATCTCACAATAGAATTTATTTGAGATATGACAAATATTATTATTATATTATAAGTCCGAAAATAATATTATAAGTCTGTCTCAAAAGTTTGTGAACTTGGCATAGTTTTTAAACTTTCTCAGCGCTCCCCTGATGAATAGCGACAAATTTACCCTTGTTCGAAAGATATTTCAGAGTGGAATAATATCCTTTCGTAAATTTTAAGAAAAAAAGTCAAATAACTCGAAAACGATTTATGTTTTTCCTACATCGAGTTTTAGCAAACTGGAAAATCACAATTGTGACGTCACAACTGCTAACTCGAAGTCGTAACTCGAAGATTACCCGCCTTCTAACCTACATAAGCTCATTTTTGGTATGCTAAAACTTTCTATTTTTCCTCGTTACAAATATATCAAACTATTTGAAAATATTTCTGTTATAAGAGCAAAATAAACATATGTACTTATATTGACTAAAAACAGTGACGTTTCGAAAAAAGATTTGGTTTTTCTTGTGCTTAGGATTTTGAATTAACTAATAAATTATGATAAATTAAGTACTTTAAGAAGTAAAAAGAAGTAGTTTACAAACATTGCATAATGAATAACTTCTACAAACCTCGTTTTAACTTACATTGTAAAAGTAACATAAATACTTGCAAACCCCGCCGTCTTAAGTTTCTCCAATGAAACACCAAAGTTTCCCTGCCGACTTATAGATATAGCATTATAGATGACTTTCTTACGATTTTTATAATTTTAAAAATACAGCCGTAAGTCAGCGACCACTGATAACAACAGACATGAAATTAAAAAGTTCGAGTTTTGATTGTTTCATTTCAAAAAGAACTAGAAGTCTTTAACAGTTTCCGCCATTAGCCAATTTGCCTTCAACAACAGATTATTAACAATAAAATGATTGAGGATTAACATACGTGAAAAGCAAACCGTGCCTTCCAATTTTTGGAGATCTAGGGCATGATCATATAGGAAAAGTCAGTTCGCAAACCGGAAGTGAATTTTTTTCAACTTTTTCAACTTTTTCAACTTTTTCCTGACACCAAATTTTGCCCAAATACACCATTTCCCACTTAACGATTTCATGTAACAAAATTGCACGAAAAACACTTTCAGAGAACTTTGACTAAAACCATAGGCCGACAATTTTGCTATTATCAGATCATGGGGTATGCAATCAAAAGCCTTAGAGAGATCAATAAATATTCCACACACATTTTCTGATTTCATGTTTTATATGTTGCATTTTAACTTGGTCTTGTTTTTCGCGAAAACTTCGACCAACATTTCTCAACTCTCAAGAGATAAGAAAAAAAATTTACAGAACATTGTTAGAAACAAAGACGATTTCTTTTGAGAATTACACTAATGACATTTTCACGAACATTTTGTGTAAATTAAACACGAAAATTTCGACCAAGTTCTAAAAATAGTAATTGGCAACTCGTTTATTGTCAAAATACCAGAAATGATCTGCAACTTCGACTTCAGCAGCATTCATTTTGATAATGGAATCGGTCTCACTGACTTATAAGGTTATTGTAAGTTACCCTGCGCATTATACAAAAAAACAAACAGAATACATGAAAATACTCAAAAAGTGCTGCTATGTGTACTGAACAGGGATTCCGTCTTGAATTTACGAATTCCCATTTTCTGTGGAGTGAACCGAACTTTAACTTTGTACAGTTCAGGTACTTCGAGTCTATTTCCTCTCGAATTGTGCCTTTACCGATTGGGGAATTTG
Organism: Turritopsis rubra; assembly: GCA_039566895.2. NCBI lineage: Eukaryota > Metazoa > Cnidaria > Hydrozoa > Anthoathecata > Oceaniidae > Turritopsis > Turritopsis rubra. The sequence continues at coordinate 2,510,479 of CM077625.1, read as the reverse complement.
TTTTAGCCCACGAGATCTCCACTAGACAGAAAAATGGAGCGGCGGAAACTTTTAAAGCGACCTGATTAGCTAATCAAAATATCGCGGAGGAAAATTTCGCCATGCGAAAAGTAGAAAGTGTGTTTCTACTTTTTGCGGCTCGACATTTTTCCGCCAAGTGGTGTGATTTAGCTTAAAAACGGAGGAATACACCATTCATAGTTTCAGATTTTCAGCACACATTCAGTATTAGAAATGGGAAGAAAAAACGAACAAATTAATAAGAGTTTGACCAGAAGAAAAAGTGAAAATATTTTTTATATCCTGAAATGTTGAGTATTTTGCTTAGATCTTTTTATATGTTAAGGAAAATAAGTATCTTCAAAGAATATGTAAAGGAATTGATAACTTTCTTTTCAAAATTTTTCTTAAAAAATTATTTTCACTTTTGCTTCTGGTCAGAGCCTTGTTACTTTCTTCTATTTTACTTCCCAATCTACATGCTGAATAAGAGTTTAACAGCAATGAAAATTTAAAGTGAGCTATTATGTTTCCCAAACTGTGAAATCGTGTATTAAGGTACTCATCCTAATTCTTCTAAGAAATTCTGATAAGTTGTTAATTTGAAAAGCTTTGAAAAGTTTTTGTTTACCAAACAGGCGTTTGTTGGAGCTGTTCTGTTTTAATTTTCCTTCTGGATATTTTTTTCTTTTTTTCTATGTATGCTTTAGAGAAAAACCATTGTACATAATGAATGGAACCCCTGAAGGAAGTCATAACTCAGTTTACTGTCATTTCCAAAACAAAATGAGATGTGGAAAATTTTCATTTTTCGTTATTCATTATGTTGCCCTGCAGTGAATGATAACTCCTGGTTAACTAAAATAGCAGCACCTCTGAGCATTTGACATGTATGCTGAAAAAAATAGATGATCACGAAGCACAAATAGAAACCAACATTTTCATAGAAAGCAAGTATAATCTTCAATGTTAGATTTAATATAAAATAATATAATTAGTTTTATGATAAGCTGTTTCTGTTTAAACTTATTATATATACAAGCATTAATGATTATTAACGTTCATTGTTTTGTTGTTTTAATGTTGAATACGTTAATTCATCCCTAGAATGTCACATTTAATATAATATCAAAAGTTATGGTGATGAACTATCCTATTGTAATTATACATTGAGTACATATCCCAAATCTAAGACTTTAGAATTAAATTAACTCGTAGGCAATAAAGAATAAGTTAAACAACTTCTTCTTAATCAATAAATTATTTTGGACACAGGAATCTCTTTAGACCGGTCCAAGACCTATAGTCAGAGTATTATGGCCTAAGGCAACACAAAAAGAGATTGCAACAAATTTAAAGTGATAGAACTTGTTGCTTTCTTTAATAAAGAAATTTTATTCCTTATTAGAGAATTTGCTTATTATTATTTTGTCTACTTGGAGGGTCTGGTAACTTTTCTGAGGCTTGAAGAGCTTGAGCAATTGAGTGCCAGGTAGTGAAAGATTAATCAACAGTGCCATTTTGCCAGGATTGCGATAAGAACAACAGTATAATTAAATTGATTTCAATTCAAAAAAGGTTGTTGGCCTTTTTAAAACTAATCTAGGTGCCTACCTAATATTATAAAATCAAATCAATGTCTGTGATTGGTGGGTATTTTTTGTGTCGTCATTATGAATGATACAAAAAATTTATAAAAGATTTGATATTTATTTGACACTCTTTTAATGGTCTAATTTATTATATACATTTAGTGAATTCTCAATGTGTGGATTCAGTTCAAAACACCTATGGTCGAATGCTCGAGAGTTGCAACAACATCGAAGTTAGAAGACATCTTCTCACTGAAAGTTCAGTTCATGGAAAAAGTCCAAATTATAATGTTTCAGTTACTTCTAAGTTTCTGCCAATCTATTTAGTAGCAGTGGAAATCGATTTGTCTGAATTTGAAGGGATTATTTCAGAACAAGGGATAATCATTTTACAGTATGATCAACAAGTCCAGAATATTACTTTCAGTACTGTAACTACGAAAAAAATCTTGTTACAGTTAACTGACCCATTGGTGATAAAAAAAGGTAACACAGAGGTTCAGATGACTCTGTTAAAAGACAATGCAGGAAATGGTTTATTATTGGATCCCACTGTGATAACATTTCTTTTATTACCACCTTTTGATTTTTGCAAAGATATTCAATGTTTGAAGTTATATGATGAGTATGACTCCAGTATTCGAAATTCAACGGCTTGCAATCATGAAGATAATATGTTGTTTAAATACAAATATGGATATTGTAAAGGTATTCACGTTTTTTTAGAATTTTATGTCATCTGTTCTATTTTTGTTAATAACATTAGATGAAATATTAACATAACCACACATAACATTATTTTATTTTAGATCACAAGTTACCAATTGTTTTAAAGTCATCTTTTGATCTACAAGTGCCATTATTGAAAGAAATTGAAATTTCAAATGGTGATTACATTGAAAAGTTACCAAATTTTGTTTATAGATTAACAAAGGTTGATGGTCCTACAGGGAATAATAAAACAATTATTTTACCAAAAGAATGTGTTACAAATATTCTGCCGTCATCTCAAGATAATTATTTTTGCACAAATGAAATCACTGGGTCTATTTACACAACAGGTGCAATTGAAACCGTGAATTTGAAACTTGGTGATACTTACAATATCACTATAGAAATTACCCATGTTGGATTTCCTTATCGTAAATTCAGTATTATTCTGGCACTGAACATGTCTTCAGAAGATGTATGCAGTAAAGTCTGGGAAATTTATGAACAGTTGAAATCTACTTGTCTACAGCATGTTGTAACTAAGCGATCCTCATCAATATCATCGTCTTCAATAAATTTTATCTTCGTAGAGGAACCACTAAAAAGTGTTCTTGGATTTCGTGTGAGTAGTAGACTAATATCAAATATTGATAACCTGGAAGTGCACATTAGTATCAATGGGAATGAAACAAAACTGTTTTATACTATAGACCGATTTGTTGGACAAACATTTCATTATCTTTCATTTCCCATGTTATCTTATGAGACTAAAAAGCATCAAATTGATATCAATGTATTTCTGTACAATAATAGTAATCCAATTTCATTTGATCCAAACCTTGTGGATTCTCCTTTATTATATTACATTCACTCCTGGCATGGTTGTGCTGATAGTAATTGTATCAATTTATATAAACAATGGAATGCAACTAAACCCAACAACATCAGATGTAAAGAAGACCCACTATTTGCTCATGTTCATTATGGAATATGCTTAGGTAAATTTATTTTTTAGCATTTCTAATTTGTCTTAATCTTCAAAGTAAGTTTCTTTAGCTAGATTTTATCATCCTTCCCATAGTAAAAAATATCTTCCTCTTTAATTATTGTTTAAATTGTTTCATTTTCTTATTCCTGCCAACTTGATGAAAAAAGGACATGGTGAGACAGTAACTGGAAACAACGAAAGCAAGCAATAGGCATTATGTTCCGACTTACCATCGATCATGGTCTATTGTTAGTTATTGCTTGTTATCACTTTAGTGGAAATTAAGTTTTACAGTATACTGTTAGGAAGAATTTCCTTTTGATGGATTGTGGATGCTACTATATTGTTTTTGTTCATTCATCTAATTCTGCAACCTGAATCATCTTTACTTTAAATTAATTAACAAACATGTTGGATATTCAAGAAACTTTCTTAACAATGTCTTTCTGAATTTTTCCATCAGCTTCTTCTATACAATTCAATAAAACGTTTGTAGATGTATCTTTAACTGCCTGCCAAACTCTGTGTTTTTATAACAAACTTTACTATTATCCTTAAACATTGAGAAGATTTTAAATTCAGTTTATAAACAATGCTGAATTTCCCACAGGCTATTTTTAATTTGTTTCATAGCAATAAATGTCCTTTGCTCGTATATTATCTTCAGGTTGATCACATTGTTTTGTGCTACTACTTGTTCTCCATTACTGAGTATTTTTGTTGACAATTAAGTGTTAACATAATTACTGTAAAACTTTGTTATTTCTAAAATGTTTGGCGGAAGTCAGATTTATTTCTGTGTTTTTTTTCTATACATTTTTGTTTTTATTTAGTACTTGTCTGTTTATTTTTTCTTTCGCCAACTGTTCTGTTACAAACAAAGAATATTTTGTTACTGTAGATCTTCGACCTGTATTTACTAAAGGACTTTCAATAGTGGAAAAGAACTTTATTGGAGGTTGCACCTACAGATCGCCTGTAGATTTAGTAAAGCATGCTTATCTGCTATTAAATAACCAAACAAGAATCCCATTATCAAGAAATGGCTTTGAAGAAGAACCACCTATTATGGAAGAACATGACTTCCCTATGCTATTTGAAGTAACCAAATATGAATTAGTGGGAACTTACCAATGTGTGCTTTATGACAAAGACAGAATGAGAAGACCAGTTGTCTCTAAACCATTTATTTTTGAAGCTGCAGGTAAGCAGAAATTGTAGACTTTCTTGGCTATTATCTTATACTGACTGGAGGCCTGATGGTAGAGTGGTTGCCTCCAGTACCCAAGGTCTGAGTTCCAACCCTGGCCGAGTCATGCCAGCCATTATGACAGTGTGAATCAATCCACTCAGCTTGAGAGCGGGATTGATGTATAAGGGGGTTGTATAATTGAGCAGTTCAAGCACACATGCAACTTCTATAGCACAAATGGGGGCTTTCATTGCTCTAGGACCTCCTACGCAAGACCCTCATAACTGAAGGTTCTATCATAACTGAACTGAACTGAACTGAAGGTTCTATCATAACTGAAGGGCTACCCTGGGTAAACATTAATAAAGAAATGAAAAAAATAGCATATGTATACTAAATTGAATTTTTTTTTTTTTTTTGTATGTAGCTCCTTCATTTGTCAGATCACTCAACACAAGTGTTCATAATGCTGATATCGGTGTTAACTACACAATACCTGGCTGTAGGTTTTCCTCGCGATTCCCACTTTCATCTCAACAAATCAGTTGGTGGAAAAATGGTGAATTCTTCAAAGAAGCAAAAATGAATGCTCCTGATAGTTTTCAAGATCTACTTTTAAGCTCAATCACATTGCGCGATAGTGGTTTTTACCAGTGTGCAATATTCATTCAAAATTACACAGAGAAACCTATTCTTTCTGGAGAAATTGAATTAACTGTTGCAGGTAAAATTTCAAATCAATAATATCTTGTGTAATTGCTTCTAAGCTATTCATTTCAGGCCAGAATCCTTATATTTCATTTGAAAATCTTGAATGATATCATATTGAGACCATAATTAAAAAATCGAAAATAATTAAGCTTAGGAAATCTATTGTATTCATATCCTTACAATGAAGCCTCTTGTTGTGTTATTTTTGCCTTTATTTGTTCCCCTGGGAAGATTATGTTTTGTAAAATTATTTTGGTAAAAATTGATATAAAATGTTTTAATTTTTTCAAATCTTTCATTTCTTGGTCATTGATAAAGAAGTATCCTGTGACGACCAGTGTAGATAATTCAAGAACAATATACCAGTGTTATTTCCATTTTAGAATTGCAAGTAAATATTTCAGGAAGTCCAAATGTGTTGAAGAAAAGAAATGAGTTTGGTGGATTGGTTTATGAGATTGGTGGATGTCGTTATTCAGCAAGAATCAATTTAAATCATGCCTTATTTCTTTATTTGGATAATGAAACTCGCTTAAATGTGAATGGTTTTGTAGAAAAAGGGGAATTTTTTTTCAGTGATTATATCATAAAGAGTTATAACGAAACTGGAACTTACCGTTGTGGTATTTTTGATCCAAACTTTATGAAAAAGCTGATCTTATCTGAAGATCATGTTAACTTAGCCTTTGCTGGTAAGTACTGTTATCATATCCACAAAAAATACAGTTTCAAAACATACAATATTGCTGTCTTCTTTTTCTAGTTATTTTTTGATATATTGATGTGTTGGAATGTTAAAAATAATTTCAAGATTATTGCTCGGGAACATGTGGAAGCAAGACTATCTTTTGTGTATCATTTGTAGCAAAATTGTTTAGCAATAGAGTGAACTCCCGTTAAGTCGTACCCCGGATAAGTCGGACCGATTTTCAATTCCCCTTGGATTTTCTTATGATGACTTCCTATAACTTCGCTTAAGTTGTACGCCGGCGGATAAGTCGGACCATTCGCTAAGTCGTACTAGCTTTTGTGTCTCTTCAGTAGAAATCAGTGTTTTTAACTTTGTGATTGAATGTACCTATTTATAGAGCCATCATTTATTTCAAATCCACAAATTAACTCTCCTGATGTGACTGCCGGAGATAAATTGATTATTTTTGGATGTGTATACAGAGCTAACTTTAAGTTAAATCCTGAGGAAGTATTTTGGCTTGTAGAACACGCTGGTAAAACTAAGATAATTCCGTCAAGTTCATTCGTCATGTCTGTGGAAGGTGAAGAAAATTGTTGTTCAATGAATAGAATTGTAAAAGAGTCAACATTATCTGATATTGGCTCTTACAGTTGTGGATTACGTGTCAAAGGAATGTCAACTCCTGTCAAGTCTGCTCCAGTAATGTTGAACATTAAAGGTATTTTTGATCAAACATGCTAAGTAACATGAATAAAATCAAAGTTGAACAGTTCATTCAAATTATTGGTCATACATTATCACATTTTTTGAAAACTGTTATGTAATTATATTTCCTGATTTTTATTGCAGCCTTACAGCCAAAATTTATCAATGAGCCAAAGTTTTACAAAAATATAGATGTTCAATTTGTGGTTAGTGATTGCAGATATTCCACCAATTCAAGAGTAAGCGCTTCTTACCTGGTGTTTAATAATTCTAAGAAAATTAATGTTGATTCTGAACCTTTATCTAAATTCTCTGGTGAATATGCATTCATGGAATATGTGATTGACCGATATGAAATGCAAGGTACATATCATTGTGAAGTATTTGATGAAGATAAGATGATTCAACCTGTTCGATCACAAACAATACAAGTTTTCTTGCCAGGTATTAATTGTTATTTTCCTGATAGACAAGAATTTTTTGAGAAAAACTGGCGAATAACATTGGGTCTATTTACACAACAGGTGCAATTGAAATCGTAAATTTGAAAATGTGATAAAAATAAAGTAAAATTTTCGATAAAAATGTCTCTCTGACATGTAGGTGATTCAAAATCATTGATGGGCCTCTCGTGATTTTGCTCAAATGTCACGTGACTGATGACGTCATGGTTTCACAACAGAAAACTTTGTAGAAAAACTTGATGAAATGTTAAAAAATGGAAATAATTACTGTGATGAGGTTATCCTCCTGGGAGACATAAATTGTGACTACCTGAAAGATGATAACCATAAAACCATTAAAGACGCAATAAAACATAATGGCTTCAAACAATTACTAAAATCTGCTACACGAACAACTGAAAACACAAGCACATTAATTGATATAATTGCTTCCACACAAAAACACCGTATTTCAAACACTATTGTCCATGGAAACTCCATAAGTGACCACAATCTCACGGGAGCGATTCGCAAAATGAATTGCAAAAGATTCCAGCCACGTAAAATGACAAAAAGAAATTTTTCACACTACGACGAAGTGCAATTTAAAAACGATCTCCGAAATACAGACTGGTCTCCTGTTTTTAATTGTAACAACATTGATGCAGCCTGGAATATCTTCAAAGATATATTTTTATGTGTCGTCGACAGCCATATACCAATGATTGAAAAAATGGTTCACGGTAAAGATTGTCCTTGGTTAACACGAGATATCAGAACCATCATAAGAGATCGAGACAAGGCTTTGAAAAAAGCTAAGATATCGAAGAAAACGGTAGATTGGCAAGCGTACAGACAGTTAATAAACCGGGTCAATATCTCGATACAAAAAGCCAAGCAAGATTTTTTCAAATCTAACTTCCATGAAAATGACAACAACCCAAAGAAATTCTGGGATTCGATTAAGAAATGCTACCCATCAAAAGAAGAAAAAACGACGTCTAAAGTCTTTGTAACCGACAAAGGTAGAACTTCTGACAAAATTGCCATTTCAAATTCTCGTTATTCTCGTTACCGAGAGAGAAATTTTCAAGATATTAAAAACCTTGAAAAAGTTGTCTGCATCAGGATATGACAACCTACCATCATCAGTCGTTAAAGATGCTGCAGAAGTACTAGCTCATCCATTGGCTTACCTTGTTAATCTTTGTCTAAAAAATTCAGTATTCCCAAATTCTGAGAAAATAGCCAAAGTGACACCTATCTACAAAAGTGAAGAAAGATCATCATTCGATAACTACAGGCCAATATCTGTATTACCAGTATTTTCAAAGGTGATTGAAAAAGTTGTACAACACCAACTATACAACTTTCTTGAGGACAACAAACTATTCTCACCAAGTCAATACAGTTTTCGTAAAAGAACTTCAACCAGCCATGCCGTCACCTACCTTACTGATCTAATTCGAAAAAACATGGACAAAAGTCAGTACACTGGAGCTGTATATATAGACCTAAGAAAAGCGTTCGATACAGTAGACCATGGCAGACTTCTATCAAAATTGTCCCAATTTGGCATCAGCGGTAAAGAGTTAAGCTGGTTTGAGAGCTACCTTTTTGGACGAAAACAATTTGTAAACTTTGATAACTGTCATTCTGAACATCAGACAGTACTTTGTGGGGTACCTCAGGGCTTAATTTTGGGGCCCCTTCTGTTCACCTTGCTGATAAATGATATCAATTCACATATCACCAAATGCCAGGTCCTTCTCTATGCTGATGATACGGTTATTTTTGTATCTGATAAGAACATTGCTAACATTGAAAGTGACTTAAACTACAACTTAAAAAGCCTTGGATTGTGGCTGAAAGAAAACAACTTGGTAATAAATCTAAAGAAAGGGAAAACATCTTTTGTACTGTATGGTACCCAACAAAAACTTTCACGTAAACAAGAAATCAAACCTAAAATCGATGACATACCAATAAACGAGCAAACTGAGTATGAGTATCTAGGTGTGACACGTGATAATAAATTGACTCTCACAAAGCATCATCAAAAACTTGGAAGAGATTGACAAATCGAGTGAATCTCTTAAAAAGAGTAAGAAGTAACTTAACACCAAACGTTACTGAAATCATCTACAAGGCTATGGTGCAACCTATTGCTCTCTACTGCTGTACAGTTTTCTTAGCAATGTGTCCCACCCACCAAACAAGATACGACCAAATACAGGCACGAGCTGCAAGGATTGTAAACAACTCCAGAATTACAGATACTTGGAAGTCCCTAAAACACCGAAGAAACTACCAAGCTGCAGTCCTGGTGTACAAATGTCTCAATCATCAAGCTCCTGCTATATTTGATGATTATTTCGTGAAAATGAATCATCGTTATGAAACAAGAAGAAAAATGTTACCTTACGACTGCCAAAGGTAAAAACTGAAGTTGCTAGAAAATCCTTTTATTTCCAAGGGGCAAAAATCACGAACAAGTTACCAACTAATGCAATAAACCAAGACTCTATAAGTTTATTCAAGAAGCATTTAAAAAAATACTAACTTATCATTTTAAATTTACTAATTTCAGTCACTTGCTTTTTAAGCACGTAATGTCGTTATGAACAAATCTTCACAATTCTTTCTTCTCCTCCATTTGTTCAAACGATGTGCTTATACTTAAGTTGTTTTTAATTTTAATTTCGCTTCCTCTCCCTTGGTTTTATTTTCAATATTTTCAATTTCATTTGAACCTTTTCTTTACTTTAGCGTTTTTGCTATATATATTTTTTGCCATTTTCAATTTTTTAAATTTTATTTGTGATTATTTTATGCAGGTCCCCTAAGGATAGCAACATGTGTATTTGTTGATAGGGTTAACCTGTTGAAATATAGTACATAATAAGAAGGCTACTTGCCAGCTCTTCTCAAAAAATTTCTTGTCTCTGAGTTACTTTCTTCTACACATCAATACAAGGTATGAGTCAGTCTGACAAATACTTTTCTATTTTTAAATCAGATCATTCAAACAGATATATATAACGTTTTTTAGCTCCTTCCTTTACGAAAGCACCTTCAGTCGGGGAAACCGAGTTCCTACTTTCAAGTCTTCTACTTATTGAAGGCTGTAAATATTCAAGTCCTGTCAGATTGGAATTGGAGTTTTACTGGTTACAAAATGGATATTTGAAAATCGCCAGCGACCAAACATCAGACTTTGAATCATTCCCTGATCTTTCCATAAAAAACGCAAATGTAAAAGATCAAGGTTATTACCAGTGTGTAATATATGTACCATACCTTAATCAAGAAGTGAAATCAGAAAGAATTGATGTAAAATTTCAAGGTAAAAAAAAAGGAAATTTGGAAAAAATGTATTTCTCTTTTAATACTTTTTAAAGAGCATGAACATAATTAATCAATTTTATTTTAAGGTGTATTCTCTACATGGATCAACATAAAATTGGATCAAACCTGGAATGTGAATTTAAAAAACGGATCTTCACCTCAGTATATAGCTCTTAAAAATGGAGTAGAGTCACAGGTCTGTCTGTTTTGGGGAAGCATTTGTGTTTTACTTACAGGGGGATCATATGAGAAATGTCAACCAGTAAAGCAGCTAACCTGCTAGTGTTTCCGAGACCATGCTATTATTTAAAAATCTAACTATGTTTATATTATTTAAAAATTTAACTATGTTTACAAAACAAAACAACGCACTGATTCACTTCATCCTTCTGGAATTTGCGAATCTTTCAAAATCGTTTCAATAAAACTACCCTTGCTATATTTTTTTCTTGAAATTCCTGACAGGAAAATAATGAGTTGTATTCAATTTGGACTTATTTTGGATATGAAAATGAAATGCTTGATTCCTTTGTATTTGTATTAGCTGAAAAAATCTTTGTCAGTGACCGATGGAATAAACAGAGATCCATTTGTAGAAGTCTTACGATTTACGTAGGTTTCAATAATTTTGTTTTCTAGTGTTTTTGCAAATCATTTGACACCTCCACTAATTGATGTTTCAAAAACATTTCTTTTGGATGTATCCATCATGTTTTTGCTTTTCCATCATAGCAAAGGAAGTGTGAACGCGATAACACGAATAATGTTTAGTGGACTTACAAAGAAAGATCAATTGGCCTACTGCAATTCTTTCAAAAATTTCCAAGTTGGATCATCATCGAGCTTCCCTGTTTTATCCGTTCTTCAAAAAAGTCAAGGTAATTTAAGACGACACAAATATCTTTTTAAACCTGATAAATTCTTTGCAAAATTCACCCAGTTTAAACAATTAAGCCATTGTCTTCATCCTTGACTGTTCATGAGTTGGCAGTATCTGAAAATGTAATCTGAAAATGAAATATGACTTGTTTATTGATGTTTTACAGATTGCTGTCATGAAGATGTTTCTGGAGATGTTGCTTATAAAGGTGTTTATTACTACAACACAACCTTGGCTAATGATGTTGTTATCAAACCTTGCCTGTACCAAAATACTTTTGGTAAAATGAAGAGTTTCCGTGAATGCCTAATGGACTTAAAGACTGGTGCTCGATGGAATCCTGTGAATCTTTCTCGATGTCTTCCCTTATCTCAAGCAACACAGGATTTAGAAGCTCTTGACCAGGTAATAAAACTTTATTTAACTCTGACGATATCTCATTCTTTTTACTCTTTTTCTGCTTTCATTTTGTCGTTTTTGTCATTTCAGGTGTCAGTATGCAAAGGTCCCCTCCAGAATAATTGTGGCACTGTCAATCAAATTGCAGCTAATCTCAGTTCCATAATTTCCAATAGTTCACAAATAACTGTTCCACAGGATCTCAATCACATTGCTAATATCATTACTGACATCAATGCTGGTATAGATAATTCAACAAATGTACCACAAGTATGACCTCTGTTGTTATATGCTTCAAAACATTAAAAAGCTATATAGGGCTGTTAAAACCTTTTTCAAATAGAGCATTGTTCTCATTTCATTATTATCATAAGGTTTATGATTGAAGCGAAACAAAACTGGAAATTAGGAACGAATAGTTAACAATTCATACTGTTTATGCGTTTCCTGTTAAATAAAAATACTAATTTATTTCTTTATTTTCTGTATTAGGTTGTTACTAATATTTTCGAATCAGTAGACAAAGTCATCGCAGCTAATTTATCAATTTTAGCGTCAGCACAGATAACTTACCAATCTTCAACTAGAATCTTGAAGGATATCGAATCACTTGGTAATTTAATTAGGAATTATGTAAAGGAAGGTACAAAGCTTCAAATCAAGAAGACAAATATCGCTTTTACTGCTGCATATGTGGACCAAAAGAAATTATGGATTTACACATTGCCGCCTGAGAATGGAACTTACACAGTGTTTATGACAAACAATGAGTTGTCACTACCATTAAACGTTGTTGCTTCAATAGAACTTCCAAGGGAAGCATTCAGCATAGACAACAATTTCATACATTCGACCTTCTTTAAAAAGGGCTCGTTATTTCAAAGTGAACAAACTCTACTCTTCAATACAAGAGATGCACAAGATCCTGGCCAGTTGGTCCAAAGCACTGTTTTGTCTGCTGCAGTGGGAAATGTTACTATAAGGAATTTAAGCAGTCCAGTTGTTTTAAAATTTTCGAGATCGTATTATACAGATTTGACAGGCATAGATGTTTGTTCATTCTGGAAATTCACTGAAAGTAAGAATTCATTCATTCGTAAATTTTTGGCTTCACTGTATAACGATTAGAAAGAAAGTAGTCTGTACGATGGTACTGAAGGTTCACAGTGCGCAGTTCTCAGTTGGTCCTGGCGTTTTATTGTTAAAATTGGTTTGGAATGAATGATACAACATTTTTCCAGAGAATCAATTAACAATTCAATAACACCATCAGTAATAAGTACCTTTCAAAACTCCCTACTCTCGAGTGTGGGGAAGCTATTGTGTAGTTGTTGGTGGTGTTGTGAGAGTGAATATGTGTGGAGATGACGTGATCAAATTAATCAACAAGATTGTTTTTTAAATCCCTCAACTGATAACCCCATCATGATAGAATTAGGGAATACATAGGACATTTGTAGGGTATAATAACCATTCGGTACACGACGTCTTAGTCTGCCTAGACAACTTTCAACGTTTTACTGGTGACAAGCGTACTGTGAAACCATGATGTAAATTTAAATAAGCTCTATATTTGTACATTCTTCTGAAAAATACTTGGTTATTAGCGGATCAATGATGCTAGTAGCCATTTCGATAATAAAATAATAAGTTTCCCATCTGTCATTCTCTAATATACTGACCAGGTATTGGTTTTATAATTACGGACTATTCACTAGATATTGAGAACTGTGCACTGTTAACTTCAGGGCCACTGTAAATATGCTGTTAACGAAACTGTCGTAGTTGATGAAAAGACCAATTTTGCCTCAATTCATTTTTATGTCTAAAATTTTGTAGATAACATTGGCGGACATTGGTCTTCTAGTGGTTGCCAGAAAATGAACGATGAAGATTCCCATGCTGTCATTTGCCATTGTGACCATCTTACTAATTTCGCAATTTTACTTGATACAACGCAATCTGGTTATAATCCAATTGAATTACAAATAGTCACATGGATAGGTTGTGGTATTTCATTGGCTGCTTTACTTCTGACGATTATAACATTTACTGCTTTTAAGTGAGTCTGCTTCTTTTAAAATATCTGAGATGATGTTAAATCTTGACCAAGAAAGCATGCGTTTCAAACTTACGAAGAATGATCTTTCCTGCTAGTTAATTTTTGCTTTTAGAAACCTACGAAAGAAATTACCTCCAAAAATCCTTCTATGTTTATGTATATCCTTAATGTTGCTACTTATCGTATTTTTGGTTGGAGTGGAGAAAACATCGTCAGAAACAGCTTGTAAAATAATTGCAGCACTTTTGCAATATTTCATGTTGTCTACTTTTCTATGGATGACAGTTGAAGGAATCAACTTGTACAGATGTTTCGTAAAAGTCTTCAAAAGTGGTGGGGAGAAGAAATTTATGATACGGGCGTCTATTTTTGCCTGGGGTAAGAAAGTTAACCTTTTGGACTTAATAAGGTAATAAAGGGGAAACGTTGATTGTGTTCATCCATTTGCAGGACTGCCGGCCGTTATTGTAATTATCACTGCAGGCATCAAACCAGATAATCTTGGAAATGATGATTTGTGAGTAATTTTTAATTTATAACTTATCTTCTAACACTAGCCGTATGTGCATTGCATATATTGTATTTACGATTTGTGATTTAACAAATCAACGAATCTTCGTGTCACATATGTTACAGTTATGTATATCTTTCTGTTATAGCTGTGTCATTCATGGTTATCCATTTTACTTCGGTGTCTTGTTGCCGGTTGCTATTATTATAGCAGGGAACTTCATTGTTCTTGTTCTTGTCCTTCGGGGTATATCTCACAGCAGATCAATAGCAAATCAAGACAAAAATGCCAAACAGAGACTGTTAGGACAAGCACGTGTTGCATTTGCTTGTTCCATTCTGCTTGGTGTAACCTGGGTATTTGGTTTGCTCGCAGTTGGCAAGGCGACGAAATTTTTTCAATGGCTTTTTTGCATCTTTAACTCTATGCAAGGGTTTTTCATATTCATTTTCTACACGGTAAGGAACACCGATGCTCGAAAGGAGTGGAAAGAGTGTCTTGGAATCTCAGATGACGATCGAAATATGTCATCGACCGGTGCAAGGCATGGTTATGAATTAAAGTCAACTGGTATGTACAAATAGTCGATGAGGGTTTCATTCCTTACTTTTCCTCTCTCCTTTTCACAATCATTCTGTTCTCATGTTTATTTTCTAAAGATTAAAAAACACATCGAAGTTATTTGATAATTTCGATTTTCTAGAAGTTGGTTCTTCGACTACATGAGCGAGATCAAAACGAAGAATTGTTTTAAGCTTAGTGATTATAATGTTCTGTATGTTTTGTATTTGAACTATTTATTTATTTATTTATTGTGGAATTTCTGATCATCACATTTTTTTTAACACACTCTCTTTTTTAAAATAAATCTTCCATTAAATACAATGTTTCTTATACATATAACTCAAGTTTGAATCCGAATTGAAGACAAATAAATATACCACTGTGTTGGGCTAGGGCTGTGTTTTCTCTCATTCAAAAATGGATAACTCAAAATTTTTGACCGCAAATAAATTAAGCAAAAATTGCAAATATTTTTGACATATATAACTTATAATTGCACTTTATAATTGTCTCTATTTATTGTATAAGTTCCAATAGTTCAGTTAAAAGCGGGACTAGATATAATAAGACCAATAAACTTATATTTTTAATTTTGCAAACATTTTTGTAGCCCTGTATTCTTTATAACAATTTATTTAACTATTTTATAATGAATTGTAAAGAAAATTGTAAAGCGAATTGTATATCAATATTATTGATAAAAACCTGGACATATGGATATGAAATAAGGATTTCTTCAACAAAACGCGTTACTTGAAAAGTCATCTATAAGCAGTCATCATAAAGAAAAATTTATTATTTCTGTTTCGTTTCTTGAATAAAAATTTGAAAAAACTTCCGACTTTGATAAAATTGTGAAAGAATTTTATGATTGTCACAGCTTCTAGATAGATCCGTTGTTTACATTTGCTAGGGAGCTCAAGAAAGTAAGATGAGAACAAATTTTGGTTTTCCATATAGAACTCAGTAAGAAAGAAAAGCTGACTTGGAAATATCCATTGCGAAAATTTGTTAAGTAATTACCTCAAGCGTTCTTTAAACAAGGCGAAAACGTATGCTTTTCTGTTGACAACGACGAGATAGAAGTCGTAAATTTCATTTGTACGATATTTGCTTTTAAAAGAAATTTGATAGCATTTCAGTTTTATGTTCGCTACATGTAAAGAAAAGTTTCCATTGAATGTTATTGTGGTTCATATATTTTGTGAAATAAGAATTCTTTTCACACGTCGCCGTCCTCGTTGCCGTCGGTAATACCGCGTTTACACCATCAAACCTTTGAGACTCCCCTATTTTGAATTCTTTATTTCAAATAATGGCCTCATTGCTATTTATGCCACTAACTTGTGTACAGTGTAAGATCTATAGAGTAAGATCTTTATAAGAGTATAAAAATCGTATATAATTAATGAAAATTCATTAATGAAAGTTACAGCCTTTTGAAAGTCGGGCCCGGGGTTTTTTTCAGGACAAACTGTATAGTGTATTAGCCCAAGTCACACTGAGATCACTTCAGATTAGTTAAGTTTATTCATAGGGATTTTTTTTACTCGGTAATATTGAAGAGATTTTTTTACTCTTTCCAAAAAGTATTTATGTGAATAATGTTTTGGCCAAAATCGAAAAAAAACCATGAATAACCTTATCTAATCTGAACTAATCTCAGCGTGACTTGGGCTGTTCAAGGTTAACGTTGGCAGGCAAGTGTGCAGAACAAATTGGCATTGATAATTGATTACTTTCAACAGCATGTAACAAACATTTGGTATTTGATAGCTAATCATCGAGGCATATCAAAACAGTATAGATGATTTTCAAATGTTTACATGCTTTTACGACACTATCTGAATTATAATTTTGAGATTGATATTCCCTCTACTTTGCGACATAAATACTCTTGTATTACTATTGTATTAACATTATCTGGAAATGACATCATAAAAATTAATGATCGTGTAATGGGCTAAGTGTGTGTCAAGCATTGAAAACGGCAGACAAAATTGGCAGTCAGTTTGTCTTAACTCCTTCTTGTATAACACTGATTTCAATGAACTCATTGTTGAGAAAATCTATCTTATAAAGGCAAATAAAAACAAAGAACGTCATTTGCAAGTCATCTATACGTTACAGCGAAAATTCCCTAGTCTGGAAGTCGATTTATGGTCTTAATAGTATTACTATGGTAAGCTAAAGCGAGTTGCTAAGTTGGCAAGGCAAATATTAAAGCCTAAAGAATCGAGAAAGAATGAGAGTAACTGCCATAATTCCGATTATACAGTATATTTTCGAAATATCTAAACTCATCGATAGAATTTATGAAAAATCCATTTATCAATCCATCTTTCTTAAATCGACTCTATCGTCCTCCTATTAAAAGCAAAATGTGGTAATCCACTAAAACACAAATTTGTTCCCCAAATAATCTTTTATAAATTCTCACTCGTAAAAATGTGACACTGCGATGGAGTTTCTTTTGCTGGTTGCAAACCCACTTCCTCTTTACAAGCGTGTAATCTGTGCGAATCATCTGAGAATACCCCTGATAATTAAACCACTTATGAATAAAATCATTATTATTCAAGTTTATAAAGGTTTTTTATAATACTTTTTGTGCAACTCACTTAGCTATAGTTTTAAAGCTGTGATGTATCAAATCGAATATAAGATAAATGTGAGTAAAATGTTTTTGCTGCTTGTTGTTACGATAACAGAAGTTGTATCAGGTAAGAAGTATTTCTTTTTGCGACAGACTTGGTGAAATCAGAGGTTGGGGACTAGGCAGTGGTACTACATTTTGATGATGAAAAGTAGATTTTTCAATGTAACGATCGTCCTATTTATGTTGTTTCAGAAAGAACAAACACTGGACAAACATTTGTTCGTTTTAGCGAAATGTTCGTTACAACCAATACTTCCCTCTTAGGTTTGTTTGGCGCATTTTATGAATTTCAGCGTTTATCAACGCAAATGTGTGTCAGATGTACAGCCTTGGCAAAAACTTACCTAGGGTGATTTCCGTTCATGATAAAATTATAAAAGCTGTTCTATGCGGAAATTGTTCGTAATGGACATTTTAACTTTATAAAAATATGATACTGCGACAAAAGATATTAAACTGACGGTATACATCTACCAATTTCTAACCAGCGTCTGAAAGAACTAGGCGTATATCGTATATCGAAAGGCAAGAGACCCTGAGTTTGAGGTTGTAAAGTGATGTTTCGTAACATTTTGAAAATCGTTTAAATGTCTATTATTTACCCATGGTAGCCTCTTCAGTTCTGATAGAACTGTTATCAATAAGGGTCTTTCGTAGGAGTTCCTAGAACATTTAAAGCCCCCATTTGGGCTACGGAAGCCGCAAGTGTGCTTCAACTGCTCGACCAGACACCTCCTTGGATATCATCAGCTGACTGGATCGATTCACACTGTCATAGTCGCTGGCAGGATGAAAGGATTTTAACCCTGATTTCCCGCACTGAAGAGGAGCACTCTACTCGTTTCATTGGTAATAGTTTGCCACACCCAAAGCCTCACCCCAACCCCACTGCCCTTCACCTTTCTTCCATTGGGTCTATTATGATGCGTGAAACTTGGAGTAAATTAGTTTATGTTATTTTAAAAAAAATCTCATTTAGAAAAAGTTGCGTTTATTGATCATCCAGCATTATCCATCAATAATGATGGCTATCTTCGCATCACCTCATGCAGATTTACAGCCTCGACTAACATGTCACAATTTGCCTATTGGACAGTTAATGGTACGACAAGATTATCTGGAAATTTTTATATTGATGAAAATAATGGAACGTACAGGTTGTCTGGCTTTTATATTAACAATCCAACACTTAATGGAGAATATCAATGTCGTTTATACAATCCAAACATTATGAATACAACCATCAGTTCAAAAAAAGTCTTTTTTGAAGGTATTTTGTTTTATTGTTTTATAGAAATTTTTATTGTTTTATCGAACTAAAGGTCCTATGAGACCGTAAACTATTAGATAAATTATTATGCTCATAATAGAAACTTTTTTAAAAAATAAATTGATCTTTGATAAACTATTCGGAATAATTTGTTTTCTTCAATGACGTCAATTGATAATTGATAAATGAATCTTAAATGAGTTTTGAGTTATTGACCTTAGACGGTAAAATATCAGACAAACTATTATAAAAAACTTATTAAAAAAAAAATAGTTTACGGAATAGTTTATATTGCGTCTTCTTTCATTGAAGAAAAAAACACCAATTTCATATATGAAAAAAGTTTCTGTTTTGAGCATAATTTATTTAATAGTTTACCATCAAACAGGGCCTTAAGAGCTAATCAATGCAAATTACCTTATTCTAGGAAATTAACGCGCTATGAAATTAACGCGGTTGACCAACTTTGCCTTTAGTTTTTGAATGAAATTAACGCACAACAAATAGATTTCAAAATGTATGAAATTAACGCAAATTTGAGGCATTGGTGAATTTTGTAAGGCAAAAAGACCCCCAAAAAAACACAAGAATATTTAGTTTTTTAACGGAACAAGTAGTTTTTTGAATATATAAGTTACACAATCATGGACATTATGTGAACGTTTTTGACACTTTTTGAATTTTTTCTGCAAAAAGTTTTTATTTGAAAAACATTGAAAAAGTACGCATATAAAATTAACACCTTGTGATATTTGCCTGTATTAAATCAACGTTGAAGGAAATTAAGGTATATGAAATTAACGCGGATTTTTTAATTTCATAGCGCGTTAATTTCCTAGAATAAGGTAAGCTGAAAGTGAATGATTCAAAAGCAACACTAATATATATATACTCATCCAGTTAGGTGTTTTTAAATGACGAAATTATTTATTTTTCTGCGCACATAATTTTTTCATAATTTTATCATAGCTCCACGGCTTCTTTCTGGTCCTGCTTTAAACACAAACAGCTCAAAATATCCTGGTGGCTTGCTGCATATTCATGGATGCAGTTATAAGTTTCCTATTGAGATTACAACTACATTCTGGGTTAAGCAAAATTCAACACAAGTCACACTTTCCAAAATGAACGACCATGAAAAGTATTCAGATCATTTTATGATGCCTTCTCTCATTATACCAAGCACAACTCTCAGAGATGAGGGAACATATCGATGTATTATATTCATCCCATTGTTCATGAAGCAACCACTTGGATCATCTGCTTTAAAAATTACATTTCAAGGTATCCTTTATGAAGTTAGGTTATAATATTTATGTTTTATCGAGAGATTTATCTCGGAAAATAAATACTGTTCCTTGAGACTTGCATTTTCTTTTAAAAGTTTTCTCTAAAAGGTGAAAGGTGATGGCTTCGGTAATTCATCAAACTTTGTACAGTAACAGCGAATTCCTTATTCTAGTTTATTCTTTTGATTTAGATTTCAACATTACATTTCGCAGCGATCCAAAAATAGAAGCATTGCCAATAGGTGCCATCAATATTAGTGGTTGTCGGTATACTGCAGAAAGAAACATGAATGGATACGCGTATATGTTGTTAAACACAAAAGAAAAATTGAAGTTCAACTCATCAGATGGTGGTGAAAAAGCGCCAAACACGTTTGGACTTCCTTCATATATGGTAACAGACGACAAAAAGACCGGATGTTATCAATGTGCCATTTTCAGTGAAGAAATTATGAGAAAACCAGTAATATCAAAAACAAGTGCATTGGCGAAACCTACAAGTAAGAGTTCTACCATTTAAATACTAAAAAGAAATTATTTTTGAATCATTTTCTATTTGTTTTTATAGCACCAATATTTTTGACTGATCCAATTCTTCCAAGTCAAACTTCATTAAAGTCGTTTAAAGAACTGCTCATCATTGGTTGCATTTATAAGTCAGCCGCTAAAATAGAACCAGAGCATGCGTACTGGATGAAAGACAACAAGAAACTCGTTTTGTCAATGGAACAAACCAATTCCTCTCTACAGCAAGGAGATTATTATTCATTTCCAAGTTTGAAAATACCTGAAGCTGCTTATTCGGATCAAGGCATTTACCAATGCGTTATATATCATCAGAAACTCATGAAGCAACCAATTATCTCGAGAGAATTAATAGTTCGTCTACATGGTAAGATTCGTCTTGTCCACTATCAGAATCGGCATATTTTTCTTTGATCTGATTTTTAGACATTTTTCTTTCACCATTTTAGATGTTTCAGAAACTATTGTTTTAATAACCCTGG
Organism: Turritopsis rubra; assembly: GCA_039566895.2. NCBI lineage: Eukaryota > Metazoa > Cnidaria > Hydrozoa > Anthoathecata > Oceaniidae > Turritopsis > Turritopsis rubra. Next base: position 2,489,454 of record CM077625.1, on the reverse strand, counting down.
ATCTGCAATGGAAAGCAGAATACGAATCTGAATCTTCTTCGACACACAAAGAATTGCGAAAACAAGTAACGTCTCAGGTTGTTTTATATTGTTCTGATACTTTATCACCTCATGCAAACTTTGACTAGACATTTTTTGTGGGCACAGGTAATGTCATTTTGTTGTTGCCCGTTGTAGCTTGCAAAATCTTTAGCTGAAATCGACAATCCGTCCGGATCATCAATTGTAACTTTCGAAAACTTCAGGTGAGTGATTTAGCTTTTCTTTTGGATAATTTTCATAACAGTATAAAAAGCTTATCAACAAAAGCACACACGATGCTTTTCGTTATATATCTAATGTCTTTCATAAAGGCAAGGTAGTGTTATTGCAGCAATTCGTGTGGCCAACATAAATGCAAGTGACGAAAGGAAAAGATATTATCTAAACACTTACAAACAATTGGAAAAGTTGAATTCATTTGGATCGTTACCATTGGTCAACATAAAAGTGGTTAATCAAGGTATCCAGGTTATACCAATTGAACGTTAGTGGTTAGTCTGTCTCATATTTAATATATCAGGAATATATTTCTTTAGATTTCTGTCTCTCGTCTATAATTGGAGATGACGATATTAAAGGTCGATACATCTACGATGATGAGTTGGTGTCAACAAAAATTGTTAAAGAATGTGCTTACGGTTATGTTGGTCAACGAAGACACTTGGAAAGAACATGTCTTTTCGATAAAACTATTGGGCCCTACTGGAGCTCACTCAATTTAGATAGTTGCATGTCGAAGTCAAAATCAACAATGGATTTAATTTTGGTTAACAATGTAAGATATTATCCAATGACAGAAATTACAGAAAGAGTTATTTTTTGTTGTTTTAACAATCTTTGATGTTTCTTTCAGACGAATATATGTTCAGATTTGTCAACCCAAAACTGCGAAGACCCTGTTACATTTTCCGAAAGAATGAACGATATTGTGACAAAACAGAAGGTGGTAAAGAGCACAGGACAGGTTTCCATTACAGCTGATATACTGTTTACCGTTACAAATTCTCTAAAATCAGTTAAATCAAGTCAAAATGTGACAAAGGTATGAATTGAATAAAAGCCAAAATCACTTTCTTATCTTAGGATATGTTTGGTAAAAATTGCTGTACTATCAAAGCAGAATTCCAGTGAAGCATCAATGTACACCAAGCTTGTTACAAAAAATATTTCTATTCTCTATTTCAGATATCACAGAACATTCTTAACACAACAAACACACTACTTGAACTGCCAGAATCTGTTCTTACTACTTCACAAGAACAGAAAAATTCATCTTCCAAAATATTAAAAAGTCTTGAGATTGTGGGCAACAAACTTTCTTCTTCACTTACAAGCAATGTACAGACCAAGTCGTTTTCGTTTCAAAACGTTGCTTTGGTTGCATCTAAAATAAAAAAGGGGAACATCATTATTACATCTGGTAGATCAGTCAGTGGATTATTAGAAGCAGATGTTACTACAAAAGCTGATCAAAAAGAAGATGATGGATCAATGCTAGCATTAATGGTCATTCCAGAGGAAATATTTACAGGACGAAACATTAGCACTGTTTTCAGTTACTCATTCAGTTCCACATCTCTTTTCCATAAGCATCCAGAAATAAAAAATCCAGATTCAAAGGACGCGTCAATCGATGTGGAAGTTATCCAAAGTACAGTTTTATCAGCTTCTTTTGGAACAGAAATATCAAATCTAAGAAGTCCAGTCAACATTACCTTTAAAATGATGAAATCGTATATAGATTTTGGGGAAAGATATTGTCATTATTGGGATGATGCCCAAGGTAAATCCAATTCATTCTTTTCTCACAATGTGATAAACAGTACCCGAACATCATAAATGGTGAAGAAAGCTTTGGAATGTCTTGTAATGAATGAGTTCAACGATTGCATTGTCCGTGTCAAACTCCTGTACATTGCTGCAGTAACCCATACAATAATGGAACACAACAGAGAAAAAGAAAATTTACGTTCCTGTATTACGACGAACTTTATCAAATCACCAATGTCATGTGTCAATGATCCAACTAAAACTATCTGCCATTTATCAAAACAAAACGCGTTAAAGTTCCTCTTTTGCTTTCTTTAGGGGTATGGTTGAATGACGGGGTGACAACAATTTCTATTGACAAAGAAAAAAATACAGGATTCTGCCATAGTAATCATTTAACGAACTTTGCGTTGTTGCTTGATGTTTCACAAACAGCCAGCAATCCACTGACTCTGCAAATTGTTACCTGGGTCGGCTGTGGGATATCAATTGCTGGATTGTTTTTCACTTTACTTTCATATGCATTACTTAAGTATGTTTATATATGTCTTCAATAAAGAAGTTACCTCGACAGGTCTTTTGCACATATTTGTTATTTTTGTAGGAAGACTCGTACCAAACTAGCCCCAAAACTGTTGATGTTTTTGTGCGTTTCACTAATGGCTATTTTGGTTATATTTCTTGCGGGAGCGGAACTCACTTCACCACGACTGGGATGTCAAGTTGTATCTGGCCTTTTACATTATTTCATCTTGTCAACGTTTTGCTGGATGTTGGTCGAATCGCTCAATATGTATCGTTCGTTCGTAAGAGTTTTTAATACAACTGTAAGCGAAGGAAAGTTTTTAATTCGTGCATGTATATTTAGTTGGGGTAAGTGTCTCGTTTGTATTTCCATATATTTCCATATATTTAATCACATTACATATTACATATGGATTTTCACACTTTTTGTACTCTAGGGTTCCCTGCTCTTGTTGTTGCAGTTTCTGCTGGCATTGCATCAGACAAATATGGCGACGATAAAATGTTAGAATCGAATTCACGTAACAAGATTTGCAGTAGCAAATAACATACAACATGCGCAAATGCTTATGTGTGACAGTTGTCATTATGTATTGTGCATGAACTTGCAACATGTACACCTTGAGAGTTTTTAAAATGATTTAAACATTTGCTATAGTAAATAATCTTATAAGAAAACTTATACTTTTGCAAGTGCCTGGGTGATATTTGCTATTGATGTGATTTTGTTCAGTCTATACCAAAACCAGTAATACATGGTACTGCCACTATATATCACAATCAACAATATGTTCAAATTTTGTCCCACAAAAAATCGACACTATATACACCTTTCTCGAATTCCTGTTAACGTCGTGTTTGGTCGTAGTTAGTACATCCAACCTCGTTTCCTCGTTTTTAAAACTATTTATCTCGAGGCGAAAGCTATCCGTTCTCAGAATCTATATGTCATCACTTCATTTAATTCTTTTAGATGTGTCGTGCGTGGGCTGCCATTTTTTATTGCAATACTTGCTCCAGTTGGTTTGGTCCTGTTGACAAATTTTATTGTATTGATATTGGTTATGAAAGCGATATTGGGAGGTTCCAATATAAACAAAGGTAGCAAATCGCAATCACGCCAGAACGTTGCGAAAGTGCGTATAACATTCTCCTGTTCAGTTGTATTAGGGTTAACTTGGGTATTTGCGATTCTTGCTGTTGGTGATTTAAAGGGCGTCTTTCAATGGCTGTTTTGTATCTCCAACTCACTTCAAGGGTTTTTCATTTTCGTGTTTTATACTTGGAGAAACAATGATATCAAAAAGGAATGGCTTCGTCGTTTGAAGAGAGAAGGGAAAAACAAAAAATTTCCATCTGAAAGAAGTATGGTTCTTTTCATTTACTCTAAAGTAACTTTTGTTTGAGTTTTCTTCAAAAACCGTAATACCTTTTTGATAGAGATGTGAAAAGCTAAACAATGTTTATTTTGGTGCATTTACTCGAAACTTTTACAAAATCCAATCCAGTAATTTAGATTGTCAATTTAATTTGATCGTGTAGCCTTTACTCGAAATTGTTGATAATGGACATTTTTTTATTTTCAGCGAAAGAAACTGTATTAAGCTGCAATTAAGCCGTATTAAGCATCAATGATTTGTAACTAGCAGTTTAGAGCTTCTCGAAAAAAGAAATATGGAATTGAAAATACAGTTAGCTTCCATCGGACAAATATAAAGTGTCGCCTGGATTTCGAGATACGAGATTTGGAGCAGTAGGCAATTAATTAATTCAGAACAAGACAAATATAGTCAAGGAGGACCTTTTTTCTGAAAAACGATACACAAACTTGAAACCAGCACTACCGTAAATGATCGAATAACTCCCCACTCCCGAATAAACCCCCAGTTTCCCGTAATTTTTTTAAACGAGACCGAAGACAACCCTTTTGCGCCTAATAACGACGAGATAGCAGATGCTGCACCACGTGAAATGTTGGTGGATGAAGACCAGGATGGTGACAGCGATATTGACATTGACTAAGGCTTTGTTTGATTATTAATTAGGACGTTGTGCTATTTAAATCTTTTCATATATTACTTTCTGAAAGATATTTTGTGTTATTAAAAGTGTCTTGTTTATTTTTTGAACACAAAAATGTCACGCCAATTAATAAGCCCCCATTCTCGAATAAGCCCACCCACCCACCCCCACCCTCCCCCACCCTCCCATCCCCATATGTCTTTCGTTTGAAACTGTATAATGTTTCACTTTCTCAGACAGTCTTTGGTAGGTCGTTGAAGATTTTTTGGCGTCACTTTAAAAGGATTGGTGTTTGTTGTTGCATATGATGGTAGGGCCAATATTTTCCTGATTATTTCTTACAATAAATAACTCGTATTCTTAAGGTTACGAGTATTTTTCTTGAGTTGAATGTGGATGTTTTCGGGTGCATCTATTTTTTGGATATCTTTGAAGGCGATGACAGCAGTTGAGTATTCGAATCGTTCCTTTATTGGCAGCCATGGTATGCTGAGTACGTCCTTGACGTCCGCACGTTTGTTCCAAACAAGTCCAGCAGCAGCATTTTGCACTTTCTGAAATCGTTTTTGGAGATACTCTGGTAGGTTTTGGAGAATTGCGTTGCCATAGTCTAGTTTTCCTAAGATTAAAGTTTACCAGTCTTTTTAGGTTCCGTAGGGTTTTTTTTTTTACGTTATATAGCAATTTTTTACCACATTGTTGATGTATTCATTCCAGTTAAGATGTTAATCGAATGCGACACATAATTTTATAGACTGTATTTGCTCTAGATAATCACCATTTGCATGCTATATGGATTTTGTTCTTATCAAGCTGGTGTGTACGGGAAAGTTGTTTGGTACAGAAAGTCATTAACTTTGTCTTCTTGTTATTAAAGACGAGGTTTGATGACGAAGACCATTTTTGAGGTTCATTCATGTCATCTTCAAGTTTCTTGTTCGAATCTGGGAGTGCTTTTGTTGAATGGATGTATAACTTAGTATCGTCTGCGTATTGGATGGAATTTGAGTGTTTTACGTGGTTTTTCAGGTCTGCCACGTAGAGATTAAAGAGGGGACAGTTCCCAGTATGGATCCTTGCAGTACACCAAAGCCAGAGTGGAGGATATTAGAATTCTTATCATCGATTTGAACGTAGTGTGATCGGTTTGCGAGGTAGTCAGTGATCCAGAAAAGTGAAGATTTGGAGATGTTGCCAGCCTCAGTTTGAAGGCATTTTCGCTAGGTTCAGCTAGATCATGGATTGCTTTATCAAGTTCTTTCACTGTTTCTGGCTTTTTGTTAGTTAGTTTTTCGGCTACTTGGTTAAAATGGTCATTAAGGTGATCTGGGTCTTCGGTTATTGGTTTTGTGTTTGGTTGTAGAATCCTGTGTATAGTCTGCCATACTTCTTTTGGACGTTTTGACGATAATACCTTTTTGTAGAACGTACTTTTTGCTATATTTATGCTTGACTTTAATTTATTCCGGATGTTTCTATAAGCAGTCCGATTGATTCTGTGTCCCATATGCGGCCTTTCTTAAGATGTTTCTTTCTTCAAGTTGTTGTGACATATCAAGGTCTTTTAGCCAGGGAGCAGGTAGTCTTGCCATCTTATATCGTTTCAGTGGTGCATGACGATCAATACACTAAATCACTAGTGAGTTGAAAGTATTTAGTTCTTCACATAGATCATCGAATGCATATATGATGTTGAATGGTATGTGGCTGAAGTCTGTGCAGTATTCTTCTAATGGGAAGTTTTTGAAATTTCGTACATATTTGTGTCGTGGTGCGAACAAGTCGCTTCGGATGTTTATTCTTGCAAAGGAGGCATCGTGATCACTGATTGTTTTACAGGGAATGACGTCTGTGTCCAAGATCTTTTTAGGAATATTGGTGATAATATGATCAATTAGTGACACACCTTTTCTTGTTGGTTTGTTTACTACATTTTCCAAGCTAAAAATCTGAAGTATATCTCTGGATTTGCGAATCAATGGAGTGTTCGATAACAGGTTGATGTTGAAATCTCCACCGATTATGACTGGACCACCCCACTTGGGTAGGGATAATTTCAAATTTTGGTAACCAAATCTTTACTTGCTTGATCTGCGCTTGGCTGGTAGACTATTCCAAGTAAAAATGAATGGGTTTTTTTTTTTTCTTTTATTTCCAACCAGAGATGTCTGGATCTATTCTGTATATGTCTTTCCGGACTTTGTATTTAATTTTGGTCGCGATATAGGCTCCAACGCCCCCTCCTCTTTTTTTGTCACGGTTGACGTACTCTATGTTGTAACCTGGAATTGTGATGTAATTCAGTAAGTTTGGATCATCTTTCAGCCATGTTTCAGAAAGTGTTATAATGTCGAATTGGTGGTGTTCCATAGAGTAATGGAACACATCAAAGGAGGGTGAAAGGGAACGTGTGTTTAAGTGAGCAATGCTGGTGTGATTTCCGTAGTTGTTGATAGCTCTGAGATTGTTTTCAATTGTTAAAAGGTAATGTTCGCCAGAGATACTTTGGACATGTCCATAATGATGGAATGCGACAATTTACAAAACGTACGTTGATATTTTTGAAGCATTTGTGGTGAGTGACAGATCGAAACTTCCATTCGTTTGTTGTTGCATCTTACTGTTTTTGAGCATTCATTACAATATGTTGGTCCAGGGTTTCTTTCGGTATCTCCAGCCAACATAATTCTGTAGATTAAAAACTGCGGCTCAAACATTGTTCATCGAAAATAAATTCCTCACGAAGGTGAACCAATTACGAACATTTGAGAACAATTTCAAAATTTCATGCTACACGCTCTAGTAATTTTCATGTACTCGCAAATTGCAAACAAAATTGGTATCCCCTGAAAAAACTTTTTATGCCGTAATTTAGATTGTCTCTGAATCATCCGTGTATTTATGGGCACAGAAGAGTTTATTCATTTATTACTACTCTGCAAAAAATAAAGTAAAATAAAACGGAAATGTTACAGAGCTGTTTTGTTAACGACGAACAGTTACTATGATAACTGTGATATCGTTGATCAAAGATTACTGACGTCATGATGTGACCTCACAGTTCCAAATCTCCCCCAAATTTTATCACACATGCTTCAATGACCAATTTCAACCCCAAGTGACGTCACCTTTTGGCACAAGTTATAGATACTTGCCCGAAAACCTTTCTCTTTTTCGGTACACAATGTCCTAGCGCAAACGATTCAAGCGTTTTTATTTGATGTTGGACTTGTTTGTGCTATGTATTTTTCAATGTTGGAACGTTGGATGAAATATATGAACCTCCTGCTCAAAACATTTCATCCAACATTTAAACGTAACCCAACATATCTCACATGAAACATTTCACCATCGAACGTTTTCGAATTCTATCCGAATGTTTTTAAGGAAATGCTTCTGTAAATTCTATTCCTTATCATTTCCTCATTGGGATCGGTTTCTGCAGTTCTTTTAAAATTGTGTTAAAATAACCTGTTTAAATCAGAAGTTTTTCCTACTTGCACTTCTTTTTGTCATTTTTGGATACGCAGTGGGTCCTACAATAAGGGAAGCGACTAAGCTTTAAAATTTAACAATAGGTTGCTCGGTTCAATGTTATTTTTAGATCAGTAGGCTACTCGAGGCTTATTCGAGTATACAGGGGATTATGCAGGACTGGGGGCTTCAGCAACATTTGTAGTAGGTTATCTTTTACGAGCAGTAAATAATATTTGTTTTGTGTACTGAAATCACGATTAATCATGTTATTATCCATGATAGAAGATTGTAAATCATTACGTCACACCAGTGTTTTCTGTGAGTTATGATGGTTGTTGAGGATTTGGCAAGAAAATTCGATAGGTTTTGATCATAGAATCACTATTTTCTTATCATAATATCATTTACAAGGGTGATTTACATTATACAAATAGATATGATGCATATTTCGAACATAATAATAATAATAATAATAATAATAATAATAATAATAATAATAATAATAATAATAATAATAATAATAATAATAATAATAATAATAATAATAATAATAATAATAATAATAATAATAATAATAATAATAATAATAATAATAATAATAATAATAATAATAATAATAATAATAATAATAATAATAATAATAATAATAATAATAATAATAATAATAATAATAATAATAATAATAATAATAATAATAATAATAATAATAATAATAATAATAATAATAATAATAATAAAATTAACACCTTCAGTCCAGCTGAAGCAAAATCGGGGAGAAATCTATTGCACAAATGACTTTCGGACATTTTCATAAAGTATTATCTCGTTTTCAATTTCCATTGACAGGACTTGTATACGAAAATTCATTGTTACAGACTGTTTCGAAAATTAGGTGTCACAGTAATCGCGCCTCGGTCAATTCTTAATGATAATGACGTTTGCGTCGTTCACAAAAAAGTTCCTCAGGAAAGTTTTTTTTATCGTGGTTAACATTACGTAATAATAAAGATTAATGAATACAGTCTTTGTCCTAAACTTTCTATTTGAAATAATATGAAAATGAACTTCGAAACGTTGTCCAATGAATGAAGTTTGCTGGGGTTTATTTGATTTTAACAACAACTTTACCGATATTATCTCCACTGAATAAACCGATAAAAGCTTTGGGCATGTTTTCAAACCCTTCCACTACATGTTCTTTAACGCTTAATTTACCCTACAAAATGAAAGGAATTTTCATGCTTTCAGGTCGAGCTTGCCAGTCCTTTACATTGACCGTTTATTACCTGGCCAAAACACCTTATTAGGGTTTCAAAAATATTTATTGCCGATATGTTCATACATAAATTTCATTTGCAATAGTGGAGAAAAGGCGTTAAGAATTTGCATTCAATTCATTAAATTATCGAATTCTTCAAAAATTCGATTTTATATTTATAGAAGAAGATGATGGTTATGTTTTTTTAGTTGATGTTTGAACATCAAATGCTTGGAAAGTTTTATTGTTTTGTTTACATTGAAGCTACCATAGACAAGTTGATCGAGGCAAATGCAACAAACATCACCTACCTCTTTTATCCATTGACTCAGTAGTTCAAACGCTTCATTAAATCTGTGATAAAAAGATGGCGCCATAAATCCTTGTATTTTCAGCTCCTTTGGTATGGCATTAAAGTGTACGGCTTTACCTAACAAAGATAAAAAGCGAGGGTTATTCCAACGAGAATCTCTTTACTATAAAAAATTCTAAGGCCTTTTTTTACATAATTTAGTCACCCTCTTTTCGTTGTGTTGGAGGGAGTGCGTCAAAAAGTGTAAGTAAAGGTGGGTTTCCACGATATCTGTTATCGCAGCTTGTGTTGATCTTTTAACGCACTAGTGGAAATTATAAATTGACAATTCTTTAAATTCCATCGCCTTATTTCCGTATGTAAAGCACCATAATCGCTATATATAAAGGTTTGTGAAAGCAAGAGCTGTTGCAAAATATACAAATATACAAAGGAAGCAAGAGGAAGCAAGAGGAAGAATGAGGCCGAAACACCGAACTAAATTTCACTGAATGGACTAGGTATACTCACGAATTATTAAATTATAATTAAATAATAACGATCAGAAAGTGGTACCATGTTGTAGAGCTCGAAAAACTAATCAAAAATGTATGGGATCGAATGCCTTCGACGAACCGTTATAGTTATTACTCATAAAAACTAAAAATTATACAATAACGAACTGAGAGTGGTACTAATACAATAATAACCGCTTGGGGAGTGCTTTACTGGAAAATATTTCCAGAGGTCTAACTTAGGATGTCTAAGTTATGATGACAGAGGGATATATTTTCCTGTCTTGTTCTATTTGAATCAATTTCTCTAAGAATCATAACAGAACAAAGACAAAGGGCGATAAAGAAACTCATAATTTTGTATTTTTGCCATCATATTTAACAGAACAGTTAATAATGTTGTACTTATTAACTGGCTTAACTGGCTTACATACTAAACTTAACAATGTGTTGGATTTTATCATAATGCGGAGAGCATAAACAAAGATGTACGCTACATTAAAAAATTGTAATGGCATCAGCATAAATTGTAAGTTTTTGTTTACATTTAAAGCTACCATATTGCGTTTCCAGGAAAAACAAAACTACACTGGCGAATAATGCCCGTCATTTAGTTCGTTTTAGCCAATCAGAAAACGTTATATTCCGTATTGCTCTATACACATCGCTAATGTGTTAACATGTTATAAAGCTCCAAAAGTTGATCAAAAAATGTATGGGGTCACATGTTTACGATGAACCATTACAGGGATATCGTTGCTCAAAGATTTCGCTAAAGTCACGATGTGACGTCAGTTTTAAAAGTCCCTCTAATTTTGCCACATGCCTCGTGGCCAATTAAGATCCCAAATTACGTCAGTTATTGCAAATAGTTATCGAGATATTTGACCCTAAACGTCGTGTTCTTTTGGGTACACAATAAAAAGTTTTCACTTTGTGGTGCCGACTCGTCAGATTTTCAACATGATATTTGTATCCAAGGTGTTGACAATATGGTAGCTATATTTAGACCTACTGAAATGGGCTCCGTACCTACAGGACTGCGCAAAAAAAATCCCTTGTATATAGAAATATCTATGACGTTAATATATGTTTTTAATATTTGATGCTAAAAAATGAACTCCTTATTGCTTACGCAATCATCCCCACAACACATAATGAGAATGAATAAAATCATCACCTTTGTTTGCAGAGAGATCAATAGTATTATATTTGGAGATGCATCCACATAATGAAATACGTCCATGTCTATTCATATGTTCCAAGGTTACATCAAACATCTCCCCACCAACCTGATAGGAGAACAAAAACTACAGAAACATGCAAAATATTCATTAAATTCATCCACGTTAAAGTCAAAATGCATTTAGAGAAAAATTGAAATTAAAATAGAGAAACATACATTGTCAAAAAAGCAATCGATGCCTTTCGGACACAATTCGGTCAGTTTGCTGTTCAAGTCAACATTTTTATAGTTAAAAACAGAATCAACGCCCAGATCTCTTAAATACTGTAACTTTTCTTCTGATCCAGCACAACCGACCACATAGCAACCTTTTATTTTACCGATTTGGCCAACAACATTGCCCACAGCACCAGCAGCAGTATTCACAAAAATGGTCTCTCCTTCTTTGGGTTCGCATACGTCAAGTAAACCAAAATAAGCTGTTAAACTAAAACAAAAAACGAGAAGTTTTAATGGAAAATTACCAAAAATAAAACTTAAGGCTTTAAGTTTGGCTAGCAGTAACATGGTAATTTTAATGGTTTCACTCCACCTGTTACAAGAATATAATGGTACATGGATAAGAATGAAAACTTACCCAGTAAGGCCTAGAACACCTAAGCAATAAGACAGGGCAATATCGGACGGCATTTTACGAAATAATTTTGAATGGATCAGTTCTCTTTGTGGTATAACATGTGTTGACCATCCAAATGGACCAGTAACAACGGTGCCAATTGGAAAATCGACATTCCTACTTTCAGTGACTCTGAAATCAACAAAAACCAAAAATGGAAATAGTTGTTCCAAAATTGTTTTCTGAAGAGAATTGAGTTGTTTGCAACAATTTTTGTAACAAGGGAACAACATGCATTATCAAATGTTGTGAAATCTTTAAAACTAGAAAAAAAAAGCCTTTGGTGCTATACATTTCTTTACAACATTAAACTTTATATTTTTACAAAAAATTCATACAGCAACTTATGCTTTTTAATCAACGTTTGCACATTATAATTCACATGTCATACATATCATACTTCCCCTGACAAACACAACCTTCCAATAAATGCTGCACCTACAGAGTGATTAAGTGAAATAAACACCCCAAACATCATCCAGACACCCACAAACTGCACCCCAAACATCATCCAGACACCCACAAACTGCACCCCAAACATCATCCAGACACCCACAAACTGTAACTACAAAATGTACACCTGTCTTTTAAACACTACCCTCTAATTAACACCACACCTAAAACCTTTATAGGAAATACAGCAAACATTTATAAGTTTCTACTAGATGCACTTGTGTGTATATCAAAACTGAGTTTGATAAACCTTAATTGTGTTGACAAAAATCAGACATTCATAATAACTTTCCGACACCACCACCAATCATAGGAGATCCCTCTTTCAATTGGTTTGAGTACAACCTAGATATTAAAAAAGAAAAGAAAAACTGATAAAAGAAAAAATATATATACAAAAAATATGTTTTATATACAACAGAATTCACGTTGAAAACCTTAATTCTCAAACTCTAACTTTTCTTGTGACAATGTCTCAATATTATGTATTATCAAAATTTATAGTATTTTTTCTTCTTCTAATTTTCATTTGAAACTATCATTTATTATAATTTCTTTCTAATTGCACTTGAGGTCCTTAACTTACCTGTCCTAATATACTTTTTCACAAATTAGTCAATTTTCTATTCTTGGTTTGTCTGTGTTAAATTTGATATGTTGCTTTTCACATATTTTTGACCATTAACAGACCTTTGAAGCACATTCCGACATAAAAATACTGATTCGGAATTGCAACCAAACATGCCCCTATGCCATCTCGTCAAAAAGGCAAAGGGTACCAATCAATGAGTGCAATCAACATCTCAGTTATTTATGTTTTGTTTGGTTTACATTTTTAACAAAATTCACGTGGAACAACATTTAAGTCAGGTTTTCAAATTCTATTGATTCAGCAATTTCGAACTACTGTGCGTTGATCATAGACGGTTTTGTTCCATAGACGTCTACTGAAATGTGAATTCAAAACAAAATCTAGCTTTTCACATGAAATATTCAATATTCTACAATCTTAGTTTGAGGTCATTTGATATATGAAAGCAGACAGTGGTTTGAAAACTTTTAACCAGTCTCTTGTACCAACTCACTTTGTAATCCCAACACACTTTGTAATCCCTGCCACACTTTGTAATCCCACTCGCCACACTTTGTAATCCCAACCTCACACACTTTGTAACCCCACTTGCCACACTTTGTAATCCCTAAAAGCTGACACACTTTGCAATCCCTTGTCGCCACACTTTGTAATCCCTTAAATAGTTTGTATATTATCAATAATTTGTATAATAATAATAATGTATAATTTTTAATTAGCTTCATTGTTCTTATTCTTTTGTCCCACTTTGTGGGATATTGACATATGTTAAAATTCGAACGAAGATTATGTCAAAGATACAATTGAATTCGAACGCTATTTTTATAACTTCGTTTTAAAATAGAGAAACGAGATTTCATTAGTAGAACGTAGGATAAAGAGTAGTTAAGTTTTGATGACATAGAGAGGTTTAGTTTAAGAAGAAAAAATGTTTTTTAAGAGGAACTTGTTTTTTATTTCGTTGATATTTCTATTCGTTTGTATTTCTGTTTGCACTTGTTACATTCATCCTGTGGACGAAGAAGAATACAATATTTTACTGGCATTAACCAAAGGAACTTTTGCAAAGCCTAAGGCGGAGCGTTCAAGGCAAGAAAAGACCGCTATCGTGAAATACTGGAGAGCAAAAGGCAAATTTTCTGTTGCTAAAGATGGATATTTATTATTCGATAACAAAAAAGTAAGTTTTATTTCGGTAACGCAAAATTATCATAAATGAAGCGAGGTGCGGGAAGGTCACTGTGCGCCCTGGCAGCTTTTGGTTTTAAACATTTTTCTATTGGCTAAAATGAAATCAACATTAAAATGTTTAATTGCTTAGGTTGTTAAAAAGTCTCAAATAAATGGTTTGGTTGATCGTACTTTCCATGAATGTAAGTCAGCTGGCGCCAGAAAAATAAGATTGAGAGCGGCACATAGCGTAGCTGGTCTAAGTGAACGAAATATCAAAAAGGTGACCAATCATCATGTGAATTATCGAAAATTCAATGCCAAATTCACTAACAAGGCTACCCCACGACCGGTTCGTGCAAAAAACGTGATGGATCAGCTTCAGATTGACTTAGTAGATATGAAATCGTTAGCTGTCTCGTTTAATGGTAAAAAGTACCGATATATCTTTTCTTTGATGGACGTTTTTAGTCGTTTTCATTGGCTTGAGCCCTTGCAAAGAAAGTTTCCAAGTCATGTAACACCACTTTTGGAAAGAATTTTTTGTGAGCATGGACCACCCGATATTTTACAAAGTGACAACGGTGGAGAGTTCAAGAAAGAAGTTAAAACGGTAAGTTTATAAAATTAGAAAATGTCTTTTTAGCTCTTCAGACTCAGGCCCATGGCAACGAAAATTTGCTACGTGCCTGAGACTGCTTTTCTTCCCGTGAATTTATGCTGATATTATAGTAAATGAGGATATTGAATAAGTCTGGTACGGCATTGTTTAGGGGATCTTGAAAAAGAAATGTTATATACTTATACTAGGATTACAAACAGATCGGAGATGCTTCACTTATTTTTTGAAAAAGAATGATAGGCCGCTTAACTTATATTTACCGATTACTTCTTTCCTTTAAAATAAGAAGTTTTTTTTTTGGCAAAGGGTAGGTATAGGACGTGTTTTGTACGTCCTCTGAACGTCCATAAGTCCAGGGGACGTACATAGGACGTACAAAGGACGTCCTGTGCCCTCAATGTGGATTTCTGATGAAATAAACTATTCGTTGTATTAACCTCTTCTGTGCAGATTTTCGATATATCTAACATTTTAAAAATTTATATTTTCTGGAATCATGGTTAAAGTACCTAAATGCATTATGTGGAAGAGTGAATTTTCATTGAAACGACACTCAATTTTCCGCGTCGTTGCAATAAAAATACACTCAGCCGCATAAACTATCTTTATTTCACCCCAACGTCTCATACAGTACAACCTAATCATGAAAATTCAGATAATCCTCTGGCATCGAAAGGGATAAAGGAATAATCTTCATTATTATTTTTTCTTTTAGCTTTGTAAGAAGTTCAAAGTAAAAACCATTCTAAGTAGACCGTATAACCCGAAAGCTCAAGGGAAAGTCGAGCGATCTCACAGGGAATTGAGGAACAAAATTCATTACGACATGATTGAATTGGCAGAGAAAGGTGTAAATTGGGTTCAAAATTTAGGGAACTACATGCGAGTGTTGAAGTCCATTTGAAATTTATTACGGAAGGCCTTCGTACTATGTGAAAAAATTTAACGAACACTGGAAAGTTGGTGGTAATATCACAGAACCTTATGATTTTGCTCCTCCTACTGAAAAGAGCATTAAAGAGAGGACACGAAAAGTTAACAAACTTCGGCAAGGTGCAAAAAATGCTGGGAAGAGAATGGATGACGTACATAGGAATGATAAAAACTTCGGCAAGGTGCAAAAAATGCTGGGAAGAGAATGGATGACGTACATAGGAATGATAAAAAGGCATAAAAGAAAGAATCAAAACACTGAGTATCAACTAGGAGAAAAAGTTCTGGTCAGGTTGAAATCTAAAAAGAAAGCTCCTAATCGCCGACATGTTGTTGAAGGCAAAGTTATCAAAAAGTCGAAACATTCAGATAATTACAAATTGAGAATAAAAGACCCTGTCACTAAGCGTTCAACTGAAATGTATATATCTGTGGAAGATATTACGAATCTCCACAAGGGCTCATCAGTAGACAAACAAACGTTAGCCAAAAATGTTTATACACCCAGAAGAAGAGTGAAAAATCGCAAAATGTCAAAATATTTTTTACCATACACGAAAGAAGATCGCTATTTAACTTTTGAAACTCAAGGCTTCGAATTAGCGTATGATCCACCAGGAGATGGAAATTGCCAGTTTTCAGCGATTAGCTACCATCTTTCATTACAAGGCATAATTGCTTCTCCTGCCGAAGTAAGACGAGCAGTCGTAAACTATCTAACTGTCAATCAGAATAACGTAGATGGTGTCCCTCTTGAACTTTTTGCTGGTGAACCATGGTCCAATTACCTTTCTCGCATGGAACGTGATGGTACATACAGTGACCATTTAACCCTTCAAGCTGTCTCGAACATATATAATTTGCAAATAAATCTTGTTTCGTCCCTCGGTGAACATGGCAGAGCTGTTTTCATACCACAATCATCAGATAACATCCAAAATAACGAGCCAATTGATCTTGGGCACTTTGCAGAAGTGAACATTTTGTTGCTCTTTTTGAAGGCGAAGAGTTGAACGAGAATATAGATTTTTCCCGTGAAACTGATGGGGAGTTGAAGGACAACGCTAAAGACCTTGGTGTCACACCTTGGGACACACTACCAGATGAAATTTGGGCGATCATTATCAAATATGCACTATTGTCACCAGCATTCACGATTGATCAACATATCTCGGCCATATATTCAGCAATCAGGGGTGTAAATCGTCGCTTTAAAAGAATTGTTAAGATGTACCAAGATCAATTGCCTAGAATTTACATTCCCAACATAGAATTGTTGCATAAGAAGAACGATTCTTCTTTTATTGTCAGCGTTTTTAACATTGTTAAAAAGTTTGGCTCCTTCAGCGGATTAGTTTTGGAACTAAAACAAATTTTACCGTTTCCAAAATGGAACTATGCTTGGGTGGAGCTAACATCACAAAAGTTTTGTTGGTTTTTTATCACAAACGTCTTTTTAAAAAGTAGCAAGAAGTGAACGAACTTTAACTTTGTTGATTTGTTATCGTTTATATTATATTTATCCTGCTTTCATTTTTATGATCTGTATATTTATTCATACATCTGAAGCAGGCGATTTGTTTATGTTTTCTGTCAAACCAATTCCATCACTAATGTCTCGAGATTTGATCTCAATAAAAGTGTAGAAGAATATTAACAGGCTAAAGGCTGTAAAGCTTTAGCTAAGAACCACGAATTTATTTCCTTTTGAGACTATTGAATATTGGTTTCGATTTTGTTTAGCATTTTATTTAGGGTACATTAATTTTGTCGATTTTCTGAGAGATTTTTTTAAGGGATTACAAAGTGTGGCAATACAGGATTACAAAGTGTGGGAGCTTTTAGGGATTACAAAGTGTGGCAAGAGGGGTTACAAAGTGTGGTAGGTTGGGATTACAAAGTGTGGCAAAATTGGATTACAAAGTGTGGCAGGGATTACAAAGTGTGGCAAGTGAGATTACAAAGTGTGGTAGGGATTACAAAGTGTGTTGGGATTACAAAGTGAGTTGGTACATCTCTCTGTTACCCTTGAGAATCATTCCTGGCCCAATTTAATAATAGATGAAGGTCTGAACAAAGCTATTTTATGAACTGGAGACCATGATATAATTCAAAACACTTTCCAAGAGGAGTCTTTGCAATGTGATGATGGTGTACATAGTACCAAAATCTAATCCGAATTTTGATCAGAGAAGGAGTGGTTTATATACAATATAAAGTTACCTCATATAAGGGTCGACACTCAAATAATGACATTCCACAAGAAATTCTAAACAAAGTTAATAAGAAGTTTAATGTTCTTGAGTTTATGTTACTTAAAGAAGCTGAAAAAAATACATAGATATATCTTATGTTTACATAGCTATAGATAGATTTCAAGTGTTTTGATATGCCGTGATTGCCCCTTACAAAATTGTAAAAAACTTGACAAAGCAAAGAAAAATTGCCAACAATTTTGCCTTGCCTCCATTTTACTCTTAATAGTTATCCATTTTATTGGGAAAGTTGAGCTAGAAAACAAATATATATGTGAAACATATCAAAACATATGTACATACATCATTTGAAATCTAATTAAAACCAACTACCAAAAATCATTGCTAAAGAATCTTTGAAGATTCTCCTGATTGAATTCTTTGTTTACAAACTAATGGCTCCATCGGTATTGATGATAAAAAAATCATGTATAGTACACATTTTTTTATAGTAACAAAGGATATACGAACATAAAGCTTCAAAGGTCTTAAAGTTGAGAACATGCCAAGAACACTTGAGGCTTTAGGAGCATTTTAGAAGAAAACATCATTATAATTATAACATTATAACACAAGAATACTATCATCATGTTGTTTACAACATTATCAAATCAACTCCATTTAAAAGATTAATTTCCAATTTTAGATATTCAATAGTGAATAACTTAAGAACATATTAAGAACACTTCTAGGCTTCAAAGTTGAAAAGTTTTAATCAGAGTTGAGTGTTCTTATAAAAAAAATGTGTACAGCTGAAAGAAACTTTACACATTCACGAAGGAATGAAAAGCTTTGTTTTTTTGGACACCGTAAGGTTTCCTTTGGACTGTGCAGTGTAGTAAATGTTCATGTTATAGCAGGAAAGTGTACAGAGAACAAAAGCAGCCTTGATATATCATATCAGATTAGGAATCATCAAAACTTGCCTCTAACGGAACTCATAACATATTGCTATCACAATGTCAAATATATGAACTTTATGTAAGAATAAATAAATATAACCTCCATCAGCTAAAGGTGGTAAGACTTTCTCATGGATTTCTAAATCATCTTCTTTAGGCAAGCCACTAAAATGCTTCTTGAGGATAAAGTACTTGCAAATCCTTGTTGCGTCCATAATCTTTATTTAATATATTATTATAAGTTTCTTCTTTCACAATGAAAAAAAAAAGAACTTCCTATATATTCTTAAAGCATTTTTCCATATTGGCAATCAACACACAGAAGCTTATTTATCAGCTAGCTAGCTGGCTTGAAGAGAAAAAAAAAGAAGCAAACCAAAACTTGCAAGTTTAGACTTTATTATTATACATTTGCAGAATGCCTATTTTTCATACCTTCCTTCAGTCGACGAAATTTTGCATCAAGTGATTTTCAAAACAAAGTTCTGAATTAATTGTGAGATCTATATAACCCACTTTTCATGTGGAAAATTTTGCAAAATTCGTTATCATATGCAGTCAAACCAACTTCAATAACATATGATAATTTCTAATGGAAAAAACAACTCTATTTTTATGTTAAATATGATATCATATATTATATTAAGTTACATGAAAATATAATGTTTACAATCCATTCACACAAACATAATGATAGCAGAAATGCAAGCATTTGCTGCAATATTTATAGGAAAGTCGCGTTTTACGAGAAAGTAACTGTGAACACTCTCTGTCGTAGAGGTCGGAGGTAAAAAAATATTTTAGAGAGCTTTGACCGGACGGAGCATGGACTTTTTAGAAATAAGTTGCGAAATGGAAATGAAATAAGAAAATCTTTTTAGAAAGTTAATTTGATCACAAAATGAGTCGAATGGAGAAGGTTTTGAGTATGTGTACTATGAACTTTGGTGAAATCAAGAGTAAAATCAAGAACTTGCGAGTCCAGATTAAAAGAGAACTCAAAAAGACCAAAAAGGCAAAAAAGTGAACAATTCAGACCTCTTGGGCTTTATTATGATAAGAGAGGATGCAGTTTCTCGTACCACACAATTTAGACGACAGGGCATATAGCCTAACAATCTAACAACCTGCATAACGTTTGTTTTTTCGAATAATTTGACTCTTCGATGTCCAACCGTTTTGTTAAGGTTCTTATATAATCGTATACTTGTTTTGACATTTCTTATAACTTCCCACCGTAAACTACCGTATGAATAAAAGATCTTTGCCTTCCCTTCTACTTCTTCTATTAACTCTGTGGCTGTGGATTACAGGTTATGCTTGCAAACGCCATATCGAGGTTGGCTAAAATCGAAATTTTCTTAAGTATCGCAACGTCAAAATTCTTGACTTTATTTTAAGCCCAAGGTTCTCATATAAAAATGTTTAGTTTTTAAAGGGCTATCCATTGGTACCATCGGTTTTAGAATACTGTGAAAAAAATTGTTTTGATGACGTGGCAGTCACGTGACCGCTCCAGGCATTTTCAAACAGGTGTCAGGATGATTTTAGGTCTTTAGACCATCTTGAATCAGAATTCGTTGAGAAAACAAACGTTAGGCAGACTGTTAGATTGTTAGGCTATATGACCTGTCTAATTGATGTCTGGAAACACTTTGACCTGGTACTCCACCACCTAGGCGATTACATGATTACGGCGATAGTTTCATGGCGATTAATCATGATGAGTATGTCGTAATCGCCAGTTTTAAATGTTTTGCCGGGCGATAAATATAAAATTTTTATACTTGTCGTCGTGTAATTGCCATTTGATTTATGAATCCGAATGTTTAATATAGATTCAAAGGTGAGAAATCTGAACTTTGAAAATAATGCAAATGATAAGTATGAGTGAAAAACTCTTCCACAGAAGCCCTTCCACAGTTTCCACAGTTTCCTGTCCTGTATGGTAGAAAGATGTCAGCAATTCATAAAGACAAAAAGTGTTAAAAAGAATGACTGGGTTGAGACGAAGATGAAAAACTCAACATTGACATTTGTGTATCTCAGGGATCAGTTCTTGGTCCCTTGTTATTTCCAATCTATATTAATGATTTTTTGCTGATGATACTAACTTCAATACTGAATACTGAACAGCATTAATAAACTCGTGAATTATGATCTTTAATACTTATGGAATTGATTATGTGCTAATAAAATATCTCTCAATGTTTGTAAAACAGATTATATTTCGCCCAAGAGGCAAACCAATTGACTGTAAGATTGATTTTAAATTGAATGGTAAGAATGGTTGAACGGTAAGAAATTATATTCCCACTACAAGTGCAAGGTGTTTGGGACTGATCCTTGATGAACACTTCTCTCTCATGGAAACATCATTAACACTATGTTTCAGTAATATTGAAAAATGCAACAAATTCAATGGTATACAAGATCAGACACTTTGTAGACATCCCAACATTAAAATCAATTTATTTTGCAATATTTAATTCACATCTCGTCTTTTTATCCACAAATCTGTCAAAAATTACACCCTGCAAATTTTCATGATTGGTTTAATTCTCTTCTGATTCTCATAATTATATGACCAGAAAGCGAATTATATGACCAAAAACCGAATTATATGACCAGAAACCGAATTATATGACCAAAAACAGAATCTTTATTTCAATGTTCACTACTATTCAGTAACACTTTTATTAAACATTGAAACTATCTGCAGAAAGCCTCATCTTACCAATAGTTTACGTTAGGTGTGTTTTTTGAATGAAAAATATATTGTTTAACACTAACATCTTAAAAGTCTTTTGAGTTAATTTTGCAGATTGACTATCCTTAGTGGGTGGGTGGGTAGATGCTTGGTGGACCAATTTTTCGTGGTTTGTACATAAAAATTTGTTGGTATGGTATGTCACATTCATAACTTGCTACTAGAAAACCGCAGTTAGGGAGAGGCTTTGGTAAATGTAGGTACTATTCAAAATACCACTCCCCTTTTTTAAATTTGGTGGACTGTCACCAAGCCAACCGCGTTCTCCCGTAATCATAAAATAAGCTTGCCCACCTCCTTTATATTCCCTTACATGGAAGACATTCCAGGATTTTATTTTGAATATTATCAATAATGTCATCGTGTCAGTTTTTTTCTGACCTGATGTTTATGATTAGTTTCGATCATTAAGCGGAAACCTAACAACACGTTTTTTCTTTAAAACCCAAACCTCTGCTTATACTTTCCTTACAGTTCCTTAACGGACATAATGGTGTCCGCTATAGAGAAGGCCGAATATAGGAATTCTGCTTTAACAAACTATTTGTTTTATTGGGGACTATGGGATTTATTTATTTATTTATTTATTTATTTATTTTCACACGAAACTATGGTTTCAAAAATTATATTTATATTTATTTATATTTTATTTACATCCTTATTATTTTGTTGTTAATAGTATTTTTCACTGCCATGACTTTATGACTAATTAATCTTGCCTTGATAAAGAATGCTTATCTTTGCTATTTATTCTATTTTTCTCATTATTTTTCTTCAGCTATTTAGTACCTTCTAATAACAGCAATAAAACGGAATTATCCTTCCTACTCGTAAGGGAACATAGAACGCAAAATTTCATCCTACGGGGAAAAAAGGTGTTTAAAATGTGACCTATGACGTCATCATGACTTAACCAGTACCAAATTTAGTCCATAGGGAAATTTTACTATGAAGGTCTTTTACCTGCATACCAAGTTTCAAGACCTAACCTTAACTGGAAATGGCCATCCTACTAAAGGTACTAGGAATTCTGGTCCAGAAATTTGTGTATTGGACGGCGGACGGTGTTTTTACTGAAATCCCTTTTCTTCCCAAGTAAAATCTTTAATTCTTTTTGAATGGCCACAACAAAAACAAAAACAATACTATAGGGTTACATCAGTTTCAGAGACATATAAATGATATAATCAAGAGATTTAGAAACTTAGTAATTCTTTTAGTAGTTCTGAAATAAAACAATAAGAAAGTAACTAACAGAAGAAATACCTTTAAAAATACTCAAAAAAGGATTCTTTGCTAAATTTCTTTGTAAATTTGATCAATCAAATTACAGACCAAAAGTGTGCTACCAATTTCCTCCAAAGTAATTGAAATAAACTTTTATACATCCAGGTCTCTGATTACATTTAAAAATTCATAGACCCACTACTTTGTGGATTTCGAAAAAGTCACTCAACATGCTCTCTTTAAATTATTGAGTCAAAATAACTAAATATGAATAAGTTTATACAGTAGAATCCCGTTAACTCGGACCCTCAGGGGGGACAGGAAATTCGTCCGACTTAACAAATGTCCGAGATATCCGAAGTCTCGATAACTCGGACTTTCTTGAAACGTCGTATCAGGATTTTATTAAAGATTTTCGGTGAAAACTAAAAAGAGTCGTCTCTCTTTAGGTTTCCTGTAGGTGAGTGCTAAAAGAAAGAACGGGGTACTAATTAATCACTCTGTATATCATCTAACAATCATCAAATAGAAAAAGCTACACATGTATACAACTTTTAAATAGCTACTGTTTGCGAAAGCGTTTGTTTAGGAATGCTGTGTTTACGAGAAACTGCAGCACAGCTTTCGCCTTTCTCGATTTCTTTTAAAATTTCATACTTTTCAACAATCGTACGCGATTGTATTTTATGTTTCTCTCCGCTGCGTGACGCCATGTTGAAATTGAGGAATGAACGCTCTCAGGAAATCGTGTGATTTTAATGAAATTTGCAAGAATTCGATTTCCAATTCGAATCATTTGACATACGGTTTTCAGAAAGTCCGAGTTACATTAGGTTTTTTCGCTAAAGGGACCGAGAAAAATGGTACGACTTAGCGAATGTCCGAGTTATCCGGGGTACGACTTAAGCGGAGTATTTTGGCTTGATTAGGGTCGTCAAATCCAAGGGGGACAGGAAATCCGTACGACTAAGCGAATGTCCGAGTTACCCAGGGTACGACTAAACGGGATTCTACTGTAATTACATTTAATTGACTCAGTTACCTTTCCCGAGTTTCTATTTAAACGCCGTGTTTTCGTCTGGTTAGTTAGTTAGTTAGTTCCTTCTTAATATCAAAATTGTTTCTGATCATTTTACCGGGAGTTTTAGTAACAGAGATAATTACTAGAGTAATACATTTAAAACAATATTTCAACAATGAATTTCATAAAAACGAGGTTGGATGGACTGACTAGGTTAAAACACGACGTTTAAACACAAATTCGGGAAAAGTGTATTACAGAAAATCTAATTTGTTTTAAAACTACGTGTACATATTTGCTGATTATGAATACAGTTGAACTCATGTAATTCGAACTCCTATAATTCGAAAACTCATATAATTCGAATAAATTTTGAGACCCCTAGAAGATTCGAATTATATGAGTTTAACTTATATGATAAATTAGACGCACATATTAGCCAACATTACGGGTAGTAAGAAACGGGTATTTTTTTTTATTTCGAGAATTTTTGCTATAAAACGTTACAGACAGGTTCTTCCCAATTACAAAGGTTATTGTTATTAGATTGCTCATCATGCGTTCGTTTAATTGTATATTACAACACATCACCGGCATCCAACGATAAACTTTTTTGTCGGCCACGATTACCTTAATACTCAATATCATGCATGGATCTGATAAAGGCGAAATTTTATTTTCGTGTGTAGCCAGTTGACTTTCCCGCTATGTGGCAAGTTCTTCTTGTGAGCGATTTTATCAGCAATATTTGACATGAAGTTTTGACATTCCTATTCCTCGTTTGGTGTGGTGTAAATGATCCGTGTTCTACTTCAATTACTCATTGGTTGTAGCTTTTTTTCTTCTCGGATTAATTTTGCTTAAAGGTTTTATCCATGTTCTGTCGTCGGTGTTTAAGAGCGAATGGATTAAAAATCTTACGTCAAAGAATCCTCTTTCACCCCGATTCCGCGTTGATGTCCAACCTTGCTTCATTTTTTTTATTTGCTCTTGGATTCGGTTGTTCTCCAGTGAGTGGTAACACTTGAGGTTCAATTTTGACGTCGCGGCATATGTCGTCGAGTGTAGTTGCTATGGTGTTTCGGATTTCGTTATGACGCTGGATGACGTAACCGCCTTTTTATGCAAGACATGGCGTGGTCAATGGTGAAGGGACAGCCGCAGACACAAGTGATAGGCAAGTGCTTAACATTCCATTGGTAACGTACACATATAACGTCATAAAACGCTCGTTTGTTAAGTAGAAAATTTTCGTCTTCTAGCGGTAAAGTGGTGATCCAACTAGATGCTCCTTTCATTTGGGCAATGCCATCTGCTTTTAATTTTCAGCTATTTTTTTCAGCTATTCTCGTTAAAATGAAAAGGCCCAAACCGCCCATTTTTGGTAAAGCTAGAAGTCTTCTTTCAAGATCGGAGCAGTGATGTTCGTCTGTAGGAGCTGGTATCAAGAAGTTTCGAAGAGCATCTTCTGCAGGTTGCATGTGATCTTTAATACCAGGTATACTCCTCATATGATAGATGAATTTATGCTTTAGTCCACTGTATAAAGCAGCCAAAGCTGCTTGATGTTCATTTTTTGCAATCTCTGCTATTCCGTAATGTGTACAGGAAGAAGAGCGGTTATTCTTGAGTGAGAGTTAAAGAAGAATTCGTTAAATTGAGGGATTTTAAGGTTTCTTAAGGGGAAGGGGAAGGGGAAAGAGAACCGGGTTCGCTATAACGAGAATTCGTTATATCGGGATGCGTAATATCGAGATTTTGGGCGATGAAAGGAAAAGCCGTTTTCCATTAAACGGAATAGTCCATGCGGAATTGAATTTAAAGGTTGTACGCGGGTCCAATTAATTCGTCTACCCTTGTGGCCTTAAGGTTACTTTTTAGTCTTCACTCTGAACCTAAATTTTTTCATTTATAAACCTTCCAAGCTAGAAAAAAAGAGGGGATTCCCTGTTTTTGTTTTTAGTATAATTTTAGCATTTCTTATTTAGCCTCGTCTAATTAACAAAATTGACTCCGCTTTCGAAATAGCAGAAAATATAATGGAGATCCATACATTCTGATTAGCTGTTGGTAAAACTCGTCCGCGCAAAGAAAAAAAAATGGAAGTTATCCCCATTTCGTACGGGCAGAATTCTACTTAACACTAAAACACCGCTGCTTTGATTAGACATGATAATATTAGATTTTCGTAATAGCAATCGAAAATAATTTATTCAAACGACCTTGATTAATAGTTGAAGCCGATTATTTACTTGAAAATGATGAAACATATCGATATATCGAGTGATGAACATGTTAAAATAACATCGATTTTTTAATAGCACCAAGAACAGGATCACACTGATATGTAATCACAGGTATTGAAAGATGTCATCATTATGAATTTCATCTCTCTCAACAAGTAAGATCCTTTCCCGACAACTTCAGCCTTTTCACTGAAGAAAGGTTTCAGAGATTTCCAGAAATCTTTGTTCGAGTTTTTACGACCAAATTTGGAAAGGAAAGTCAATTTATCCCTTCGATTTAGATTGACGACAAGGTTTCTCTGCCTCCTATAAGCTTTGAAATCCTCAGGTCTCCCTATAGCATTAGCTACATTTTTAAGATGAGATTGCCTCATTATGGCCATCCGCTAGACACGAGGCTTATTGTTAGCCCTGACAAACTTTGCTTACAGAGAAGGATGATTATTCAAAATAGATGTGAAGGTGCTTTCAAAATGCTGGTATGTTTTCATGTTAGTCATATACCCAGTGGGCACGCATCCGTCTTTCAGGCGTCCCGTGGACGTCTTCTAGACGTCCTTTGGCCAAAAGGACGTCCTTTGAACGTCCTCTTCAAGTCCCTGTTGGACATCCTATTCGAGCGGACGGATTAGGCTTCACTTTCGACGTCCCCGGGTCGTCTGAACGTCCATGGCGCGTCCTTGTGTCCACTGGGACTGTTTTTTATTTTTATTTTTATCTTTTCCTATTCAGATTGACTTGTTACCTTTTTGTCTACTTCCTCCCCAGAGCTTTTGATAAAATTGATCCAGATTTAGAACAAAAAGTCACTTTTTGGCATTTTTACTCTATTAACACACTTGCCTATGTTTTTCGACTGACCTGTACTGCGTATTTAGAATGTCATAAAAATCACATTTCAGTACAACCCCAATATTAAATGGTGCAATATATCAAATTTTTGATGTATATAACTGTGAAATAAAAATGGCAAAAAAAATCAAAAATCAAAAACAAGACAACGAAATTAAAATGCAGCAGAAATTTCAGGTTGGTATCATAAAAGTATCATAAAAGTATCATAAAATTTAAGGCAACCGTCGAAAATTAGTTTCCTACATTTAAAAGGTGTTACTTCCTGTTTGTTTGCAAGCAAATTGCCACCTTTCTATACTACGGCCTATGACTACGGGACCTTCACTACCCTACCCTAATCTGAAATTTGATATTATAAGTGTATGCTTTATGAATAAATATGCTATGGATAAAAAAGTCACAATGGGTAGAATGTTCACATTTGGCTCAAATCCTGCCTATGTTTTTTGAACATCTCCTACAATCAACTCCGCTATCTCCAACTAATAATGCATAAAACTGAAATCCACCAAACGCTCAAGGGACCAAGATTTTTGTTTCCGATAATGTTTGCTTGTTAAAGACAGCAAGAGTTGACTGCAGTATTGAAGTAGATGAATAATGTGAAGTCATATGAGTTTGCAATAGTTTAGGAATTTCTATGTAAACACAAAACCAAAAATACAAGGTTTTTTGTTTTAAACTCCAACTGCAAAATTGCCAACATTTCATGCCACAAAAATTACTTGGCGTACAATATAAACTACTATGCCAAAGTTTGTTTAATTTCGCTAATTTTATTGTGAGAGGGCTATGGATGTGTAATTTCATTTATATATAACACCTTTTTCCTAAATTTAGACGGTTTCTTTTAACTATGGTTTCTATTAAGCAGGCGAGCAGGTAAAAGACGCAAACACGTGAGCACACCATTAGGCAGCCATTATGGACTAGGGGAAAACAAACAAGGTTCTCGTGGTTCTTCTTTTATGTTTGGTTTTGTGAATGCTCCAGAACAATGCTTTCATCTACCATATCTCAGAAAAAGTGCGACGTCAACATGTAAGCCACTGTACATTTTGTATCAATTTTTTGATCTATTATATAATATACTTTATTACAACTACTTTCTGTTCAATTTCCTTTTTCTTGTGATTTCAGTTTTTTCGTGATGAGAGTCATCGTTTTTATACTCCATGTTACTCCTATTGCAGCACTAATAAACATGTCTCTTTCCACCCGGAGTATTTCCATCAAAACAGAAAAATACTGAAAGTATAATTCCTATTCACAAAAAAGGTTCTCAATAAGATCCCAAAAATTATATAGGCCAATTTTTCTGAAACGCTACAAATTCTTTTTTCAAAACAATTTGGATTCAGGAAAAATTATTCAACTAACCAAGCTTTATTGAATATACTAATACAGAAAATCCAGTATGCCCTTGATAGTGATGAAATTGCCTATCCTGCAGATTCGAAACTCTCTTCTAAAAGTTCTAAAACCTTTGATAGACCCAAGGGCTGGGAAAAAGTTAAAGTTGGTTTTATTAAAACATCCGGATGATAAGAAAACAGTTGAATAAATATATTATAATAATAATTTTATATATACAGTCTTGTGCAAATTAATGTGAACACTGTGAAAAAATGAGTTTTTTAATGATTCAGCAGGTTTTTACTTTTTCCTAAGATGCCACTATATTGAAATTTTATAAAAAGGATCTACGATGTGTAACCATTATATTGCAAATTAGATAAGTGAGTTAATTTAATTTACATTTTATGGTAATTTTTTCTCGATAGAAGTTGAGTGTTAATATGGGAAAAAAGTGAAACAACGTAACTATTAATTCAAATTTTCGGAAATTTACAACAATGGATTTAATTCCAAGGAAAAGAACAAAAATTATAACATCGAATGATCATACTGCAATGACTCAACACTAAACTGCTTAAATTGTTGTGGTAAGTGTTAGGGCAGTCAACAAGATTATCAAACAAAAGGAACAAACTGGAACCATTGAGGTGAAACGGAAAGGAAGATGCAAAAGGAAACATAAAACCAACATCCGTGATGATTCTTTCCTCTTATAATCAAGCAAATGAAATCCAAGTGACGAGTGACAATTTGAAACGAGATCTGGACTACGTAGGTGTGAATATTTCATCTTCAAATGTTCGTCATCGACTAATTGAGAAGAGCTACCTTGCAACAAAACCAGTTAAAAGGCAACTTTCTACAAAATAAAATGAAAATAAAGAGACTAAAATGGGCTAAAAATTACAAGAAATGGACTGTAGATGATTGAAGAAAAGTCTTATTTTTAGTTGAGAGTCATTTCTTTGTCCAAGGCCACAATATGTTCTGTTGTTCTATTGGTGAGCCATTACGAGAAGAATACATTGTCCAAGATGTGGACCATCCAGATAAAAAATGTTTTGGGGCTGCTTTAGCGTAGATGGTCCTGGTGTCCTTGTTCCTGTTGATGGAATGATGAATAATAAATCATACTTACCAATGAAGTGCCTCAAAAAATGGGTAAACACGCAGTTTTTCAGCAGGATTCCCTACCGTGTCACAAAGCAAAGATTGTGAAAATTATTTTTGAATTGTTGAGCTGGCCTGGCAACTTCATTTTCAATAACTTGATGTTTAGTAAAGATAGCGTTGTGTGTAGTGATCATTTTCACAAAAATTGTTTCGAAATTGATCAAGAAGCCAGGTTCCTTCAATATTTTTACCTTCGAAGTTATCAATATTAATGGTGAGAAGAAAGAGGAAAGTTCTTTGCAAAAGGAGTTTTTATTAACAAAGCTTACTCAGGTGCACATAATGAAAGTTAGGGACGAACTGAAATTAATTCCAGTGTACCTGCCAGTCAGTACTGTGTGCAATTTACATAATGGTGTCTCATTCATGCCTTATTTGCTCAGTTATTGCCTCAGTCACCCACCCCTTTATATATTCCTAGGTTCATGTCCTCACATGTCACATTTTGTCAGTTGACCCTGTTTGTTTACCCAGTAACTAATATTCTTTATTTTGGTTGCACCACAACCTCCTAGTTATTATTATTATTAAATATTATTATTATTATTTGTATGCCACGTCACCGACTTTTGTGGCTTAGAGTCAGGATTATCACACTTCTCTTTTTTCTTTTTACACACCCCCACTTTATGCCCAAAAATCAGCTTTGGAATACATTTTTGACTACACTTGACACTTGTCGTTATTCTTTACACATAGAAATTAATCTCATGCAAGACAAAATTTGCTAGGCAATGTGAGAAAAACATAAGGCATGTAGAGATTGTAATTTAGCGATGATTTTTTGCAGACTTTTAATTTACAAATAAATCACTAAGTTTGCTTTCATTACTCATATCTTCCAGCAATATATTTATCACCATGAAAATAATACTGCACATTGTTTTGGATACTTGCTGTTATGGTGCAATATAATGTTGTGTTGATGTAAACAAAAACAAAAACAATTTTCCTAACTTTAAGGAATTTGCCACCTTTTTCATAGGTTGAAACTTACTTTATTGGTAAGTTCTTGAAAAATAGCATCAATAAGTGCAAAGTAAATGTTTTAATTTCATTTTTAGCCTCAAAATTTATACAGATGTAGTGGTGTGGATACAGAGCATTAAATTTCTGATTGAATGATAAATTATGCCTATTTTTATAAAATTGCATTATAGCCTGAATTTTTGGAACTTGAGGATTTTTTGCAAATAACTGACCACACTGTAAAATGGAGAGTATGATTTTTTATGATCTTAACATGTTTTTAATGGGACCTGTCTAGAAGACTCTGATTTACCTTTCGTTCACTTTGTTTTTGATAGCATGCTTAATCCTAAAGAACTAGTCAAAACCTGAATTTTGATTTAAATTTGTTCATTAGACAATAACTTCCATTGATTGTGGTTGATTGTATGCTTTTGAACAAAAAAACATCCTTTATTGGAATCATTTAAGAATGGTGATGACAAAAAAGACACATGAAAAATTTATATATTTATATATAATAATAAAGATTGTGTCTAAATTAAAATGGTGCCAAACTGCAAGTTTGGCTCAGGTTAATTGAGGTGACCATTTTTAATTTCTTCTAACATTTTACTTTTTGTCCATTATGGTCACTGAGTTATTGATGTCTGCTTTGGTCAGGCTGGTTGCCTCATTTGTTCAGTTCCTCCTTTTGTATCAAATGCTTTGAACCATTACTTATTTGGCCTTGATTATCTTTCTATTTAAAAAACCTTGCAAGGACACAGGTTTCCTCATTCTGATTTTACACTGTTTGGACAACAATATAGCTTCAGCAGTCAATACTTGTTGATTCCATTGTACCTGTGGAAGAATATGGCTAAAGTTCCCAAGAAGAGTTCAGGTAAAAAATCATTATCAGTCATTTCTGTTGTTACTGAATCCACTCCTTCTCTGGTTAATGAGCTGCATCAGAATAAAACTCTTGAACAGTGGGTGGACATGGGGAGAGGGGCTCTGATCTTAATGTCAAATTCCGTTAATATGAATGTAAAAGGATTATCCACACGCAAACTATGGCACATGCTCTTTTTCTGAGGCGTAGTCTTCCTAATGAACTTGATGCTACTAATGATGATTCAGTATGTTAGTTCAATTGATATTCTTAATCATACGTTGCTCCCACTTCCTGCTGTTGTGGATTCTAATGAAGCTACTTTTCATGATAACATTCTGATAATTTGATTGTTATTTGGATGATGATTCCCAAGGTGACGTTGATGATTCAGCTGACAATGGTTCTTACCAACCATCTTCGTTTACCACTACAATCAATTGTACTAATACCTCCTCTCCAAGGAAAAGATATTAAAAAAAAAAAAAAAAAAAAATGAACTTAAATAGTTCAAAAAAGAACTTCTTAAAAGAACTTATATAGATATGAGAAAAGAACTTATATTATGAACTTAAATAGTTCAAAAAAGAACTTTTAAAAGAACTTATATAGATATGAGAAAAGAACTTATAATATGAACTTAAATAGTTCAAAAAAGAACTTTTAAAAGAACTTATATAGATATGAGAAAAGAACTTAATATTAGTAAATGTTAGTAACGATCTTACCAATTCGAATAATATCCTCACTTCAGCTTTGCCTCGTCATGCTGCCAGGGTTCCTGTGACATCACCTGCTTCTGTTTCTTCAGCCCCCGCCACTGTGTTCTGTGACGCTGTCTCCCACTATGGGGCTCCCCCATACAATATCACTGTTCTGACTGATGTGGCTCCTCACCAGATATAAGGGGTGGGTTTCATGATTCCCTTCCTCCTGTACCTAAACGTGTGTTACCCAAAGTTAAGGCCTCTGAATTCGTCAATTTGGATTTGTTTTTACCACCTCTGTATAAACATTCCTGTCTCTTCCTCTACAGTAACTGGTTCCTTCACTGATGTTGATGGTAATTATGATAAAAATATTAATAATCAGGATGGTACTCCTACTCTTTTGGTGTCTCACAGTGCTTTTAATAGGGCTAAGGTATCGGATCTGCCAACTTGGTGTCTTGTGCTTGGAGTAACTATTTGAGATGTTTAGTTGTTTTTTGTTTTTGTTTTTTTTGTTGTTTTTTTTCCTCATTTAGTTGAACAGTTGGTCACTTACCCCTGTGAGGGGTGCCACGGTTGACTGTTAAGAAACCTTTGTCTTCTAATCATGGTTGTTTTTTGTTTTCTTTTTCTTTTTCACGATGTTTTACTTGTGGTGAGGTAGGGCATTGGTTCCCTCAATGTCTCAATTCTGATTCGTTTCGGAATGCCTCCCCACGTCGACCATTTTATCACGAATCACGTGATCAAAGGTCATTTTCTAGATCTTTCCAAAACTGTTGGCGATATAACAAAGGCATCCCATGTGCTTCCAAGTGCGCATTCTCTCATAGGTGCTTCATGTGTGGAAAGGAGCACTCCGCGTTTAAGTGTTCATTCAGGTCCCCTGGCTTCCGTACCTAATAATTATTTTCAGATTCCGTCCACAGTTAATACTCCTGTTAATGTGAAGTTATTGTCTTCCTATCTTTCTAATTATCATAATGATGTTTTTCGCAATTTTTTTTTTTAATTTCTGGGTTTATGTTTGGGTTTCGGTTGGGCTTTTCAGTTAGCCCCTTAGTTTCTGCTGCCGGTAATAATAAGTCTTCATATGAACATCGGCCTAAGGTGGCTGCCGCGATTTTGAAGGAACTGAATAGAGGTCACACAGTAGGTCCGTTTCCTGTCATGCCTTTGCCTCATAAAAAAAAAAAAAAAATACAAAAAAAATACAAAAAAAAACAAAAAAAAACAACAACAACGAAAGGTTCCTCTGTTCATGATGGTATCAGTCGCGATAGTTATTCTGTTCATATTTGTCATTCGATGACGCTGTCTCTCTAATTAGGGAGTTGGGTCGTGGTTGCTCCATGTTCACACTAGACATACAACATGCTTTCAGAGTATGCCCTGTCCACCCCAAAGATTGGTACCTATTAGGTTACCAGTGGGACAATAGGTAATATTTGGATGTTGTATTGCCTTTTGGGGGTCACTCATCCCCCCCCCCCCCCCTTTATTTTTAATAATTTGTTGATGCTTTGCATTGGATTATTGTGGTTGTATATCTTCTTAAGTCCTTGCTTCATTATTTCGATGACTTTTTATGGTGCAGATAAACGCAAAGGTGTTTGTGAAAAACTTATGGTTTTGTAAAAAGGAGTGTTTCAGAACTTGGGTGTCCCTTTGGCTCCAGATAAGTTTGTGGCTCCAGCTCAAGTCATCACTTCTTTGGGCATTGAAATTGATTCAGTTAGTTTTTCCATTCGCCTTCCTGAAGAAAACTTTGTGATCTCTTCACTACTCTTCGCAATTGGAACAATAGAAAGGAATGTACAAAGAGGGACTTATTATCTTTGATTGGTTCTTTATCCTTTGCCTGCAAGGTCGTAAAGTGTGGTCGTTTCTTTTTGCGACACATCATTGATTGGTCGTTAAAAAGTCGAAATTACATCATCATCTTACGATTTCTCTTGAAGCTCGCAAGGACATTGCTTGGTGGATTGAGTTTTTTTTACCCACTTGGAACGGCATCGCCATCATTCCCACTTGTGTTATTAATTCGGATGAAATTCGTCTTTTTACAGATGCATCTGGTGTTGGTATAGGTGGGCTTTATTGCGATAAGTGGTTCTCCATACCTATCTAATTTACTACACAGTATTGTTCTTCTTTTTTGGAATAGTTACCACTTGTTGTTGCTGTTTTCTATTGGGGTCGACTGGTTCAAGCTTTACACCCCCAAGCTACAAACGTTCAAGTAAATATTACAAGTTCTGTGTCGGTTCTATTTTCCAAACCATGAATCATTATCTCGACAATGCTCTTGCACCTGGCACCAAGGCTGCATATCGGTGTGGTTTTAATCGGTATTACCAATTCTGAAGACAGATTACGGTTCCTGTCTTCCCTCTTGTAGCTGGTATTCTCTAGCCGTTTGTCACTTATTTATCACGCCATGTGAAATATCCCACTATTATAGTGTATTTGAGTGGTATTCAGTTTCATAGCATTATTTCTGGCTATCCTGAGCAGATTTCGTCAATGCCAAAATTGTCCTATGTGTTACGTGGTATACGTCGGACGGTTCCTCCACTTTCTCGTGTTTGTCTTCCCATTACAGTTTCTCATCTCAAGCGTCTGTTGTTTTTTATTATTAGATCTTTGGTTTCCTCTCACGATAAAGCTATGTGGTCTTTATTAATTCTACAGTTGCTTTCTTTGGTTTTTTGCGGGTTAGTGAATATACATGTTCATCTCCTAATTCTTTTAATGCCTCTCTACATCTTTCTCCTTCTCACATTTCTTTTTCCACTAACGCCAAAATTGCTTATGTTTTATTGAAGTCTTCTAAGACAGACCCCTTTAAATGTGGTTTCAACATACGTTTATGTTGTAATGGAGGTATATTTTGTCCTGTCCATACACTCAAGCGTTACCTCACTTTCCGCAC
This sequence comes from Turritopsis rubra, assembly GCA_039566895.2. Classification (NCBI taxonomy): domain Eukaryota; kingdom Metazoa; phylum Cnidaria; class Hydrozoa; order Anthoathecata; family Oceaniidae; genus Turritopsis; species Turritopsis rubra. The sequence continues at coordinate 2,454,622 of CM077625.1, read as the reverse complement.
ACATCACCCAGGTCCTCTATTTATTCTTTCATCTGGTGTGTTTGTTACCTGCAAATATGTGTCGGCGTTTATTAACATTTCCTTATCTTACGATATAAAACTCAACACACATAGTTTCCGTATTGGTGGAGCAACTGCTGCTGCTGCATGTGGTGTACCAGATAGCGTCATAAAGATCATGGGCCGGTGGTCAAGTGACGCATATCAGAGATATATTCATCTTTCAGATAAAAAATTTGATTCTTGGTCCTCAGATATTATTCATTTCCAAGGTTCCTTTGAGTTGTGAGAGATATTGATATTATATCTGCTTGTAAGATTTATCTACCGTTCTCTTTAGTTGTGTGTCATCTGCAAATATAGGTCAAAATGGTGTTAATTCATTGTCTATTATTTTCTCTCCTATTAAGTTGGGGGAATTTGGGGGTGCTGGGCTTCCTTTGTCAGCCTTCTGTTATAGGGATTGAACATGTACGTTTCCAATGTTATTATTTTTGGCTTGTTACCTCTTCTTGTTTATTGGTAACATCATGTCATTTGCAGGGTGGGGGTTTCATCCTTTTTAATTGCTCAGCATCCTCACCCAAAAAATTTCCCAAACTTCTGTATTGTGTTTCAACAATGAATAGATTACTATACTTCATTTCTGTGTTTTGTTTTTGTCGGGAACACATTCAATTAATTGGTTTCCGCACTGTATACCTTTTTGTGCCCCTGATGAAGTGATTTATAATGTTGTTATGCTAAAATCAGGAATTTTCGAAAGCAATGAAATATTGAAATTACCATAAAATCCGACTGGCAATAGCTGTAATTTTCAGTGTTTACTCCTGAAATACAAACCAATGGTGAAAATTTAAAAAAAATTATGCACCTTTTTTTAACAAGCCTTGATGATATTGGCTAGAATGATCCTAGTGCATTACTAACGTTTTTCTTACCGAGAAGTGAAAATGCAAAAGATTGAAGTAGTGTTTTACTTAATCGTTTTTGGGGAATTCTTGAATCTTTAAATACATTTGGAAGCAAGAATCAGCACACAACATTCAAAGTTTCTGTGCAAAGATTGTTGACCTATATTATGTTACTATAGAGAATATTATCAAAATTAATATATATTCAAGAGACTCGGTTTGATATAATACTGTATATAAAAATAATATTCAGCGAGCTCAGTTTGATGTATAATAGATAATAATAAATTAGTATTGAAAATAAGAATTTTACTAAAATCACATATTTAATAAATTTAATTATTTAGGAATCCATGGTGATAATGGGTGGTGTTCCCATTAGTTCTTTATTTATGAGTTTAATTATTTTATTTTTTTTTTTTTTTATTATTATTTTGATGACAAAATTTTCAGTATGAAAATGGTTTGTACTTCCTTTGTTTTTCATTTTTTACAAATTCTGATTTATAGTAATATTATTTCTTTTCTTTTCGTTCTTTCAGATTTGGTTTTCAATCGTTTTCACTTTTTATGGCATCTGCAGTATTTTAGGTGCCACTCCAAATTATTCAGGTATATAAAAGTTAGAATGATATTGTTGTAATAGCAATATTCGTAAATAAGTGAGTGTCTCTAATGTTTATTGATGTATTGAAAGTGTTTTTGTATACATGACATTAATCAAAGGATTATTTTAAGCTTGTTTGAGAAAATAAAATATATGCAATTGATGCAAAAATATCTATAAAAGATATTTTCATAAATCTAATGCTAAGTAATATTTTTCAGCTTGCAAACAGGCACTTGGATCAGAAAGTGGAAAATTTCAAGAGAATGATGTGTATTGCACTTCCCTTGACAGTGGTGATGGCTGTGCATTAAAATGTTCTGATATTAGATATCATTCTGATGGATTTAACGCATATTGGTGCGGTACTCACAATATGGAAGAGTTCGGCTATTTTGCAGTCACTTTTTCACATTTCCAATATGTAAGTGGATTTGCTATCAAATCGAAACCTGGTATGACCATCAAAAGAACGATATTGCTTTATGGATATGGAAGTGGCCTGCTTATACCATATAAAAGTGAGGAGGGTGACGTTGGAAAAGTATGTTTGCATTTATCTTTTTTTTCAGAAAAATATTAGGTAATAAGGTAAATTTAATAAAATTTCCGAATTGATCTTTTTAGAGAGGTTTTGTTGCAATATCATATCAATGTCACTTTAGAATATTTTTTTCCTTCCAGTTTTTTTGGAAATAATGCCAAGAGTGCAAGAAAGTGATCCTTCATTCTTGAGTTATTTTTCTCCAGTTTTTTTCTCGAGTTATATAAAATTTGAGTTATATAAAATTCGAGTTATGACATCATGCCGTGAGAATTTATGCAAGTGTGAGATCTCGAGTTGGACAGAGTTATTTTAATGTCCTGGTGTAAATTAACTGACTTTAAACAGATATTTGCCCACAAGGCAGCCAATTACTTGTTTTATGTCAGTTAACGTCAATAACGTTCATTCAAACGTTGCTATAATGTTATTTTGCTGGCTCCTTTCAGATGTAAATAAAAAAAAATCATGAAGTGCATTGAGTAGGAATAATAATTGACATTATCAAATTACACAACAGCTTTTTAGGAGCTAATAGACAGACATGGATTTTTAATCGCTAGTTAATGATGGTGAGGCAAAAGCTTGAGTATACTTCAAGACAAACATTTCAATGGTAAATATCAGAAATATAATGTATAAGCTAGTATGATCAAACATGTGACATTTTATCGAGTTAAACTCAAAATTTTAATTTTTGATAAAATCTCGAGTAATGTAACTTGAAAATTTTTAGCCTGAATTCCAGGCCTTCGAAATCAAATGTTTATGTTGTGATTTCCTGATGCATCAACTAGGTTAGATTTAGTGGATTTAGTTTCATGAGTTATATATTCTTATAACGGAAAGTTCCGGTTATAAGCCACACACCCACCCCCTTACAGTTATAAGCCCATATAATGTGGTAACTTTTGTGGTAAATTCAAGTAGTTTAGACAAAAAGCAGAAAGATACAAGTACATAAATGTATTTCTCTATATGTTTGATACAACAAGGTTTTTTATTCAAATTAGAACTTAAAAGCATTATGTTTAGGTTTTTGATACCGATGGTGAGGATGTGGTGGTTTGGCTAAATGAGACATTATTAACCAAAACAGTTGGTTTCTGGCCATATAATTCATATGATGCAAATGGCATTCAATATGCATCACAATTTGAGATTTATGGATGCCCTTTTTGGGAAAAAATTGGTAAGATGCAAATTTCTTATTTATTTTTGTCTTTTAAGGCCTGGTTTCACGGACATATTTTTTCAAAATAATATCAAAATAGTTTTATTTCGAACATGATGGCCGACGAAACAGATTTATTAGGAGGACTTATGGTTGTTTCGTTAGGAGTTGCTCTTATAGCTGAACAAAACAAACCTCAAAAAGAAAGAAAAAGAAAACGTTATTAGAATAAAGATTGGTTACAGTTGCGGTATCAACAAAACCTTGTAATTCTGGTTGTCTTTGATCAAAATTCACACCTTCGAAGGAGTCCATTATCCTAATTTTTTCCTTGTTAAAAATTATTTTGAGAACTATGTTTGTTTAGTTAAGTCGAATACGTCTATTCATGCGTATGATTGCTTGACTTTAAAAAGAATTGCTGCAAAATAATTCTATTGTTCCAAAGCTTTTGAAAAATTTTGTTTCACATTAAAATATATTCGAAATATTATTATTTTGATATTATTTTGAAAAAATATGTCCATGAAACCAGACCTTTAGATTCAATATTTTTAAAATCAATGAAATTTTATATTTTTTTATAATAGATTTTCAGTTTACATCATCTAAAAAACTGAACTTTTTACCAAGTTAAAATAAGTAATAAATAAACAAAGCAGTGTTTACAAGAACAGCAGAAGTAACAATTGCTGGGCATGTTAAAAGTTAAATAACAAAGAAAGACATAGTAAAAATAAAGTGAAATGAAAACACTTAACCTTCAGTTAAAAGAACTGCTGTCCACAGGTTCATATCATAGTTAAAATGATCACACATAATTAACTTTTAGTTCTTTGCCGTGATTGCCTTCAGCCATTTAGAAATTTTCAACAAAATTTTTGTCAAGAAATTCAAACTATCCAGGGGTCGATAAATAGAGCAAAATAGTAGTGATTTTGATTTTGGAATAAACAATTTGATCCACAAAAATTCAAGTCCGCTAGATTTCAAATCTCCTACAATAATGGAGATCCTCGCAAATGTATAATTGAGACTCCACCATAGTTGCCGGTTTCACAATCTTTTCATTCTAACGTAAACCCCATAATTTTGAATCCATAACAGTACTGTTAGTGTGTGTTTCAAAATGACTAAAAACATTGATACAATTTTTCGATTCCTCTTAAAATGACTTTATATATCAAGTTTTCCAAATAAATTTGTGTTTTGTTATGCTTAATTTTCAATTTATGTTGAATACTTTGCTGAAACCAAATTTTCTGACCAACAAACTTTTAAAATAAAAGAACTTGCATCAAAAGAAGGTAAAACTGTCAATAATGTTGATGTTTTTCATTATAAATATACATAGTTTCTAAAAAAATGAAAAGATGTGCTTAGGTTTCTAATGTAACATTGTTTCTTTCATACTTTCATTTCATAGCTTTTCTTAAAAAATAAATATAAAGAGTCAAAGTTTCAAGGTTTACTGACAAAGTAATCACTGAAAGATTAAAATATAGTTATCATTCTAAAAGAACCCATTGTGTCCCATGGATGTTCTATGAATATATTTTCCCATAGAAATTGAATCAGAGCTGGATGACGATTCTTTATTTATACGGGTGTCAATTACTTCTGTTTAACCTTATCAGTGATGATTTAACACTGTGACAAAAATTATATTAATATTTGAAAATAAAACGTTTTTCATGGAAATTGCTGAACACAATGATCGTATGATTATCTTTTGTTATGCTTATATTTTGTTGATGTCATTTTTCTGTTTTTTCATTTTTCATTTCATGATTTTTTTTATCAAACAACATTTTTTAAACCAATCAAATTTTAATCATGAAGATCATGTTTGAATCTAAATTTTTTGAATCTTAAAGCATTGTTTATATTTTGACTTTCCAATACATCAGGATTGATTACAGCTGAGAGTGCTGATTACAACAAGCAGGCCGATTATGGATTAATTTGCCCATAAGATATGATCACAGCATTTCTACACTGCTGTGTAATCAATTAGTAACCGCTTAGATCCAGAAATAGATTTTCTCTGAGTAATTCTTCTTGACTAATTCATTTCCACTAATTTTCTGTCAACATTTTGGTTCTTATTCTTTCTGTAGTGTAGACATGTTTAATGCTAAGTCCTACATATAAACAAATTGAGGAGTTCATTTCTTCGATTTTATTCAAATTTTTTTATTTTTTATTTTCATGCAATTCTTCATGCAATTCAATCTTAAAATAGAGGAAGTTCTATGATTGCTATGATTCATTCATTTCTTCTAAAATTAACAGATTCCTATCGTAGCTGGTTAAATGGTAGCTGAAAAATATTAATTCTATTTTGTTTTTAAAAAATAGTGACGAATATGTAAAAAATAATTGTTTGGATTTTACTCAGATGAGAAGCAAGCATTCACTAATTTTCATATGCGCAAACAAAGCAGCCTTACCTATGTGCATGGGCAAATAGAAATTATTTTGGGATTGTAATTGGTAATTACATTAACTATGCCTGCAAACATGCATTCTGACGTCTTCAGGTCTGCTTATGTGCAAACAAAATATGTTTGTGACTCTCTGTGCACTCGTAAGATTATGTGAATGTAGCAACAAAAAGTGATAAATAACAGGGAAGGAAATGGACAAGAGAGTAAAGGTCAAAATATGCAAGAACTGATGATGGAATTTAACCATAATTTCAAAAGTAACATTACAGTCACGACATTTTTATGTGCTGGAAGAAAATATTTAAAAGGGAAATTCATACAAAGTGTCTTTTTTAGAGTTTTTAGAGCATAAATGATGCGCAAACTAAACAAACATTTCACTTGAATGGGGAAACAGAAGTCAAAAAAAATTTACTACTTTTTTGTAATTATCTTAAAAACACTTGAAAATAGAAAAAATGAGGTATTATTTGTCTTCTTCTTCTTTTCCAAACTATGGTTTCAAAATTTGTGATGTCATTGGTGCAGCTCTTCTTTCAGTATTTCAATAATTCTTAGCTTTGAATATCTTAGCGATGAAAGTGTTTTGTCAGAATTTTATGTGGAACCTGATGAATCTTCAAATTTCTGAAAATTAAATCATTGATTTATATGAAAGAGAGTCAGAGAATGGTGAGGAAGTATTTAAAAGAAGGGAAAAACTAAGAAAACCGAAACTAAAGGAATTAGACCTAGACTCGGATGATTTAAATTCCAGCTGTGTGAAGAAATATTTGATATTTGATATCATTACTGGCATGAAAATGAAATTACAATTTAGTATATCTTTTTGTCACTTAAGAATGAAAACATTTGTTTCATATTTATATTAAAAAGTACAAAAAATTAAGTGTAATTCATCAAACATCTTCAAACAAAAAACCTTAAACTGCATCGTTGACGTCATGAAAACACTCCATTCTCCAACACAACACAGTGGGTTTTTTATACTTATCAGGCTGGAAGTAAGTCCATTTCAATTTTTTTCTTTGTTTTTTAAATCTTTGTAATAGTTTCTTAAAAATTTCCAAACCTCCGTTTTCCTTTAAGACATTTTTGTCTTGATTAGGTTTTCTTGAAGATGTTTGAAAGAAATTTTGTGTAACACAAATCTATGCTTTTGAGGGACACCTTTTAGTTAATTCGCTTTTTCAAGCTCTTAAAGGCATCTGCAAATATATGTATCTTTCTGAAGACTTAATTTAGACAAAATAAATACATATTTAAAGATGTCTTGTGCCAGCTGGAAAATGACTGGAAGTATTTAAATTGTTTAAGTTAACTTTAAAATGATAGAAGTCACTTTAGCGACATTAATTAAACTTACTTCTCTTTAATGTCTTCCTTTGACCAGTCACCATTCGAATACCTAAAATTTTTTACACTTTTAATCAGACTTTCTATATTGGTTTTAGGTCAGCAAGCTGTTGGCATGGAAAATGGTCTTATCCGAGACGATCAAATAACATCTTATCATACAGATGATAGATCTTATCATAATCCGGGTGCTGCAAGATTGAACACTGCAAGCTTGGCTGGATGGTGGGGATCTGAAATAGATTATGGTAACAGCATTAATAGCAGAAACGTGTACTTACAGATTGATTTGGGACTCAAAATAAAAATCGTTTCAATAGCTGTACAACAAATGAGGCCTGATAGTGATGATTTGACACATCATCATCGATTTTATTTCATCCACTATGGTGAAGATGATTCAGTAATGAAACCATACACTGGCATTCCAGCTAACGATCATAGTGGGTCTTTCTCCAGTGCAATGGTAAAATAGCATACATTTATGACTGTACATTATATTGATGTAGATAGAATTTTATTGTATAAACATGTATTTTCTAGATTATTGAAACAACTCCCACAAAGGAAATTTTCAGAACTAGTTCCTATGCTTTCAAATATCTTTTGGTGGCAAAGTATGTGAGATATTTCACATCAACAGCTCTAAAGCATCCACACACCAAAATCGAATTATACTCAGTTCCATTCTTTACAGGTTTGTATCGTGTATTATAACCCTGCAGTGTAGGGTCTTCTCACAATAGATAATTATGATAATTATGATATTTTCCTTTATTGACCGGCTTCTTCATAAAAAATGTAAACAAAAGAAATAAAATGATGAGGAAGACTCCACATCGCAGCCACATTAGTATTTTGAGCAAATGAAGTAGTCGATTAATTTCAATTACAACATCAAGCTAATTCACAATGCCTGATCTGGTGATAACAAAAATTTTTTTAGCAACCCATCAATGGTCACTTCGTTCAGGTTCACTTAAAGATCAGGTGGTTTATAGTGACCTTGTGTCGTCACCAGAACAAGTTACATTTGAAGAGGATGGAACCATACTAGAGAACACAATGGCAGGTTTAAAAACAATGCCTTTGCATGGGGATGACTGTATGCACAATTTAGATCAGTGTGATTCAGGAATCAGTATTTCATTCTCAGCTAAGGGTAAGTGTTAGATTTTGAGAATTATTGTAAACTTCGCTATGGGACAAAATTGGAATTTCTACAACTAAAATGTTTGATGACAATTTTCTTTTATGGGAGTCTTCATCAAAATTTTTGCAGTCGGTTGAAACCTATTTTTACCCCATGGTTTAAGGATTCACTACTCGTCACTACTCGTTACTACTTTTCACTACTTTACCAGTTCAACTAGGGTTTATTATTTCTATTTCTAATTTTTAACTTTTGATAAACAAAAATTCCTGTGAGAAACCCATTATCAATCAGAATGAGAGAAGTTGGTGCACAAAAGGATGTTTTTTGAAAAATAAGATTTTAATAATTAGTTAGCCAGAAAATCACTTTTAATTTCCCCCTATGATGAAACCTTGTGATGGCACCATTACTGAATTTTGGAATCTTGCAAACTACGGCTAATCAGACCATGTTCTGTACAGCAACATGCTTTATGTGTTCTTTCTAATTAAAGTGGTTTCTCAAAATTATGAAGAAATTATGAGAATTATAAAAATTATAAGAAATTATATTGCTATGATGCTAATCTGGTTGCCTTGGAGACTGAACGGAGGTGGTTACAAGGCAGGTTTGAGGTATAAATGTCTCTATTGGTGCAAGGAACCATCCTGCCAAGTTTCGTATTTTAACCTTTATGGTCACATGATATTCCCCCACTTAATATTGTGTTATTTCATTTCAACCATCATCTTGAATCTTCTGGTTATTTCTGTTAAAAATGTAAGAATAATTATTATTAGTTTCTGAGCCATCCAAGGGAGTTTTGTATCACTTTGATATCACTGCCCAATCAACATACACCACGTCTTGTCAAACAACGGGGCTGGACTTGCAAAATATGGCTGGTTTATTCATTGAGAGGGTGAATATAATGAAATCTACTTCGGTACTGTCATCAACAAGATTGGATTGGCCTGACATGACACCAGTTGAGAGTCCTAACCTCAAATTAAAAGTGACAGCATTTGCTGGTGTAGCTGAATCATTTATAACAAGTTGTGAATACAGTAGTTCGCTCACTGCTTATGATGCTTTGCATTATGTTTACATCGATCGCACTGCTGCTGCTTACGAAATGGTCGGATTAAACGTCTTGATAGACAAAGTTTTAGACTCTGGTGGTTGGCAGTATGGATCATCACTTGCTTTGGTTTTTGAACCAGTGGCGAGTGCTGAATTATTGCTTCCTGAATCACTTGCATTGAATATGTATGTACAGCATGGTACGTGTGCAGTTATGTATATTCAAACAAGACTAAATGATAAAGTCTGAGAGTTGAAAAAACATTATTTGAAAACAAAGTTGTGAAATAAAACTTACGAATAATGAATTTTCTGATTTTCATTCTCAACAATTTATAAAGAAGTGTTTACATTCTCAACAATTTACAAAGTAGTGTTTACATTAAGTACAAATATCTGGTAAACGAAATTGCTTTTTTTCAGCTTGTTTAGACTACCAAGAAGATTATGTTGGTACTATATCTGATAGCATGTTTTCTCAAAGTGTCAGCAGCTGTTCAGATAGTGACAAATTACCATCTAATGTGAAATTCAATAAGAATGGACAATGGCGAAATTGTGGTGGCAGTGATAATTATTTAGAAATAGATTTTGAATTTCTTCAATACATAACGCTTCTTAAAGTTAAGAGCCACCCTTCTAGCTGGGCAAGGATGTTCTCTATACTTTACTTTACTGAAGATGCTCTGTGGCAGGAAATTACAAAAGATGATGGAACTGAAATGGTACGACATTATTGTTTTCAACATGGATCTTTTGTAAAATGTTTATAGAAAATGTTGATTGTATATTCCTCTATACCCAGTTGTGTACTTAATTTTTTTGATAAAGGTCTTTGAAACATCGTCTTCTGGGATTGAATATCTGCCGTTACCTACCCCGATGTATGCAAGAAAACTGAGGGTTTTGCCAAAGGCATATAATGGCAGTGGTTTTCAGATGGATTTTGATGTTGTGATATGCAAAACATATCAAGGTTTGTTATAGATTTCATTTATTCATTTTAATTCATTTATTCATATTTGTTATGCATTTTTATAATTTCTATCTTTGTTGAAGAAATAAATTCAGTTCAATCCAACAGCTTGAAGAACTATTTAAAATATATCTTGTTGTCCTATCTATCTATCTATCTATCTATCTATCTATCTATCTATCTATCTATCTATCTATCTATCTATCTATCTATCTATCTATCTATCTATCTATCTATCTATCTATCTATCTATCTATCTATCTATCTATCTATCTATCTATCTATCTATCTATCTATCTATCTATCTATCTATCTATCTATCTATCTATCTATCTATCTATCTATCTATCTATCTATCTATCTATCTATCTATCTATCTATCTATCTATCTATCTATCTATCTATCTATCTATCTATCTATCTATCTATCTATCTATCTATCTATCTATCTATCTATCTATCTATCTATCTATCTATCTATCTATCTATCTATCTATCTATCTATCTATCTATCTATCTATCTATCTATCTATCTATCTATCTATCTATCTATCTATCTATCTATCTATCTATCTATCTATCTATCTATCTATCTATCTATCTATCTATCTATCTATCTATCTATCTATCTATCTATCTATCTATCTATCTATCTATCTATCTATCTATCTATCTATCTGAATGAAGCTCGTGCTTTCAATCCCAAATTTCCATTTCCATTAGCATAAAATAACCAGGATAATGAAAATGATAATGATTACTAAACGTTTCTGATGGTATATTGACTTGTAGCTGTGTAGTGTTTTGTTAGCTTCTTCTTATTACAATGTTGTTGCCTTTATTTTTAGATGAAGAATCTTTCACTGTTATCAATAACTATCCTGAAATCATTTTATCACCTGATGAGTCTTTCTGGTATTTGTTTCAGTCAACGGGTTGTTCTTGTTCATATGGTGGCCTCTTACTTTGCTGTCGAGCTTGGGGATATTATGGTGCTATCTATTATAAGTGTTCATATCCCACATATCCCTGTACCTGTTTGTGTAATTTTAATATATTTAAACATTTTGTAAACATTGACGAACCACATAACAGACAAAGTCAATTTATTAGTGATAATCTTCCTGAGACAATTGACAGATTAAAGGTGAAAGGTGATGATATCATAGCAATAGATGAAAATTTCATTCTCCGAGACATCACTGCTGATTTAACCGAATTATATTCTGAACAGTGTGATGATTACGAAGTTACAGATACATATTTGTTATGTGTTCAATCAAATGATCATCAAGTCTATAAGAAACAATTTTCAGGTATAATCTTTTATTGGCTTTCTGCAAAGCAACAAATCGTCCATGTTGTCCTTTCTTTTTTTTAAGCTAGTGCACCTTCTTTTTTGTGACACCCATCATAACTTCAACAATATCCATCCTGACCATTTGAATTTGTTTAGACATCTCACTATGCTTTATACTTTAAGCAGGATTTATTGGATTAATTAAATCTATTTTGTTTTGCTTAGACAAATAGAATTGTAAAAACAAAGAACATTTTAAGAATTCTTAGGCTGTTGCCAAAAAATTATTACAATAATTTACACCTGCCACTTGTTTTGGTGGCAGAAAAAACTGTAAGGATTACCATAATTGATCTCCATAATTGCAAAAAATAATCGATTTCTTAGAAACCCATTTCAAAAATTAAGCTGTACAAGTTTGTTTCCACAAGATATCTTATTTACAATTGGTTGTACCAATAATGCCAAGAATTGATGATGAAAACGATTCCATGATGCAGGAATGGAGTACAAGAGAAAAAACATCTTTTCAACATGCAATAAGCAAATCTACTTCATAAATACAATAAGGAAGAATTACTTGAACACTCACACTTGAATGAGGGGTTTTAAAGAGAATGCATGAATTTATTATTGCAAGCAGACTACTCTTATTGTTATTGTTTCGTTTTAAAATGACAAACTTGAATTGGGAAATTTAAACAACATTATTCTTTTGAAAATTTGTCCAAAATTGCGATAATTAATCCTGGCTAAAATTTATCCCATAAAGTCTTTCTGTTAAAAACATATCCTCTAAAATTTGGATATAATATTGATACTCTCATAAAAATTATTTTTCTTTTGTCATAACAAATTGGAGAATCTATTATATTTCTTGCAGTTTTCACACATGATCTATTTATTTAGTAATTCCTCCTTCTGATTGGTTAATGTTACCCTGTCTGTGCTAATACATAATGCCACAGTATTATCAGTATTATTAAGGTACAGTTAAAGGTAATCATTTTCCATTATTGGCAGTTATTATTGGCAGTCAATGCATATCATTATTAAACTTATGTAAATTTCTGGGGTTTTTTTAAATTAAATTATACTTTATCAAAAATGCCTATTTATCATCACCTTTGGTAAGCAATGTTGGGCTGTTTTTTACCAAGCTAATGTTATCTTTTTTGATGAAACAGTTGCTAGCCAATACTTAAGTTATGCTCTATAATTTGTGTCCTTTGTCAAATTTGTGCACACTTTGTCTCATGTCCTTCTTTTGGTCGAACCATAAAATCACACATTTATAATAAGTGATGTGGTCTCCTTAATTAATTTTGTCAAATTTTAAAAAGGGGGAGGAATAAAAGAAATGTGAAAAGAAACTAGAAAAGAATTGAAAGAAAGGAGGCTATAAAAATATCATGCAAACTTTCTTTAGATCATCAAATTGATCCAGTTTGTAAGGCAGAAGGGATTGAATGAAGTTCCAAGAGGATAAACAATTGTGACTAATTGAATTTTTGCCAAATTTTTAGTTTCTAGTTTTAATGAGATTCAGTAGACCAGCATTTTGAGAGCATGGTATTCAACAGACTTGGATGATGCCATCTGCATAAGTGTTTTGCGTTACTACTGACATTGGTGACACATTAGAACAAAATGTTTTCTTGGTGAACCATAGAGTCTTAGAGTTTTGAAAGATAAAACCCCTATAGCAAAATATGAAGAAGAAAAAAAAGATAATAGATCGATTTTAACAATTAGTCGTCTTGAAGGTCCTTGACTAACGATAAAGAACAATTAAAGACACCATACAAATTCACATAAAAAGTGTTTTTAAAGGGGAACTAAGGTTTGGAAATTTATTTTCATATTCCTCAGGCAGAAGAATAAGAAAATAAATCAAACAGAGAACAATTTTTTCTAAAAGCTTCAATACGGGTCATAAAATATTTACATTTAAATTTTGCAGTTTTGATGATTTCTGACATCATTACAGCATCCAGAATTTATTTTGAATTGTGCTAAACAATTGTGCTATGTATTATGCCCTAACAGAGAATTAGGGCATAATACATAGCTTTTTTTTAATTCACTCATAACACACTATCCAAATTTGTTGAAAAAGAAACATAAAACATTTTTGATTGTAGTTTCCCTTCAAATTTTAACGCAAAACATTAAAAATAGTTGATAAACTAAAATCACATTTCATGACAATGATGCGGATGTATGAGAGATCACAAATGTTTGGAGTAAAGAAAAAACTTAAAGTATTCATTGCTTTCACAGAACTCCAATAATAAAAAGTTCTGAAAATGATGTGAACACAATTTTTAGTTGTTAGTCATTAGATAACCGAGCCCATTTCAATTAACAGTTTTGCAAGAATTTGAAATTTCACTCCACTTATTAGAGGGAGGTGCTTAAAAAGGGGGCGCTTGATAGAGGATTTTCTTTATTCCCAATTTTCATTTTTGTTATAAATGCCTCTCACAAATAACACCCCCTATAAATGTTTGATTTTTAAATAAATGCCTCGGGCCCTTATTCGATAAAAATACCGTATATTGGAACCTCAAAGTCAGGCTTCACGCAAGCGATTAGCTGCACAGGAACAGCTTTTTTTCTCAAACCGTATGCAAGTGAGAATGATCACTCTGGGCTGCAGCCGGTCAGTACATTAGTTGCTTTTTGATACTCGTTAATTTTAAATTCTAGATGAAACAGTTTCTGCCATTGCTGGGTGCTGTATTAAGAATATTTCATTGTCACTAACAGATGAAACTTTATATGGATTGGGTTATAATGATAGCAAAGTTTATCAGCACTTTCCAGCTGGTGGTGGACTTGGTGATTGGACATTAGTTTCAGACATGGAATGTCAATCAATATTAGTTAGTAAAGATAAAATTTTATGGTGCTTGAAATCTGGGAAAATATATGAATGGAATTCTCCTCTGAAGAATTGGATTTTAGTGAATGCTGTTGAAGATTGTAAAAATTTTGTAGTTGCTAGTTCTTATATTCTTTGTTTATTGGAAACTGGTGTGTGGCTGCGAGCACATAGAAATTCCAAAAGTAAATAGTTATATTTTCGTCACCAATCTTCTTTTTCTGAAAACCTTAATAAATTCTCCCAGAAACTTCAATTAACTGATCTAACTGATTTTTATTATAATCTTTTGTTACAGAATATCCTGATTTACTAAAGATTGCAGATTATCAGGCAAATACAACAGGAATCGCATTCAATCAAAATTATGATGGCATCTTTACCTATACTGAAGCTATTATATGGAAAATCCATAGTAATAAAGGTCCAGGTCAAGAATGGTACAAAGAGTCTGATCGCTCTCATGCTAAAGAATATGCAAGTTGTGATATGGTAGATGATCGTTATAATAGCAATCGTGGGTACTATTATTATTATTGTTTTATGCCGAACCATATTACAATCATAAGTCTCCATCATCACCCTCAAAACTACTATTGGTCATTGGTCAATGTCACTATTGACCCAAGTATGTTTCAAGTATCTACTTCCAAGGGAATAATTGGAGTGGTTAATGCAACTAAAGATATTATTACCATTAAACGGAATGGTATAGGTAAGAAAATTATACTGTTTCTTATGAAAAAATTCTATCAACCTTCCCATGTTTTATACTTTTGTATTTTGAATGGAAAATTGCTACTTGACAAACCATTGCTTATTCTTTCAATTTTTAGATAAAAAATATTATCCTAGTGAGTACATGGCATATTCCTCTGATGCATTGGATTTCGTATACCATGATGAATCTGGCATTCTATATGTACTTAAATCAGATGGTAACATTTACAAACAACTTGATGAGATGAACTCCACACTATACCTTACTGGTCCATGTACTAGTTTTAAAATTAACCCTTTGGGTTGGGTTGTCTGCATGATAGACAATATCCTCTATATTCATTCATGGGGCAAATGGCAAGTTTTAATTGATGAAAAATATTGCGATTCATATGATCTTTCTCAGTCTTCCATTATCTGTCTGGTGATAAACGAAGGAGTATACGAGAAACGTTTTCCACAAGGTATAATATTTCTATTTGAATATCATCAACCCATTATTATGCTCTTGATTGTTAGCTAACTTTTGAATATGAACATTTGACTTGACCAGCAAGGGAAGAATAAAGTCAAAAGCAATTTTATCCATGTTTTATGGCAGATATAAGCCCCCCAGAAAGAGGCTTTGAAAAAATACAAGCCCAGGGCAATTAGGTTACTTGCATGTTTTCCTTTTCTAATTTAAATGACTAAACTCTCCTCCACAAATTTTGACTGAGCTCTAGCTACGCCTCTGGAGAGAAAATAAATGTCAAGTTTTAAAGACTAAAATTAAAGCAAAAAGAACACAAATGTTCACATGTGAGTTGGAAAGTCATCAGGTGCAGATACAGGGTTTAAGAAAGGTTAGTCACGAAGCGCCCAAAATGCTGGGGATCTTGCTGGGTAAAATTTTTCACAATTTGGGTAATTTATACACTAAAATCCACTAAAATCTTATCTTCATGCGATTATAAACAACGTTTTGGTTGAAAAAAGTCTCTTGGTTTTTGAAGGAAAGGCAATACACAACAAAATAACAAAGCTTTTACAATACAATTGGTTGTAAACAGACAACAAATTTTTGTCTATTTCGCCTAATATCAAGGCTCATCAGCATGCCTAGGCTCATCAACTTATTAGAAAGATGGCCGGACATGGACAGGCTTATTACGTACATAAACAGCACGAAAACGAAGGCATGTTTACGGATAAGTGAATGCCGCGTCAGTGACTCTACATGTGAATAGTACGAAACTGAAAGCGAGCTTACGGATAAGCAACGGACAGGGTATAAGGTTGTAATTAAATATTATCCCTTAAGTTAGTTGAACAACTACATCTTAAAGAAGTTTTCATTGTTGGGTTCCCAGTGAGAAACAAAACACAAAATATAAATGAGCCAAATGTATTGCATGAACAGTTGTTAACTACAAGAGAATTTGGGGAAATTTGGGTTGAGATGTTGAGCAAATAACATGAGAACTATCCCTAACCGAGTCAGCATGTTCCCTATGTAATCCAGCGTGAAGAAAAGAAAAATACAGCTTGAAGTACCAATAAACAAGTTAAACTAGGCTGATGTATTAAGAATTAAGTACAACTTGAAAGCAAAGCACAGCTAGAATAACCAACATAATGTGAAAACATAAGGAACACCTGCAGCTGATCCCCAAAACGGCTAATGGGGGAAGCCCAACATTCCAGCCAAAGAAATAAGGGGATGCCATCCATGAAATACATTTTTCATAGCATATTGATGTATCACCTTTTCTATATCGGGAACAATTTCTTGATGTATATGTATCAAGGAAAGCCCATTCAGCCTATCTGATGTCATAGTACTTCTTACATAATTTTTCAATCTTCTCATTGCTGAGAATGATCTCTCACATGAAAAAGAGGTTATTGGTAAGGTACCAAAAATTAAATGACATACTTTGATGTTGGCTAATGCATTGTTTGGCAGGCATTTCAAAGTATCTGTGAAATATTACTTGGCTGACTGATCTTATCCAACACCCAATACAGTTCCCACAATTCCAGTTCAGCAACCAAAGCTTTAACACATGGGAGGTTTCCTTCATACAAATTGACAGATGA
Organism: Turritopsis rubra; assembly: GCA_039566895.2. Classification (NCBI taxonomy): domain Eukaryota; kingdom Metazoa; phylum Cnidaria; class Hydrozoa; order Anthoathecata; family Oceaniidae; genus Turritopsis; species Turritopsis rubra. The sequence continues at coordinate 2,437,394 of CM077625.1, read as the reverse complement.
CTGAAGACTAACTTTCCAGTTAATATTTTTGCCTATCAATGCAATCATAGTTAATGGAATGATAACCAATCCATCGTATCTAACAAAAGAGTCATCATTAAATCTTTCATTAATTTGACCTTGAAGATGATCAACAATAGGAATTGTAAGAGATCGTTTAAAATAGTCTGAAGCTGTGTCAGAAGAAATGTTATTTCTATTGATCGGACGATTAGCAATTCTTGGCTTAGTTTCATTGACATTAACCTTGAATGCCAACTGGAGAGCTTCAGCATACCACTTGTTGTGGTAATCATCTATGGTATTTCTGAAATTACACAAACAACTTTCAAGGAATTAATCGCTTGTGAACCCTCAGAAATATCAATAGATTTCCCTTGGAAAATCTGTGTCACAGGAAGTGTATCATCAAAAACAGATCTTGTTATAACTAATGTACATGTACAATACATTCAAAGGACATCAAGAGTTACAAGAATCCAGATGCTTTTGATGACGTCTCTCTGTTACATTTCTTTTCAACATTAAGGCCCATATCTTCTAGACAGAAGACAACAAAAACAAACAAGTCTCAAAATCATCTAAACTAGTGACACGTTCCGCCCACCTGGAACGACAAACATCAGTAAGCTTACTTTTTGTAGATTCGAGTAAGCGCTGGTCAATAGAGTGCTCCAACATTTATTGCCTAGCCTCAGAAAAATTGTAAAAGTAAGACAATTCCTTTACTTTGTTTCATCATATTTCTCACAGACTGGACACTACAAGAATTTGCAACAGAGGTTAAGGCAGTGATTGAAGCAATGGACATACACAGCTTTAGAATTCTTATCCCTAATGTTCATGCACCATCATCACCAAAACAACAAAACATCACCAGTTAAACCTAGTTCACAATGCAAAAAAACCATGAACTCCCCTCTGATGGTAGAATTAACATCAATAAATCTCAAAACTTTATTTTGTTCTTGGTTAGAACAATTAGCTGCCTCATCAGGAAGTATGGAGAAGAATGCACCTCCTATATCATTTACTAATTGGTTAGTAATGACATCACCACAACAATTTATTAGTTCATTTTGTGTGGTTTTAGAAATGTAAGAAGCATTCTTCTTACATTTCTTAAGATGGTTCTCAAGTACAGTGTCTCCACTTCTCACTCTAAAATTCAGGAGCTCTATAAAATTACCCACACCTCCTTGGGAATAAAGCCCAACCTCAGGGTGAAACTGGGAATCATTCCAATGGCCTCTGAAAGGTAAATTCAATCGACCTAAAAAAGTTATTGAGTCAGCAATTGGTCTTAGCTTTTCTCGATTTTCACTTACTTCCTTCTTATTTGTTTTATCAATCAAAACATCAACCTCCCTGCCATCACATCACACAAAATTGCAGTGAAAATTGGAAATGTGTCATTGTGAAGAGACTGGAAAGCTTGATGACTGGGCAGCTTTTTCTTACCAGTACAATGACGATTAAACACAGATACTGCATCAGGCCAATGTTTCATTGGTTGTGAATGCAAATTTTTCACCCTGCTGGCTTTTGCAGGAAATTTGTATCCAAAAAACAGACAAGAAATGCAATAAGCTCCATCTTCACTAGGTAAATAACAGAGCCATGGAAATTGTTCTAACCATTCCTTCCTAATGTTTTGGGAAAACAATAATCCCTGTCAGGCCTAAAAACGTTTTTAATTAAATCTTTTCTATCTGCATCAGTTAAAGAAACAGATTGTATAATATTTTTATTTGTTGATGACTAATTTATTAGGGATTCCATGATTCCATGATGTTGTCTTAAACTCAGTTAAGATTTTATATATTTAATTAAAAGTTAATATTTAATTGACATCATTTTGGTATCCTAATATTATATTGTCCAGTCCAAGTATGACTCACCTATGTGTGACTTGAAACATAGCTAAATATTATATTAAATGCAACTATCTATTATCATGGTCAAAAATAGTCTAAAGTGTTTTACAATTGACACATGAAAACAATTTTTAAAATCATAATCTACTTTAAAGCTTTGATTGACGCCAAAATTTGTATTTTTTCCTTGGAGTTGTTTTTTCTAATGGAATCAGAATTTTAGCTGGAATGACCTCACTTTCTTTTTTCAGACATATTATTCGTATTTATTCTTTTGAGACTCTTTATATAGAAGTAAAATAATGATACAGAGAAAACAGATGGACCCATCCTCCACAAATTTCATTAAATGTTTGTCTGGCAGCTCTATGTTATAACTTCTGCATAAAGTTCATCTGACAACTTCTCCTCACCTAAGTTTATGATGAAAACCTTATAAATTGTGTCTGGGAAAGTGAGCCAAGAGTCAAATTATGCCTCATTCTTTCAAACATTTTTATAAGACTTTTCACTGTAATATCATAGTGAGGAGAAATTGACAGATGATCATACTCTCTGTATGATGGCTCTAGTTAAGCATAGGGCTAAGACATCTCCAGATGAAGTTAGATTCATCCAGAAAACACTTCATTGAATCTCTTAAATATCACATATTTCTGTAATTTAGGGCGAAATTATCCAGAAGACATTCCATTGCTGTCAAGTGGTCTCCAACACTTTTATGATAAAAGTCATGGAACAGGTTTTATGGTTTCATATTCAACACCCCTGTCATTATTTTTGATACGTCTACAGACAAGTTCTGAACTTTTTGTTGCATCACTTACCCTTACCATGGAATGGAATGATTACAGTTTCATTTGGAATAAACATGATAATACTCTATCTGTTTTTATGAACTCTACCTTGGTTGCGACGGGAAATTCACATGCTAGAACTGCATCAATTAAGCCTTGGAGTCAATTTGTCACTATTGGAAAAGGTTATGACAATTTGGCACCATTCCAACAGAATGTTGTATTTCGTGATATCAAAATATGGAAACATAGCTTCACGATTGAAGAATTTACTAAAGATATGTTTAATACTGAAGGTAATGATTCATTGAATTTTTTAAAGAGCTATAATTACTTAACATTCTTCGTTTAATTTAATGTATTATTGATTTGAACTCAATTATAACATGATTGCACTATCCTGTTTTAGATAAAATAAGTTTTTCAGAAAGTTATGATAAAGGTGATTCAAAAAAAGATTATAAGATCTTTGCTTCCTGTCACAAAAACCCTTCCAACACAGGGCCTTGTGCTGATGCTGACATTTCTTCAGGAACAGGTAAAGTTTTTCTGGTTTTTTGTTGAAATTTTTAGTTCAAACAAATTCTATCAAATTCTACTAGTCACATCATTGTTTGAATACTCCTCTTACATTAACTTAATCAGTACACTTAAAAGATGTGATTACTTCTGCTGGTTGTGTTCTTTTAGATGCTAGTAATACTGTTTATTACTTTGGTCCACAAAAAGCAACTTTTGATGAAGCTATGGAAAACTGCAAATACAGTGGAGGAACTCTAGCTGAAATAGAATCAGAAGAAGATTTACAAAACGCATTCAAGAGTGGTGGAGTTGGAAATACATTCATTAAATCACATTTCAACTCAGAAGAAGGAGATAGTTGTCTCGTTTACGATGCCCTTGACATTAATAGTGATTCATGTTCTTCCGATTCTTGCGATAACGAACATTACTATTTGTGCATGGGTATGAAAATTCTCTGAAACTTATTTAGTTTTCATTGATTCTTTCTTAAAACTATAGTCTCTTAATCACAATGCACATAGCAATGTTTAGAATGTTTAGCGCATTACCATGTTTAGAATGAGTTTACCCTTTCTTATTAAATAAATGAAACATTTCTAGGGGCGTTTATTTGAGGGAAGCGGTTATACAAACAGGGCATAAAAATGAAAATTGGGTATATGAAGCAATAGAACAGTATTGTAAGAGCCTGATTATATGAGGTGGGTTGACTCGTTTCTGTCCCGTTTCTGTATTATATGACAAAAATTCAACCCGGGCGGTCCTGGGTCAACACCGGGTTGACAAAACGAAAGCGCGAAATTGAGAATTGAATTGCGAAATTTCAGAGTGTTTGTGTCTGTATCATCAGTAGATGATGATTGTTGTGAAGACTCACAGGCAAATCTTAATGGCTGAGTGGATGATGTGCCACCATAAATTTCAACAAGTTGATCATAATATTCCATAACAAGTTTTCCAGAACCACTTCTAGATAAGCACAGCACTTGAAAATGCTTGTCTTATTTTTTTTATTTTTTCCATAACACGATTGTATCCTTTCTTTATTTTTCCTTTTTCATTTTTGATAATAGACAACAGTTCTTTCTTTTCCTCTTCACTCATACTGGAAGAAGGATCATTTGGAAAGTTTGTCAGTGATTCTGGCCCAAACAAATCCACATTGTCATGGGTTTTTTTTGGCCAACATTTCACAGATTTCTTCGTATTGTTTAGGTTTGTCAGCATTAAAATCTTTATTTTTAAATGACATGAGCACTTTGTACTCTTTCAGCGACGTAACAAGTTGTTCTTTCAACTCAGGAGTCCAATTTTTCATCCGCCATGTTTATCATTCGTTAATGTTTTGGTGGTACTGCGCATGCACTGTCACAAAAATGTATTTTCCAACTCAGCCTTAACTGGGTTGGAGATATTACATGAGGCGAGCCAACCCGCTATATCAACCCAACCCGGGTTGGAAAAACGAGCCTCATGTAATATGAAATATAATTTCCGTATGAATTTGCCAAAATGCCAAGCTAGCTGATTTTCTTTTACCAAGCTACAGCCGAGTTAGAAACGGGTCGACTGGCCTCGTATAATCACCCTCTAAGATTCATACAACATTACTTTAAACGGAGAAACGTTTGTGAGAGAAACTTTCACGAGGAAAATAATTGCAAATTTTTTTGGATTAAATTTCCCGAATTGGAAAATTATAAACATTGCACAAGATAAAGTTTCGCAATATAGGACATGAAAAATTTTGTAAGATAAACTTTCGCGAATCGTCAATATTTATTAATGTCTTTACAGTGATTTGTAAAGGATTTGACTTACCCAGGATTTGAGTTGCCAGGAGTCTACTGTATAACATTTTCAGAAAATTTAATCCAATAAGATTTAGAAAATATTGACTGAAGTAACTTTCGCAAATTGGCAAATTGAAACTCAGTAGTTTCCTATAGCCGTTTATTTCATCGTATAAATTGTTATTTAACTTGTTTTTATACAACCACATTTACATATATACTACTGTACCCTTGCCGAATCAATATTTTGGAATCAAATAAATGCCATCATTATCGCAAGACAAACTTTTGAAAATGGAACAATTTTTCACGAATCTTTTGCGAAAATGCCAAAAAAATTGTGAATTCACAAAAGTTTCTTTGATTAAACTACTAAAGAAGTTTCTATTTTTTTAGTTTCTATTTTTTAGTTTATTACGTTTATTCACGTTTATGGAAAATATCAAAATCTTGGAGGGGTATTCGAGAGGGGCATTAAAATGTTTATTCAAAAGAATTGGGTATTGCTAATTTGAAGATTTCAATGTTGTTAAGACTGTAAAAGCAACTGTTTATGTTGGCACAAAAACTTTTTTCATTCTAACCACTTCATAAACTCTTCATAATTGACAAAGTGATTTTAAAAGATACTAATTATAGAAAGAATACATCTTACAGGAATGTTCTCAACGATTCATTTGGCTTATAATTTTTAAATATATTTAATGATTTCTGTAAGAACATAATTTAAGATCTAAGCTAACGTTTTGTTAGAATTATGTCAAACATTTTTTACCCTGTGACAATACTTCAATTTTCTTTTCGTTTTAGCAACTGGTTACCAACTTTCAAAAATTGCTATTACCTTCAGTGAAATGATCTACTATGAAAATGAAGAATGTAAAATGAACTCTTACGGACCATTGTATCTTGCATTTTTGAATAGCCCTGAAACAAAATTTATTATCTACACTGTAGATTTGAATAGCATTGGGAAAGATACTGTAGTTGCCTATGCATATGTTTCAGCCACTATTAAAAATATTACTGCCAATGCAACAATTCTTTATATTGGTGTTTTACAAGATAATTATATAGATTGTGCCTCAATATCTTCATTATCACCCATTACCAAATTTGTGAACTATGGAGGTATTAAATTGTGGAATATTTCCTCTGAATCAGATGATGAAGAAGTTCGGTCTCCCGATTTATCTGTACATATCAATTACTTCAATCATAAGACTAGAAATAAAGAGAACAGAACATTTTTGCCAATTGTTTTATTTTGGAATGTCGGAAATGGAGATCCACAAGAAGTAACAATATACAATTTCACATTGAATGTTGTGTTCTCAAAAAGGGAGAATTGTAAGTCATCATTGTTTTAGAATTGACACTTCATAAATCATTTCACAGTTACCTTAAAAATGTAAATCATTTATTCTTTTTTAGACAACTTTTTGCTGTTCCCTACTTCAAACTATGAGCCACATTATCCACCAGCAAGATTTTTAACTCAAGCATATGGTGTTAAACGCCAATGGTTTAAGTTTTCTTACCATATGTTTGGATCTGATATTGGAACATTATATGTTTGGTTGGTGGACAAAAATACTGTTGAGAAGCCCTACCCAGCATTCTACGCACATGGTAGCAAAGAAAATAAATGGCACACAGCAGTGATAAAGTCTCCTATTGATAACGTAGAATGGCAGGTAAATGCATTTTGCAATTCTGCAGTTTTGTAATTAATTCCGAAAAACATTCAGCTAGTTTAATTATTTTCCTGTTATGTATTTCTATTCTAGCTGCTATTCTTGGCATATAGAATCAGAGGACCAAATGGAGATATAGCAATTGATAATATTCAGTCATTTTCTAATTACACAGAAAGTTATTCAAATGAAACTGATCCTTTATATACCTTAGATGGTAATCTATCATAATTTCCTCTTATTTTGACTCTTAAAACACCCGACTTTGTTAACCATATGGTCTTATCACCACCATTCAACATTTTGTTGCTTTAGATCAACATGATTATTTGACCATTTTAAATGATAATGGATTACCAATGCCAAAGTTACTGTTTCCATTCAAGAACTCTTTTATTAGTAATGGCATGAATAATTACAGTCTTGAAGGAGGAGATGTGGCATCAAGTGAATGGGGTTCTGATAAATATGGATTTCCAATGCATTCTTTACGTGCTAATGGAAAGTTAGAAATTGAAGACATTTCAGAAGTTGCAGATGAAGTGGCAGATGAATTCTCCATACTCTTTCACTTAAGGTTTAATTTCACAGAAACACCTGTTGTCATATGTCAGTTTGGATTATCTGATGTTGTGATTAAAATATCAATACTCAATGACAAACTACAAATTAAGTATGCAACATTATTCTGTACAATTTTTATTGTGCTCTTTTTTATTTCATTTTCTATCTGAACGTTTCGGATACGTTTGTTTAAAGAAACAGAATATTCCTCTATTTTTGATTCCTTGAGCTTGTTAATGAAATAACACAAGTTTTGTCAACAAACGGAAGGACATTAGAAAGAATCTTTTCAATTTAACGTTTCACATCTGATCAACTATAAAGACTTACAATGTGAGAATTACCATCTGTCCTTGATTGTCTAACATTGCTAAATTTTCTTGATGTTGTAGAGGTGAAACTGATCTCTATGAATCATTATGGAGTTTTGTGGAGGACACATGGACTTACGTTGGTATTGTTTTTTATATGAACAAAATTGTTGTTTATCATGATAATATGGTAAGTTTTCAAATTGATCCTTCATAAATTGGTATATGCTTAGTTTAAAGGAACAAGATAAAACAACATTGGTGTGATACATCATAATTATGTGAATTTCAATTGTCTTTGTAGTGGTTTTCTTACCCAAGTGACCTAACAATTCTTTTACAATGAGATTTTAATTATTATTATTCTGCCTAGTAAAATGATGTTTGAAGAATATATTTGATTTTTATCTATTTCACATCATAATAAGATTCATTTCTCTAATTGCAGGTGGATAATATAACAACAACAAAAGAAGAAAGCTTCAATCCATTCCCTACTAGTATTCACCTTTTTGAAGATGACCTTTATTCTGGGTTGATCTCCTGTTTCCAATTCTATACTCAAAGTCTCTTACCAGGAGAAATTAAGGCACTGGAATTCTGTCCTGATCGAATTGGTAATCATTATTTCACTTACTTTAAATTTACCAAATTTCTGATCATACAAATACCTTTTCTGACATCTCTTTAGAAATATCAACATGTCCAACTATTTGTAAACATAATGGCTTATGTACTCCACAGACCTCTGATTGTTCATGTCCAGATACTGTTACAAGATATTATCAGCAAAGTAATTGTGAAAAGGGTATGGAAATATAAAAGGATTGTTTTTAAAGTGAAAGCTTCAAATGTGAGGAAATAATCAATCTGTTTTCTTTTAGTACTTGCATCTTTTTTCACTGATGCACTTGTACACTTGGATTTCGATGTAGAGGAACCAGTTATTGATTGGAAAGGCAACTTGAACAATATAAATTTAACTGACCTATATTTGGAACCAAGTCCTGTAAATTATGGTTGCTGTACTGACGATAACATGATTTCCTTGGGATCATTTGAAAGTAGCTGTATTGATATGCTTGACTGTGACTTTGTTGTGTCTTTTTGGTTTTATGTCGATCAAATCTATGAAGCAGACAACGTTGAATTATTTAAAATTGCAAATTTGGTGATGGCTGCTGATTTTAAGACAAATAGTGTCAACCCAGGCCATGTTGATGCTGTAATTGTATGGGAAACAGATGCTGTAAGATGTTATGAGTCTTTCAAGTTACCTTTCAACACATGGGCATTCTTTTATGTTTATGTGAATGAAACCTATATGGATTGGATGATTAATGGTGTTCCATACAATGGCAATGACAGCTGTGTTCCTGGAAGTGAAAATACAACAGGTGGAAATTCCACAGAACACATCGTACAATTTGGTGGTTCGTCAAAGTTTTGTGTTGATGAATTATCCATTTTTACATCGAATGGATCACACGCTAAAGACGACTTATCTCAATATTATGATGTCATTTCAAAACAGAAATATTATGGTCAGTTCTGCTTTTTTTATTATGTTACTTGTTTTATTTTTGTTTTATTATGTGATGCAAAAGTCTTACTCTATTTTACCTGTAAAAATTTATATTAGTTAAATTATATCATAATGATTTTTATTCGCAGGGTCACCATCACAGTCGATAACAAATTCAGGTAGAATATTCGAACTATATTTGAAATTGTCCAAAAAAAAATTTTCTCGGTTATTGTCTATGGCTTAGCCTGAGATCTTCTTTCTCTGTGATCTAGCCTGTGATCTGCTTTCTCTGTATCATCTACATTAATGTTTCTTTTAGTGAATTATTATCCATCAGTGGAATTCATCGTATCTACAAATATCTATTGGTTACAAGAACTTGAGAATATGGAGAGCTATGGATATGAGATAGTTAAGAACAACATTGAAACAACAGTATGTTAAGTCTTTCTTTGGATTGTTTCTATTTAATCTTGAGGTTTCATATTTATAAGTTCAAATTCATCAAGATTAATTTCTATGAAAAAGGATATGATTTTACAGTCGTCATAAAAAACAATTCCCTTCTATTTTCTGTTGAATAGGTTAATTTCTTCCCTTGTTCAGATTCATAATCAACTTTTCCATTTACCATGCTTGCATGTGTTAAGGCTGAAATACACAATTATTTTAAAATTTCACGTCATTTTTCACGTCATTTTTAAAATGATTAAGCCACATGTTTACATGATCATTTTTAAATGATAACAACATAGCTAGAAAGTTTAAAAACTTATCGCATGACTGCACAAAAGTTAGTAGAACAAAAGAAATTAAGAATTTCAATAGAAAAGCTCTTCATTGTAAATAATGAAAGTCGAACATGTTTAAATTATCATTTTCATCCTTGAAAATGACGGTTATTTTTCATAATTTTTTATGAAAAAGTTTACATGATCATTTGAAAATGATAATTTTGAAATGATCATGTATTTCAGCCTTTAGATGGATTCTGAGGACTGACTTCCACACAAACCTTATCTTGCTAAATCCTTACTGACTTGTTTGTTCTCATTACGTTTCGTTACTACTTCACTCTCAGTCTCCTGAGGCCGACCCTTTTCTAAGTAGGCCAACCATTTGTCAGATAAGAGACTTTGTAAAAATTTTATGAAGAATTACTGTGTTGGTGTGAAGAATGCGGCAGTTCAAGAGGTTTCTACCTCTAGAGTAAATCTATCCAGTTTAAATATAACATTCTGATCCGTGAGAAAGTACTAAAACTTGAATCAAGTAAATCATGTGGACCTGGTGAGGTGCATCTGCAACTTTTAATAGAAGAAGTGGATCTCAGTCCTAGAGCATTTACACCCCTACCAAACCACCGAACTCCCCCACCCATTTGTACTATGGAAACCACATATTTGCTTCACCTGCTCAGCTAGACAACCCACTTAGACATCATTCCCTATCTCAAGCTGAGTCCTAAGCTGAGTGGATCATTTAACACTGCTATAGTTTTTGACATGACTCGGCCAGAATTTGAACCGCAAATATCAACTGATATTCAGAAAATAGATGGTGCCACAACCAGTTTCTTGGTGATGATATATTTGATGACAAGTGAATCATGAGCATTTTGCACTTTTCACATTTTTCACTGCAAAACCAATCAAACAATAAATTCCTGTCTTGACACTAAAATGTTTGATGAAAATTTGTTCTGGAATAAACATCAACATCTTTCTATTTATATATATTCTTTTTAATCTTTTATTATTAAAAATGTAGATGTTGGATTGGTTTGCATCTGTCTTTAGGTTTGCATCAATACTAATGTTGGTTCTGACATAAGTGACTTACAACAGTTATTCTTCAATTATAGATTTCAAACTTTGTTAGATCATTAGTGAATGATGGTGTCTGTGGAGATGTGAGAGTTACTAATATGATGTGAGTTGTTATGGTATTTCAATTTATAAATAAAATTATAACTTTGTTCTCTTAATCCCTTACATTATAATAATGTGCAATCATTTTAATTTCTTGAAAATGTTTTTACTTAGTAATGATGATGGTAATGTAACAGCCAATGTAAACGTACACATAAAAGATCATTTTACTGATCAAATGGCCAACACATTTAAGGGAGTACATACATATGAATCGAAAGCATACAGTTATGAAATTGAATGGAAAAATAATGGTGAAGGAGGTAATATTTTGTCACTCCAGTTAAAATTATAACTGGATATGTATAAATAATGGTAATTTGGTAATTTGCTGCTATCACAATATGATTGTTTTCTATTGCCTTATACATCTTTTATTTTAGTTCCGTTTGCACCGTTAATGATTGCAGCATCACTTTACAGTTCAACAGCAATCATTCTTAAAATCAATAACACCAATCAGCTAAACCACAAGTATCATAAAGGATATTATATATCAACCAAAATCTTATATAGTGGCACCGATCAAGTTTTTGATACAGAAGTGAGACAGTTTTTCCAAGGGAATGATGTGATATTCTATAACAATCTGGTAACCTATCGTGATTATCGAATGACTGTTTACAGCATGACACACGAAGGCTACGGTGAACCAACATATTTGAATTTTACAACAGATTTGTCAGGTATGATCACTTTTTATCATTATTGTTATCAATTTAAAAGAAATATATTTTATTCGATCTGTCCATTTCACTATTATCCTTTTTTAGAGAATTTGATCAAGCCAACAATATACCACTCAAGTGCATACAACAAAACAGCCATTGAAATTTCTTGGAACAGTTACTCTTATATCTACTGGAACTCTCCTAATTTATTAGCCTATCCACTGTTTTATAAAAAACTTGACTTGGTTAGTCATGACTATAGCATTTCAACCTACTCACGAATTGATGTTGCACCTAACGTGACCACTTATATTATTACAAATCTTGAACAATATACTCAATACCACATCTTTCTTGGAACACTAAATGACATTGGGGTTGGTAAACTTGATAGTAGAGTGGAAAGAAGTGGCGAAGGAGGTATGTTTTGAAAACTTATATTTTGAAAAGCATCTATTCAAAAATTTGAAAGATGGGTCAGAAAATAAGTCTGTCGGTAAATCTTGAACTCATACTAAGCATAATTGTAATGGATGTAATTGTTTGAAATAATTCCTTTATTTATGAAACTGATGTTGAAATATAAGTAGGTAGGTAGAGAAATATTATAATTGCATTTAATAATGATTTTCATTCTAAGGTTAGTGATTTAATAATGCATCTTGATTCTAGTACCAGAAGAAGCTCCCGTAATAGTTAACATGACTATGAATGAAAATGAGGTAATGTTTCAATGGGAAGAAATTGATAACGACATTGAAATTTTTAATGCACCAGATTTTAGTGGATATCACCTAAATGTGACAGCGTATTATCCAGAACTTGTTTCACCTAATTGTCTTCAGTTTATGACTCAGACAGGCAAAGATGATAGCTATGTTGATATGCAATTCCCATGTAAACCCATGAAGATTTTCCAGTTGTACATATCAGCTTTTAACTGGAATGGTATTGGTGTACAAAATGAATATTGTTTTGTCCTTCCTAGAACAGGTTAGTGGATTATGTTAAATGTAAATTTAAGTCAAACATTTTTAAAAAAGGATTCAGAAGAATGATGATTAGGTTTTACGTAAATAAATCTAATGAAATCAAAAGCCTTTAATTTCATTCTTGCCATAGTTCCTGGGCAAATTTCTGTATTTGACGTTACAATTGGACCAACTTTGGAAAATGATGGAACTTCAGTAAGAATACAGATTGGGAACATATCATTGTCAGATGAAAATACTGTTGTTACATATTACAATGTTTCTTTCAAGTCTTTGGATGGCATTTATGATTGGAAACATTTTAGTATACCAATTCACCATTCAGAAGATGATATTTCCCATTGGAATAAACTAAATGGTTACAGCGATAACTGCCAAGATTTTCCGTACCCAAGACCATCCTCCAAAGTCATTGACTATATGCTTCCTGTTTCCTATTATACAAACTATACATTCATAGGAATGGCATGCAGTGATGAAGGATGCAGTTCACAAAATTTAAATGCAGCTATTGAAACAGCTGAGCACATCCCTATTTGTCCTCCTGATAATATTCGATTGTTTAACACATCATCTACGTCATTAAGGCTAACATTTGATCCTATTACCCACTACTGTCTGTCTGGAGCCTTGCAGTTTTATGGCTTAATACTACTAGAGACACATGAGTTTGTAAGACTTCGTGAATTAGGCCTTTCTATGGAGGAAATAAGAAATCAATCATTTGTCAATCAGAGTTTACTTACCGACAATGTATTTGAAGGACTGCATGAGCATTGGAATTACACAATTTTGGTATATGCCCAAAATAATGCTGGATCAGGATTAATGTCGGAACCAATTTCTGCATTTACGGAAGAAGATGGTAGGCAATATTTCGCCAAAATATCTCTTTAATTAATTTTTAAAATTTTCAGGATTTAAAATTTGTAACTATCATCATCTTTATTTAGTACCACATGGACCACCTCGGAACTGTTTTGTGACACATTTGAATTCATCATCGTTTCTCTTATCTATTGAAAGTCCAGAAGTTTTGGATAGAAATGGACACCTCCATTACGAAATTGAGATTATAAGCGATTATAACGAAGAAGTATTCACTTATACTGAAACTGTGCTGAATGATATTTTAACTGTCACTTTTGCAAATTTGTCCAAATTCACATATCACAATATCAGCGTTTATCCAACTACAAAGTTTGGTCGAGGTCCACCTTACGTAACGAGAGTTCAAACATTAGAAGATAGTGAGTTTCTCTTCTTTCTCTCCTCTTAGTATATTGGATCAAATATTAAATTTTGTCATTAACTTTTAGAACCCAGTTTACCGCCACTTGATTTTCTTGTTCAAAACATCACTAACAATACCTTAACACTTAAATGGGATGATATTCCTGAGAGATCAGTTCACGGTGTGTTAAAACATTTTCGTTTATATGGTTGCGGTGAATTACGAAATTTATCAAAACACTGTTTTGAAAAAAATATTGACAGACATGATGTAAACTTTGACATTTTTCCTGGAACCACATATGTTGTCAGTATATCTGGTTGTACGGAACTTGGATGTGGACCAAATGCAACAGTTGAACAATATTCTCTAGAAATGGGTAACCTTTAGATTATTTTTTGTTATCTCCCTTCTAATCGCTGTAATAATTATCAAAGCACTTTATTATCTCTGCTTCACACTTAGTTCCATCTGGTGTTGTCAGAAATGTTAGCACTCCGTATATCACAGCTAATTCTCTTAATATAACGTGGCTGCCTGTGTTACCAATGAAAAGGCGTGGTGAGATCATACATTACAATATTAGTGTCAGAAAGATTCCACATTTTTGGGAAGATGACTCCGATTACAATCGTATGTTTATTCGAGTGGAAAGATATCTTTTCATTGAAGCGTTGGATAACTACACTGATTACGAAACTGTAGTAACAGCTTCCACTGAGATCGGAAATGGCCCTGAAACACAGATTCATGTATTTCGAACTGACCACAATAGTAAGTTAGTTATGATTTCTTCGCAAGAAAACTGGACTGCTGAATAATAGTGATTGAGATGTCCCTCTGAGATGTGCATTTTTGAAATTTTTAAGAGCCTTTTTTGTAACCCATCCTCAGCCATATGTTTTGGAAACAATTTGTTGTCATATATATTATACCGATTGGTGGAGATTAAAACTACATTGTATGATAACTAATTACAATTTGTATTACATTTAGTACCAAGTGGACCTCCAGAGAATGTCACAGGTGTTGATGCAAGTAGCAGTGAGCTTAATATCAAATGGCTACCATTACCTCCTAGTTTACATGAAGGACTACTACTAGGTTATAATATTTCATACAACATTTTTGAAAATTTTACTGATATCCGAGGAGGGAGTTTACATGGCTATTTCAATTGCCTCGGTGGTGAAAAAACAAGTTGTATTATTCCTGGATTGTCGTTAGGATCACCTTATTGGATTCAAGTCTGTGCATATACCTTAGCGGGAAATGGTCCATGGAGTGAAAAAATAAATGCATCAACAGGCGATTACGGTAATTCTTTAAATTCCTTTGAACTTTCTCTATTGGTTGTAAAGTTATTTTTCGCGATTATGACACACGTTAAATTGTCTTTATTCAATTAGTTGATGGAAATTGGACCTCGTGGACAGAATGGGGGAGTTGTGACAGAAGTTGTGGCCTTGGAAAAGCTATGAGACAAAGATGGTGTAACGAACCTGAACCAGAAGCAGGTGGAAAAATGTGTCCTGGTCCCAGAGTTGAATTTAAACATTGTAACAATTTCACCTGTCCAGGTAAGCTCTTTTTATAATTTGGTGGATATCATCATAACCAAAACGTTCGTTGTTAAGTCAACCAACCAACCTGTCATATTTTATAGATTAAGTCTGTGTGTTTTGTATTATCCTGAGAAGAATGTGAAAAATATGATTCTGAATGGATATTCAGAAATGGAACTATGTGTGTGTATGTGTGTTTATGTGTGTGTTTGTGTGTGTAAAAGAACATTGTAATTTGATTTATATGTTTTCATTTGTTTAAATGTAATTTCCTATTTATTTTGTATCCAGATGGACATACATGACCCCACTTCTGATATATCGGTTACTTGTGGAGCGTAACTTAAAAGGCATTTTAAGAGAGAATGAAAGACTTTATAGAAATTTCGGGAAAAAGCCATTTTATTTTAAATCATGTACACCTTCATCATTTCAGCCAGCCTCTTTAATGCTGATATAAAGTGGTTTACTGATTTGAATACACATTTTCATAAATTACTGCAGAGCTGTTTTTTTGTTTTTGCTGTTTTTGTTTGACATCGTGATGAATCAGACTTTGTTGTTATAGTAACAAATTGTCTTGAAGTGCTTAATGATTATTGTTACAGTTTCTATAGCCCTTATCAAAACCTTTTTTGTTCTATTAAAAGAAGACGGTCCTCCGGGAAAATATCAACCGGCTATCAAAATTATTTACTGATAGAAGACCACATTGCAGGACTATAAGCCAATATTAGAAACCTGTCCTGACCTGTCCTGTTCAAATGTCCATTAAAATCACTATTCTGATAAAAATGTACTAAAACAGGACGGTAAATTGAATAAACATTTGAAATGAAAGAAGCTTTTCATAAACAAGTTATAATCACTATGATCTGTGTAAATCTTGAAAATTCTTTTAAGTGTGGTTGATCCTACTTGCTTTTGTTTACGTTGTTTTTGTTGACGTTGTTTAGGTTACTATCTGAGCAATCCTGGTGAAAACTGTCAACAAACATGCGGCTACCTGGGACCTGATTTCGCCTGTGCACCAAGGTTGAATTTTGAAAATACAACAAAAGCGTTCGTGACAACACTCGATATTTACAACCACACCCTTCTTGTTGATACCAACTGTCAAACCTCTGATAATGTTTTATTACATGAATTTGATTACGATCCTAGTTATATCATCGATAGTAACGTGTGTCGTGGTTATTCCAATATTCCATATCTAACAAATTGTGAAGCTCTAGGTGATATTAATGTTAGGAGGTTATGTCGCTGTCAAGACTACGGTAAAACAAATTTCTAAATAATGTTTTCTATATTTTACAATATAAATTATATGCATTATCATTATGTGCATATACATTTCTGTCGCCTTTTCTTAGACTCTAGCTATTACGATGAATGGGCAAATTGGGGAATATGTACGAAGTCGTGCGGTAGTGGTTCATATACCAGGTATAGAAAATGTATTTTACCAGATAATAGTTGTGAAGGGAAAGATATGGATATCCAAGATTGCAATACTGAACCATGCAAAGGTAAAACCTTTTAAACACTAACTGTGGTTGATTTCTGTCTAATCTAATTTAATTTTCTCCATCTATATGTGCATTACTGGACATTACTATTATCAATTAATATGTGTTCAATTCTTTAGTTCACGGACAATGGGGACAATGGACAGATTATTCCAATTGCACACAAACTTGTGGAGATGCTGTGAAGATAAGAACACGAAAATGCGATAATCCAGCACCAAAATTCAACGGTAGTTACTGTCCTGGAACTGATACAGATGTATACTTCCACAATTGTAGCCATATGCCTTGTCCTGGTAAGCTTCTTTTTATAGTGTGTGAATAGGTAGGGAACTGTGAAGATATGCTTGTTTATACATGACACAGGTGTTGTTGATTACAGAACATTTATTGAGAGGTTGGAGATACATGTAAACATTTCCGCTGTTCATTAGTCACTCCATTCACAAATGCTTATTCTGTTATTCCAATTTTATTTCAACATATTTTTCCTTCAGTGGCTGGACAATGGGGAGAATGGAAAGAAGTATCCGAATGTAAACATTCATGTGGAAATAATAGTTACAGAATACAAACAAGAAATTGTGACACTCCAGCACCTGCATATGGTGGCAAAAATTGCAATGGTGATTCGAATAGAACATATGTATGTATCAATAATATGGCGTGTTCCTGTAAGTACTCACTTAGTCAATAGCTCATTATTTACTGACTATTTACGTCACATAAAAGACCATCATTTCATTTTTCTTATTGTCGTTCTTAGCTGCTGTTTACGATTATGTGGTCCGCTTTGTCTATGAAGAATGGAATTGGAAAATGTATGATCTGAATTTTATAAAGTCCAAAGACTTTGTTTCCAAAATTGAAGCCTCTGTAAGTTTCCTTTATCTTTCAATTTATTATCATAACCTATTCTGTGTGAAGTATTGAAACGAGAAAATATTTCAATTTATTAGATTCTTACTCCATCTCCAGTAGGTGATGACTCGACTTCAAGAAGTTTTTTACGTGTTTAATAAATTCCATTCCATCATTTTTCATTAGCTTATCCAGTTTTATAATTCAAGTGAACTCGCATACGAAACTGAAAATTTGGTCATATCATTTAATGAACTGAGGTACTTAGTCTGCTACTTTCTACTGACTGGTTTAACTTTCCATAAACCTGCGTTTCTATAATTGCCTCCATACTGCTTGATCATTATTTTTCCCCAATTTCAGAAAGGGGAGTGTAATTGCAGACTTCTCTATCACATTTGAAAGTGTTCCATTCGCTGAGTCGTTGATATTACAACATGAATTTGAAGGAGGGCTATTTGATAATATGACAACTGAATTGTTGGATATCAGACCAGATAACTGTGAGTTAAATTATGTTATCTAGTTACGATTTTCAGCACAATCTGGAGCTCGATTTCTTTTATTAAGTATTTCAGTAAGTGAATGATTTTCATGATTTATTATTCTAGTACCACTGAGTCCTCCTGCAAATGTAAGTGCAGTATCGATTACTCCTTTCTCAATAAACGTAAGCTGGAATTCAGAGAATAAAACCAATTTAAATGGCGAATTATACATTTACCAAGTTTTCTACAGAAAGTTATACGGTGCTGCTGACAACATCCTGTGGGATAGCTTTGGTACCAAAAATATGTCCTTTGTTATTGATGACCTTGAGCCAGGTATTTGGTATTCTATACGAGTTGCGGCTACAACTGGTAATGGTACTGGTGTTGCATCTCCTTTAATAAATGTTATTACTGTCGAAGGAGGTAACTATAATTCAACTCGTCCAATATCTGTTGAAATTAATTTGTTTAAATTACACTATTGGATTACCGTACACTTTCTATAAGTAACTGCTACGCGGAGATTTTTATGTAGAGGGCATCAGCGTATTGATTAAACTGTTAATTGGAGCACTTTAGATCCGATAAGTGAATATTCTAATTATCCGATGTCTTACTTACGTGTGTGCTGTATTACTCCACATAATGAAGTCACCATTAACTTGCTACCTGCACTTCTATCTAATCTGAAATTATTTTTCAGTTCCGTTCATCAAGCCTCCTTCTTGCACTTATCAAATATTGGATGAAAGGACTGTTTTCTTTTCATGGAACCATATTCCTCCTGAACAAGTACCTGGAACATTACTAGGTTATGAGATCAAATTCAGAGAATATTTTGGTACTACTTGGTATAAAACTAATGTCGATGTTACCATGGGTCAAAGAACTATACGAGCATTCAAACCTTATACTTGGTACTGGGTAGAGGTTGCTGGATATACAAGTGCAGGAGTCGGTCCACATGAGATATTTGTGTATCATATGCCACCTGGAGGTTAGAAATATTGTTGCTATGTTTGTTCTGAAGTGGTTGATCTTTTTCCCAGTGATAAATTTATATTTTTTTTAATCTTCACTTAACTTTCAGCTCCTGGTATTGCACCACCCAACGTTACAATAACTGACCATTTTTCAACCAATGAAATAAAAGTATCTTGGGATCTACTCCCAGAGGAGTTTCATAATGGTGATCTTCTTGGATATCGACTGTTTTATCGCGTTTACCAACAAGGTGGTATTGATTTAATAGGGATCGATTTTGTTGATGTATTCTTGGATAGGTTCACATTCAGTTACGTGATGACTGGCCTGGAAAGCTACAGCAAATACGAAATCCACCTTCTGGCGTATAATAGCTATGGTGATGGACCGGTTGCAATAACTTATGGAGGTATACTATTTTCAGTTGATGTAGCAATTAAGAAATTCACTTAATTATCATATGTTAGTAACTACATCGTCATCAATTACATACATGTTTTTGTAGATACGTGTAAATGTCCGAAGTATATATTCAGTAATTGGTATGAACTCAAACCGTATACTATTGCTGTTGTCGACAGTCAGACTGGAGTCAATGGAAAAGGCTTATTACCAGATTTGTTGGAGATGGTTGTTAATGCTGTTTGTACAGATTGCACAACTTATACTCCCACACTATACTATAATATGACAGCAAATGGAAAAAGCTCTCTTAAAGCATCTGAAGACGATGTGAAAACTGGCTTGGATAATTCTGTTCATATTTCCTTCCCAATTTTCGGACGTTTTGAATTGACTAAATATGCTGGTACGTTACCATACATTGGTATAGTCCAATCACAAGGAAGCGCTATGCTGATCTATCAACCTCGAGTAAAGACTATTGGTTTGACCGTAATACTCGGTGCGGTGGTTAAGGCGTGGCCAGTGATAGTTATCGCCGTGTTGCTGGCTATGATGTCTGGTTGGATCTTGTGGTTCTTGGTAAGTATGCTTTTGGCTCAGTTCCTGCTAACAATTCACTTTCATTAGAGATTAATCAGTTAAAAATAGTACTTGAAAGGAAGAAATTTCGCGAGTCGAAAAAATCGCGAAATTTAGGGAATAAACTTTCGCGAATGACGCCTTTTAAAAATTTTCGCGACAATACACTTTCCCGATTGGTTTTGACGGAGGATTTATTTATTTTTTTGGATGGGGGGTACACAAATTATAGAGAGTAACAATATTTTGGTTCTATTATTTTGTCTTTGTCGTCTGAAAAACTACAGTGGACTCTCTCTCTCTATCTCGAACTCGTAAGGAACAAAGGAATTTGTTTGAGATAGAGAACAGCTTCAGGGCGACAGGGCTACATGCTCAAGGGACCGAGAAAATTCTTTGAGTTAGGGAGAAGTTTGTGATAGAGGGTGTTCGAGATAGAGAGACACCACTATATAAGATATAAGGGTAAAAATCTTTATTTTCGCGAGAATTAACCTTCGCAAATGAGCTCTTAAGATATTTTGCGGGATCATACTTTCGCGAGTGTTGTAAACAATCGCAGAATCGCGAAAGTTTCTTCCGAGGAATCATTTATGACAAACACAGTGGTTCATTTTATACTTCAACAAAATATATATGGTTTTTTAATGTCAACTTGCAGGAACAACCAACGATCAGTGGAGAGGTTGCAGTCGGTGAAACGGATATTACTCGTGATAGGAGCATTTATGGTGCTTATGAAGGCTTTTGGCTTTCATTCATATCCATGACAACGCTTGGGTTAGTTCGTAAATACAAATTGAATATTGCAAAAAAGTTGCAATATACATTCAATGAATTTTCTGATAATTCCTTTATTTGATTCTCATAGTTATGGTGATATGGCACCGTCTTCCAATCATGCAAAGGCGTTCATGGTTCTCTGGGTATTGACTGGGCTTGTCATTGTCAGTATATTTGGTGGTGCTGTCTCGTCTGGTATGAGTGCTGGTAGTGTAGACAAAGAATATAAACTTTATGGAACAAAGGTAAATGAAATGAAACCTACAGGACAGAAGTATTTCTGAATGTCCTAATGCTCTAAAAAAAGAAATGCATTCGAGATCACTTAAAAAACCTGTTCACTGTACATCAAATGATTTTGAGTAAAGTGGTTATACTAGTAAATATGAATTATTCGAACATTTTTAAAATGTTTTGTGATGTGTGGCAACAGAAAAGGACATTTAACCTAGAGAAAAAAACAAACATAGAGTCAAAAAGTAAAACAAAAATGTAAAAGGTAATAGATGCCCTTAAAATGAAATGCCCTTGCAGGCAGAAGGATTTCTGCATCATCAGCACTGATCAGAAACGCTTCCTTTGAAAACCTTAAAGACCTTGCCAGTATGTAAGCAACCTTTATATCTCTGAAATGGATATTCGTAGATGACGCAAGAGATATTCCTGTTTAGTGAATTTGGCAAACGTCATTAGTACGTTAAAAACTGATTAAATAATTACCATTCAATCTTTTAATTATTATAGTACTAATTGAAAACACCGACGACTTAAAGGTATTTAATTTCGCCATTTTGCCATTTTTGGGAAGATTCACGAAATTAAGTATCAAATCGCGAAATTTAATACCCGCGAAATTTTAAAGTATGAAATTATTCATTTCACAGTAATCATAGCGAAATACTCAATAATTGGGGGTTTTTTTCTTCTGAAATCGCGAAGTTAAATACCCGCGAAAAATTTTCTAGTGTCAAAATCGCGAAATTTAATACTTGCGAAATGTCCAATTCTTTAAATCGCGAAATTTAGTCCCCGCGAAATTTAATACTTTTAATGAAATACAAGCAATTTCTAAGAAATAATTCTTTTAAAAACTTCTTGGCAAAGAAGTAGAAAAGGATGCAACAATAAAGGTTAAAATTGAAATCAAAAATTGAAAAATTCACTTTAATGTCTTTTGAATATTTTTCCCATTTTGAGAATAATGTAACCGGGAGGAATTTTTTGTTTCAAATTTGATTGTCTTATAACCGGGATTTTACGGTCCTTTATTGATTCAAAGTAAATTTCCTCATTCAAGTGCTTCAAGAACACCGATTTTTCGAACAGATATCGTGCGGACGCTTCGGTAATGACGCTAGGTTTGGACAGTAACAAAAACGAAGGACGGCTGTAATGGATCCAATAATAAACAAACGCCATTAACATTTTAAATGAATTCAATTCTATCTTCTATAGGTCGGTGTGATCAAAGGATCTTTTGAAGAAAGTGTTGCTATTCGTCGTAATGCAATTATACCACCAGAAGCTGAAAATCTGACCACGGTTCAAGAAGTTATCAATGCGGTCGGTAATGGTCATGTTGAGATTGGTTTTATTGATGCAATTTCAACTAATGGTTACGAGAATGAGATAGAAGATATGAGTTTGTCCATATATAAAATTGTAGATCTGAATAGCGGGTATGGAATAATATTATCCAGTGAAATGGCTAGAGTGGAATCAGATATGCGAAGTTTTATAACATCAGCTCAAGGAGAAATTTCCAAATTTGTTGAAAAGAAAGTTGGAACTGTCACAGTAAGTATTTGTTTTATTATTTACCCTATACTAACTGGTTATGAGGGCACTACCGGAGAATATTGACTGACGTCAAAGTATAGTCCGAGCTTGCGAGGTTATTACCCGTTATTCCCCGCAGTGGGCTGTATCGGTAAGTATAGACTGGAGTGACGTCACATTTAAGCTTAATTGACCAATAGATTGCGCGAATGTTTTGTATCGAATACAGCCCTGGTACGCGGGTAATAACGAGTTATAATAATTATAATAACTGTTTAAGAAGGCAATACCGGAAAATAATACTTTAATATTTGAAGGTATTGCCCGAAATAAACAGTGATTATAGGGATTATTACCCGTGTTTGAGCCTGATACTTCGAAATTACTTTGCTTCGTATACAAAAAACTTTGTAAACAAACTTTTTTTCTCATTTTTGTGTGACATTCGATTTGTTATTAAAAATAGGAAAAAATGCAATACAATGAGTTGTCCCTACAATGTTTTTACTATCCATGTTTTTCCGAGTTTCTTTACATTTTATGTTACAACATTTAAACTTTCCAGCGGTAGCTATGGTAGCGGGCAATACGGGAAAATATTGCCCGCTATGACTTAAATTTTAACCTACCCGTTGCGCTATTTTCGAGAATACCGATTCAGCCCTACTACGCGGGTATTAATGGTGGATATTTTAGGAGTTGTTCGGGAGATAATCAAAAATATTTTTATACGAGCGTATTCACTATTTTTCAACTTCAGCCTAATCTTGTGGAAATAGAAGAGGAATTATTGTCAGCAGATGAATCACGGTCGTTATTAACCACATTAACGATTATATATGTTATTATGGCAATTATTGGAATCATTGGCTGGCTTGGAATCAAAACAATTCGCACTAATATAAAAAATCGAAAGGTGTCCCCGGATGGTATGTCCATGTTTTTATTTATGGATTTTTATGTGTATCACTGTTATGCTTTTGGGAATAATATGTTTTGGCTAGAAATAAAAGACATTCACAGTTTCTATGGTAAAGACGATCGTGCATTTGGATATTCTCTTCAATCTTGTGTTGTTTTATCTGTTATAGATCGACTCATTAAAAAGCATGGTAGTTTGTTTGAATGCGATGAACTGCTTGATGAGTTTGTGTCCAAACTTGACAATCTTGCTGACGAAATGGATGAGAAACATACTGGTGAAAGATTCCATTTATATGTCATTAAAGAAAGTTATAAGCGCAAGTTCAGACGTGCGGGCTTACCAGAACCCATCAAATAAAATGTTTCAATGGTTGACACAAAAATCGAAAGAAAAAAAACGAAAACTTTTCTTCTTTTTTAAATTTTTTAAATTTGTTTTATAGTGTAAACATACCTCAAAAACACTGGATCGCGCAATATATTGTTTTGGGGATTGAGTTTTTGAAGTCAAAATGGCTGCCGTTTTAGAAGGAACCACGGGTAGTAGAAGTGCTGGCAGAAGATTCAGATTTGATCCCGCGAAAAATTTTAAAAGACTTCTCTATAAAGATGAAGTTAAGTTAAAATAAAGAAACAAAAATTGAGGTTTCTACACTTGTGTCATAATTCATAATGAAATTTTTTTAAACTTTCAGAATCGAAGGAAAAGATACTCATTTTCCTGTACCTTCGTTTTATATGCAATTTATATGCAATTCACATTTCTTTATAATTTCTGCATAAATTTTAAGCCAATCTGTTTACATTTTACAGACAGTTGGATTTTTTTGGATTTTTTTGGATTTTTTTTTACATTAATCCCGGGGCATTAATCCCGGCATGTTTTTTTGTCACAATGATTTTATAAACAATAATAGTTAAAATGTTATTGACGTAATCGTGTTGATAAATTAATCCTGGAGAATGTTAGACATGGTGTTCTGCAGCTCAAGATTTTGTAAGTTATGTTGTCTCTTCACAGATCGAGAGCCTCGTAAACATAACAGCGTAGAACGTAGAAGTGAAAATGAAATTTTGGTTCTAATTAAATTGGTCGTTTGCGAGAATGTTATATTTCATTTCTCGGCAAGCATCTCCGTAAAACTGTTTAGATTCTCTGCCAATGCCACCGTTCGTCGAGAATACCAATGGCGTGAATGTTCCTCTTTCGACGTTCAATACGCGTTCATGCTAACACAATTCCAAAAGACACTGTCTGCTATAGCGAATGTTCGTTATATAGAGGGTTTGCGATGAGAGTTGGACCGAGATTTAGCTGGTTCCTAGAAAATCTGTCTGCTTTCACGAGGTTTCCGCTATAGAGAGGTTCGACTGCAGTATCGAGATTATTGCGTTAAAAACCTTGAATAAGGTTTAAGAGGCTGTCAAAGTATTCAATTCGCCATAACATTGATTTGCTTCTTCTGTAGGGGAGAGTAGGGCTAAATGAAGCTGTAGCACAATTAGTATGGGCAATGAAAAACTATTTTTTATGTCAAAAGACGCCCCATTGGTCATTCTTCAAAATGTGTATTTTCACATCTACTAGGACGTGCTTAATAATGGAGAAAATTGAAAAAGAGAGTGTTTCATTCTGCCCCACATCACGAATTATCGGACCAGATGAAACAGATGGTGAAATTCTTTGCATAGCTTTTAATAAGTGTCTAAACAGCAACTAATTTAAAGAAAAAGTCTGGTAAATCCGAATATCTCTATTTTAGGTCATTCACAGTTCTGGCACTTAAAGGCATACCGAACTACCCAGGGTCTATTTTAATTTCGTGGGTCCCTCGAAATTAATATTTAAGCGAGAGAATATACAAACAGAAAATACTAAGCTGTTTTCACCAAAAAAATTAGTATTTAAGTGTAAATTTTCTAATAAAACAGCACAATAACGCTTATATTATACAATAATGGCTGTTATGGCTAACCATTTAGCCGAAAAATATGATTTTGAAGAGAAAGTTCTGGTAAAAGTTTGTCTGTGCATTGAATATTGCCAGCTCATTTTCAAATTTATGTTATTTTTACCGTCTTTTTTTTATTTACCATATATAAGAATGGCACATAGTTATGTTTAACATTTTAAATGTTGGTTACAACGATGTTTTTGTGAGATACAGTCGAATACTCGATTTATCGAACAATTTCTTTGGCCCTTTGAACCTACTTTTGGGCAAAAAACTGCTCTCGAGAGTTCGAGATATTGAGAGTCGACTATATGCTCAACTTCACACAAGTTCAAGCAAAGTGTCCAAATTATTATATTTTAACCTCCTTAAAGCCTGTTTTCCATTCAGAGATTTTTCAGCTCTTGCATAATATTCAGCAGGGTTGTTTCTATTGTTTTATCTAATGAAAACGAAGAAAAGTATGAAAATATAGTATTCACCGATTGCTAGATGACCAATAAAAACACAGTATTTAATTAGCTTTTGTTTACGATGGCCCCGAAGTGTCAGAGTTTTTCCATCTAAGCACTCCTAAGTCTTTCAAAATCCATTACGTCATAATGACTAGAAAGGAACTATGAAGAAAATGTGAGTCTATCGGATAAAATGAAAACAAGATCAACATTGTTGGTTAAAAAGATTTCCCAGTGTGTCCCAGAATACTCTTTTATCAATGTTTATGATTATATTAACTCCAGAGGAAAAAGAAGCTTTATAAGCCTGGGTGTCTCAATAATGTTTTTTTTAAATATACGGTCCTTAATAGCCAAATCACGATTTTTGCCTTGACCTAATAAGGGCCGGCCAAAAGGGCCAATATAAGGCATTGTGAAAACGTCATTGTATCAATCAATAGTGGCTCAAATCCGATGGCGGATTATTTTAAATATATTTTTAGTTTTAGCACTAAATCTGTCATCTAATCATGTTTACTGTAACCTTGGAGGAAAGCTGTAAACTACATTTACTTAAGCTAAGGCGCCACTAGAGCTTTTTTTCATGCGCATGCAATGCAACATGTCCCATAGCATGCGCATGAAACTCTTGTTAGTGACGCCGGTAGTAAATTGTTGCAAAGAAAATTCGATATATAGATAGAATCGAACGTGGTTTTGAATGAGAAGATGGCCGCGTACGAAGAAATGGTGTTAGCTCTGCTTCTTTTAGAGGAAGATGAAAATGTAAAAAAGTCAACAGAGAGACAATGTTGGGTTAAGCCATGGCTGTTAAAACGAGAAGACCTTGGATTATATCACACAATTTTTCAAGAAGTAAGATACGATCCCAAGAAATGCAGAGATTTTATCCGTATGAACAACACGCAGTTTATGTTTTTAGTCGACCTTCTTTCGGAAGATCTACAAAAGGAGGACACTCTTATGAGAAAATCTGTATCTCCTCCGGAGTTAATTTGTCTTACATTGAGATACCTAGCCACGGGTGAAACGGTTCGATCGCTGGAATTTCAATTCAGAATATCACGAAAACGGATATCAGAGGCAGTTGCAGAAGTATGCGATATCATTATCAAAAAACTTGGCCTCAAGTACCTAAAGACACCAAAAACTGAGACTCAGTGGATTGAAATATCTCACAAGTTTAACGAGCGTTGGAATTTTCCAAATGGATGCGGTGCACTTGACGGAAAACACATCGTAATTCAACAACCTCATAATTCGGGTTCACGTCATAGAAATTATAAAGGGAGCGACAGCGTTGTTTTAATGGCTTTAGTTGGCTCAGAATATGAATTTTTGTATGCTGAAGCAGGTGTAAACGGCAGGAACTCAGATGGAGGAATATGGGACCAGTGTAAGCTAAAGAAAGCCTTGGAAAATGGAACACTGAACATGCCATTTCCACAAAACCTTCCAGGACGTGCTAATGATGTTCCGTTTGTTATAACTGGTGACGATGCATTTCCGCTTAAAAGATATTTGATGAAACCATATCCACAAAAAGGTTTAACTTTAGAAAAACGCATTTTCAACTATCGCCTGTCAAGAATGCGAAGGATATCTGAAAATGGTTTTGGTATACTGGCCAACAGATGGCGTGTATTTCGACGTCCAATAGCACTCGAACCAGAAAAGGTGACCAATATAACAATGGCAGCTATTGCTTTACATAACTGGCAAAGGAGTAACAGCTCCGTAGGAAAAGTTGATTTGCCTCCAGGTCTTGTTGATCAAGAAAGTGATAGAGGAGAAATCACAGAAGGAGCTTGGAGGAGCGATACTACAAGTGACACCTGGTTTCCAATTGCAAATGATATTTTTGGCAATCGATCAAGCAATCAAGCGAAGGCTATTCGAGAGGAATTTACTGAGTATTTCAATATGGAAGGGGCAGTTACATGGCAATGGCGCAGCGCACGAGTTGACATTTGAACAGGAAAATGATTTACAAAATACAAAGGACATTTAAGGGAAGAAATAGTGGACAATTTGCAATTTTATCGTTGATGATGGACATTGCTAAATGATTCTATGCTGACTCAAAATAAGTTGGTGATCTTTTCGGTTTTTCAGTTCTTAATTCACTTGTTCGAAGTCAGCATATTAACTTGGAGCTATGGTCTGAAGAAAAGTGTATTTGATAAACATGTTAAGGCAACTTTTCTGAACTTATCTGACAACGTCTTTTGTCTTTTGTCTTTTTCAGAACATTGTAAAGTCCTTTTACGGTAATATAGTATGAACACTCAATATTCGTTTGAATAGTTCGAACTTGAAGGTGAAAATTGTTGGCTTGTGTATACTGTTGAAGATGGGCTTTGCAACATGCCAGTGTATGTGTTACTACTTGGTGCTTGTTGACGAGCTCCCATTTGATAACCAAAAGAAGCAGCATGCGAAAATGCTGATTCCTGCTTATGCACTTCATAATCATAAAAAAGGTCCATAACCTTTTTCTTTAAAAGTGGCCAATCTTTTTGATCACACTGCATCAAACTATCAGCTACCATTTTACCAAATAAGTGGGCTCGCTTTTCAAGAGGTGTCATCTGGTTTGACGGATCTTGGCTTGGAATTTCATTGCTTGTACTTTTTTGAGCAATCGATGTGGCAAGGGTTTTCCACAATTCTGTTTTAGCTTTTTGTTCCTCTGAAACCTTTGGTTCTTTTTTTTTCTTTTGGGGTGGCTGATTTGAGACTTCTTCTCCTAGCGTGCTGGTTGCTTCATCCATTCCAGCTGTAATATCTGTGAATTCCATTTGATTGTAATGTTCCCAAGTTGAAAAATACAGCTCTGATGTTCCTGATCCGGAAGCTCTTGAACCTTCTTCTCGTTGTTTTTCTCTTTTGTATTTGGTGAGGATATCATGCCAGCATGTCTTCAGCTCAGGAACGGTAAATTTTCCGGAAAAATTATTATTATTATTATTATTAATGTTTACCCAGGATAGCCTCTTCAGTTCTGATAGAACTGTTATCAATGAGGGTCCTGCGAAGGAGGTCCCAGAGCATTTAAAGCCCCCATTTGGGCTACGGTAGCCGCAAGTATGCTTCAACCGCTCAACCAGACAACTCCCTTAGATATCAATCCCGCTCTCAAGCTGAGTGCTAAGCTGAGTGGATCGATTCACACTGTTATAGTCGCTGGCATGACTCGGCCAGGATTTGAACCCTGACCTCCCGCACTAAAGGCGAGCACTCTACCACAAGGCCACCAGTCGGTGGCCTCACCTAGTGCTAATGCTCACCTAGTTTCTCCATCAGAGCCTCTCGTAAAGTACGATCTCTATAATCTTGAGAATTGAAATTCCACAGAGAGGGGTTCTCGCGGTAATAATCAATGATATCTTCAATGTCCTCGAAGGAAAACTCGGGGCTTTTCTTTTTCTCTTTAGTTAATTCACCTTTGATGAATTCCATGTGCGAGTAGAACTTCCATTTTGAAGACGGTACATCAGATCCCTCATTTCTCTTAACTTCTCTCAGCATAGAAGATCGTAATGAATGAAATGCTTTTTCTAAAGCTTCAACGGTGTACGTGTGGTTGAAAAGTTCTTGTAACTTCAACTTTATGGGCTCTTTTGCTTTATCATTTTTGTGATAAAGGTTATCACTGTCCCACAAAGCAGAATTGTTTTTATAAAATTCAATTAATGTAATTTTTTCTTTGTCGTTGAGTCGCTTCTTTTCAGACATCTTTTCTTTGCGCAAGCCTGTCTTCTTAACAAGAAAGTGATTTGTTTACTCTCTTAACTGCAATGGAACTTCAAGAGCATTCGATCGAATTTCAAATCGAATGTAAAATGACGTCACAATAAAAATTTTGTCCCGCAACATTATCTAAAGCATGGGCCACTATGAAAAAATGTCCCACAACAAAAATATTGTCGAATTTTGTCCCGGGCGCAATGGAGCAAAATAGATTCAGATCTATTTTGCTCCATTGCTCCGGGGACAAAATTTTTGCTCCATTGCGTAATTTTTGTCCCACGGAAAAATAAAAAGTGATATGGGACACGTGCAACATTTTTCATGCGCATGCAATGCAGCAATGTTGCATTGCATGCGCATGAAAAAAAGCTCTAGTGGCGCCTTAGCTTTACTGTAACTTACTTTAAAAAAAACGAAAAACGGCTGTCATCGGATTTAAAAAATACGCTTCTCGAACACGGACTTTAAAAACTGATAACCGATTCGGAATGGGCAGAAAAACGGTTGCAGCGCAACTCTTAGTCGATAGACAGAAAGCCTAAATAAATAAGATTTCTCTCTTTGCGGGGAAATCTTAACCAAAGGTAAAATGTTAATATTAACTTTACAAAGCTTTTCGTACTAACTTGTACATCGTCAGGCTAATGATAAAAAATACAATTCATAAACTACTATATACAAGCGTTAATAGAATACTCTCTATATCCGTGTGTTTATATCAGGCTTGAAAATCACAGTTCTCGGCTTTGGTTGGACAGTTCTTGGCTTTGGTTGGACAGTTCTTGGCTTTGGTCAGATATAGTTCTCAGTTTATGTTCAGAGAGTTCTTGGTAATATCAAACAAGCCTAATAGATCAATTGATCTAAAGCTATGTTAAAGAAGTCAGGTTTCCAATTTGTCGGACATATTTCCTATTAGTTTTAAGTGTAGATGATTCTAAGAATTTTACAGCTGGAATCAAAAAGGAACTTTAGCTGAAAGTCTCTATACATATGTGTATATTTTTTAATGTTTGGAAGTTCTGCATGAATATGTTGTATGTTGTAAATTTCTGAAACAGCTAACCTGTTGTTTAAAGAGGAAAGGGAATTAATAAATTGCAATAATTAAAAAACTTTCAAAAAAATCATGTTACAAATATTAAAGAAGGGCCACTTCATTTGGTAACGGAAGTATGAAATATCACAACAGCAACAACTTCAGCTCTACTTCTTTGACGGTACTTAATAACGAAATAGAAAATCATACAGCTTAATTAGACTGAAAGATACAAAATGTGTGCTACGTATATTATATCGTTCGTTTTCTCAGCTTTTGAAGGAATAGCAGCTAATGTCATTGAAAACGTCAAAAGAAACGACAGTAACATCGATTTGGAATTCAATAACGAAGATGAAGAACGAAGCACTTTGTTATTAATGAGAACAGAACGAAACACCTTGAATGATTTCTATATTTACGATCCTGATGATGTTATTTACGAAGAATTTTCCCCACCAGATTCCTATGAAACTGACGATACCAATGCTACACATACAGGTGAAATCGAAATTAGAAATAGCGATAAATCGTTAAGATGGAGAAAATACAGACCTTCGTTTTGGTTGTGGCTCGGGTACTGCTTTATACAAACATTTTATATTTTGGTATTAGGTGGCATATGTATTACTTTCATATCAGTCCTTATAATGTTCATACATATTAATACTGCTGATGTTTGTGCTGCTGTCAAATGGAATAATATTCCGATAAACGTGCAACGTGTTCGAGTGACGGTACTAACATTTGAATCATGGACGATGGAGTTTTACCACATTCTTATCATGATATTTTTCTTTGGATGGGAACTGATAGGTCCTATGCATTTACTAGATATCAACATTGCCGCTGCGTTCCTGGATTCAGTATATATATAGGTTATACTTACAAGTCTATGATGTTTACAGTATTTCATGGATTAGCAAACCATTAAACATTCTATTCATGGCTGTTTTATTGATCAATAGTTACAAACTGGCATTTCACTTGTACCCTCGTCGAAAACGGAAAAGAGCATTATTAACATTCCAGCTAAGTGCACAATTTTTTCTCGGTTCCGTTATTGTATTTTCGACCGTGTATGCCATCATTCCTTGGTTTGTTTCATTAACGCCCATGAACCAAGTAATTTTGGCGGCCTACGCGCCAATAACTGGAGCTATATGTAAAGCTATAACTAGAATACTTGTACAAAGTATGCCTTCCATCAACCATCCTGGAAAATTCTACGTTTTCGTATCATATATAACTACACCAATAATTTATCGTACGTTGCTCAGATCGAATCATTTCAATATTTTGCAATATTATGCGTTATTCATGCGTTAGTTGGATTATTAGAACGTGTGTCCGTTGCATTAAGGGACCACTTTTATGTCTGGTTCTGCAAAAAGATTTTGAAACGAGAACGGTTTGATTCTAAAATTGGTTGTTTTCGGACACCTCGAACACAGCAACTTTTGATTGACTTAACACTTATCAATATCATACATGAGGTTTCTTCGTTGATATTAACCAATGCTTTTGTACAGTTATACGCATTTCAGTTTGGTAAGAATTACCGCGGAGAAAGTTTTGCAAGCGACAAAATTTTGTACGAATTCTTTTTGAGGACTATCTTGGCAATTACTGTCGACTATGTTTTTGGTGTTCTGGGAGTTTTCATAATGACATGGTACCTTAATCTTCCAATTCTTTGTATTTGGAGAAAAAAATGGAAATCCATGCTTTTCACAAATATTATTGCAAATGGAATACGAGTAATGTATGCAACGCATTATTTTATGAAAGTGGTTGATGGAAAATTTGATTTCCACATGAAAGTCAACCAAACGAGAAGTTGTGTTCCATCCAATTTACTGTTTTTTAAATGACCCAGCAATACAGTATGTTAATTTGCTGACCTTAAGTTCAATCAGGATATTCTTATTTGGAATACCTTATTGGCCCCTTTATCTCCGATCACTTTCCAATATTTGTTTATTTCGGTTACCCTAACCAAACTCAAGATAGCATAAAATTAAAAAAGCGTACTTTTACCGATTATAGGATTTACCGACTGGAATTTTCTCAATCAATGCCTTTTAAAGGTTTTTCTATAATAGCTACTTCCCCCTTAAAGAAATTTCATATAAAGAATTGGACATTTAAAACAAAAACTATATGTTAAATATTTGAAAAACTCAAACGTTAAGCTAAATGTTACTATTGTACATCAAGAATTGAAAGGCACAAAAATGATTCTAAAAAAACTTGGCAAACATTGAAAGAAAATACAGGAAAATGTAAAACAAGTTCCAACGCCCTACCAAAAAAACGCCCCAAACTGATAGAGGAATTTTTTATGAATTTGAACTAAATTTGAACTAAATATTTTTCAAATCCTTACATTTATATTAAAATGTAAGATAAAACAAGCACCGCCTGTCCTTCACAGTCTTTACACACCTAAACCCAAGAAAAAATACAATACTCGATTTTCCAGAGACCATATCGTGGTCCCTTCTTGTAGCTACCTTAAATCCTCTTTCAGCCACTGAAAAATCACCCTTCTTCAAAAGCCGTTTGAATGGAGAAATAAAGAAATTTAAAAACATTATGCAATACTTTTGATCAAATCTATTTTTAACTTCATTTTTAGAATTTTTCTTTACTGTTTCGTTCACCCATGTTACTGTGAAAATATCACGATTTCTCGCCCACTATAAACTTTTGGACCATATATCAGAAAAACACAAAACATCCTGTGCTTAAGTATCGGTTCTCGACTATAACATCTACAGTGATGTCGTAGAAGAACGAGCTTTCTGTGTTATTTGAAACAATTTCAATATTTAGTTTATTTAGTTTATATGTACTTTTATTTTTATTCATAATTATTATTATCAAAATATTTCCACTTGGGCTGATACGCTACTTTTAAAGCGCATCGGAGTGAAGTACCGAAATGTGACAAGACTGAGACTCGAACACGGGCCGCAGCGGTCAAACTTGAAGTACTATCTACTTCACCATCGCTGCTCAAATCGCTGGCATTATCATTATCAGAGATTTTCATACACAACTTTAATGTTAGTTTATAAACTGTATGTAACGTTTCTTATTAACAGAAAATACATTTATCATTTACCATCTATCTACCAATCTTTTAATTTATTAAAATGTAACCCTTAACTAAAGAGATCAAAATATTAAAAATACAGTAAGATATTGCATAGACCTTTCATTGAAATAAAAACCAGATATCGGTGACTCCTGGCTGGATCCCTAGTAAGTAATGTGTGATCCTTGATACAGAGGTAAGTAAAGGATACGATATGACATGAAATATAATTAAAGTTCAAACAGACATTTTATATACGAGTGTAACAAAGAATCGAAATACTCTAAAAACTAAAATCATAACTGAAATAAAATTATTGAATTGATCAGACCATCCACATCACCATTCGCTATCAACTTTTGACGAAATTTCAATAATGAGAGCATCTTGTGAAATTGATATTTCGAGATAATTCTACTGGGACATCGACCGAATCCCACGAAGACATATACCGAGACATATATACCGAGAGATCTCATGAGCTAACTTACTACCCAGTTGTAGCCCGATTTTCGTTTTGAAGCTATCATTTCCGTCAACCGTTTGTAAAACGTAGTCCATTTCGTCCCATGCCTACAATAGCAGATGAAACACACAGTGTGAAACTTCCATGATCGACTTGCATTATACGTTCTTACTCACGTTCGTTCACATCATAAGGATAAGGTAAGGATAAGATTAAATTTATTTGATGACAAATAAAAAACATAAATACAAAATTGATAACAAAAACAAATGATAGTATTTTATAAACAAGCAAAAGATTATTCAATTTACTCAACGTAATTCGGTAAAATATTAACGTGTTGCTTCAATGTAGAAAGATTTCAAAAGGTGAAGTGAGTTGAAATTCGTTCTAGGTTTTAATACACTGGTATTGAATTGAAAATTTACCAAAACAAAGCGTGTTAAATCTGTGTTG
Organism: Turritopsis rubra; assembly: GCA_039566895.2. Classification (NCBI taxonomy): domain Eukaryota; kingdom Metazoa; phylum Cnidaria; class Hydrozoa; order Anthoathecata; family Oceaniidae; genus Turritopsis; species Turritopsis rubra. The sequence continues at coordinate 2,402,344 of CM077625.1, read as the reverse complement.
AACTAAAGATCCTGATTTCCGTGTGCGAGTGTTTAGCGGAGGAGTAAAATCGGAAAACTTGAATGTACTTTTAAGAGCATTGGGCAGTTCATCATTTAAAAAGTTGTGAACAAATAAAATATTGAAATATCGAATAAAATCATGAAATTTTAGGATTTTTAAGTTCCAAAAAAATAGGAGTCGAATGTGATTGCCAGTGAGAAAAAGAAATTATATCAAATGCACGTTTTTGTTAGAGAAAAACTCGAAAAAGTGGAGGAGTCCAACGTTACGATATTTCTTTTCAGTCTTAAGTGTCGATTAGGTTACTTGCACATTTTTCTTTTCTACTTTAAATGGCTAAACTCTCCTCCACAAATTTTGACTGAGCTCTGGCTACGCCTCTGATTTGTGATGTAATTGTCACGTTGAGCCCAAACTTGACGACCATAAGATAAATGAGAATGAAATAAAGCATAGTAAACTGAAATAAGAGTTGATCGGGATAGAAAATGACGTAAGATAGATAAGGACCCATTAGCCTTACCGACGTGGTGTTTCCAGTTTAGGTTTTCATCGATGGATATACCAAGATACTTAATTTGTGGACTAGGAAAAAGTTTTTTTGCCATCAATCTTAATTCGAATATCATAATTTTCAACTTTACGTTTATGTTGGAATAAGACATATTCAGTTTTACTTGCATGCTGGGAAATTTAATAAGCATATAGCCAATGTAATAAAAGTTTAAGATCGATGTTGACACGCTTCCCTAACCGTTTAAGAAATTTACTAAAATTAAGTAAGTTGGTATCATCAGCAAAGTGATATACAAACGAAAATTTCACAGCATTATGCATATCGTTTATATAAATAAGGAAAGGTAATGGGCCCAGAACAGAGCCTTGTGGGACACCATGAAAAGTTACTTTCATAGAAGGTTTACAGTCACCTAGAGAAACAAACTGTTTCTTAAGTCACGAATTCCATAGTGAGAAAGTTTTCGAAATAAAATCTCGTGACCCACCGTATCGAAAGCCTTTTGTAAATCGAGAAAAATACCACAAGCAAAGTTTCCATTGTCAAGAGCTTTGTCAATATTTTCTACAATATTAGAAAGAGAAAGAGCTGTAGAGTAGTTGGCACGGAAACCAAATTGAAGAGAATAAAGGCAGCTATGGACATCAAGAAATTTAAGGATTTGTAAATAAGCTTTTGAAAGATCTTCTCGATATTTGATAACAGAGATATAGGACGGTAATTTTGAACTAGAAGTGGGGAACCTTTTTTGAAGATTTGCATCACCTCGTCATTTTCAACATGGTTGGATATTGACCGGAAGAAATAGAAATATTGACTAATTCCGAAAGAGGCACACAAATATCATTTTTAGAAGATGTAGGATTCTGGTTGGAATGCTGTAAGGACCAGAGGCTTTATGTGTTTTTAAATTATTAATACATGTTATAACTTGATCAGTTGTTACAGGTTATAAAAATAAACTATTGGGGTTACTATTAGTGAGAAAATTTGAAAAATGTTTAAATGTATAGAGTATTTATTTCTTAAATTGGTAGCAATATTAGAAAAATAGTCATTAAAAGATTCAGTTATAATTTAACAATGAGAAGTAATTTTATCGTTAACATTTAGTGAGAAAGTGGTTCAATTTTTACTTGAAATTATACTATTAATCTCTTTCCACATTTTCTGCATGTTATTTAAATTAGAATTAAAATATTCACAATAATATTACGCTTACTTAATTTATGGAGTTTAACAATCTGGTTACGATAAAATTAATATTGAGAGAAAAGGAGGTCTTCAGTTGTTTTATTAGAAGTTAAAATCCCATTTGTTACCCATAGTTTAGATTTATTTCGAGTTTGTTGTTTTGATCATTTTTTACACGGTGCATAATGATTAAGTAGTGAGTCGATGGTACTATAAAAGGTTTCAAAAGATTCGTCAATATATTGGTTATCAGCAACATTCAGACGTTGGAGCAAGAGTAACGTTATGCAAACATATAAATTGAGGAATATGATCAGAGAGACAGTTAAATTCCCTGAAAACTTTTGATAAGAAGTCGGACTTAAAAAAACGTTGTCTATAAGAGTGCTCGATCTATTAGTTACTCTAGTTGGAAGGGTAATTTGAGGGGTGCAAGGAAAAGATCCAACGATGTCAAGAAATTGACCATGTGAGCTTCCCACTCCAGTTTTTAAAAGATTAATATTAAAGTCACCTAATAAGACTAAAAATTTGTTCTTTCTGTTAATTGTATCGAAAAGAGGAGCTAAAAAAAGACTATTAAAATCTGATATAAACATGCATGGATGTCTATAAACACAGCCGACAATATACTTTTTAGAAGTTTCAAAAGAGATTTCGATGAAGGTAGATTCAAGTTCCCGAGGTTTATAAAAAATACAAGAAAGATCATTTCGACACTGGTCGGTTAAAGAGTTAGTGATATAAAGGAGTGTGCCATCAGCGGACGATTCTGTGGGAGTAAATTCCATAGAGTAGTTGGGAATAGAAAAATTTTCAAATGCAGGGATAAAGTTAGAAAATCTGGTCTCAGTAATAGCAATTATTGAAAAAGGATGAGAAAGCTCTTCTAAACAAGAACATAAGGAATCAAAATGAAGGCTTAAGCTGGCAATATTAATATGAAAAAAAAGAAAAACTTGATTTAACTGGTTTAACTTTATTAATAAAATCAGCTACATCATAGTACAGACAGGAGAAATATCTAGCTTGGAACAGTTTCGAAATACTCAGGAATCCTCACCGCCTCTTCTCTTTCACTGAAGGCAGTAAAATAAAAATAAAAACAAAAATAAAAGTACACATTGCATTCTGCTCCGAGGAGCCTAATAATGTCTTCCTTAAAATACAACACTCCGTAAAAATCCGTAAGATGGAGCTAGAGATTCCCCTATTCTGATGGGAGATTCCCCCAATACTAATCCCGAAAAACATAGACAGATATCCATTCACAATCTTCTCGAAAAGAATTTAGGTAAGGAAAAGTTAGGTAAGGAAAAAGCAAGATTTTAGCCGGATCTCCACTAGGCGGTAAAGGTCGCCGCGGAAAAGCTCTCTGCAATCTGATTGGTTCACAAAGTCAAGAAATTTTCACAGAGCCAATCAGATTGCAGAAAATATTTCCGCCGCGATATTTTTCGCCCTGTGGAAATCCGGCTTTAGTATTAGTATTAGTACTAGTGTAGCGTGTAAAAACATTTTACAGTTTTTCTCCATAAAATGTTTTTACACGCAATACTGCCATGATAAGTCTGTGTATATACAAAAATTGTTGTGTTTCTCCATGTTGGAATTATATCATATTTAACACACAATTGTTGTATAAATATTTTGAAATGATCATTCAAAGAATGCTATTAATCCCTACTTTCCAGTGCTATCTGGCCTATTTAGAGATTTCTAAAGTTGTACAGGTAAACTAAAAGCTAAAATTCCAATGTTCAGAGATTTAGAAAAGAGACAATACGACGTATACTCCTACCTAACCAATGTATACTCCTACCTTACCACGGTTAAACTTCTGACATATAAGAAATACTTTCAAATTTCCCTTTTATCTAATAAAAACAATACCTTCTAAGACGTTTTAATCTTTCAAATCTTTATTCTGCTATGAATTGTGGAAAGTCAAAACCCAAAACTCCACTTGTGCATCATGATACAAAAACCATGTAAATATGTATATAACCATGATTTACACATTCCTTCTTGTATAACATTCATCTATACTATTCAATTTTCTAATCTAAAACAAAAAGATATCAATCAAACACTATCAAAACAATATAATAATGATCTTGATACCTTCGTTTCCCTAAAGGCGAACCTTAATAATACCAAATAAACTGCTAGCTACACATTTCGGCATAGTAGTCAAAACTAACTGATACGAAAAAGCTACATTCAAACACATTAAAGAATACACATCGGTAGAAAATGATGAACTGATAACACGAACACATAACAGGTCTACATCGATTATCTCTCGGATAGAATAGTTACTGACACCGATCAATGTTGTTATTCTTTATTACTAAATTTAAAGCGTTGGATAAAAAAATAAAAACAAAAACAAATACTTTTACACACATCGTCTTCATTTTTCGTTTAAAGAAATGAACGTTTAAAAACTTTGATGAACTTTCGAACGCCAAAACCATTGCATTGCCTTCTCCTCCGTGCGGCTTTATGATGTCTTCCTTAAGGTACAAAAACTCCATGAAGTAATAAAACCCCGTAAGATGGAGCTAGAGATTCTCCTAATGGGAGATTCTCCCTATACTAATACGGAAAAAATAAACATCCATTGACGAACTTCCCAAGATATTTTTTTCTAAAGTTCTTTCTTTCAAAGTTAGGTAAGAAAAAAGCAAGATTTAGTATTAGTATATAGACTAGTATCCTGTGTAAAAACATTTTACAGTTCCACTCTCAAGAATCAAGATAAGAAATATAAAAATGCAACCTAAAAATGTTTTTTGTTATATTTTTGTTATATTTTTCGTAAAACCGTAAAATTATGTTTTTGCCCAGGATACCTGAATCAAATGTGATTTAAAATGTGAATGCTAAAAAGATAATACCTGCTAAGGATACAACCGAAGTGTCATTCTTCTATGAATTCGGCGAAAGATTTCCCAATGTACCATATGATGTAAAACCATGATTAGCACATTCACTCTCCTTCGTCATAAATTTTATTTATATCAATTTTTTTAATCTAAAAAGAAAGAAACCATATAGAGCAGAAGCAAGCGCATGATCGTTCAAGAACAGAATAACTTTTTTTAGAATGTAAAATAGCACTTAATAAATAATCATGTGCCCTCACTTTTCCACTATAGGATCAAGTAAGCATCGTGGCTTAACTTCTAACTGGGGATTCCTAAACAACGTATGTAAAGCCAGTTACAATATTCAATAGGCTCCCCTGAATGCACATCATGCATCAAAAGAGCAATCTGGAAAGAAATCATATTGCACACTCCCTCCCTTCCCACAGACAAAATAAGACAAAAAACAAAAACAACAGATCATCGGGCGTTTGTAAATGAATGATGTAAAGTTTATATATGTTTTCAGTAGGATCGAAATTAGGATCGAAATTATTTCGGACCTGGAAGGAAGCAATGTCAATATTTCGGACCTGGAAGGAAGCAATGTCAATAATTTGTTTTGCGTAGAGCTGGAAACCATATCGCAGGAACATTATACGATGTACTATTAATACTGGAATTGTTTTTGACACTGTATATAGTCTCTTTGACTTTTCGAGCAGTCCATCCTTTTTCCTTGTCAAGGATCTTTCTATTCTCCCAATCAAACTTGTGGTCATTAGTCCAACAGTGGTCAGCAATTTCGTTTTTGGTTACATCGCCATTCCGTACGGCTCGCATATGTTCTTTGATGCGTTGCTCAAATGTTCTTTTTGTTTCTCCTATATAAACTGATTCACAATCACTACATGGAATTTGGTATATCACGTTATTTGTGTCGTTCATTGAGATCTTGTCTTTCGGATGAGATAATATGTTACGAAGAGTTTCCGTTGATCGAAATCTGCATTTGATGTTGTGTGCACGGAATATTCTTTGTAAAGCATTACTGATACCAGATACATAAGGAATACTAATAGTGGTCACCGGTTCTTGTTCTGTTGATTCTTCGGTGTTTGAAGTTCGAGTATTGTTTATTCTATTTTCAACTCTTCTAACAATCGTCCTGTCATATCCATTTGCTTGGAGAACCGATTTGATATGTTTCATTTCTTCAACACGATCATCGTCATTACTAACAATATCTTTCGCCCGATTTATTAACGATGCAACAACACTTTCTTTGCAACTTTGTTGATGGTTTGAGTTATAGTTTAGATATTGGTCTGTATGTGTTGGTTTACGATATACGTTCACTGAAATGCTTCCGTCTTGATTTCTTTTTACAAGAGAAGAACACCGAAGAATCAACAGAACAAGAACCGGTGACCACTATTAGTATTCCTTATTCAAACACCGTATTCACAGTAAACACAGTATTCAAACACCGAAGAATCAACAGAACAAGAACCGGTGACCACTATTAGTATTCCTTATGTATCTGGTATCAGTAATGCTTTACAAAGAATATTCCGTGCACACAACATCAAATGCAGATTTCGATCAACGGAAACTCTTCGTAACATATTATCTCATCCGAAAGACAAGATCTCAATGAACGACACAAATAACGTGATATACCAAATTCCATGTAGTGATTGTGAATCAGTTTATATAGGAGAAACAAAAAGAACATTTGAGCAACGCATCAAAGAACATATGCGAGCCGTACGGAATGGCGATGTAACCAAAAACGAAATTGCTGACCACTGTTGGACTAATGACCACAAGTTTGATTGGGAGAATAGAAAGATCCTTGACAAGGAAAAAGGATGGACTGCTCGAAAAGTCAAAGAGACTATATACAGTGTCAAAAACAATTCCAGTATTAATAGTACATCGTATAATGTTCCTGCGATATGGTTTCCAGCTCTACGCAAAACAAATTATTGACATTGCTTCCTTCCAGGTCCGAAATATTGACATTGCTTCCTTCCAGGTCCGAAATAATTTCGATCCTAATTTCGATCCTACTGAAAACATATATAAACTTTACATCATTCATTTACAAACGCCCGATGATGACAGTAGTAACTGTCGAAACGTCGCAAACAAAAACAACCGGTCTATGACATGATAAACTCTAATTATATATTATGAATACTAGACTGACAAACAATATAAATATATTCAATTTGAAAAACAACAGAGATTAAATTTTAAGAACTATGATATAGATGCCATCATAGAATAAGCAGATGTAATCAATGAAGAGTAAAAAAGGATCAGATCTCGGCATCTCCCATGTTATTGTTGTTGTTATTTTTCAAGCGAAGTTTTGGTTTCTGTTTTCAAGAAAGTTAAAGCTCTCCCCCATTATTGTCAACCTGAATTATAGGGTATAATTATACCCTTTACTGATTCACACGCAAAACAAAACTCAGAAATAATAATTCAGCTTTTCCACAACATGTTTAATCACTGTAAAAAAATAAATGCCACTTCGTTAGCAATCCTCTAATTCAATTAACAGTTTCTTCGCTTTCCTTTCCAGCACACGTTTATACCAAAAACAACAACATTGTGTTCGTGTTTTCATTTAATTTTGTGATTTATACACTTCCACTCGTTTACTTTACAAAACGATCAGTGCCACCAAAAAGAAATAAATTTAAAATCATTTGACAACTTCTTCTGTGTAACCATCCATTTTTAATAACTGTAAATAAATAAGTAAGTTGTTATTTTCAGTACACGTTTCTACTATAATCCATTTACATTTCTTCTTCCACTCGTTAATTCAATATACAATATATACTTCGTTTCATTTCTTCGTTCGACTTCACGAAAACGAACACAAAATTTGTTTACATTTTGTTTACATTTTTCTGTTCTGCATCATAACGACTCATCTTCTTCTTTTTATAATATAAACAATATTATTCTTCGCTTTTGAACTGTAAGAAATAAAAAAGCAAACCAGCAACAGATACAAAAACACTTCTTCTCTTCTTTTTTCACTAAGGAAATGATCGTTGAGAATATTTCGAACGAAAACAACCATTCCATTGCCTTCTCCTCCGGGCGGCTTTATGATGTCTTCCTTAAGGAACAACACTTCACGAAGTAATAAAAACCCGTAAGATGGAGCTAGAGATTCTCCTAATTGGAGATTCTCCCTATACTAATACGGAAAAACATACATCCATTGACGAACTTCCCGCGAAATTTTACCTAACGTTCTTTCTTTAAAAGTTAGGTAAGAAAAAAGCAAGATTGCGTATTAGTATAAGAAGACTAGTATCCCGGGTAAAAACATTTTACCGGTTCACTTTTCTTCCTCTTTCAATATATAGTATATGACGAAAAATAAAATCACACAATCCAAAAAAATAAATATCACTAAGTTGTAGAGCTCGAAAACCTGATCAAAAAAATGTATGGGATCGTCTGCGTACGACTTACCGTTACGAAAAAATCGCCGATCAAAGATTCTGATGACGTCACACCCGTCCCCAAAAAGTTTTAGACCCAAATCTTTCGACACCCCGTCGCCAATATCGCGCGCCCAAAGTGACGTCAGTTATTCCTATTGGTTCTCGAGATATTTGCCCTTAAAAATCGCGTTCTATTTAGGGTGCAATGCAATGTGCCCACTGACGTCGCGCTACTCCTATAATACTAATATCGCCTATATCTCGACAACTCAGTTACGCACGACCTAAAATGTCACTATATCACAGTCCATACGAACATTTCGTTCCCAGTCCTTTTATTCACACTGACCGAACTAAATTTGTTATGCACAGTCGCTATTAGTATATAGACTAGTATCCCGGGTAAAAACATTTTACCGGTTCACTTTCCCCATGAGTTACCACCATCCTGTGCTCTTCCTCTTTCAATATATAGTATATGACGAAAAATAAAATCACACAATCCAAAAGAATTGGTACCACTAAGTTTTGGAGCTCGAAAACCCGATCAAGAAAATGTATGGGATCGCCTGTGTAGGACTTACCGTTACGGAGATATAGTCGATCAAAGATTCTGATGACGTCACACCCGTCCCAAAAATGTTTTAGACCCAATTTTTTTTCGTCACCGATCACCAATATTGCGCACCCAAGGTGACGTCAGTTATTCCCATTGGTTCTCGAGATATTTGCCCTTAAATTTCGCCTTCTATTTAGGGTGCAATGCAATATGCCCGCTGACGTCGCGCTACTCCTATATTACTAATATCGCCTATATCTCGACAACTCAGTTATGCACGATCTAAAATGTCACTATATCACAGTCCATACGAACATTTCGTTCCCAGTCCTTTTATTCACACTGACCGAACTAAATTTGTTATGCACAACTCGCTATTAGTATATAGACTAGTATCCCGGGTAAAAACATTTTACCGGTTCACTTTCCCCATGAGTTACCACCATCCCGTGATTTTTCTATCAATATAGGGGTGACCGAAAATAAAATTACACAATCCAAAAGGTTAAGTATCACTAAGTTGTAAAGCTCCATGGTCACCGCCATATTGTAAGAGAGAGGGTAAGCACAGGGGCTGGGGTCAGTAACTCATGGGGAAAGTGAATCAGTAAAATGTTTTTCATACATACATAAATGATACATGCTAGTATCCCGGGTAAAAACATTTTACAGGTTAATTTTTCGCATTATTTGCCGCCCCCACCACCCGTGCTCCTCCTCTTTCATAATTTAAAGGGTGTATATATAATATAGCTTGTAAAATGTTTTTGCAGGTTTACTTTCCCCATGGTTTATATCACATGTTCTTCTTCTTAATATGGTTGTGACGAAAAATAAAATCACGCAATTCAAAAGGATAAGTAGTACCACATATAGAGCTATTACATAAAAAAATCGAACAATATGAAAGGTTGTTTTTTGTCCTTATTTGGTAAAGATTATATTTATCTATTGAGTTTTTGTAAAAATATATATAGATAGATAGATAGATTAATCATAAAACTTATATTTCATTTGAAACAGACGCATTGGTGATGATAGCGAGGGGTCCTCAAGTCGACAAAAGAGATTAATAAATCAGACAAAAAATAGGTATGCGAATGTAATTAATAAATTCCAATCTATTTTCTCGTTTTTTTATACAATACCTTAATAGATTTTCAAGATTCAATCCAGGTTTCAGACTTTCAGCATCTCATTTTAATTACAATCGCAGTTGTGTCAAGTTTAATATTTAATTTTATTGTCTGATTTCTTTTAATCTCATCAGCTTTTACGTGGAAACAATAGAAATAATAGAAACATTACATTTCTATTTATTTTTGTTTTTTCACGAATAGCGCGGCACTACATTTTGAAGGGCCTCCGCTATCATCATCAGGCATATTAAAAAAATATGCCGAAAATAAAATCACACAATCCAAAAGAATAACTACCACTTACTCGTAGAGCTGGAAATCCTGATCAAGAAAATGTAGGGGATCGCCTGTGTACGACGTGCTGTTACGAAGATATCGATGATCAAAGATCCTAATGACGTCACACCCGTCCCCAAAAAGTTTTAGACCCAAGTTTTTCGACACCCCACCGCCAATATCGCGCGCCCAAAGCGACGTCAGTTATTCCCATTGGTTCTCGAGATATTTGCCCCTGAAAATCGCGTTCTATTTAGGGTGCAATGCAATGTGCCCACTGACGTCGCGCTACTCCTATAATACTAATATCGCCTATATCTCGACAACTCAGTTACGCACGATCTAAAATTTAATGATAACATTTTCCATACGAACATTTCGTTCCCAGTCCTTTTATTCACACTGACCGAACTAAATTTGTTATGCACAACTCGCTATTAGTATATAGACTAGTATCCCGTGTAAAAACATTTTACGGTCCACTCCCAAGAATCATGATAAGAAATATAAAAATGCAACCTAAATATGTTTCTGTTACATTTTCCAACTATTGAGTGAAACCGTAAAATTGTCTTTGCACGGGATACCTGAATCAAATGTGAATCATAAAAAAATTACACCTGCTCAGGCTTCAACCGAAGGGTCTTTCCACCATGAATTCATTAAATGATTTATCCCAATCGCTTGTACCATGATGTTAAACCATGATTGGCACATTCATTCTCCTTGGTCATATATTCCGTTTTATTAAATTTTCTAAATCTAAAAAGAAAGAAATCGTATAGAACAGAAGCAAATACATGATCATCAGAAACAGAAAAAAATCTCTTAGAATGTAAAATAGCACTACGTAAATAAATATCATGTGCCCTGTCATTTCCACTATAGAACCAAGATAAGCGCCATAGCTTAATTTCAGTCAGGGGATTCCTAAACGACATACGTAAAGTCAGCAAACGAAAACACAAACAGTGATAAATTGAAAAAAAAATATGATAAGATATAGATACAGCAAAATGGAATGATCTTATGGTCTCCCTCTTACGCTAACAAAAGAAAAAACAAACAACAAATCAGCAGCATATACTTTAAGGAATAATAGCAATAAAATCATTGCTCGAAGGACAAAAGAAAATCTGAAAAAGCTTGGGATGTGTTGTGGTCAGTTTTAATTCTCTTGGTATAGTAAGTGGTGTGGGTAGAGGACAGGGATAATCAATCATCATTGAAACCACACCATCTGGCTCCAAAGTTTCAACATAAATAAGGCAAAAATATATTGTTTTAATGAATTCATTAAATAAATTCTCCCAATCGCTTGTACCATGATTTAAAACTATGATTGGGAAATTCATTCTTCTTCGTCATTATTTTTATTTATACTAAATTTTCTAATATTAAAAGAAAGAAATCGTATATAACAGAAGCAAGTACATGATCATCAAAACCAGAAAAAATCTTTTAGAATGTAAAATAGCACTTAATAAATATCATGTGCCTTAACTTTCCCACTATACGATCAAGATAAGAAGCATGGCTTAAATTCACGCTGCGGATTCCAAAATGAAATACATAAAGCCAGTAACGATAATCAGTATGTTCCCCTAAAATGTACACGATGCAGCAAAAGTTCAACTTTGAAAGAAATCACACATTGCACACTCTCCCTCCCCACCCACTGACCAAATAAAACAAACAAACAAATAAAGAAAAAAACAGTACCAAATTATTAGAGATGTGATATAGATACAGGAATGACTTAGAGAATCATCATAGAATAGGTAGATGTGATCATTGTGAGAATCATGATAAGAAAGAATGCACCCCTAAAAATGTTTTTAATGTATTTTTGCAACTATTGAATGAAACCGTAAAATTACGTCTTTGTCCGAGATACCTGAATCAAGTGTGAATAGTAAAAAGATTATACCTGCTCAGCATACAACCGAAGTGTCATTTTTTTTATGAATTCATCAAATAATTTACCAATTGCATGTACCATATGATGTAAAACCATGATTGGCACATTCATTCTTCACATCATAATCTTTATTTATACTAAATTTTCTTATCTAAAAAGAAAGAAATCATTTTGGACAGAAGCAAGAACCTGATCATCAGAAACAGAAGAAATATTACTGAACATATTCTTTTAGATTGTAAAAGCACTGAATAAATAAATCATGTGCACTGGCATTTCTACTATAGAACCAAGATATAAGCACCATGGCATAAAAATCGAGGATTCCTGAACGACATACGCCAAGTCAGAACAAAATAGAACAGAGATAATTTAAAGAAATACGACTGTGGCCATCATGGAATAGGTAGATGTTATCAATGAAGAGTATAAAGGAAAGATATTAAGCTAATAAGATCCTCTCCTCCACTAAAAACAAAACAAAAAACACACTTAAAAGTATATATAGCAATATAAAAACATAGGTTAAACAACGAAATGGAATAGCTAAAAAAATTGGATCTGTGAAGTATAGATAAAAACCCTATAATTTAGGCTGGCGATGTGGGTTGTATGTAGGGAAAGGGTTAGGGTTCAATCATCTTATGAGGGTAGGGGAGAGAGCTTTAACTTTCTTGAAAACAGCCACAAAAATTCGCTTGAAAAATAAATAATGACAATAACACAGCAGCAATAATATCTCAGCGTAACACACCCTTTACTGCTTCACATGCAACAAAAAAACATCAGAAATAACGATGTAGCTCTTCCACACAATATGTTGATGTTTCCCACATGGTCGAAATGATTGCAACGACGCAACCATTTTTAATCACAATATGTAAATACCACTTCGTTAACAATCCTCCAATTCAATTCAGTCTCTTCGCTTTCCAGCACACCATTACTACCCAAAATAACGACATTATCTTCGTGTTTTCATTCACTTTTTTATGTATATACTTCCACTCGTTAATTCCATCATTACAAAACAATCAATTCCAAGAAAAAGAAATAAATTAAAAACCATTTGGTACCATTTGACGACTTCTTCTGTGAAAAACCATTTTTAATAACTGTAAAAGTAAGATGTTCTTCACTTTCCAGTACACGTTTCTACTACTATTTCTTTCTTCCACTCGTTAATTCGCGTTTAATAATAATAATACAATCCTTCGTGAACCATTTTTAAGTAAAAAAATTAATGCCACTTCGTTAACAATCCTTCAATTCAATTCAGTTTCTTCGTTTTCCAGCACACACAACAGCATATGTTCGTGTTTTCATTTACTTTTTTATGTATATGCACTTCCACTCGTTAATTCCATCTTTACAAAACGATCAATCCCGCCAAAAAGAAATAAATTAAAAACCATTTGCTACCATTTGACAACTTCTTCTGTGCAACCATTTAATAACTGTAACATAAATAAGTAAGATGTTCTTCACTTTCCAGTACAGTACACGTTTCTGCTATTAGAAACCTTACTTTCTTCGACTCGTTAATTCGCGGTTAATAATAACACAATATCCTTCGTTTCATTTCTTCGTTCGTCTTGCAAAACAATCTTTACGAAAACAAAATCAGATTTGTTTACGTTTTAAAAACCCTCGTTTCTATTCTGCATCATACCACTGGTAGTAAACATACTAATACTTTCTCCACAACAATACTATTCTTCGCTTTTGAAATAAAAACAAACAACAAATACACTTCTTCTCTCTTCTTTTTCACCAAACAAAAATGATCGTTGAGAATATTTCAAACGAAAAACCATTGCATTGCATCCTCCTCCGTGGAGATCTTTCATCGTCTTCTCTCACGTACAACACCCTTCGACATGAAAAAAACCGTAAGATGGAGTTGGACCATTACTAATACTGAAAAATACTGAAAAAACGCTTCTCGCAGCAGCGTGGTTTTACGCGCTCCCCGTGAGAAAATGACCGTGAAATTTTTCTAAATGTATCACTCTCTAAAATAAAAGTGGTATGCACAACTCGCTATTAGTATATAATCCAAAAAGTATACAATCCAAAAGGTTAAGTATCACTAAGTTGTAAAGCTCCATGGTCACCGCCATATTGTAAGAGAGAGGGTAAGCACAGGGGCTGGGGTCAGTAACTCATGGGGAAAGTGAATCAGTAAAATGTTTTTCATACATACATAAATGATACATGCTAGTATCCCGGGTAAAAACATTTTACCGGTTCCTTTTCAACATGAGTTACCACCATCCCGTGATTTTTCTATCAATAAAGTAAAATAAAGGCGTAAAGTAAACTAAAGTAAAGTAAAGTAAAGGCGTGTAAAAACATTTTACAGGTTCATTTCCCCCATGACTTACTACTCCCAACCCCCGTGGTTGCTCTCTTTCATACAATATGGAGGTGACGAAAAATAAAATCACATAATTGCTAACAATAAATTTCACCAAGCTGTAGAGCTCGAAAACCTGATCAAGAAAATGTATGGGATCGTCTGCGTACGACTTACCGTTACGGAGATATCGTCGATCAAAAATTCTGATGGCGTCACACCCGTCCCCAAAAAGTTTTAGACCCAAATTTTTTCGACACCTCATCGCCAATATCGCGTGCCCAAAGTGATGTCAGTAATTCCCATTGGTTCTCGAGATATTTTCCCTTAAATATCGCGTTCTATTTTGGGTGCAATGCAATGTACCCACTGACGTCGCGCTACTCCTATCTTCTTATACTAATACTAAATCTTGCTTTTTTCTTACCTAACTTTTAAAGAAAGAACGTTAAGTAAAAATTTTCGGGAAGTTCGTCAATGGATGTTTGTTTATGTTTGTTCCGTATTAGGATAAGGCACTCCGGCTTGGTGCTTATAATTGTTTTATGATATAAAATACGTAAGGGAAGACATGATATAGCATATCAGGCGGAGACTTCGAATTACAATCGAACGTAGCAGCTATTGACAACGAATGTAAAATAGTTGTTTGAAGAAAAAAAAGCGTTTGTTTACATTTTTTAAGACGAAGTAATAATAAGAAACATGCATAAAAAAGACAATTTTTTTTTACGAAGCATAGTTTTTACATATTTACGAGTTATATATAATGTTGAAGGTATAAGACATATCAAACGGCATTTTATCCAGTTTCGGTTTGTTTTTTTAGATTTCCAGAGAAAAGAAAGAAAATTTAGTAGAAACTGTGTTGAGCATGGTATTTTTTAGTACAATGATAGAAAGAAGAAAGTCAAGAAGGTATAAAAGATTAGAGATTTGATTAATCTGTTGGTTTTGGCCGTGAGTAAAATTAGTTAATACCGATGGCATTTTTTCTAATTGGCGATCTCTCTGTTCCTGGAATTTATAGAGAAAGAAAACTCAGCTTTGAAGAAAGAAACATTCTTCGGAGGTATGATTCTTTTTAAGATTTAGTTAATACCTTATATCTTACATATGTAAATCTGTATATATTCCAAAAGTTAATTCTGCGATGGGTATTGTAGTGTGGGGTGAGTGAGATATTTTACAATTTGTGAATATTTTTATCTGAGAGTTAGTATTGATAATTATGAATCTATTCACCACAAAGTCTGAAAGTATTTTTGGTTGACTATAAAGTTAGAAAGTGGAAAGAATTAAGAATTGGTTAGGATTCAGAAGTCGAAAAAATACAGCCTTTTATTTAATTTTTTTTATTTTATTAATTTTTTTTGTAGCAAGTTGTTTGAGGGACATGGAACTATGACGTCATTATCATGACGTTAAAATGTATTGCCGACTACATGTCGGTCACAATTGAATTTGTGTACATTTTTTCGATGGGCTTAATATATATGACATTAAACGCATAATTATTGCGTTAATTGTTGCCGTTTTGGGCCCATATTGGCTTTGAGTTATGGCTCAAATTGATTTCTTCAGTAAAACTTTCCATTAAATATGATTCGACGTAAACATGTAATAACATTTTTAACAGACAAACTTCTTCCACGTTCTGTGATTTCTATTTTTGGCGACAAAGAAAGGAGAAATCAATAGTTTTACCTCAATACACGGGGTTATAAAATGCTTAGTATGGCGGGTAAAATATTTATAAATCGATGAAAGATTTTAGGGCGGCGTTTTGGACTGCGTTTTTGTATTACATAGAGTTATTATCAAATCATTAGCATAGCGTGTAAAAACATTTTATTGAGAAAGATGTAAAAAATTTTTACACGGTTTACTAGTCTTCTTATACTAATACGCAATCTTGCTTTTTTCTTACCTAACTTTGAAAGAAAGAACTTTCGGAAAATTTTCTCGGGAAGTTCGTCAATGGATATTTGTTTATGTTTTTTCCGTATTAGTATAAGGCACTCCAGTTTAGTGCTTATAATTGTTTTATGATATGAAATACGTTAGGGAAGACATGATATAGGATCTCAGGCGGAGACTTCGAATTACAATCGAACGTAGCAGCTATTGACAACGAATGATAAATAGAAAAAAAACAAGTTTTTATTACGAAGAATAGTTTTTACACATTTACGACTTATGTTGTGTAATGTTGAAGGTTGAAGACGTATCAAACGGCATTTTATCCTATCTCGGTTTGTTTTTTCAGATTTCCAAAGAAAAAAAAGAAAATTTAGTAAAAACTGTGTTGAGCAAGGTATTTTTTAGTACAATGTTAGAAAGAAGAAAGTCAAGAAGGAATAAAAGATTAGAGATTTGATTAATCTGTTGGTTTCGGCCGTAAGTAAAATTAGTTAATACCGATGGCGTTTTTCTAATTGGAGATCTCTCTGTTCCTGGAATTTATAAAGAAAGAACTTTGAAGAAACTTCAGCTTTGAAGAAAGAAACATTATTTGGAGGTATGATTCTTTTTAGGATTTAGTTAATACCTTATATCGTATATATGTAAATCTGTATACACTCCAAAAGTTAATTTTGCGTGGGTAGTTTAGTGTGTGAGTGAGATATTTCACAATTTGTGAATAATTTTTCTGAGATTTAGCATTGATAATTATGAATATGTTTACCACAAAGACTGAAAGAATTTTTGGTTGACAATAAAGTTAGAAAGTGGAAAGAATTAAGAATTGGTTAGGATTCAGAAGTCGAAAAAATACACCCTTTTATTTAAATTTTCTTATTTTCTTAATTTTTTTGTAGCAAGTTGTTTGAGGGACTTGGAACTATGACGTCATTATCATGACGTTAAAATATATTGCCGACTACATGTCGGTCACAATTGAATTTGTGTGCAATTTTTCGCTGGGCTTAATATATATGACATTAAACGCATAATTATTGCGTTAACTGTTGCCGTTTGGGGCCCATATTGGCTTTGAGTTATGGCTCAAATTGATTTCTTCAGTAAAACTTTACATTAAATATGATTCGACGTAAACATGTAATAACATTTTTAACAAACAAACTTCTTCCATGTTCTGTGAATTCTATTTTTGGCGACAAAGAAAGGAGAAATCAGTAGTTTTACCTCAATACACGGCGTTATCAATGCTTAGTATGGCGGGTAAAAAATTCATGAATCGATGAAAGATTTTAGGGCGGCGTTTTGGACTGCGTTTTTGTATTTCATAGATTTATTATCAAATGGTTAGTATAGCGTGTAAAAACATCTTATTGGGAAAGATGTAAAAAAATTTTACACGGTATACTAGTAATACTAATATCGCCTGTATCTCGACAACTCAGTTACGCACGACCTAAAATGTCACTATATCACAGTCCATACGAACATTTCGTTCCCAGTCCTTTTATTCACACTGACCGAACTAAATTTGTTATGCACAGTCGCTATTAGTATATAGACTAGTATCCCGGGTAAAAACATTTTACCGGTTCATTTTTCCCCTGAGTTACTGACCCCAACCCCCGTGCTTACCCTCTCTCTTACAATAAGGCGGTGACGAAAAATAAAATCACACAATCCAAAAGAATAGGTACCACTGAGTTGTAGAGCTCGAAAAGCTGATCAAGAAAATGTATGGGATCGTCTGTGTACGATGTACCGTTACGGAGATATCGTCGATCAAAAATTTTGATGACGTCACACCCGTCCCAAAAAAGTTTTAGACCCAAATTTTTTCGACACCCCATCGCCAATATCGCACGCCCAAAGTGATGTCAGTTATTCCCATTGGTTCTCGAGATATTTGCCCTTAAATATCGCTTTCCATTTAGGGGGCAATGCAATGTGCCCACTGACGTCGCGGTACTCCTATATTACTAATATCGCCTATATCTCGACAACTCAGTTACGCACGACCTAAAATGTCACTATATCACAGTCCATACGAACATTTCGTTCCCAGTCCTTTTATTCACACTGACCGAACTAAATTTGTTATGCACAACTCGCTATTAGTATATAGACTAGTATCCCGGGTAAAAACATTTTACCGGCTCACTTTCCCCATGAGTTACTGACCCCAACCCCCGTGCTTACCCTCTCTCTTACAATATGGCGGTGACGAAAAATAAAATCACGCAATTCAAAAGAATAGGTATCACTAAGTTGTAGAGCTCGAAAAGCTGATCAAGAAAATTAGTATAGAATTAGTATAAGGGGGAACCCTTGCATTGGGTCAAATATATACAAATCATTTATTTGCACTGCATGTATTTTTTATTTGCACTGATAAACGAGTATACTCTACTGATTAACCAATCAGATTCCAGATATTTTTTGTCTAAGTATAATAAGATTTTCTTTGAAATAACTTTGAAAATCAATTACAATCCCACAATTGTTATCAAGAAAGATTTTTTGAGAACCCATTTGACGGATGATATTATGTTTATTATTAAAGTAAATAAAAACATATCATATTTCTTTCTAACCGTTCCTACGGAAGTTTCGGTTCTTAATTATTTAATGAAACTTAAAAACTCGATAATCAAGTTGAAATTCGTATTGTAGAGGAAATACAAAATGTGTGCTACGTATATTATATCGTTCGTTTTGTCAGCTTTTGAAGGAATAGCAGCTAATGTCATTGAAAACGTCAAAAGAAACGACAGTAACATCGATTTGGAATTCAATAACGAAGATGAACAACGAAGCACTTTGTTATTAATGAGAACAGAACGAAACACCTTGAATGATTTCTATATTTACGATCCTGATGATGTTATTTACGAAGAATTTTCCCCACCAGATTCCTATGAAACTGACGATACCAATGCTACACATACAGGTGAAATCGAAATTAGAAATAGCGATAAATCGTTAAGATGGAGAAAATACAGACCTTCGTTTTGGTTGTGGCTCGGGTACTGCTTTATACAAACATTTTATATTTTGGTATTAGGTGGCATATGTATTGCTTTCGTATCAGTCCTTATAATGTTCATACATATTAATACTGCTGATGTTTGTGTTGCTGTCAAATGGAATAATATTCCGATAAACGTGCAACGTGTTCGAGTGACGGTACAAACATTTGAAGGTTGGATGTTGCAGTTTTACCACATTCTTATCATGATATTTTTCTTTGGATGGGAACTGATAGGTCCTATGCATTTACTTGAAATCAACATTGCCGCTGCGTTCCTGGATTCAGTATATAGGTTATACTTACAAGTCTATGATGTTTACAGTATTTCATGGATTAGCAAACCATTAAACATTCTATTCATGGCTGTTTTATTGATCAATAGTTACAAACTGGCATTTCACTTTTACCCTCGTCGAAAACGGAAAAGAGCATTATTAACATTCCAGCTAGGTGCACAATTTTTTCTCGGGTTCCTTTTGTTATTAACGACCGTGTATGCCATTATTCCTTGGTTTGTTTTATTAACGCCCATAAACCAAGCAATTGTGGCGGCTTGTGCGCCAATAACTGGAGCTATATGTAAAACTATAATTAGAATACTTGTTCAAAACATGTCTTCCATCAACCATCCAGGAAAATCGTACATACTAGTTTATGGAATTTATGTAACTGCACCAATTGTTTATCGTACGTTGCAAGCTCAGATCGAATCATTACAATATTTTGTAATGTTATGCGTAGCTCATGCGTTGGTTGGATTATTAGAACGTCTGTCTGTTCCACTAAGGGATCACCTTTATGTTTGGTTCTACAAAAAGATTTTGAAACGAGAACGGTTTGATTCTAAAATTGGTTGTTTTCGGACACCTCGAACACAGCGACTTTTGACTGACTTAACACTTATCAATATCATACATGAGGTTTCTTCGTTGATATTAACCAATGCCTTTGTACAGTTATACGCATTTCAGTTTGGTAAGAATCACCGCGGTGAAAGTTTTGCAAGTGACAAAATTTTGTACGATTTCTTTTTGAGGACTATCTTGGCAATTACTGTGGAATATGTTTTTGGTGCTTTTGGCGTTTTTATAATGACATGGTACATGAATCTTCCAATTCTTCGTATTTGGAGGAAAAAATGGCAATCCATTCTCTTCGCAAATCTTATCGCGACTGGAATGCTAGTAATGTACACAACGCATTATTTAGTGAAAGTGGTTGAGGGAAAATATAATTTCTTATTCGAAGTGAACCAAACGAGAAGTTGTGTTCCATCCAATTTACTGTTTTTTAAATAACGGGACATGACTACATCCTTGACCTTGGCCGATGTTCTAGTTTTGATCATGAATTTCTTTTGTTATTCAATTGAGGCGTTTTAAGAGTGTTTGTTTTCGCTTTGAATTATGGGAACTGTCAATTTCGTTTATTCTGCTTGTCATCATGTTCGATGTAAATCTTTAGTGGAGATGTTCATATTCTGACTGAATGAAATAAATCTTTTTTCCTGGCATCATTTTCCTTTATTTAGACCATTTATCGTCGCAATTTCCGCGACACGATTTTGAGAAATCGAACAAATGTCAACTTAATGATGAAAAATCCAAACATTCGGACAAGAACATCTTCGGACACAGAGCTTGATCTGTCTGAACATTTCACCATCCGGAAATCTATTTTTAGAAATAAAGATTTTCATCTTCTTTAGGATATTTGATGTAAACTGATTCCTGTGTACATAAACGGGCGATATATAAATGTAACAGCAAAAACATGGAAAAATTTCATTGTAATTAATCAAGACTGTTGCAAAGGCTTGTTATCCAATCTGATTTCGTGAATTTCCGTATGGACCATTTTCACGCCATAACCAATTTCAATTTAAAACTGTGAATCCTTAGTCTTTAACAGTTTCCGCCATTTTTAGTCCAATTGCCTTCAAGAACATATTATTAACAATAAAGATGATTTTAGAAATCGAGGATGAAAACGGACGGGAAAAGCAAATGTCCCAATTGTGGAGATCTAGGGCATAACCACATAGAAAAAGTCAGTCTGGCAAAGCGAAATTTGTTCAGTGATGTAAAAATTGTTCTATTTTTCCCTGACACCAAATTTTGCCCAAATGAACCCCAACTTTTCAATGGAAATTGAAGTACTTTTAATATTTGGTCCATATTTTGCCCCAATCGCCCTTTTTCGGCCAAAATATGAAAAACGATTCCAAAACTTGAAACCAGCACTATTGAATTGTTCTACATAAAAATTTTCATGAAAATTGAAGCACTTTCGAAATTTGGTCCAAATTTTGAAAAAATCGCCTTTTTTGGCCAAAATAAGAAGTGATCCCAAATTTAGTCCAAATTTACCCTAATTATGACATCATATGCCATGATAAAATTTCAAGTTCTTCTCTCTCGTTACGTTTTTTTCTTTATGATGGACCTCGGGTATACGTACTTCAAAAATTCAGAACGAATATAAAGAGAGAGAGCAAGTTACGCGCGGAAATCTAATAAACTAAAAATATCATTAATAAAAAGGGCAATTTGGAAATATCTATCCTTCATCCGTATCTTCCTCAATAATAACTCTCTGACAGGCCTCCCCGGTTGTTCCACTTTTGAACTTTTAATGAATAAGTTTCGAATACACGCTTTTCTTTTTATAGGAATATACTTTATAAGAATATTGAAGATGAAATGGGATAAAAGTTAAGAATATCCTAAGAATACGAACTTTTTAAGAATATACTTGTTAAGAATACATATTGTAAGAATATTTTCCTTAATGGAATAACCAAAATACAAAAACTCATATTTTCACTTTCTCGTGATTCTACGAAAGACGGTACCGATGATTATATTCCAGAGGACGAAATGGGCCTTGCTGAAGTGCAAGTAGTACTGTTGTTATGTTATGTTATAAATGGCTTAGTATAATTATTGATTTTTGATGTTAATGTCATTTCTTAGGTTTCATTTTGAAGTTTGCATTTTCATTTTTATTATTATTCCCTCAAAAATCTATTGAGGAGGTTAAAGTATATCTGTCCGTTTTATTCGTCCATTCGTCAATTCATATCTGACCAATGAAAATCGCGTAAGCACAACCCGCGGGAGAATTTAAAATTAGCAGATATTTTTTTCAATGTACCACCTGCATAGTGAGTCCTTCTCTCTTTATACATCCATGGTCAATTACACCAGGCTTAGCAATGGTTTTGCGACATCAACCCTAGGAACATTTACACCAGTTTGCCATTAAAAAAATATATTCTATCAGAATAACTAGGATAGGATCTTCCCTGAGCTAAGAATATGCTAAGAATATATTAGGATGATATTTGCCCAAAAGTTACGAATATTCACGTTGAAACGAAAAAACACCATTCTTATAAAAAGAAAAGCGTGTACCTTTTCGGACAAAATTATTGTCACCTCCAGAGAAAATTTCGTCACTTTTGTCCGACGAAACATTTTGTCCTTTTCTAAAATTTCATATAATTTCGAGAAACAAATGCAAGGTATTTTGAAAATTAGAATAGAATAAAAAACATTGTTTATAAGATAACGATATTTCATATAAAGCACCGAATCTAATTTTCCAAAGTACAACGTCGAAGAGTTTCATAGCTAGCTTCACTAACCGCTTCATTTTGTTTTTCCGACTCCCTCAATGAGAAGGTGAATTTCTTCCTCATCGTGTTGGTCGTATTCGTGCGAATATAAAATCTTTATAAAATCTTTCATGTTAATGTGTTACGTAACGCTTTCTTTTAAAATTAAGAATAAGAGGGATTTCGAGCCCCAGCTGGAATAGGGGAAGGACGATACGTCGTTGAATGTGCAGAACTGTCAATGCATCATTTTCGAGAGAAAATACAATATATACAAAAAACAGGTTCAATTTTAAATTTTCTATTTGGACAAAGTTTTTCGTCGGACATAATTTTCGTCACCTCCAGAAAATTTCGTCACTTTTGTCCGCCAAAGTTTTGTCGGATAAGGCATTTTTTCATGGTAGGAATAATGATAACAATAACAGGGAGTAGAAGTAGATCTCAATGGAAGCTCAAAATGTCATTGTGTGATGATACGTCAAATAAAAAAGTTATTTATGTTATTCGTCTCGTTTCGATGCTGGAAGATAATAACCATTTGACAATCCTATCGAAGTAAGGAACAATTCTAAATCCCTCCAAGTACTACCATACTAACAAATTTACTAAGAATTGTTTGAAAACGAGACGAAGACGGACACGGGAAACGTCTATTAAAATCTATTAAAAAGAAACAGGAATGGAACACAGTCAAGTTAGTTGAAAATCAAAAAAGCTCGAGATGAAAAATAAAAAAATTATTCTTGTAAAAAAAAAGAAAGAAAATCTCCATTAAATAATTCAATTGATAATTCCTTATTATCATCATTAATGGATGGCACGCCTCTCTCTTGTTTTATGTTGTGCTAGACTCTCTTATTGAGAAAAATCAACTGATCATAACGTCAGTATAGGAACATAGATAAGTATTCTCAGGATGGGAAGCAATCCTTCTCGAACAACTTTTATACTAGAACGGTTAGCCTGCTTGTTTACATGAAGCGTATGAATTATTTCGATATACGAATTACCTAGGCGTACCTAACCCACTAAAATATTATGCAATATTATCTTGATCGATAACTTGAATAGCTTGTCAATCAAGGAAGATATATCACTACCATAATCCTACATTCCAGTATTTTCAATTTGATCGGTAGGAATTCTTTATAACAAAAAAACTTATTTATTAGAAATATTGTCTTTCACTTAGCAAAACATGCTGGAATGTTTGGATTATCCTTATCCAATACTTAGTTACCATGGCTACCTAAACCACCTTATTCTCTGCAATTTCGCATATACCATAGCTCGGTCCAATGCGAAGAAAAACCTTTCGTATAACTGACCGCAGCTCTGTTTTCATTTCATACGTAAGAAGTTCACATAAACTCTCGTAAAACGCTGGAACATGTCTTTTAAACTAAAAAAAATTACGAAAGATCAATCACTCATTATTCGCTCTTAATACATAAAGGTCACTTTTCAATGTATTACCTGAATAGCATAATTGAGCGTAGTTCATTAGAAAAATATAGGGCTCCGATACACAAAAAGAGCTATTCGTCATTGTAAAACATGTTGAACCTTGACAGCTGTTCCGTTCCAAAGAACAAAGGCCATTCAAGTAAAATAGTTGATAACAGAAAATACATTACCCTTTCATCGTCTAACTTCAGAATCTTTGTAAGTATTAAGACTAACACAGACGTCCAAGCATCACGATGGCTATTCGATTCAAGTGAAGCAAAATACTCAAACGCTTCTTTCGTCACACTAAAAAGAATATATAAGATATAAAAATATATATAAATATATAAAGAATATTAAAATTATTTTGTTGCTATAAATGATGTGTTGTGGACAGAACTTTTAGTAAACCATGTTATATCATTTCATGTTTAGAAGGTGCAACCACGTCCAAAATACCAAAAAGAAGTTTCAATCATTAGCTCTATTGTTATAGGTGGCTGTTAGTATAGTTACTTCATTAGAATATTATTTGTAGCCAGTTTGCATCATCAGCATTAAGTACTAAAAAAACGAACCTTTTCAATCTGTCTTCAACTCCGTTCCATGCGTCCGCGCGTTCTTTCTCTGAATACATTCGAAAAAGGATACGAACAAGACAGGCTAAACTCGTTGTTTCTTGTTTTAATAAATTTGGTCTCGAACGTCCTTTGGTAAGTCCTATGAACAAAAACAAAAGAAACAACCTTCATCTCCCTTCCAGAAAGTCCTGTTGTAAGGAAAAAACAAACTGAAATAAGACACTAAAATAAAAAGAAAAAGGACATTTTTCCTTGCAAACGAGTAAGGAGAAAAGTTTCATTGGTTTATTAAAAACCCGCGCTGGTCTACGTGAATAGACGAACACGAAAAGTTGGACGTCTCGCGTCGATAATCAACAAGCAACAAATCAGCAACAAATCAGTCTGTGAAAGAGTTGTTGTTTATAAAAAAATTGGTGTATGGAGTTGTGACTGTGAATGCAAAAGTGCTTTCAAATTGTAAATGGAGGTAAATGGAAACTCCCTTGCATACGAATGCTTTTAAAAATTTCTTGGAAATTACGATGAATTTCATAATGAAATGGTATTTACAAAAAAACCTCAGTGATATGCTGAGGAATAACTTTAAAACATCAAAGATATACTGAAAAAAGTAAATTAGCATATCACAAGTAGGAGATAAAAACCGTTCGGTATACAGTTAGAAAGGAAGGAAAGGAAGTCCTACCTGCTCGCCATAATAACGTTCTCTGTTCATAATTACAGTTAAAATTTCTTGCAAACGTGTGAGACTCATGCAAACATTTCGAAAACAGGAATAATTGTTCAGCATTTAGATGTGCAAACATTCCGATGTCTAACAATGAAGTCACGTGTTCAGCATCTGTGGACTGAAATATAATGGATTTAAATATTACAGAACAGAATTCAGAAACTCGTCAGATGTTTAGGACAGCCATCGGTACTCCAGTGTTCACAAAACAGACTAACATACATTGTATGTTTTAGCTTAGCTCGCATTACATATAGCTTAAAGAGTACTGGGAAACGATTTTAGTTTGGCTTTTAAGGTAGCCCTTACAATTCTTCCGGTCGGAGAGTGTGACTTGATATTTAGCCAATCAATTTGCTGTATCGTTAGATATTTAGCCAATCAATTTGCTGTATCGTTAGATATTTAGCCAATCAATTTGCTGTATCGTTGAGGGAAAAAAAGATGGTGAAACATTGTAACACATTTTCTATCGAACTATTCTAAAACATTCAGGTGTTTCGTTTTCCCTCATTTATGTCATCCTGACCTGAAAAATAGATTTCAGAATTTCAATGTTTTACTTATCTCTGGATTCCTGTTAAACTATAGATGTCCGTTGATAACGTTTCAAGCGGTTTCGAAAGCAAATCTTTAGGTCTCTTGTGATTATCTCAAGTTTTTAATTCTCACCTCGTGATACCGAACCCTCACTTGTTCCCGCTGTGGCCAACACTCTCTTATCCCTATTCTTACTTTACTTTTCAGCAGCCTCGTATTTCGTAGTTATCTCTGTTTTTATAGAACTTTTATATAGGAATGAATTTTAACCTTTATATACTTTGAAGGAGCTACGACGCGGATCACGTGATATTATGAATTATAGTGCCGCACCAAAATTCGATTTGAGGCGAGAAGAAATGAACACAGAGATAAGAGAATAAAAATAGCTATATAAACAGCAGGATTCTTATTTTCCATAACAAATTAGCTTTGTTGAAACAATTACAAATTGTTACTCATTTTAACATAGAAATCAACAATCCACACGCCATGTTGTACAAAAATTTCAAACTTTTCAAACGTCTTGAAAAATCTTTATTTTTCGTTTTCTTGTGCTCTAAAACACCATCACGTGATTCATGTCGTAGCCCCTTTAAACATTTTAGCTAATTTATTTAATTTTATAGTATTTATTATATTTTATAGAAATTTATTAGGACGTGTTCAAATTCCTTGGGTGCATACCTGAGCTGCAGCCATATTCTCAGCGTCTTCCTTTTTACTAGTAGCTGGATAAAATATGATATTATCGATGGTTTGAATCAACTCCAACTGAACGATGCATCCAATTAGCATGGAATTGAACAACGTCTTTTCTGGAGATATTTCTACAAAAATCAACAGTAAGAAGTTTTATTTATCAGACTAGTATTGTTCATAATTAGTGAAGAGTTAATATGTTATGGACCTGGATGTTATGGATCATTGACAACTTACCCGATGATGAGAGAAGGTTCTCTCGAAATGTAACCCAACGTAAAACATCAGGTCCATGACATGATAAACTCTTCACTAATTATAGACAACAGTTATTTAATTTAAAACTTTTGAATATAGAGGTGACTGTGTAGTTCAAAAAGGTTGGCATAAAACGAACGAGAAAGGTGAACACAGAATGAAGGTTAAATAGGGTTGAATATGAAGTTGAAGTTCAGGTTTTGTCACATTTCCTTACTTTGTCGAGTGATAGAATGTAAGCTTTCTTTCGAGTCGAATCTTGAGATTGGCGCTGGGTATTGTGGGAAATTGTGTAAACTGATGTCGTCACCTTCATTGACGTCGTCAACAGCACGTCGTAAATCTATAATAACGTCAAAATGCAATAAGTCGTTCTTTTTATGCATATAAAATTTGATCAGAGATTGTTATTAAGAGCAGGAGTCTAACTGGAAGAAGTCAGGATATTAATACCTTCATGAGAAAGATCTCGCTCATTGGATCCATGTAACTAAGAATACAATAAACAGTTTAAAGGCCGATGTGACCCAAACAAATTGAACAAGGTTTACACCACGAACTTTAGCTGGTTTCAAACCAGTAGAAAACTAAAATGCAAATTCTGGCGATACGAGATTACATGTGGTTGATTGGCCTGCTTACCATCTATAGTTCAAACATGTATTAAAATTATTTAAACGTTTATAAGGCAGGATAAACTAGGTTCGGTCGAACATTTCCCGGTTAACTTTTCTCATAACATCTTGACAAGCCGAACCTTTTGACAAAATGGTTTGAAACGAGGCATATAAATCATCCCTCATCTAGTAATAATGAGGGTTTTTACTTAATACTTTTTACTTAATACTTTTTACTTAATACTTTTTTATTTAATACTTTTTACTTAATACTGTCAGAAGCACATTTACTTCTTGTACCTTTGGATAGCCTTTCGATGGAGTACTAACAAACCTTTGGATAGCCTTTCGATGGAGTACTAACAAATGCTGGTAGAACTGGTTCAGAAACATAATTATCTGGTTTCCATGACACCAAATCGGACGGAAGCGATGATTCAAAAATGCTTCTTATGCAATTGCAAGTTTTCGTCCAAATATCTTGTGTGAACTTTTGCCCATTCGATACTACTAAGTTTTCCAGGCAGTTGACACCTGATCGGGCCAGTTGCTCATTATCTATAATGCATAATTTGAACTTGAAAAAAGAAAAAGACGAAATAAAAAAAGAAGATAAGTGAAGATCCATAGAAAAAAAAAGAATAATTAAAAGCTTCGTTTAAACGAACGCAATGCATGTTGGGTCATAAAAGTGTTAATGGTAATTTTATTAAAAATTGTAGAAAACTTTTAGAAGTGGGATAAAAAAAGTATTGAGGTTAACAAACCCACCCATTCACATAGGAAAGCCCTTTCAAAAAAACCCTACACCAAGTGAAACGAATTTCTTGGTGCGTACCTTGTTGTACACACCAAATGAGATGTCCGTACATATCATCTAACAAAACATTCGACAGTTCTTCAAAGTACTGAGTAAACACATCAACAATTGCATACAAAGCATGGTTGCATGTGGTCGTCATCCATTCAGCTTTCTACACAGAAATAAAAAAGACTCCATGACACCTTTTTTACATTTTTCTTCTTAAAATCACTATCACTATCACTATCACTATTACTATTATTACTATTATTACTATTACTATTATTACTATTATTATTAACTGAGTGGATCGATTCACACTTTTGAACCCTGACATTCCACCACAAGGCCACCAGTCGGTTACTTGTGGCGTAATTAAAATTCACTTACTTCTGACCACTCCACCTGTTGATCTGGCAACTTCATACTGTCAAATATTCTAAAAACAACTTTAAATACTTCTTTCCACCAATTCTTATTGTATGTGTGGCCATAACTTTTCAAGATTTCAAACATGACAGTCAGTGCTCTAAAGAAACAAAAACAACATCCTCACCAACAAAATCAATGAAAATGGATTAGAAGTAATTCTTTGTACTGCCAATTAGAGTGTATTGACTAAATTTGCGCAGCCACATGAAATATGTTATTGTATTTTCTATGGTTCAACCTGGTATAGTTAAATTAACGTCATCAAAATCTCGAGCGAATTAAAGCGCTTGTATGTCTGGACGATATCTCTGAAGCACTGAAATGAGTTTGATAAGAATAGACTTACCTGGTCCTAACATCTAATTTACATCTGTTGATAATACAAGACAGTTCGAAGATGACTGGAAACCAACCGCGAACCCATACCCGATCGGTTTCCGTGATTCCAGCGTCCTCAGAGAAATGTTCTTTAAACATCTGAAATAACAAAACTTAGTCAAAACCAGCGTCTCTACGAGGTAAATTGAATTAGAAAAGCGTAAAGGGAAAAGAATAACTAATTATAAATAAAGAACTGTCATCATTATCATACCCGGCTTAATGTCCGTTTTCCATGCTTGCATGGGTTGGACGGATTTTAATGACCGACTTCCATGCTGCCCTATCCCTTGCTATATCCTACTTGCTACATCCTTACTGTTCTCTTAAGCCTTTCCTTACTACTTCACTCCAAGTCTCCCGAGGCCAACCCCTGTCATCAATCGGAATATTCTGCATTTACTAGACCAACCATCAACTTCCATTCTTTCTATATGACCAAATCATTGCAGCCTCTTCTGTTGTACACATTCTCTTAACCTATTTAACCACAATCTGTTTCTCCACTCAAAAGAAATACTCTTGTCACTTAAGCATAAGCATACTGTCCATCACATTTCAATCCTACTTTGGATAATTCAAACTCTCCTTGTGCACAGCACTTCCATTTTAAATCCTGGTCTTCTTTAAGCCTACCTTGAATACCACTACAACGCTTTTGTACCCAAAACTTTCAAAACTAACAATAGATAGAATTGCTACCAACTACTTTTCTGTGCAACAAAATGCCTATATATAATGGATATAATTGCAATAATTAACAATTCCGCATTCCATCCAAGATTTGGACAGTAAGAATATTATATGCCTTTGCATTTTTTTAAAATCCCTTTTCTCTCACGGCCAGGGACGTGCCAAAATTGACACAATTTTCTGACGCAACAGCAAATTCAGCATTTTATTCTAGGTTTTGGGCTAAGCACTGACCCCTAATGCAATTTAACCATGACAAGAAAGTCATCACTAAAAGTCCCATTAGTTCTGATCTGGCTCTTAATATTTCTGTACATTGTACTCTGATCAACCATTTCTCAACACATAACTTACTTAGAGCCCACCAAACTACATCTCTAGGTACTGGATCAAAAGCTTTCTCCAAATCAATAAAAGCAAATTACAATTTTTCTTCCTAGCCAGATATTTCTCGTGCAACTGTCTTGTGCTGCTTTTACCATTTTTGACACAATATCTGAAGCAGCCTTTCCATTCTTTGTCTTCCCAAGCAAATTCTGTATTTAACAAATTCTCTTAATAACTTTTCCAAGCTACTCGCTTACAGCTAATACTCCAAAATTATTTCTAACACACTGTTCACCAATAATATCCTGATTAGTCTTAACCTCTTAACCTCTTAAAGACTTCACATTTCTGATCATCTTTTTTCTCAACATCGGGAAACCTATTCTTCTACCCTTTATCTTAGCCTCAAAATGGAGTTCTTTTTCTATCTTGCCTTCTTTCCAATCTTTCCATAATTTATATTTTTCTCTGACAGTACTGTCCATCACTGTTCCACCACCAAGTCTCCTTATGTCTAGGTGACCTTTAGTCCAACCACAAGTCCTTTCTGTTGCTTTTAGCAAAGACTTCCAGTACCCTTCAACAGATGGTGTGATCATGAAATGCAATACAGGGAAGTGAAACTTACGTTAGGATTCTCATAAACATGCTTTGCACAATGTCTTATCAATCGAATGGCTTCCATACTTGTATCTGGAAAAGCAGCATTACAAGCGAATTCTGATAAACATTTGACAGCATCTTGAAATGAATCCACAGTAGCAGAGAAATGCTTCTCAAATATTATGGCTGTAAGAAAATGACAGAACAGTTGATAGGAGATGCATGTACAGTTAAAGAAAACAGTTTTTTTTATTTCACTTCATTTCATTTTTCTATGCTTTGTTTTTGAAAGTCAAATAAAACAGCCTTAAGTAAGTCAGCAGCCATTAGGAGCTTTATCAAAGAATCACTTTATTCTAGGACCTAAAGTAATATGTCACACAATTACTTACCAGTAGTCTGAAATGCTAACTCTACAATTCCCTCATCTAAGTCAGATGCAGCTAAGTGGAAGACAGAAAAAACATTTTTCCAACCAGATTTAACGTTCTTTGCTTGTGAGTTCACCATTTGTGCAACACAGCGAACAACCATATCACGAATTGTAGACGAACTTAAAAGAAATCAGCATGTTCTTAATATTCTTTCGTCTAAACAGGGCAAAAACAAAGGTTGGTTGAGATGAAAAGTTCATGCTAACCGAAGATGAACAACTTACTTGCTCTTTTTCATGATGTATTCAAAAGGTCGAAGAAAATCTTTCTGGAAATGAAAATTCGACAATTCCCCTTTTTCCAAAAACTTCATGGAGAGTTGACGCAATGAATCAACACAAAAGAATGAAATCTCTTCATTTTGACTGCATCCAACCTGTAAACATTATACAACTGACTTTCATGGCTACATACAGAGCTTTAGGAACATTATACAATCAAAAAATGTGAAAACAGACTGCTTATCATTGTATGATGAAAACGTTCAAAAAGTTACCTTGTTGAAATAATCCCCAAGTACCGCCCAAATACGAGACCATTGTAATCTAATACGTCCCATATTATAATACGATATCTCAACAATTTTCTGCAAACTATACATCCTTGGTTGCGCAGGATTGGCAAGTTCCTCCATCGAAACTGTAACTAACGCTGTAACAAAATCCACTATGGCATCACCATCTAATCTTATGGATCCAGTGAAAATTCTGTCCACAGCAACTACAACACTCTGTGAGGATGTTTCGCCCATAGATTCTTGTATACTGGAGAATTTTTTTTGATCAATAACTCCACTTGGTTGGTTGTGATTAAGCCCGCCTACATTAACAACAGGATTATTACCCCCGCCACTGAGTCGTGGCTTGATACCAGTCCCTATTAACTGTAACAATTCCAAATGTGATATACATTGTAGAATTTCAAGCCAAGACCGTCCAAGATAATTTCCATCGGTATATGCAATTGTAATAAGTGTTTTAATAGTGTCTATATTTTTAGCTTTCATTTCAGTTATAACAGCATTGGCCATTAACATACTGAATTGACACAAGGCTTGAATGTACGCATCACGTTCAAGCTAAAAAAAATAATATATATATCTATATCTATACAGTAACAATTCATGTTTCTGCAATTATGGACTAACAGAAACTAATTTAATAAACGTTCAAACCTGTAACTGAAAGATGCATGCTACACGAATAGCACATCTCATGCCATCTAGACACAATGTAATAAGATTGACATCTTCATTGTCTTGCAAGCCAATGCTAAGTGCAGCAAGGACAGGAGTCCAGGCGATCTAGTATAAACATAGTTAACTAATGAAATAACAAAAACATTAAGAAGAAAAACCTGGGTTTGTAAGCCACAGTCCCATGTCACCAATCAGAAGTCTAAAATAGTTGCCCTTACTTTAAACATTGGGTTAATATGTTGCATATGAGTCGCTTGTATAAAGGCAGTTTGTACATGTGAAATATCTTCCATCATTGTTTTTGCTGTTTGAGCCATACTCTCCATTTCTTGTAGGTACAACATACGACGCTGTTTTTCCGTCATCAAATCTAGTAAATAGACATTGGGCGCTTTTAAAACATTTGATATCTACTTTTAAGTGATTTTGACTATCAGATGAGTGGTTGTATCATATAATAAACTTAATAAACTATATAAATACCATATTTCCTTCAATAAGGGCAAGATAAATCACAACAAAAAGAAATATGAATATCACTCTATTAAAAATTTCTCACATAAAGTGCTTGGTCTTTGGTTAGGTGTCTTTTGCTGATGTTTCATTTGTATTTCATTTTTTTGAATGTCATCGTAGATCGCTTCCAGGTATTCTTTTGGTAAATCTTTACCATCATTAATTCCTCGATTCATTGTTACGTATTGTTCTTTTTCCATTTTACGCTTTACCTAATGATATAGAATATAGAATTGTAAGACTATTACCATTAAAACAGATGTAATAAGAATTACTATCAGTAAAACAAATTACTTGGGCACTATGTAAATCAGTTGTTAACATGATGATAGAATAAGCTAGAACGTAAGCGGCATCAGCACTAGTGAATATTTCCATACTAAAAAAAATGAAAATATAAAACAGATGCATTATGTGAAACAATCGATAGACAGATAAAGTGACCTCAGGATAAAAATTGACAGAAATATAAATCAAACACTTCCTTACTTGGTATTACATTCACAGTAACGACTAGCAAATTTTTCCATCAATCTATCAATCTTTTGTGCCTCGCCAGGTAAGCGAAAATTTTCAAGAAATAGTCTCAATGCAGATACAAAATCAATATCAACAAAATCCAGGAGATCAACATACGCGTACATGATTTGTTTACCATATCTATAAAAGTAAAGAGTGACAAAAGTGATTTCATTTGCATAACCTATACAGAACAACAACAACAACAACACAAAAAAATAGACTTACTCTGAAAATTCACCAAGTAGTTCTCCAACTTGTGTCTAAAATGTTTTTTTTATATTTGATTGATGTGGCTAACAACATTGAATCAACACAAGGAGCCTTATAACTGTGTAGGGGAGAGGGGATTAAAAGGAATCTCCAATGTCACCTTATTAAGCCGATCATCATTCATGACAAACTGTGCAACAGCTTGTGGAGATTCTTCAAGTAAACCTTGTTCTTGCAAGTATTTGACACCTTTCAATGGACTTTTGTTGAACCTTTTATTACAAAAGAGACCAAAAAATTAGCGCTATGATCACTGAACGCACTGAATTTTGACAATACATATTATCCATTGAAATTTTAAGAAACATGCATACCTTTTTATACCTTCTTCAACCGTTTCTTTTCTTTGTTTTTGAACACTGAAATGTTCAGGATCATCAATGGTAGTAGCAGTACTAACTCCACTACTTGAAATAGTGTTTGTTGAGTTCAAAGAATGTTGGCTACCACCAAATGAAGACTTTGCATCATTTTCATCAGCGTTAACCATTGTATGTTGCCTTTGATCAGGTGTAGCATGACCAGTTTCTAAAAATACTTTGCTTTGTAGTTTCAGCAGATTAAATTTTTCAGCACCCTAAATAAAGGTGAGTTGAGGAGGAGGGGAGGGGGGTAAGTCAAATATCTAAATAGAAATTATGGTCACACATGTATTATGTAACAGCAGTCAATATGACAATGACATTGAAATCTCCTCCCTATCAATTGATGTAAAGATTTTACCAGACATTCCACTAGCCACTTGATTATAAGGATTCATGTACAGATCTTTACTCCATTGAACCATACATTTTAAGATGGACACCAAACACTCGATACCAATGACTCGTATTTTTTTTTCTTGAGCAGGTGTAGCACCCAATTCAATAGCATGTCTTCCTTGAGCAATTTTCGATAAATCATAGATGAGCCTTTCAAAAATATTGGCAGAGTTCAGATCGCAATCATAATTAACATACACATCAACGACTGTTTGGGAATCTATTAAGGAAATAAAAATTGTCTATACATCTTCACATAAGGAGTTCAAGTAGCCATGACAACACAGCCATACAAAAAGTGTAGCAATAATTTTAAGAGAATCTTGAATTGGAGATGCCAATATAATAAATAAAGAAAACTGGAATTGTTTTTCAGGTAAGCGAAACTCAAATTGAATGTTACAAGGTAAAACCAGCCTTGGACTCTCAAAATATTATATATTGCCATTGCTGACATAGTGAAAATTTTATGTCGACAATGGCTTCCTAATGCTTTTTGAGGTCGGCCAAACCATGATTTTTAACTGAACAAATGGCTACTGTTCTTGTTTTTTTATGAAGAAGAAGTTATAACCCCTTAATCACTTTGTAATGTTGATGAGAAACAAGGATTTTCATCTCGCAGAAATTAAATGATTAAAAATGATGATGACAATAAAACAAAGATCTTTCCATCGAAAACTAACAAAATTGTAGATTCGCAATCTGACGAACTCCCAAGATTCAAAGTGATTGTTTTAATTCCACATATTGTGATAGCAATCGTTAAGTATTCCACATAGGCACACGAGGTGCAAAAAATATGGAAATGTTTTTTTAAACCAAAAGACCTTTTTGTAAGATAATTATAAATTCTCTTTTAAAAGTTTTTAAACAAGGTCTCTCTTCTTCATACATTATTATAATGAAATGGTATATCATACCACAAATAAAATGCTTTAATTATTAACGAGTAGAGATTGTTTACTTGTCTTTACGCTGAAGTGAAATTTCACTTCAGTGCAAACGACCTTGTAAATCAGGACTTTAATTGTTAAAATGTCTGTCATCATGTGTTCACTTTAACGAAGAAGGTCGGCTTTGTAAACAGCATTCGGTAATACCGATCTAAACGCTGGTGTACGTCGGTTGAGCAATGACGAACTAAACCAGGTTGTAGGTCGGTAATTATGTTGGCATTGCCAAATGCCAACCTGAGAGTCCAGGGCTGTAAAACATTTTGGATAGGATGAATGCGAGTGATACAATTGTTAGTTTTACAAGTATAACCATTTTTGTCCAAACATTTGGGGGTCAAATGTTGTTGTCGAAAGTGTTGTTGTCGAAAGTGTTGTTGTTTTTCCTACTTTTGGTTTCCCATTAGTTTTTGTGGATTTTCCAATCTGTGTCTGGTATATCCTTCCATTCAATTAAACTGTTCGCTACTTCCTTCAAATCCATACAATCTGTCTTGTCCTTATGAACATGAAGAACACTTACATTAATATGTCATTTGTGGGTCGTTGCCACATGCAAATAACTTTAAAGGTGCTTCAGTGCCAAGAACGGCCGTTCACTTATAGTTTTGAAACTAACCAATAAAATTACCATCCCTAATGAGAGCTTAAAAAGAGACTTCGGAAAATGTCACAACTACTTCACCTTTCAACACGTTTATGCGTTTGGCAAAATTATTGGGGGACCTCTGGCCCCCACTTGCTTTTGGCTCTGCTTGCTTTTGTTTTTGGTGTTTAAATGTCACTTTCTTTTTTATCCAAAAAGCATTTAATTACATTAATTTGTAGAGCCCTTCTAAAACAATTTACAACTTACCGGCACATATTTTTGTCAAAGCCTGCATAACCATCCATTTATGTTGAAACGAGCTTGATGATGTTTCCAAAATATTTAGAAAAATTTCTCTGAAAAACACCTAATAAATAAATTTAAAAAAAGAAGATTATTTTCTGTACTGATTTTCACTTAATCTTACTCTTAATTTATAGTGGCCTTTTTAGTCTGATCGACAGAACGTCTTTTTGATAGCTTTAGATCGATATAATAAGCCTGGCCAGTCGAGAGGTTATTTCAGATGTTTCGGTTAAAAGCTTATATTTTGTGAGGAAAGAAAGGGAAAGGAAAAGAAACATAATTTTCTATTTTAATTCATGTTTTTTTTCAATCAAGGACAATAATATTTAACAATTTTTAGAATTAGGCCATTATTCCTGGCCAAATGTTTTGGCCCCTCATTGGCCATCCCTAAATATGGGCCAAATAAAGTAATATTAATAAAATAAGAAATCTTAAAATTACCAATAATTAAAAAATACCTCAATTTGCATTTTTAGATGAGTCTTGAAATCTGACAGTAATGTTAAAAACAAAGATAATGATATCTCAAACACTTGCGGAACAGATGAAACACCATTTTTTGACAGTGCAACACATAAGTATTGTTTGATAGCACTTATAAACATTTCGTTTGTTTTGAATACTTCCCCAGCATTTTGTAAACAAGCCATCAAAAGTTGCAATGAAAGAATTTTTGAACGTAGTTCATGAGACCTAGAAGTGTAAGTAGTAGCAGTTAGGCCTGGACATAATGTAAACACAAGTAAACTGAGTAAAAAACAAAAGATCTGAATTACTTGGGATCTAGTGGAGCATCAGGCAACTGCTTCATTGAGAGTTTGCACAGTGAACGAAAAACAAGGAAGGCATCCTTCTGTAAAATATGTGTAAAATGTGCTGTATTTTTGTTGGCAGGCTGTGAAGAATCTGTGGCATCTTCTGAAATGATCCGAGAATCCTCTGATACACTAGATGTTCGTGATGTATCGTCAATTTTAGTTAACTGTTCAGCAACAGATTCATTGTTTTTACTTGTAACTATATTTGTATTTTCTGATTGATTACTATTACTATCAATGTTTTGAGAATCTTCTATAGATGAGTTATCCTTTTCTGTTACTTCAGACTTTTGACTGGAACCAACAACAGCGTTGCTTTGAGATTCTAAAATTGAATGAACAGAAACTCATTGTGTAAAAGTTTTGTAGAACATTGAATCAGAAAAATCGATAGAAAGCTTAGTAAATTAAATTTAATCATACAAACCATCAAAGTGTGTTTCAAATTTGGAAAAATCAGCAAAAGAAGATTCATTCAAACCATTTGTTTCGATGATTGTATTACATAGCGCTTTTAAAGATCGAGGCGTTTTAGGTTCCTCTATTCTATTCTCCTCGGCATGGCTTCCATTATTAACAGTATTTTCTGTCACAGGAACTTCTTTTGTATAACTAGAGTCACTTGTACTTTCTTTCATATCAATAGCACTGTCTACATCACTTTGTGGCCTCTCAACAGTTGTATTCTGCTCCAAATCTCTTGTGTTGGTACTGTTTACACTTTCCTTATCTTCTTCGTCACCACTACCAGAGGGTTCAGAGACAACCAGATCTTTATTACCAACACCCTATTTGTTTAAAGTCCTAATCATAACATATAAGTTCGATGTTCTGATAAAAGAATGTTAATAAATCTATTACATCATTTCTAACATGTGTATTAGATATAATTTTTCAGAAAAATGCAAAACCTACCCCCAATGCTTCCATTCGTTGGAAAATAACACTAATCATTTGAGTCAGTGTAGCTTTAGCTGTTGTCTGATTGATCAGGTTCTTACTGGCCAAATAGATATTGTAACAGGTCCGAACAGACTGCAGGAGAGTTCCTTCGTGCACTTCACTGCTAGTCGATGTTACAGCTGTTAACAAGGCCTAAACAAAACAAAATGCCCTTAAGGTAGGAGTTAACGAAATCATAAAACTAATAACATTTTCACAATTTAAGATCTAACAATTTTTTTTTACAGTTGAAGAGTATAAAACATTAAAATACAAATTTTACCTTGATGATTTGCAGCTGTACTCCTTCATCTGTTAAAGTACCATTAAAGCAAACACAAATAGTCTCAACTATCTTATCAATTAAACGTTTACCAGGTTGGCTATTATCTGGCGTATTTCCCTCAATATGTCCATAAGCTATCATTTTCTAACAAAAAAGAATTATCATTACACTAGTGTTTGAATAAACAATTATATAAACATGAGACTGGTCTGAGCATTGGTAAGGACAAACAAAGGCCAATGTTGATAGTAGAGGACGACATTTTGAGACCGAGGGGTTTAGAAAATAGATATTGACATACATAATACTTAAATTTTTATTTCAAATAGTGGAAACAAGGAGTTAAGAATTCGACATTCGATTTGTTAAATTATTGAATTTTTCGAAAATTTGATTTTATAGGTTATTTTAGAAGAAAGATTATAAAATGTTTATGTTTTCTTTTGTAGTTTGGTTGATGACATCACATGACATCACATTGCAAGGAAAGTTTTATTTGTTTACATTTAAAGCTACAATTTCTAGCAGGCATTTTCAATCTGCTAATCAAATATGCCCATTTACCATAATAACTCATTTCGAAATGGGGATGACTAAAATATGAACGAACCAGAAACAATCAGAACCCAACAGTAAATAACAAGACAGATGTCTGGGTTAAGTATGCCTAGCAGATATGACATAGAAAACATGGGCAGGTCGAATTCATAAAGGGTAGTTTCCACTTACAAACCGCATCAGAAAAAACAAAAAATTTTAAGAAATAAATACTTCAATTTTATGCTTTAAATGTTGTTATTACTGAATAGGAAAGATGTTAGTTACTACAGTATTAGCAGCAAGCTAATTGTTTTATATCAGACAATATGATGAAATAAACTCTGCAATTAAATTTGTATGTAGAAACTACCTTTTGAATTTTGAACAGTAAATGTAAAAAAACCTTTTCATTCATGTTAAAGCGGGATATAATTGTCCCTTTTTTGTCCCGTCCCAACAAAAGTCCTGTCTTCCATAAAAATGGGCCATTAATATTTTTCGACGCCTGGGCTGCATTACAATGTTTTTCCCATTTAATTTATCAATATATTATTGGGTAAAAGTTAAGTTTCGATCTGAAGTTCTGGATTACTAGTCGGTCCCTATTCCGTTCTGGTGGGTTCATGTTTTAGATGGATGATGTTATCATATAATACAATATTAAGACAAACCTGAAGACAATCTAAAGCACTGCAGACAATTCTTGGACTTTTGGACTGACAAGCCAGTTCAAATGGTAAGAAATATTTATCAGCAGCAATAAAATGCACAGAATCACTGAAAAGAAACATTATAAAAAATAAATGATAAATAATTTGACAGAAATTAAAAACACTACGATTACATTGAAAACACAAAGTTTTTATAAGCAACACGAAACTTAGGGTTCGGGCGATAGGTTGTTAATGGTGGAAAAGATTTCAAGTTCCCTAGTTGGTTGCTTACCCTTTTAAAGAATCTTTAAAGGGTAAGAAATTTGAGCCCTCGCAGTTCCAAAGGAATTGGTACAGTTGGAATTAGTACATCATTAAAAAACATGTATGAAGATCAAAACAAAATTATTATTATTTGTGTATTACAAAATGGATTTCAAACAAACAGACAAACAGACACTAAAAAGATTTTTCACTACATGATCTAAAATTAAATTCGGAAAAATATTTATACATACGTTTCATCATTAGAATTTCCATTGGAATTTCCATTGGAAGCTTTTTCAATTTCACCTGAAATGTTAAATCCAGTTTTTAATTCAGATGAAAGAATTCAAGGGAAACTACGTAAAGCAGTGGAATTATTTGGATCGCAGCTTTGTTCTCTGACTGATGGCCTCATGGTAAAGTAGTTGCCTCTAGAGCAGGAGGTCAGGGTTCAAATCCTAGTTAACATTTATTTGTTTTTTCTATCTAAAATGAAAATCTTTTAAAAAATCAACATGGCATACTGACACTAGTAGCAACCGACAATTTGTTAAAATATGTGATGTTCCAGGGGATGTTGCTAACAATATGCGATGCTGTTTTATCACTCAGCCTTTTCTAAGGTTTTTTTAACTTTAATAAGGTAAGTTCATAAATCCGCGTCATGCTTCTATTCTCAACACACGTTAATGTTGAAGCGATTAAGCAATGAAAAAAATTTAAAAACATTTAAAATGGAAGCTTACAGTAAGTACTGTTGACCCGAAAGTTTAAATTTGAAATATCGCTTAATA
Source organism: Turritopsis rubra (assembly GCA_039566895.2). Taxonomy (NCBI): domain Eukaryota; kingdom Metazoa; phylum Cnidaria; class Hydrozoa; order Anthoathecata; family Oceaniidae; genus Turritopsis; species Turritopsis rubra. The sequence goes on along the minus strand of CM077625.1, from coordinate 2,361,478 downwards.
ATTGGAGGTAGATTCAAGATGAGTCTAAAACCCCTTTAAACAAATCCAAACACCAAAAACACGACTGAAATGAATTTGTTGATATTCACGCGTGATGTTATCCCCACATCTTTATTACTACTGGAATGGAAAGATTGGCCATGGGCTTCAAATCATGAAATCCCTTCCCCGGTGCAATATTAATTTTTCGCCATGCTTTATAACCAGCTGATTACCAGAGTTTGTTTACATCGTGATGTAATCGTTATGAAAATGTTAGGAGTAGCTTTTAGGGTAATTAGTGGTAAAGAAAAGAAATATTGTCTCTAGTGTTTCCTTTGGGACTGTTACGACACATGGTTTTTACAGTATCTACTTTGTTATTCTACTGTTCCGTGTTTTATCTCTAAATTGTTTTGAAAAGAGGATAGGTGAAACTACCTTAAATACCATGACAAATGTTATTCTGGTTAAATATGGTTTAATATATCCGGTCTGGTTTTTATGGGTAGCATATGTATTCTACAGGAATCATGCGTGTTATCAGTAGAAATGCTGAAATCCTTCTGCACGCAAGGATAAAATACCATCAACAACTGTCAAGTACAGAATGTAATTGAGCCACTTCCATCATGTTAATTTTGCACCTCAATTTGACGCTAAATTTGGACAAAAGGATAAGTGTGTCAGCCCCCAAAGAAAACTTTTTTACGTAAGCGTTTACATGCAAAAACGTTCAAGCGTTTCTTACTGAATTAAAGGTCAAAATTAACGTTTAATATCGACATAAGCGTGGCACCATACCATGAGTTTTGACGCTCCCCTAAATGGATGGGCTTTAATGAAATAGAAAACAGCATTGACACAATAATATTAAAATAAAATAAAATAAAAACGTATATTGGAATACAAATAAGGGATACCTAATGCTATTTCACAAGCTTTCTTAAGTTGAGAATGTTGCACTTTCTTTAGTTCTTTGTCAGATAGGATCTTTTCAAGAGCCCTCTTCAGGAACATATGCTTCGTCTGCGTTTCTTTCATTTTGAAGAAAAAGAAAAAATCAAATCGTGTATAATGCTTCAGTCTTCGTTTATAACTTCCTGAATGAATCTGTTATGTTTTCCATTTCCCTGATTATGGTCCACCATTTTCTTTCGATTCTTCGATTTGGCTGCGTCAGCTTTTCTGCAACATGATGATCAAAACACTGCGGGTTCCCTCCTCTTCTCCACACTCTCTCTCCTCCGTTAGTAATTTTTTATCTATATAACAGTCCCTTATTTATGTTCGTCGAGAGAGTGGGGAATTTATTCCAAATTGTCATTAGAAATACTGTAACAAATAATACTAGATCACTAGTCAATGTCAAAATTGCATTTTCTAAATACAGCAGAAAATACTCTTCATGTACATTTTTTATTTGCACGATGGGCCGAATAATACTTTTATGGTTTTGTTTGGAAAAATGACATTTTATGAGACAGTTCGACATTCATAGCAAAGCATTATAGAAAAATGTTCGAGACTTCGAATTCAAAACTTCGAGTTAGCAATCATGATGTCACTCCGTCTCACCATAGTTACTGTGTTTGTTACCGTAATCTTCTTCTTTTTTTACGCCCGCACTAATTGAACATTCTACTTTTTAAAAGGGGCCTTTAAAAAGAGAGTGGGCGTTATTAATAAAAAATTGTACATATTTCTTCACAAGAGTTATATCTTTAATTAACTCATCCTCATTCCCAGGGCTTCTTTTGCCTTTTTGACAAATTATGACATCGGCGAAAGTAAGAAGCCATGGGAACGAGGATGATCACCATAGCCAATCGAAAAAACTGATTGACTATATGCTACTCTGTTAAAAATTAAAAGTCTATCCATTTTCTAAAAATTTGTACTAATGATAATTACTAGAAAATACTGAAATGAATTACATGTTACGTGTATTTTTTTTCTCTTTCACTGGCTCTACGTGGATTTTGTTCATTTTATGCAATAACCGCCTCCTCTTGGGTATATGAGGCGGAATGGTACATCATTGAGCGGTTTGGAACATCGTCAGAGGTCATGTCAAACTGTCGTTCGGTCGGTTTATTGAATAATCAGTTTTGCAATATGATTGGGTTGTATTGTCGATCAGTCGAAGTCGAGAGTCGATGTTTCGGCGAAAGTCTACTCGGTAAATTTGACCTGTGTTTATTTCGAGTCTTGTTTTCTAAAAATAGCACTCTGCGAATGCAAAAATGAAGCTAAGGGCAGAGACATGTAGCAAGCTTAGTCAACCTTTTTTTTTTTTTTTTTTTTAGAGTAGATCAGAAAATGTGGACGAACTCTTGAAAAAAAATTGAACAGCTCGAGAAAAAAGTCGAGATTTTTTTAGACTTTAGTGTAGTACTATAATTATCACCACCACGAAAAAGGACTTACAACTTTTATCGATCTAATCAAATAAAGCGCGTCTCAGTTTACTGAAGTTTTACAAAGGCAGTTTTAAAAACTCCCTCAAGTACAATTTCGGTTAAGCGGGAAATCTATGTATTCTGGTTGGCTGTTGGTAAAAATTGAGCAAAAAATAGTATTTCGGATAAACACGCCCGTGTAAACCAAAATCCAGTGAAATGCGAGACACGCTTTATATCAAAGGAATATGCCGACATAAAAGATTTTAACAATAGAATTGAAAAGTTAGTTGTAAGTCCTTCTCTTGTTGTACATCCATGTGCGTGATCCGACCAGACAAATGGAAAAGTGGAATTTTGATACACATTCCGCTCCGTAGGTTGGGTGTTAGTTAGAGAGAAACGTTAAAAAGAAGATTTTAAGTGTGTCAGGAATCATTTTTTTAAATGAATTTTTTCTAAGTACACGCTTTTTATTTCAGCAGGTGCTTATTTTTGCCATTTTTGAGCCTAGTACTGAGTACAGAATACAACTTCCAAAACCAACTACAGTTGACTCTCAACGAGACCGACGAAAATAGTTCCACATATCGAAAGTTCCACTTATCCGGGGTTCCACTTATCGAGAGTCAACTGTATACCATAACTTGCGAGAGAGAACGATTATACCTGTCTCTTTGAAGCAAAGAAAGTATAAGGGGGAACAGGGAAACAGGCGGACAGGGAAATTGTTTTCTTCTTGTTGCTTATCTTTTTTTTGAGCATCTGATGCTTATAAGGATGGTTCTTATAAAAAAATTATGATTGTCCCTCTTCCTTGACTGAATTTTTTAATGTTTCTTGGTTGATGAAGACGTTCGATTTTGAAGACTTTCATCCGTGAGATTTAGTTTTACATATTCATGTGGGACATGAAAACGTTTTTCCCGAATTTCTGTTTAAACACCGTATTATGACCTAGTGAACATACGTAACCTCGTTTTGATGTTATTCATTGTTTACTGATTTTATATTAATTTCGTTTTAGTAATTTTCCTTATTATTCCTATTCCCAGTCCCTTTGAAAGCAATTTTGTCATTTAAAACGAGGTTAAACATGATGACAAGGTCATAATACGATGTTTAAACAGAAATTCGAGAAAGGTCTATTGCAAGCACTGCGGTTGCATTGGTTAATAATATTGAATTCATGCTCCAACCAGCTGGATGTTTGTGGTACATCGTGATCACTAACGATTGAAGCACTTTTTCTTGAATATTCGGGGCGGATCTAGGGAGGTAAGGAGGAGAATGTTAGCTATTAAAGCATAACAGAAAAACGTTAGCCTGTTTGGTGATACAGGACGAAAACAGAAATTATGTTAATGTGCTCCTCCGCAGTTTTCGACGCGGATCCGCCGCTGATATTAACCAAATGAACGATTCGTTTGTTAGTCTTGATCTTGTAATTCGAACACATGTAATTCGAAAAATCAATTCGCTGGTCACATAAGAATTTCCTATCAAACTCATACCGTAGGCCTGGTTTTCACCTGAATTATAGGAAAGTGTCTTTCCTAGGGCATTTGGCAGAGAGCGAGCTGACTTAATAGAATTTTTGGTGGACTTCCTATACTGTTGCGCATGTGTGTTAATGGAAAACTGATTCTAAAGAACAACGATTAAGATTATATACTCACTTCTTTTCTCTGACGCAAAAATCCTCCCTGATTTAAGCCCCGCAAAAAGAGGCTTTGACATAATATAAGAACAGGGCTTATATCCGGGATTTTACGGTATTAAATTAATTGTCCCTTAAAAGTCGCATTTCATACACGATATGTTCTTCGAAATGCGTAACATCTTTCTCAAAAGCCGCATGTCTACGATGCCATTATGTTCCGCTGTTCTGTAAAGTAGGTCTTGTTCTCTTATTTTCTTTTTTTAGCGTTCTATTCATGTTTTGTCTCTGCAACTAAGTGCATACTTCAGAAGGAACATTGTATCTTTAAACTGTTGGAAAGCTTCCAGGGGGATTTAAGTGAATTAATCAGGCTTCTTGTATCCAAAGTTTTCGCTTTCTGTTAGGCCAGGGGGTTATATATGTCTTTTTTATGGCCATTTTTGGCACTTTCTATACCGTAAATGATCGAATAAGCCCCGGGGGCTTATTTGTCAAAATGAATTTTAGGGCTTATTCAGGAGGGGGGGGGGGGGGGTTAAACGGGAGGGGGGCTTATAAAATTATGCAAAAATCTAGTGTGCAAAAAAATAAAAACAACGATTTCAATAAACACAACATATCTTTCTAAAAGTAATAAAAACAAACACTAATCGATCTCAATATCACTATCGCCTTCTTCGTCCTCGTCTACGATTCTCTCTAAGGGAGCCGCATCAATCATTTCCTCGGCATCTGGGATAAATGGGTTGTCTTCCGTCTCGTTTACCAGTTGTATTTGCTCATTGAGCATTACAAGACCAGCCTGACAGGACTGATGCTCTTTAAAACAATGGATTTCTTTATCCTCGCTCCCACCAGTAGCCGATGTTAAGGCACACGTTTTGAACGATTTACGTATTAATTCAGCTGGCAGCTCCTTCCAGGAATCAAGAATCCAGTTTACAATTGTGCTGCGAGGCGGAGGTTTCAAATTCCCGGCATCGGTTTCTTGACGAATTCCGACGGTTTCAACTAACATCTGGCGCCTGAATATATTTAGTGCAACCTCCAGGGATCAAAACGGTCTCAATCTTTTTAGCTTTAAGAGATGCTCCGACAACTGGCATTAAATGACACTCATATGTATCCCAAGCTAACAATCTACGTTTAAAGTTAAACTGTCCGAGAACAGTATTTGTCCAACTAACTGTTAGATCGGTATCCATCCATCCATTTGTCGAGGAAGCTATTATGCACCTATTTCCATACTCTTTCTTCATTTTTTCAACATCACGTTTTCCTCCCTTGAATACAATGAAGGGCTTCAGTTTTGTTCCATCGCCTTTCGCAGCCAGTCCAACGGTTACACGACATTTTTCGTGTCCGGTTGTCTGCATACTAACTAGTTATATACTACTAGTTTTTTTCCAACAACATCATATCCGCCTAAATAGGTGTTTCATCAAATGCTATAATATCGGCTGGTTGGTATGAATATTTCAATCGTAATCTTCTCACACGTAATATGTACGAGACGATTTTAGCTACTAAAAGATCGGGATCTTTGAAAGTTCTTGTAAGTCATCCTTTTTTTCTTCCAATCACCAATACAATGGCGGTCAAATTTATATTTCACCGCAGCAGCCCCAATTGATTTGTTTTCCGCAAATTCAACAACTTCAAGTTTAAACTTAATCGTATAAGAACTTATTTTCTCTCCTTTGTGAGAAGTTGTTTCTGGCTCTTCTAGTTCCATTTTCGCAATGAAAATAAAAAAAAACTAGTGTAGCGTGTAAAAATGTTGGAATTATATCATATTTAACACACAAGTGTTGTATAAATATTTTGGATCGATCATTCAAAGAATGCTATTAATCCCTACTTTCCAGTGCTATCTGGCCTATTTAGAGATTTCTAAAGTTATACAGTTAAACTAAAAGCTAAAATTCCAATGTTCAGAGATTTAGAAAAGAGACAATACAACGTATACTCCTACCTAACCAATGGATACTCCTACCTAACCACGATAAACTTCTGATATATAAGAAAATACCTTCAAATTTTCCTATTAACAAAAGCTAACAAAAACAATACCTTCTCAGACGTTTTTATCTTTCAATTCTTTATTCTGCTATGAATTGTGGAAATGTCAAAACCCAAAACTCCATTTGTGTATCATGATACAAAAACCATGTAAATATGTATGTAATCACTCTCTTCTTGCATTACAATCAGTTATACTATTCAATTTTATAATCTAAAAAAGGTATCATTCAAATACTATCAAAACAATATGATAATGATCTTGCTACCTTCGTTTACCTTAATAATAACAATCCACACACTACAATGAAATACCAAATAAACTGCTAGCTACACATTTCGGTATAGTAGTCAAAACTAACTGATACGAAAAAGCTACGTTCAAACACATCAAAAAAATAGACATCGGTAGAAAATGATAAACTGATAACACATAACAGGTCTACATCGACTATCTCGTCGGATAGAATAGTTACTGATACTTATCAATGTGGTTATTCTTTATTACCGAACTTAAAGCGTTGAATAAAAAAATTAAAACAAAAACAAAAAATTATATACACAGCGTCTTCATTCTCATTAAGAAATGAACGTTGAGAAAATTTGATGAACTTTCGAACGCAAAAAAACATTGCATTGCGTTCTCCTCTGGGTGGCTTTATGATGTCTTCCTTTAGGCACAACAATCCACGAAGTCATAAAAACCCGTAAGATGGAGCTAGAGATTCTCCTAATGGGAGATTCTCCCTATACTAATACGGAAAAACAAACATCCATTGACGAACTTCCCGAGAAATTTTACCTAACGTTCTTTCTTTAAAAGTTAGGTAAGAAAAAAGCAAGATTTAGTATTAGTATAAGAAGACTAGTATCCCGTGTAAAAACATTTTACCGGTTCACTTTCCCCATGAGTTGCCGCCATCCCGTGATTTTCCTATCAATGTATATAGGGGTGACCGAAAATAAAATCACACAATCCAAAAGGTTAAGTAGTACCACACTATAGAGCTCGAAATGCTCGAAATAACGTCAGTTATCCCTAACGGTTCTCGAGTATTTGCCCCTAAACGTCGCGTTCCATTAGGGGTGCAATGCAATGTCCCCCGTGCCAAAAAATTCATGTCGCGTCATTTGTCACTACAAATATACTAATACCGAAAAAACGCTTGTCGCAGCAGCGTGGTTTTACGCGCGCCTCGTGAGAAAATGACCGTGAAATTTTTCTAAATGTATCACTCTCTAAAATAACAGTGGTATGCACACTCGCTATTAGTATATAGACTAGTATCCCGGGTAAAAACATTTTACCAGTTCACTTTCCCCATGAGTTACCGCCATCCCTTGATTTTTCTACCAATATAGGGGTAACCGAAAACTAAAATCACAGAATTGCAAAGAATAAGTATCACTTAATTGTAAAGCTCAAAAAGCTGACCAAAAAAATGTATGGGATCATCTGTGTATGACGTGCCGTTACTGAGATATCGTCGATCAAAGATTCTGATGACGTCACACCCGTCCCCAAAAAGTTTTAGACCCAATTTTTTTTTGGTCACCCCATCGCCCAATATTGCGGACCCCAAAAACGTCAGTTATCCCCATCGGTTCTCGAGATATTTGCCCCTAAACGTCGCGTTCCATTGAGGATGCAATGCAATGTTACCAGTGCCAAAAAATTCACGTCGCGTCATTTGCTACTACTAATATACTAATACTGAGAAAACGCTTCTCGCAGCATCGTGGTTTTACGCGCTCCCCATGAGAAAATGACCGTGAAATTTTTCTAATTGTATCACTCTCTAAAATAAAAGTGGTATGCACAACTCGCTATTAGTATATAAGACTAGTATCCCGGGTAAAAACATTTTAACGGTTCACTTTTAGATGACGTCACACCCATCCCCAATGATTTACATGAGTTACACCCCCATCTTCACCTGTGTTCTTTTAATACATAGGGTTGGCGAAAAGTAAGATCACATAATTGCTAAGAATAAGTACCACTAAGTTGTAGAGCTCGAAAAGCTGATCAAGAAAATGTATGGGATCGCCTGTGCACGACTTACCGTTACGGAGATATCGTCGATCAAAAATTGTGATGACGTCACACCCGTCCCCAAAAAGTTTTAGACCCAAATTTTTTCGACACCCTATCGCCAATATCGCACGCCCAAAGTGACGTCAGTTATTCCCATTGGTTTTCGAAATATTTGACCCTAAAAATCGCGTTCTACTTAGGGTGCAATGCAATGTGTCCACTGACATCGCGGTATTCCTGTATTACTAATATCGTCTATATCTCGACAACTTAGTTACGCGCGATCTAAAATTTAATTATAACATTTTCCACACGAACATTTCGTTGCCAGTCTTTTTATTCACACTGACCAAACTAAATTTGTTATGCACAGTCGCTATTAGTATATAGACTAGTATCCCGGGTAAAAACATTTTACCGGTTCACTTTTAGATGACGTCACACCCATCCGCAATGATTTACATGAGTTACACCTCCATTTTTACCTGTGTTCTTTTAAAACATAGGGGTGACGAAAAATAAAATCACAGAATTCCTAACAATAAGTATCACCAAATTGTAGAGCTCGAAAACCTGATCAAAAAATTGTATGGGATCGCCAGTGTACGACTTGCCGTTACGGAGATATCGTCGATCAAAAATTCTGATGACGTCACACCCGTCCCAAAAAAGTTTTAGACCCAAATTTTTTCGACACCCCATCGCTAATTTCGCACGCCCAAAGTGACGTCAGTTATTCCCATTGGTTCTCGAGATATTTGAACCTAAAAATCGCGTTCTATTTAGGGTGCAATGCAATGTGCCCACTGACGTCGCGCTACTCCTATAATACTAATATCGCCTATATCTCGACAACTCAGTTACGCACGACCTAAAATTTAATTATAACATTTTCCATACGAACATTTCGTTCCCAGTCCTTTTATTCACACTGACCGAACTAAAAAGTGGATGCACAGTCGCTATTAGTATATAGACTAGTATCCCGGGTAAACACATTTTACTGGTTCACTTTCCCCATGAGCTACCACCATCCCGTGCTCTTCCTCTTTCAATATATAGTATATGTCGAAAAATAAAATCAGACAATTCAAAAGAATAGGTATCACTAAGTTGTAGAGCTCGAAAAGTTGATCAAGAAAATGTATGGGATCGCCTGTGTACGACGCGCCGTTACTGAGATATCGTCGATCAAAGATTTTAATGACGTCACACCCGTCCCCAAAAAGTTCTCGACCCAAATTTTCGACACCCCATCGCCAATATCGCACTCCCAAAGTGACGTCAGTTATTCCCATTGGTTCTCGAGATATTTGCCCTTAAATATCGCGTTCCATTTAGGGTGCAATGCAATGTGCCCACTGACGTCGCGCTACTCCTATAATACTAATATCGCCTATATCTCGACAACTCAGTTACGCATGATCTAAAATTTAATCATAACATTTTCCATACGAACATTTCGTTGCCAGTCCTTTTACTCACACTGACCAAACTAAATTTGTTATGCACAACTCGCTATTAGTATATAGACTAGTATCCCGGGTAAAAACATTTTACCAGTTCACTTTCCCCATGAGTTCACACCACCCGTGCTCTACCTCTTTCAAAATATAAGGGTGACGAAAAATAAAATCACACAATCCAAAAGAATAAGTATCACTAAGTTGTAGAGCTCGAAAGCCTGATCAAGAAAATGTATGGGATCGTCTGCGTACGACTTACCGTTACGGAGATATCGCCGATCAAAGATTCTGATGACGTCACACCCGTCCCCAAAAAGTTCTGGACCCAAATTTTTCGACACCCCACCGCCAATATCGCGCGCCCAAGGTGACGTCAGTTATTCCCATTGGTTTTCGAGATATTTCACCCTAAAAATCGCGTTCCATTTCGGGTGCAATGCAATGTGCCCACTGACGTCGCGCTACTCCTATAATACTAATATCGCCTATATCTCGACAACTCAGTTACGCACGATCTAAAATGTCAATTATAACATTTTCCATACGAACATTTCGTTCCCAGTCCTTTTATTCACACTGACCGAACTAAATTTGTTATGCACAACTCGCTATTAGTATATAGACTAGTGTAGCGTGTAAAAACATTTTACAGTTTTTCTCCATAAAATGTTTTTACACGCAATACTGCCATGATAAGTCTGTGTATATACAAAAATTGTTGTGTTTCTCCATGTTGGAATTATATCATATTTAACACACAATTGTTGTATAAATATTTTGAAATGATCATTCAAAGAATGCTATTAATCCCTACTTTCCAGTGCTATCTGGCCTATTTAGAGATTTCTAAAGTTGTACAGGTAAACTAAAAGCTAAAATTCCAATGTTCAGAGATTTAGAAAAGAGACAATACGACGTATACTCCTACCTAACCAATGTATACTCCTACCTTACCACGGTTAAACTTCTGACATATAAGAAATACTTTCAAATTTCCCTTTTATCTAATAAAAACAATACCTTCTAAGACGTTTTAATCTTTCAAATCTTTATTCTGCTATGAATTGTGGAAAGTCAAAACCCAAAACTCCACTTGTGCATCATGATACAAAAACCATGTAAATATGTATATAACCATGATTTACACATTCCTTCTTGTATAACATTCATCTATACTATTCAATTTTCTAATCTAAAACAAAAAGATATCAATCAAACACTATCAAAACAATATAATAATGATCTTGATACCTTCGTTTCCCTAAAGGCGAACCTTAATAATACCAAATAAACTGCTAGCTACACATTTCGGCATAGTAGTCAAAACTAACTGATACGAAAAAGCTACATTCAAACACATGAAAGAATACACATCGGTAGAAAATGATGAACTGATAACACGAACACATAACAGGTCTACATCGATTATCTCTCGGATAGAATAGTTACTGACACCGATCAATGTTGTTATTCTTTATTACTAAATTTAAAGCGTTGGATAAAAAAATAAAAACAAAAACAAATACTTTTACACACATCGTCTTCATTTTTCGTTTAAAGAAATGAACGTTTAAAAACTTTGATGAACTTTCGAACGCCAAAACCATTGCATTGCCTTCTCCTACGTGCGGCACAAAAACTCCATGAAGTAATAAAACCCCGTAAGATGGAGCTAGAGATTCTCCTAATGGGAGATTCTCCCTATACTAATACGGGAAAAATAAACATCCATTGACGAACTTCCCAAGATATTTTTTTCTAAAGTTCTTTCTTTCAAAGTTAGGTAAGAAAAAAGCAAGATTTAGTATTAGTATAAGAAGATGAAACAAAATTCTATTCAAAAACAAAACATTCGAATTACCTAAACATTCGAATTCGACTTCTCAGAGCGAGAACGATACGATTATAACGTTGGTTTTATTTGTCACGACGAATAAAATGAATTTTAAAATTGAGTTCCAGACAGCTATTCGTGGACATCATATTTATAAAGACGCTTGGACACCACATATTGGACAAAAATTAATATGCAAAAGAGACACCCGGGAAGAAGCAATCGAATATGATAAAAATGCTATTGGCGTTTTTAAATTAACCAATGAAGTAACACTACTGGTTGGACATCTACCAATAGAAATTTCTTGTTTACTTACAAACTTTCTAAACGCAGCCCCTGAAAACAAACTTACAGCATTTGTGGTTGGAAAGAGAAAAAGGGAGGTCGGACTTGTTGTTCCAGCAAAGTATGTTGCTTTGACAAGGAGCAAGATATTCGGAAATATATTGTTCGACAAGTTGCACGAAAAAAAGAAAAACACCCTAACTTTGAATTGGATGTTATAACCACGAGTGTTATTAATACCTCAACCTGCGAAATAAATACCATTTAATCAATTGTTTATAGTAGTATTTTCTCAGTCCCTATCAACTATATTGAAATTACTGTGAATTCGAATAAGCCCCCATGGGGGCTTATTTGTCAAAATGGGTTTTGGGGAGGGGGGTTATTCGGGAGGGGGGGGGGGGGGGTATTCGGGAGTGGGGGCTTATTCGATCATTTACGGTATGCAAGTTTTTACAATGATATACACTTTAATGGAAGAAATCTTCTCGGTTTCACTGGGATTTTTTTGCTTCAATAAGTGTATAAAGGGTAAATAAGGACACCCCCATTAATTAATTAATTTATTTATTAATTCGTTACAGTTATGTGTAGTTCAGTTTCAAAGGGGAAAGGGGCGTAGTTCAAACGAAACCGAGATTTTGTACATAGTTTTTGCATAGAGGGCAAGGACAATTATCAGATTTCCACTTGGTAATACTGATTTTAAAGGACGAAAGAGTTTCGACTTCTTTTGTTTCAAACGGCAACGTATTCCATAGTTTTGCGCCAATATATCTCAAACTCTCCGTTCCAAATTTTGTGGTCCTTCGTTTGTTCTAAGACTATAAGTACACTCAAGTTTTCTTGCAAAGATTTCGTTTAAAAGTGCTGGTCATAAGTTATTTTTGACTTTATAAAATTCTGTCATGAGAAGCCGCGGGTTCCTAACATGCACAGAGAGAGAGAGAGAGAGGAGAGAGAGAGAGAGAGAGAGAGCCGTCTTTTTCTCACAATTCTTCGAGAGATGAATGTTTATCATTATATATCATCCGAATGCAACGTTCTTGCAGAGGATTAATTCTGTTATTAAAACTTCTATTATGACACATCCATACTAAAGGACAGTAATTAAATAAGGACCCAAAGAAAGCATTTACGAGTGTTTTCCTTTTATTAACACTCATTTCAGGTATTAATCTTGCTATTGCGTTCAATTTTTGTGAAGTGCGATTGCACATGATCTCGAGGTGAACGAGTCAGGTTAGAGTCAAACGTAATTCCAAGTATTTTTGCAGTCTGACTGTTTTCAATATTAACGTCCCCTATTGTGACAGTGGATGTTCCCTTGTTACTTAATAATAAATGACATTTACTGGCATTAGCTTTCATTTCATTGTTAGTAAACCATTGGAAGAGTTCTTTCACTGATTTTTCCAAAGAAGATATTACCTCATCATTGTTTTTCTCAACCACGAATGGCGTTGAGTCATCTGCATAACTTGCAAAATCGACGCCATTAATCACCATAAACATATCACAAATAAAAATAATAACAACGGTCCCAGGATAGATCCTTGCGGAACCCCAAACATAATTTCCAGCCATGAGCTGAAAGTTTGGTTAACTCTAGTACGTTGTTTTCTGTTTGGCAAATAGTCGTGGATCAGACGAATCGCTGGTAGACTAAATCCATATGCGTTAAAGTTTCGCAATTAAGAGCTCGTGTGAGAGACAATCAAACGCTTTCGATAAATTAGTAAGAAAGGCGCCGAATTTATTTCCTTTATCAACAGCTTGCTTCCATTTTTTCAAGCATGTATACAAGGCAATGCTAAGAACTGTATCCCTTTCTGAAGCCACATTGGAAGTTCGAAAATTTATCTTCAAAAAAGTCAGTAATTTGTCGGAAGAGACATTTTTCAACCAACTTTGATATATTTGGTAGAATGCTTTCGAAGAACATATTACGCATTTCGAAAAAGATGTGTTGCCCTTATCGGCCACCGTAATGGTTTCATATCTGTTCGATTTAACTTTCATTGAATAAGTTCTAATTTTATAAACAAATAATTTGACTACTCTCCACCACGCTGCCATTTCCTGTCATTTCACTTATTACATCTTATTATACATAGTGAAACTATTGCGGAGGAAGAGGTGGTATAAAGTTTCATGGAGAAAGTACGCGTTTTTATTATATTTCAGAAATAAAAACAGTAGTTATGTAGAGGAGGAACAGTTCTCAAAAGAGTTGAATGTCTTAAATCTTTAACTCGAAAAAGAACTTATGTTTTTCCAATATTGAGTTAGTAACTCGAAAGTGAATTTATATTTTTCCCATCTCCAGTTAGTAACTCGAAAATGAATTTATGTTTTTCCTAATTCGAGTAAGCAAAATGGAAAAATGACAATTGTGACGTCATAACTCGAAGTTATGCCAACTCGAAGTTGTAACTCGAAGATTATCCGCCTCTTTTATAACGAACATTCTCCTAGTTTCTGTAGTTTCCTATTTACATATAATTTCCTACAGAATACAATGTATATTACATATATTGACAACAATGTGCACAATTATTCGGTTGTAATTCTTATAACATTTGCGGTCATGTTCACTTGATTTTCGCATGGCAGTCGAATACATTCTAAATGTGACAGGGATATAACATCATCGCTAGCCTCTGCCTCGCTTAGTATTTATTATATCATACCATTCTGTTTCTTTATAATACCTGCCGCAAACGAGATGAATATGTTTTTTGTTCTAGCATTTCTTTCTATGTCACTTCCCGCCGTCCAGTATACGGAAAAGTCCTGCCGAAAAGTCCTGAGGACGAGGTTGTGAACCACTTTGTTACTGAACGAAAAGATGATGACCTTTCTTGTTCACTTTGCATTTTGATAAACCGTTGATTTTTGGGGTTAACAATTCTTTGTTAGACCATGGACGTATAAAGGTCTATGGTTAAACTGAAATAAGATTTCGTTCTCAAACATTTTGTAAAGTTTGTTTTGTGTATGTGCGCACACTACCGTCAAGATGCGAAGCAGCCAACATACATCATTACGACAACATTTCTACCTTGAAAACCAGACTATAGTTCTTCAGCTCAACAAGCAGCTTATTTCATTTCAAAGTCGATAGTTACTGACCACTGACGAAGTAATGTGTTCGAAAGATTCTGATATCCAATAAATTACCTTTAATGCTGTCATAAGTTCCAATTAGAGGAGGGGAAAGAATACACGTGGGAGGGACATTTTTTTTATGTCTTTGATTGATTGATGGTCGAATAAAATCATAATTTCTATCATATAAAGTCTGTGTAATCATTCTGCATTCAGAACCTAGCAACGTATCCTTACGATAGCTCGTTCCATGAAATTCTTCCTGTTCCAAAAACTCCAACCTTGAAGCTAGGCTCTCTTCTCGAAAAGACAAAGGGTTCTAAGTTGGTAAAACTCTTTACTCGTGAAGAAATCAGCAATGGTCGCAGTGTCGGAACATATTTTATCTTGTGATGTGATTGAGCCGTGGGAATGAGTAAACTCGTTACCAGGGCTTCTATTCTTTTCGGTTAAGTTACTCCTAGGATCGAAGTCTGGGAACGAGTTAAACGTGATAACATTGTATACACGTTTTAAGCAGTGTTGTTTGTGTAAAGTTTAGCAAAAGTCTTACTTTCACTTGAGGTCCAAATCGAAATACTTTTCAGATCCAGTTCGAAAAAAGTATTCATATACTTCTTACATATTATTGAAGAACAAACTTTATAGCAAGTGAAGCAAAAAAAAGATCTTCCTGGTGCTCAAAATAATTACTTTTTTCTTGGAATGTGAATTTACTTTTGTGACAACTTTAATATATCCGTTAACCTTTTTGTTACTTTTTGTCAGTGGATATAAATATTGAAATTATAAATGGGGACCGAGGTTTCTACCGTTTTTGGAAAAACTGGTCTCTCAAAACAACTTCATCGCATGTCAAAATAGAATCTTCTGAATAGATGTTATTAGCAATTTTGAAGGACTACACAAACATTCACGTGAAAAATGTGTACACAAAAAATATGTTTTGGATTATTCAAGTCAATACTATAAATATCGCCATGGTCTATGCACTTTCTATAGGTAAGTGTTGCAAGATGCGATCATTACTAGTTTGGGGTGAAAACCTTGTTATTTCTGTCTGTTAAATGAGGTAATGGCTATGTCATGCCTCGTTCAACCAAAAAGTTTAATTGTCGCATCTTGTTAGATTAACACACTCCTTTGGTCGGTTTTTTCATATGACCGCCCTAACGAAAGAGATTGGAGACTATACAAGCAAGTCGGTAATACTACGTTCGGTCCAATATGTGTAACAATCCTGCAACAAAGCTAGTATGGAAAATCTACAGTTCGTACTTTTGAGGGTAGGTGGAGAACATTTTATTTATTTGAGTTAAAAATATATATTTCATTGAAAGCCTGGTCAACACAAATTTCTATAATGGGTTACAAAAAAGATTTTCTTAAAAAAAAGTTCAGAAATCAAGAGTATAAAAATCATTGTAATTCTAAAAAAAAAGCTACAAAAATGCTAACTACTAAAAAATGTTCGCAGTGGGCAGGCGTGCATATTAGGGGTTGTGAGCAGGTTCAGCTGCACAAAATATATAAAAAAGTAATTGTGCTCTATTTTTATATAGAGAAAAATTGCAAAACAAAAAATTCCAACTAGGATACAAAATCGAACTCGAAGATAAAAGCATTGTTATGATTCTAGTTGCAAGCCCGGTGGGATAATAAAACCAAGACAGATCTAATAAAAAATATCACATAGAAACAGACTATAGGAGCTTATTAAGATTATCAAGTCAATTGTGCATGTAATGAAAAGATTGTTTACACCAAGTAAGCAGAACATACGGCAAAGACTCAAAAACTTAAAAATTAGCAATATAGACTTGTCTAAAAAGTCGTCACTCAATATAAATATATATATATTTACGAAATCAGGGAAAACATAGCTATGTACAATGTATGAAAATAAAGTTAACTATATATCATATAACATTTATATATTATTAAATACATATAAATATATACAAGGAAGTTTACAAATTTTATTAAGCACCTCGGAGTATAATCGGTAATTTTACTGTTCGGTTTTTTTATTTATTTCTCTCCAGAGTTTCTCTACCATCCTTACACATATTTGAAAATAATAAAAAAAACGCAAGAAACTCGTTTAAACGAATGTTCGATTACTTACCGTAAAAATAGTCTCTTGTCTTTAGCAAGTATCTTTAGATACTTTTTTACTTGAGTCTTTAGCGATAATCGAATTTGTTGTCTGCGATAGAGTTCTTTTTGACGTACGAACATGTTCGGATATTTTCTGGTGATGCATGGAAGGTTGGAAGGTGGAACAACTTCCACTCTCCTTATCAAGTACTTGATGCAAACTCTTCATCTTTAAACGTGATCGATCAAATTATACGTTTAACTGTAATACCACATTGGTATTTGTTCGATTGTGGGACCGACCAAACACGTATCTATGCATGGATTCATTTGTGGTACGGTTTGTAGGCTTTCAACATGATTGAAATGCCAGTTCATAGGTGGGTGGGATAACGTATTAGACGATAACACTGGCAGTCTCTGTTGGTACATTGTTTGGTAATCCTGTGGGGCGTAAACCTAATGACAAAAACAATAACATCATGATAAAACACAATGGGATATATCAAAGGTACAAACAGTTATTCCTCTCCAGTTGAAAATCAGATACGCGCTGATATTACGCAATACTTTAAAGAAGTGTATGCCGAAGATTGAAAAGTTAAAAGACTTGCGTCAAATAAATAAAACTCATTTTTGTGTATTCTTTTTCTCTTTCTCTCTCTTAACATTTTTGTGTATTTTTTCGATTTCAATGTTTATTGCTTGAACAAAGAAACTGGATTCTATTTTTAGAAAGGTGATAACATCTAATCGTGTGAACTCCTTTTCGCAATAACCTCACGAAGCAAAATAAACCTTTGTCATTGGAAAAAAAACCGATTATGTAAATCTTATTATGAGTAATAATGACACACAACAAAGAAGACAGGTGTGTGTGTGTGTTTTCTCTTTTGATGGAGTTTGTACGACAGCGACTTTTTAATATCAACTTGAGAAGTTTAATAATCAATTACCAATCGAGTCACACAGGGAATCGAGTCACACAGGGAATTTAGCGATTCTGGTGTCAAAACCCCGGTAATGTCCACCTCTTTATGAACATAGTATGCGCCCCAAAAAAATTATTTAAGATTTTTCCAAAAGTTTATTCTAAAAATAGTATTTTTGACATTTTCCAAATGATAAGGTACTTGTTAGATTTGGAAACAAATTCGCTTTATCAGTTTTAAGTTTTAAATATGTAATTGAAAGATCTATGTCAGAGGCAGCTGATTTTTGGAATGATGTTTCCATGGTGTTTATTGTTACAAATTGATTAGGGAATTTTGATTTGTTAGTTTACGAAAGAAAATATCCTAATTCGAAAAACAAAACACCGAAATATGAAAGCATTAGATTTGTGATATCAAACAGTAATCGAAAATACATCGGAACTCAGGCACGAGCCACAACTGATTAAATTGATTGAATTTTTTTTTATGTTGATGAAGAGTATTTAACGATCATCTCAAGAGTTTCATTCTTTCTAGAACTCACAACGCACCGACAATCAAGGAAAATAATAAATAAGTAAATGTACAACAAAGAAAACGATATTGTTTAAATAAATCTCTTGATTGATGTTGCAACGCGACACGTGCTCGAAAATCGCTATCATCAAAATGCAGAATAGGAGGGCGGTGTAAAGAGGGGAGTAATACAATCAAAAAAAAAAAAAAACTCGTAGAGTGACTCAAACATCAAAGGATTTTATAACATTTTCTAAAAATCGTTAATAGGAAGTGTATTTTGTTCTTATTTCTTTAATGTTTGTTTTTCATCAAAGTAGTTTTGCGACCCGGCACGTGTCTGAACAAAACAAACGTAGATCACTCTTTTTTTTGTATCAACGACTTAAACTTGTTAAGATGATCGTAAACAGAGCTGGTGTTAGCTGGGTTTTAACTCATCAAATGATGATTTTAAAAGTTTGTGATATATGCTATGAACAAAACTCAAGTCTGTATTTACATTTGTAAAACGCAATCAAAATCCTTTATTAATTTTTCGCGCCAAAATTGAGCGTCGTGAACAAATGAAATTATTGGCCAATTCGTTTTTCAATTTCCGCTTTAAAAGGTGTGAAAGCAAAGAACACCTTTTTACAAGTGAGATTTGGTATTTCATTATAAACATTCTCTCCAGAGGGCATCGTACATTTTCACCATGAAATAAACAGTAAAAATATATATTATTAAACATGAAAAGAAAAAAAGAAACGATGAAAAGAAATTTTTGACGTCAATGAAAACATTTTATTTACGATATTAATATTAAATCAATTACGAAAAAAAGCTTACAGAAAAATTTCAGAATCTATAAATTTCTAGTAAGCCATTCAATAAACATTCAGGGATTATTTCAATTTCGAAAACCACTTTTATACGAAAAGAAAGGGCGCGCTGACGGGAAAAAAATCTTCGCAATTTCGCCAAACCGTTGTGTATAGAAAAGAATATTTAAGTGTCATTAACAATTAAGTATTTACGGAATGTAATTAGAATCCTTCTATGAAAATGTTTAATTCCTAGTTAGTAGTTTGTTGTTTAAGACACGTGCAAAACAGAACGACAAAAATCGAAAACTGTGTAACCAAAACAACAACGACAAAAAAAAAAAAGGGAAAAGATTCGTACCTGCGTCTCCAAAACATGTTGATCTTCCAGCGTATTGTTTTCTGTTTGACAGTCGGACGTCACTATTTCTGAAAGCTCCATCATGTATTGCAAAGCTGTTTGAAGTGTTTGGAGTTTGCTTAACTTCTTTGATACGCCGGGCACCACACAACGAAGTTTCCGAAAACCCTCAGCTAATCGTCGAACTCTGCGTCTTTCGCGCTCGTTTCGTTTCACTTTATTCTCTTGTTTCGTCTGTTTCTTCTTAGTTGGCTTTTCTCCAACATTAAAAGTGAAAAATTCGTTTTCGTCAGAATCGATAGTTGGCGAGCTAAATGAGTTTGATGGTGATAAACAATCGCTACTGCTCTGTATTGGCGATGAACAGCAACTGCCAAGCGAATCATCCTCAAAATCTTCTAGTTTTATACATTGTATTTGCTCAAAGTCTGTACTTTCGATCGGAAGGTTCATTAAATCTTCAAATAATTTATCCGATGACATGACACAAATATGAACCTAAAATAAGCGGTTTATCATCAAACAAACAAATCATGGCAGTATGTTCTTTTCATCCGATAAAAACATTTTATTTTTGTTTTGGAAGATTTCCAGAAAATGTGTAGCAATTATAAAGAAAGTGAAATCGAAACAGAAACGAATGTGAGGCTAAATAATATAAACAAAACACGTAATTGAGGTACTTACTCGAAAACGAGATACGGCAACTTGCAATCGAGAATTTTATTTCAAATCGAGAATCCTTTCACTTGAAAGCGAGAATAACCTCTTCTTCAAATCGAGATATGTTTTAAACTAAGTACCAACTCGAGGCTAGCAAATTATATATAAGGACGCGTGCATCTATTGTTCTATTGTGGCTTTGTATAAATAATTGCGACATGATATTAATGAAATGTGATTGGTTCTTTCTTGTGTTAACGACTTTTTTAACGCGCCCATACCCCTTCGGGGATCATTAATCTTCCATGATATTTTGTATTACAATTAAAATCAATCAACTCTGAAGAGGATTAGGTGAAATGTGTTTTTCTCTGCTTAACTCGTAGAGGAAATGAGATGCAGGCTAACAATACCAATCCATTAAAAAAGTGAGACGAAACTCAGTAAATAAGAGTAAAGAAAAGCTTTTTGGATAAAATAATTCATGTTTTTCCAGAAGTAAAAATACCGCTGACACGCAAAAATAACAAAATAAAAATACCTGTTTTGAAATGTCGATAAATTTGTCACAAATTTTATAATAGGTTTACTCAATAATATACAGATTAAAGTTTTTAACGAAATTGCGTTTATTTTCTTAAGTATATCAAATTCACGCTAATGCAAAATTAAATCTTAAAAATTTTGAGAAATCTTCAGTCGCACTTTACGTTCGCATTACCACGGTTTTGTCTGGAGGGTAAATCACGCACCACGCATAATCACGCATACTCACGCATACTCGGGAAAAAGTTGATTGTGCCAAGTTATTTGGAATATTGATACTTTTTACTTTTATGAGTAAATATTCTTTCCTTACAAAGTGAATCATGTTTTTATCAAATTGATTAAACGGAAAATTTAAAATGTTGAAATCGCCAAATACTCTCCGGAAGTAGTAATATACTTAAAGACTTATTGTTCATTCGTAAGATGAGGTGTGTGTATTGTAAAAATGAACTTACTTAACCACAAAAAACTAATTAACATACAAAATAATATACGCTTCACAGTTTTGAGATGCATCATTATACATTTCTCCACGCGCCATTGTAGGATTTAAAACTTCATCTGAAAAAAAACCCTAAAACTTATACGTCAAAAATATACATTGAAAGTTCTTCCGCATTTCTACGACAACGACAACGTCTGTATCAAAATGGTGGACATTTCATGGAATGGAAAGAATATGGCGCTTTTTTATGGTTTGGTGGTTTGGCCGATCTAAGGTTTCTTTATCTGGAACAGGTGTGTTATGCTAGTTTTAACATGTAACTGATGAAATCAAATATTTGTGAAAAACAAAAAGTAAGTAGGAGGTTCTCTATCTTTGGCTCCAACACTCCTTTTCGTAAATAAATATAGTCTTCAACGAAAAAAGAATTCAGTTGCACAACGACAAACTTCTTCAGCGGGAAGAGAAAAAGCCAATAGGCTAAAATAATTGAAAAATTACTTCTTAAATAAGATGTGAGAATCATGCCATTATTTTATTATTAATTATTTGCATATGCAACTACTTACCATGCAGGTCCACGGGAAGTAGCCAGGTAAGTATGGCCCCTTCACTTTTTGGCTGGGAAAAGTTTTTTCTTTAATCATCGTTAACAGTCATGGTTCATTTGCACCCCCGTCTGACCAAAGTAGTGAAATAAAAACTAACTACATTGTTTTAAAATTTCATGACATATTTTATTCAAACTTCATCAAAATTCTAATAACTACTCAAAAAACAGATTTAATGCCTGTCTAATTCGTCGGTGTCCATATTTTACGAAAAACTCGTTGTTTACATACAGTTTGTTTGAATAACACCAGCACAAAATTTGAGTCGCCCCCTGTTGTTATAATCAGGTACCTGTTGAAATTGTTAATCTCCTAATACGTGAAATCTAATTTTTCAAATGGAATTGTGAAATTTTAAATTTTTGATGTGAAACAAAAAAGAAGATATGCGATACAAAAATAATTTTGATCCCTTGTGAATTTCCACACATCCAAGTTCAGTAAAATAAGTTTTCCTTCCTTACAGTTCATATTATTTCGCGCACTTCTCGACAGTTTCATTAAAGTTCTTGAAGGTTTCGTTTTGTTGAAACTCAGCAGTCACACAAGATCCTAGCAAAGATTTTCCTTACCAAAAAAAAAAAAAAAAAAAAAATATTGTAAATGTATTGGAGAAATAAACTTAGACGTCAATCATTAAACATTAAAGCTCAAATTAATCATTCACGAAAATGAAAGGTTCCCATCCGGCATATTACTATCGATTTACACAATGCAAACGTTCGTCAGCTAATAACAAGACTGTACATATAATTAGAAAGGTGGCCAAATCAATTCACGACATCTAACACACAATTACCGGAGCTAATCAAATTTGTAGCAACACAACAAATACCTTGTCAATGATCAGCAGTCGATTAATTATGAGCAAAGGGGGGAGCTGTGGGCTGGTGATCAGCTTAAACATACTCGTGTTAATTATGATCAAGAAAAACATGTTATTAAGAAGGAGGCGAAGATATGCCAATCGAGTTTCGAACCCACTTTGACACCAGGCCCTATGTAATAGTAATTCCCTCGTTAATGCGAATATTTCGTGGGATAAATAATGAAGAAGAATACTCAAAGTAGTTCGTAAATATTTGGGTTTTGCACACGTTTATTATGGGTTTTCTTTAGACAGATGAAAGAAAGGTATGAAAAGTGGAAAAAGAGTTTTCAAATGAAATAGAACTGATTACATTCACGACATATTTCATCTAAATTGCCTTATAAATAAAATAGGAGGAGGTTTTGAACGAATTGGCTCGTGTATCATTTAATTTAAATGCACTGAAATTAAGGTGTTCGGATCAATCTCTTGCATGTAATTAGTCTAATCAAAATAGATAAAAGCGTTAATTATACCAAAGTTGATTTCTTGACAGGATATTAGACTATGTTAATGAGGTCATAGTATAACCGCAGGCTGGACATTTTACTGCAGTAATTTATAGCTTTGATGGAATATCAGCTGAGTTTCTACTGATCAAGTGAATAGCTAGAATACCGCAATGAGTTATGCTTCATCTAACAACTGATTATCAGCTGATAACTGCTAAGGAACGCGTAAGGAGAACGTTTCGTCAATAAAAACTATTAGTTGCGATCAAGACACACATCCAGAAGGCTCTTAAATATTTTATTCCCTACTTTTTTTACCTAACTGTTTGGATACGAAAAGTACCAAAAAGCGCCAGGGAGCAGATGAGGGTGGTGATGGTAGTTGGGGGAGGGGTCCTAAATCACGAATAGTCATTTGTATATAATAATTGTTCAAGTTTTCAATTTGTTTCAACTCCTTTAACTCATAGGCGGGGTTAACGCTCTAATACCACACTTTATATTTTTGACGTCATAATCAATTGTTTTTTGTTCTATTTTAGTCATTATAAAGGAACTTACTTTGGGGAGGGGTAGGAGGAGGGAAATTTTAGTCAATTAGTGAAAAACTGCAGAGAGAATGGCTCCTTATCGTTTCGCTTATTAGATTGTGCACTTCATTAAACTGTCCTCAAAGTACTGTTATATTGCATTATTCTATGAGCGTGCAACATTAAAATTCCAGTAACTTTTAAAATATTAGGATTGCAGAATAAAAGAATGCGAATTTCATGTTTGGGAAGAAGCCTTGCTCATTCGCAAACATTGATTCTGTAATGTTTTTATTTCGCAAATATTAAATTCCCTTAACATGCACCTGAGAAATTGTCAACATAATTTCAACATGAGAACAAATTGAAGTAAGTGTAAGCACGAGTAAATTGTTAAAAGATAAGAAAGCCTGGGTACAAGGTGGTGATCCATACCGCCCCAACCATCCTCCAAATCTGTCTGTTTATAAATTATTCCTGTTGTTTACTTGCTGTAACTGAATCCTTTTAAAATTCTGCTAATATAACGTATCCGATGTTTTTTGATATGTTTCGCTCGTGTTCAAACATCGGAATTTCTTACGAACGCGTGTCGACACTTCATCAACACATCGATTAAATAAAACAACTCTTTTTTTCGACATTTGCAAAGATCATATACCTTAATATCAAAGCGTGTCATCTGTTCGGTAAATAAACCGTCATCATCGGAACTTAAAAACGTCTGACATATAATATCTCTAGAAGGTGAGTACTGTAAAATCTTTTATTTGGAAAAAACACAGCCAAATAAAAGCGTTGATTTATTGGCCACACTAGTTAACAACTTTAACTGGCGGATAACGGTGTAAAGTATAAGAGAGGGCGTGGTTGGTTGGTGCATATAAGAGAGGGCGTGGTTGGTTGGTGCATACAGTTCAATCCGGTCAAGTTGTACCTGGATAATTCGAACTTTCACTTAGTCAAGACGATTTTTAATTCTTCTTGGATTTTCCTTGCTTAAAGGGGCTACGACATGAATCATGTGATTTACTTTTTTTTACCGTCAGCCACAATTATTATCACATCTCTCGCCTCAAATTGATTTTTGGTGCTGCACCATAAATCTTAGAATCACGTTATTCGTATCGTAGCCCCTTTAAGAATTCATTCGCGTAACACACGTGGCAATTTTTTTAATTTTCTTTTAATAAAACTCGGAGTTATTTCGGGTTGATATTTGTTTCGTTGCAGTCTTGATTCCAATTGTTTATAATTTTCAGCTTAATTTTCTGGTGTCGCCTGTATGTTTAATTGTAAAATCAGGGAGTTTACATTATCACAGACAGGTCTTCAAACTTTCATTACTTTGCGCTATTCACAGTTTTCGGAGTGTCTCACTCTCACGTCACTCTTACGTCACTCTCACGTCGCCGTCTTCGTTGTAATCGCGTCTCTATTCTTCCGTTATTTCTTTGTTATTTATTTATTTAGTCAATCCATTGAGCATAATTTATCATGCAACTTCCACATTCAGTTAATTTGTATTAATCGGTCTGACAAATAAGGGGAACGTAGTCTTATAACAAGTTCTGAATTGCAATATTATGACAGCCCTTACGTAACGCACTGTGATGGCTCTATTACATGTATATGGTTATACATTACCCAGATTTATTTACGGGTAAATATGACAAAAACAAACTTTTGTACCTATAAACTTCTTAATAGGTGACAAACCATTTTCCCTTAAAGTCAAACTTGTGAACGTTCGTCTACATTACGTTTTTCATTCATGCTAGCCAGACTTTGAATTATACGGTATAGATGGAGGAAACTAAAAAAACTGACATCCTTTGAAAGATGAGACATTTCTCCATTATACTGAATTAGTGTGGTCCTGTGGAAAATAAAAAATAATGCTTTATAATTAAAATGTTAATTTTTTGTTAAACGTCCCTGTCAATTACCCCACGTCAACAAATGCACATCAGAGATGCGAGGCGTGTATTCAATCATTTAAATCACGTCTCAGTGTCAATGTTGTTTACAACAGAAAATTCTAGAACGCCATAATTTGTTTTTCCTTAATGAATGAATGGTTGCGAACAGTAACAAATAAATTACAATGATTGAAAAATGTTTTACCAGACATGGTACATTATTTTGGCGCAGAAATGGCGTCCTATTGACCAGATCACATTAGCATGGAGACATGTGTACGGCACGTGGATCCACCCGTTATGATTGCCGGATATGATGACGTAATTAAAAGCCGTCTCATATAATTTTTCGTCTTCAATTAAGAAGAATGAAACTGTTTAGAATGAACATTTTGTATTTCTTGATCAAAGAAAATCACGGTACAAAATTTTTACATGCACGTTTTGACGGTGACCCAAAGGGCGCAAATTTGTGTAAGCAACAACAACAACAATAACCTTCAGTGACGTAGCTACGGATTTAAATCTGTGGGGGCACCATGGTTCACGGACCCCAGCTGCAAATTTATTGTGGGGGGACAAAAGTAGCGGAAAAAATGGTTGGGGGAAGAAGAAACTTTTAAACCTCCCTAAACGCTTTATAACAGTTACTTATTCAGGGTTCAGAGTGGATTTGAAGAATTTATTCTCCATGACTTTTCCTCAAAAAGCACCTCAATATTTTCCCCTGATTCACATCCAACCAACTATATCTTCTTCCCTGACAATGTTAAAAATTGGCTTATTTTTCCCTGATGGTACAACACTAATATTTAGTGATTATGGTTTATTCGTTTCAGAAAAACAAACACATAAATGAAACTCAAATGAATGTTCCTTGTACAATAAAACATAATACAGCAATGCCATATAAAACCAGAGCTACAGGTATCACAAATAAAAACAACAGAGCTGAATGATATCTAACTTTAGTTTGCCGATGTTTTACCTGGGAGAATAGCAGACAATACAAAGATGGCAATGCTAATGATTGCAGCTCTACAAAATGCCTTCAAACAAAATAGGAAAGAGGAAACTGTTAGTCACTTTAAACAAGTCTTCTAAGCATTTTTTGAAAAAGAAATAAAATACTAAAATACAAAAAAAGTCAACTAAAATACAAAAAAAAGTCAACTAAAATACAAAAAAAAGTCAACTAAAATACATATACATGAAATATACATATACATTTTATATATATGGATCAACTAAGTCCATAAAAAACCCAACATGTCAAGAACTACGTGACAAAAAAATTCAAACTTCTAAAATCAATGTCATATTACTCAAGCTTTTTAAGTTTTAATTTTAAATGTTCGACGTCTGCTTCTAAAGCCTTTCTTTTTTCTCATCATATTTTCTTTTTAATGCATTACCCTTAACAACATGGTGCATATTTGATTCCTTTTCAGCTCTTTGGATCAATTCAAATTTGCTTCAAATTCTCATCAAGCAAAGACTTGAAATAGGGAGCAATACCAAAATTCTGCAAATACCGCAATATATCTGAGCTAAGTTGAAAAGATAGCCAAGTACTGAATTCAGGCCCCCTTGAGCCCCACTGACTTTATGGGTGAATCTAATTGGTTGTGAATATGTGAGAAAAAACTGGAGCAAAATGAAGCTGAAAGATGCTGTCGTCGCAAAACTTTGAAAGCATTGTCAGAAAAAAATAGAATACTGCAAGTGATATTAATGTGATCGTTTCACGGTTATCAATTCCTAAAATGCGTCACGTTAACAAGTCGTTGGTGATATTCTTGAATAAAGTCGAGATTACACAGCATAAATCATCAGCATTCGAAACTATCCTTACATAATATATACAATATTCCTTTAAAAATCTTTATTGATATAAAAAAATTGTGAAGGAGATTGTAACGAATTTTTTTTTTTTTTAAAAAAATGAGTAAAAATAAAGAATAAAAAAATATTCAAATACCGTATTTCCTCTAATAAACGCCGCGGCGTTTATTACAAATTGCAGATTTTGGATGCGGCGTTTAATAGAGGGCGGCGTTTATTACAGAATGAAAAATCAAATAAAAACAGCCTTTAAACAACAATGTTTTTTGTTGCTTGTTTAGTCTGTTTTTTAATAAACGCCGCTTTTCAAGATGCGGCGTTTATTAGAAGGCGGCGTTTATTACAAATGCTTGGCTATAAGTGCGGCGTTTAATAGAGGGAGGCGTTTATCAGAGGGAGGCGTTTATCAGAGGGCGGTGTTTATTAGAGGAAATACGGTATTCAAAATCATGACGGAAAATAAAAACCTGGAAAATACGAGATTTGAAATCATCAAAGACGATTATTCATCATGGTGGAACTCGCAAACTTCAGACCAAAATATCCATCGGGCCTGGTGTTTGAAAAAAGCTTGCACAAAAATATTACTTATGACAAAATCGTAAAAGAGTTGAATCACAACAACATCTTGAGTATCCAGCACAGTGTGGAACTTTATATCATGCATAACTAATTTACTGACATGGCATGACAGAGCCTCTCAGACTGCAGTCCCGAATAATAAAATTGACTTTCGGCGTAGTTGTTACGATACCATCACCAACCGAAATAGCCTGTTCCAATTTGCTTTTCAACTCTGGAGTAAAACCATTTTCAGAATGATAAACAGTAACCCAGGGTTTGTTTGCTTCAATTTGCGAACCGCATTTCACGTGCAGGCGAAGTCCTGTGTCATGTTTCACACTGTCAGAAGGGAGAAGTCGCCCTGATCCAAGCGCAGTTGATACTTCTGCACACAACGAAGCATCTATGTCCGTAACAACACCAGCAGCAGTTGTAAACAGGTCTGTTGTGTAGCACGATATGGACAGCACACTTTTAGGATCAGCACAAAGACTTCTTATAATTTCTTCACCAACTCCTTGTGATGCTAACATCATTTGAAATTTAGTCAAAGCTTCTCCATTTTTAATCACTTTTTCAATTTCTTTTTTTCCACTATCGTATGTATCAACACGACCATTCAAATGCAGTAGCTCACCACCTGGAGTGAAGCCAAAAGTGTTTCTTAAAGATAATGAGCTGTTATAAAGGTCGTGAAAAACAGTTTTCAGCACATTTTGTTATAAGTCAGGGATTCCCTGTTATTCGTTACATTCACTAATGTTAAGTATGGCAGTTATTAAATGAATACTTTTTGTTATATGGATGGAACAATATTGCCACGGGTTTAAACAACTCCTTAATTTATCGCTATAAATGCCCTATTTATATCATGATTAATGAAGGTCGAAGAAAAATTAAAATTAAAAACAACGCTGACAGAAGCAGCAAACCTTGGCATGTCACCAATTCCAAAATGTCTT
This sequence comes from Turritopsis rubra, assembly GCA_039566895.2. Classification (NCBI taxonomy): domain Eukaryota; kingdom Metazoa; phylum Cnidaria; class Hydrozoa; order Anthoathecata; family Oceaniidae; genus Turritopsis; species Turritopsis rubra. The sequence goes on along the minus strand of CM077625.1, from coordinate 2,332,543 downwards.
CTGGACCATTACCCTTCAAACAATCGATCACCTCAACCACCTCAAGGGAATTACCAATAGCAAACCCTAAAGGGTAGTCCATATCAGTCACAAAAGCAGTGGTTTTTACTCCATTCGATTGGCTGGTTGCTGCCAATGAGAAAGCCAGGCGCTTCGCATCATCGATCGTTTTTGAAAAGCTGCCACGACCATATTTAACGTCAAGAACAAGCGAAGTTAAACCTTCTACAAATAAAATGACAATGAACTAAAAACACAGTGACCTCTCAACGCAAAGGAGGCATTGAACTTCCATTTTCACGTGAAGCTCAATTCGTAGAGTTTCTTACACAGTTTTATCGGAAATATGAGAAAAATAATCTTACCAGCCATCTTCTTTGATACGATTGAGCTTACTATTAACGGCAAAGATGCGACAGTATTAGTGATGTCGCGTAAGGCATATAATACCTTATCAGCGGGTACCAGTGAATCAGTCTGACTAACAATACAGCAACCCACTTTTTCTAAAACATTGACCATTTCTAAAGAGGTTAACCGAACGTTATAACCTGGTATACTTTCGAGTTTGTCCAACGTTCCACCAGTGAACCCTAATGAACGACCTGATATCATGGGTACCTACAAAAGAAACTCGATAGTAAAGTGTATTGTTTAATCACAACGCTTAATTGGCTGGTCGCGTGTGGTACTTGGTTCCCACCACGGGTTAAAAGAGTTAACATTTGCTAGATTCAGATATGTCAGAAGAGTGAGTTTTTCATGGGCAATCTTTACCTGTATCTCATGTTTACCCACAGTGAAAATCAATGCTAAATTGTCCTCCTTTTCAGTAAACATTCTTCGAGCGAATTTTATGTCATACCAATTAGCCATTGCCATAATTCACCTCACAACTTTCCACAAGGCACTACCACTACTATGTTGTTAGAACGTATTCATTTTTTGTCGGATTGTTTGTGGAAATGGTAAAAAATGTTGTAAAATCGAAAATATACGAATAACGTATAAAACACGATCTGTCAAATCACATTAAAGAAAACTATTATAGGGTTTTGACGCCGCAAAATTGGATAATTGTTGATTTAGCATGAACTTATATTAAACAAATCATTACACGACCTCAAAAATGGGTGATGGACCTTTCATCCTCAACACGTGGTAGGTGTAGTTTTCGCATTTTTTTATTTAATTCTTGCGAGATCTTACTTTAGGTTCCGAAAGAAATCTTCAGATATGTCTTTGGAACCTAGTCTAGAAGTACTGGTGACTAATCTGCCGTTTTTGTTTTAATTACGTCATTTTTGGAATTCCATGTGATTTTGTTCGTTTTTCTTTGAAAATTTTGCACTTTTATGTGCCAATTGCGAAACTCGAAAAACAAACCTTTGACAGTTAACATGGGGGTGGAAATCATGGCAAACAACATCGAGAATTTAACTTACAAACCTTGACGCCACATGCAGCTAAAGCTGGAGCAAGTACTAAGCTGATTTTATCTCCCACACCACCAGTAGAATGCTTATCAACAACCAAATGCTTCCATTCCTCTGGCCAGGACAAAACCTCGCCAGATTTCGTCATGCACGACGTGAGAGCTGCAGTTTCCTCTTTTGTCATTCCTAAATGTTTCCAATTTTTAAACTTATACATTATGTTGTCTTTTCTTCACACTAAATGTTTCAGATAACATGTTCGTATTACCAAAGTTTGTCTCATAAAGTCAAATTGCAAACATGTGAATAAGAATGGATGGGCCGAGTGCACAAAAGTGAGACAAAAAATCAAACAAATAGAATCAAGAGTAGTTATGACAGTTATCGTTGATATACCTTGCAAAAAGATTGCCATCAACATTGCTCCCACTTGTGCATCGTGTGCTTTCTTTGTAGCAACTTGGTTAACAAACCATTCAATCTGGTCGCACGTTAATACATCAGCCTTTTGCTTTAATTCAATCAACTTGGGAAGTGTGAACGAAGAAGCCATTCTTTATCCTGACAATGATTACGAAATTTAATAAAAAATTATAATAACTTTTAATTCATACCAGCATCTTACACGGTTCGCATCCACCAACAAACGATGTTTATTGCAAACAAAAAATTACTTCCAAAAATACACATTAACCCAAGATAAACATTATAAAATAATGAATAGATAAAACCTTACACAATTTATATTTGTTTTATGGTTTATCAAAAACAAACTTTTGAAAGCATTTCTTTTGTCTGTCGCTGTCCAGTACGGATGAGAAATACAATATCCATCAAACAGAGTTATTCAGGATTAATAATGGTTTCAAATGTCGACCTACGATGTGATTAATTTACAACAAAAAATGATAAAGATAACTACACACAGGAACAGCTAAAAGTTAGATGAGAGCTGAGAGACTTAGTAGAATTAAAAAAAATACTAACTTGTATTTTCAAAACAATCTTTGAAACATTAGTGTTACATTGAACAAGCTAGAATTTTTTTAAACGTACATTCCAAAATATATGATTGTGCATTACCACAAAGTATGTGACAGATGATAGCCAGAGTTATAACACTGTATTGTATGTCGCCGTGGAGAATTTATTCACCAAATTCTTAGCGTGAGAAAGCAAGGGTAACACTTTGAAATCAGTTTTTTTTTGGTAGGAAAGTGTTTGGTTAAAGAAGGCACATTTTGACTCGTTCTTTTGAAAGAATACTCTTGGGACATATGAAGAAAAAATATATCATTTTTATATATAGCACAGCATTCGACTTCTTGTCTTAATGACATAATAAATATGCATCATATGCCATTGATCCCAAATTGATCCTTACCAAATTTCCACAAAATGTCGTACGTCGTATGTCATTTTATAGATGTCGTATGAAGCATTTGCAAACAGCAACGAACACATATCACTAAGAGGCCGCTTACATGAGAGGTAACCCTTTTTTGCTGAATCAGCAGATTATTTCTAATAAAGTTTGAACATAATGTCGGAAATTCCTTTCAGAGTGGGACATCTCACAAACTAGCCAAAATCAAAACAAGAGTTGCGCATGTGCATGAAAACAATTGCACATATGCCGTATAGAAAAACCAAACCGCTGTATCGATAAACAGACTTTCACTTCGGGGAGCAGTGTTTACATGGAAATTTCAAACCGGTTTCAAACTACACCCGAAGTGAGAAGTCGTGTAAACAGTAATAAGAATTGCATCATGCATCGAAGTGAAGGTTTTCATTTCAAACCGGTTTGAGTTCATTTCGGGTCTCGTGTAAACGGCCTCTAAAAGAAGCATACAACACCAGCTCAAAAACGTTTCTCCATTCACGCCATGAGAATTTCGAAAAAATTGTTGGCGATGCTTTCTTTCCCTTTCACTCCTGGCCTCTGCACATACAAATTATTTTCTGGGATACACCGATTTCTGACAAAAATACATTCAAACTCATATTATTTGCATACGGAAATGGATGTGCACCTTCACTCAATGCAACACTAATATAGTTCCTACGCATTCGACAAAGACAAAATTAACAAACGCTACTACCAAAACAAATGGATATGCACCTGGCGACAAAAAAATCTCAATGGTACTATTACGACCTATACAATAAAAAAGCACATATTTTGTAAAGTTATACTCATAAAGTTGTATGCAATGTTATATTTTTAAGATAACATGCTAATGATCGTTCATCAACAGTTTATACATTCATGAGTTTTAGACTTTTTCCATCCCTACTCTCACGTCCTGTTCTCCATATCCCCATAACACCCAGTTGCTAAGTTGTTTAATGTAGGTTGCACTATTTCCTAGAACGAGAACAATCGCTCACCATAATATGGACCACTAACACAACAGTAAAACCCACAAAAGCAAATCTGAAACGAAAATACACTATACCAACTATCCATAGTCTCTATCAGGATTCACCATGCTTCAAATCAAAACACCACAACTACGCCAAACGTTGCAAACTTGCCATCCAACATCATCGCGAACACACAAATAAAAATTTAATCATCAACACGTCATCAACCACACTCACATCAGCAGAAAGGAAACTACTATCCAAAGGATTAGGATTTATACCAACTCCCACCTAACACAGAGAAAATGATCTACAGAACGACATACATTCTTTCAACACACAATACCACTTCTACAACCAATCCAGCAACAAAAAACCGAAACAACAAAACCACACGCCTTCAAAAAGCAATCCGCACGGAATCCACCTACAAACGTCAATGAAGCATTGCACATTTACTTCCAAAAGATTGATGAAACACTAAACGATGCAATACACACTCGACTACAACAACAAAATCTCGACCAAGATGAACGACATGCACTCGACCAATTAAAACGCAACAAGAACATCACTATCAAAATAAGCGATAAAGGCAGCAACATATGCATTATGAACACACATGATTACAGAAAGAAATTTACAACCAACACCTGAATGACCACAACACTTACAAACGTCTGCATTATAATCCCACTACACACAAAGCATATGACGTCAAAACACTAATTATGTACCTACACAATAAACACATCATAGACAACGGAACAAAAGAATTCCTGTTACCACCATCACCTCCACGAACCCCACTCTTCTACGGACTTCCTAAAATCCACAAGAAAAATCATCCACTCCGTCCCATCGTCTCAGCATGAAGTGGTCCCACAGACAACCTATCCCAATATGTCACACACTTTCTTCAACCTCTCGTAGAACTGCTTCCGTCACACATCCGCGATACCAAACATTTTCTCACCTTGATTGAAGAATACCCACCTCTGGTCGCCGACGTTTATCTTGTAACAGCAGATGTGAAATCATTATACACCAATGTACCACATGATGAAGGAATCCACTCCACAATATCTTATCTTATAAAGCACATTACCAGCATATACACCGAAACCACTTATATCACACATAATCATTGAATTCATTCTAAAACACAGCACATTCCAATACATGGAAAACCATTACCATCAAACCAATGGCACCTAATGGGCACACGCATGGCACCACCTTACGCCAACTTATTCATGGGTCAACGTGAAACAGAAATAACAGAACACGAATCTTACAAAACAAATATACAATTTTGTAAACGCCTAATAGATGATATTTTCTTCGTATTCAACGGAAACCCTAAACCAATTACAAAACCTTTTTGATCACATGAACAACTCACACCCTACCATCAAATACACGTTTGAATATTCAAAAACAACGATAAACTTTCTCGACTGCACATATATACAAAGATGAAAATTGAAAATTGAAAACGAAACTTTACAAAAAGCCTACCCACGGCTCCTGTTTCCTTCACTATAACTCACACCATCCTGCACATATCAAAAGAACTATTGTTTATTCCCAAGCCTTACGCTACAATATGATCACGGCGAACGATAAACATCTAGAAAAACAATATCACAAATTTGGACTCGTCCACCCATAAAAGCATTCAAAATCCTACCATCATTAAAAGACATATTAACACACTCTGCCCAACGTGACTAACCTTCATACCCAAAAAAGCAAACACATTCGGACACAATGTTAATTTATCTCAAGCCATTGCAGAATTCAGTTTCAAACAAAGTTTTAAGAATAGTTCTTGTTATATCAGTTCACTATCTTTCAATAAAAACAGAAATCTCCCTTTTAGAGACACAACACTAAACACAGCACTGGTACACACAACATTGTCACCATGCCCACCCAACACGTCACAACATCTCCATATGAAGCCATGCCATATCACACACAGACATGATAGCAAATCATTAACTTTCCCATAGTCTAGAGCACATACACACACACACGCGCGCGCGCAAACTCTAAGTTCTCACATCCACACATATAAATGTCCTCAATATGATCCCACACAATCCTTCAATCCATACGCACTTCCACCACTTACCACATATGACACATCACTTCACCAATCAAACACCAGGATTACGTCAATAGAAATTAAATCGAACGTCAATCGAACTTTACATTATAGCCACCAATAAATAAACAAAAACATAGCAAAAATAAACAAAAGAAATAAAGTTTTCTCTCAACACAGTATTATAGACATCACAGCGATTCTACAAATTAACGGTAAGTTCTATACGCATCCTTTCATCTCCGACTCCTCCCAAGTCACTTGCAGTGTATACAGTAGCTCTTTGCCAAAAGTACGAGTAGTTTGAAGAGCTGATAGACCGTGGTACCATAGGTCACCAGAAACGAACTGACATTGTGCAAACTGTAAGTGTCAGTTCCTGAGGAAGGCCAACTCATACGCGCGTCCTTTCCGATCTCATCACTACTGTATTAACAACCAAGACTTCTCCCCAACCTTACTTGTTTTCATTTTTGTCTTTCTTTAAAACCGAAATGGGCATAGCACTTCACAATAAACATACCTTCATTAACTACAGAAACAACTTGACAAACCACAACACTGACATTAACATACGACAATGAACCACGCACACCAGTTAACATCACAACATAACAAAAACGAAGACGTGACACACAACAAAAATAATTCACCATTCACTTATAAATGCACCACACTCGTACACACATACAATACAATTTCGGTCTAAACACCTAACACTATTAGATGAAATCTTTGAAACATTAGTGTTACATTGAACAAGCTAGAATTTTTTTAAACGTACATTCCAAAATATACGATTGTGCATTACCACAAAGTATGTAACAGATGATAGCCAGAGTTATAACACTGTATTGTATGTCGCAGTGGAAAATTTACATATATACATATATACATATTTACATATATCAAAAAGTAGAAGTGCATTCGAAAATTTAAACCAATCGTCATCACTCAAAATATTCTATGTTTGTGTATATCCACTTTTTGTAGTACGAGTGCAGTTAAAATAAAAAAAATGAACAAACAGAAATTGATGTTGTACTTCGAAATTGATTCAATAAAGTAACAATACCATCTGATTGGCTTCTCTATCACAATACCACAAATTGTAGCCCAATAAGTATTAAAAGTAATCACGTGCAACAGAACTTTCAACAAATGGTTCAAATAAAAGCATTTCAAGAAGCAGATCATTCTTTAAAAATGTGCCAAAACATCAACTTCATGATGTACTTTGTTTAAAAATACTAATTTGCTGCATTCACGAAATTGATCAGATTTGGTCAAAAAGTAAAACTTTAGCGTTAGATTCATTTTTGCGAATGGGTGAAAAGTGAAAAATGTTTACAAATTGGTTTTTTTTTATCAGGAAAACAAATGAGATTTTTCAATTTTATGAATTGAGGACAAAAAGTTTTCTTGGGGGCAAATATTTTCTCACGAAATATCTCAAAATAATGTAGATCTGCTCCTCCAGGTTCACATAGATCAAAACAATTTAACAACCATCTATGTGAAAAAGACAAACACAACACTACTGTCCTAGTATAATATACATCATTCAATAGCATAGGAAACCAAATCATAAAAAAAATGAAAATAATTAACAATGCAGCAAAACACCTTTGAAGGACACAGAATCCAATCAGATTGCTTTACACCACAATTTTGCACTTCAAAATGCAAAAAATCACTTCTCTGATGTTACATTTATATGATGGACTGTGTGGGTTGGTGGCAAACCATTTCATTGATGTATTATATTCAGATCTTGCAGTTGATAGGCACCCTTATATAAAATACTGTCATTTCAAAACCACAGTATAGTCAACAGAAATCCATTATTGCAAACACTGGCTCTTTTATACACTACTAATTTTGTTTGTTGGTAATCTGAAATATATAATCAATATAATAAGTTAGTAGCACATTGCATAATCAACAAATGGAGATAGATTTATATAAATAATGCATTGGAAAATGGTTAAAGCAACCACAAAGCCTAAATCACTAAAAATCAATAATAACCAAGACATAAACATCTTGTCTTGTGTCACTTAACAAAGACAAAAGGTACTCAGGCCATACTTTCCAAAATAAGATTATGCTTTTTAACTTTGGACAATAAAAACAAGATTGACAAATATTGTAATAAGACCATTATTGAATAAAACAAATATTTTGCAGCAGTTATAATTTTCATGATAGTCCATACTATATTAAAACTTAACAAAGGAGAACATCATTAAGGGGCAATCAATCACAGCCCATGCTTTTACTTTCTACTTATGATAAGTAAAGTTATACTACATCACTACATTACGTTACCACAGTAACATAAGGCACATGTTTACAGGAGTAATATTCGAAATAAATAAAAACTAGTATACCGTGTAAAATTTTTTTACATCTTTCCCAATAAGATGTTTTTACACGCTATACTAACCATTTGATAATAACTCTATGAAATACAAAAAAGCAGTCCAAAACGCCGCCCTAAAATCTTTCATCGATTCATGAATTTTTTACCCGCCATACATTTTTACCAAGCATTGATAACCGGTGTAATGAGGTAAAACTATTGATTTCTCCTTTATTTGTCGCCAAAAATAGAATTCACAGAACACGGAAGAAGTTTGTTTGTTAAAAATATTATTACATGTTTACGTCGAATCATATTTAATGTAAAGTTTTACTGAAGAAATCAATTTGAGCCATAACTCAAAGCCAATATGGGCCCCAAACGGCAACAGTTAACGAAATAATTATGCGTTTAATGTCATATATATTAAGCCCAGCGAAAAATTGCACACAAATTCAATTGTGACCGACATGTAGTCGGCAATATATTTTAACGTCATGATAATGACGTCATAGTTCCAAGTCCCTCAAATAACTTGCTACAAAAAAAATTAAGAAAATAAGAAAATTTAAATAAAAGGCTGTATTTTTTCGACTTCTGAATCCTAACCAATTCTTAATTCTTTCCACTTTCTAACTTTATTGTCAACCAAAAATTCTTTCAGTCTTTGTGGTAAACATATTCATAATTATCAATGCTAATCCTCAGAAAAATTATTCACAAATTCTGAAATATCTCACTCACACACTAAACTACCCACGCAAAATTAACTTTTGGAGTGTATATAGATTTACATATATACGATATAAGGTATTAACTAAATCCTAAAAAGAATCATACCTCCAAATAATGTTTCTTTCTTCAAAGCTGAAGTTTCTTCAAAGTTCTTTCTTTATAAATTCCAGGAACAGAGAGATCTCCAATTAGAAAAACGCCATCGGTATTAACTAATTTTACTCACAGCCGAAACCAACAGATCAATTAAATCTCTAATCTTTTATTCCTTCTTGACTTTCTTCTTTCTAACATACTAAAAAATACCATGCTCAACACAGTTTTTACTAAATTTTCTTTTTTTTCTTTGGAAATCTAAAAAAACAAACCGAGATAGGATAAAATGTCGTTTGATACGTCTTCAACCTTCAACATTACACAACATAAGTCGTAAATGTGTAAAAACTATTCTTCGTAATAAAAACTTGTTTTTTTTTATGCATGTTTCTTATTATTACTTTGTCTTAAAAAATGTAAACAAACGCTTCTTTTTTCTTCAAACGACTATTTATCATTCGTTGTCAATAGCTGCTACGTTCGATTGTAATTCGAAGTCTCCGCCTGAGATCCTATATCATGTCTTCCCTAACGTATTTCATATCATAAAACAATTATAAGCACTTAACCGGAGTGCCTTATACTAATACGGAAAAAACATAAACAAATATCCATTGACGAACTTCCCGAGAAAATTTTCCGAAAGTTCTTTCTTTCAAAGTTAGGTAAGAAAAAAGCAAGATTGCGTATTAGTATAAGAAGATAAACACTCAAGAGTTTTTAAACTAGCAAATAGGGTAAGCAGAAATTGACTAAATATGAACTTCCTCATGGACTAAAGATCGAAATTTCACATAAGTACCATTTTAGATCCACAATCCGAAAAATATTTTTTTAACAAATCTGCTAAAATTTTATTTCATCCTCTTACCAGAAACGAACAAAAATTATAAAAACATCGACCTGAAAGTCAATATTGGTAGAGTTACACCATCCTAAATTCAGCCAAATATCACTCGACTTTCATCCTTTATACCTCTTCTTTGATTTGAATTTGGTAATGTTTCAAAAATGCTGACTCATCAAATCATATAATAATAAATGAAAAAGCTAAGAAACATGTAAATCAACAGGCATGCAACATAAGATACTGTTCATATACATTGTTATTGCTAAAATATTTTTAAAAGAATTTTATTTTGAGAGTTTAAAATTTCAGACGTAAGATCCTGAAGTCAAAAAATACATTAAAATACAGTTACTGATACCAACTCAATCAGTCTGGAAATTAAAATGGAGAATGTGCTACATTCATTCCATGTAACGAAAAACATTTCTTCCTGTACTGAGATCTCAAACCAGTTTGAGTTTATAACTAAGGCTCCCATGCAAGTAGGGGCATCCTAAAAAAATATTTTGGTTAGCGTCCTACATTATTTTCACAAATTTGAAGCAGTGAGTCAGCTAAGTGTAAAAAACAACAACAAGAATAATCTTAGGTAACACAGAACGTACGGATCAGTATGGTCTCCCAACATAATTACCTGTGGAGCAGTGTAAGAACTTCCCCTGGTTTTGTGGCTTCACAGTTAGAAGTTTTACATTCAATAATATGCTTATTGCACTGGATGTAAAATATATTGGAAAATTTCCCAGTCTGGTCCTTTTGAAAATGGGAAGTAGTTTGGAGTGTTCAGTGATTGCTCTGGAATAATATAATATTCCTTCATGAATTCCACTATGAGGATAAGTGTCTTTTATGCCCAGGACATTAGCCCATGGATGTGATGTTATCTGGTATTTGATATAAAAATCATATCAAATTTAAAATGTATGTAAATGTCAATGGACATAGCATAGTTTGTAAGTTAACTCCTCTTTCTGTTCTTTCTGTTAACAATAACTTCATGCCTGGTGTCATAAATTTCTCCTGGGTTCAAATGAGGAGGTGCAATTTCTTTTCTCTCAAAAATGATAGTATCTTTGGAGGAACCTGAAACTCCTATGCTATGCAAAGTTCCATGATTCGGAGCCAATTCATTTATTGCAACTAGAAATTCCTCTATCAATATCGATTGCAACTTCCTTGGAGCGAAACTTTTGAATGTTTTATAGGAAACAATAGTGGATGGCGATAACCATATGGCTGTGTTTATTTCTTCTTTTATAGATTGTGCTCAAGTTGGATGTATTTTATCTGCCAGAACTTCTGAAAAGAAAAAGATGAAGTTTATCTGGATTGTCTGATATGTTATGAGATGTTTATTTTGTTTATTATTCAAGAACTTTTAATAATAAAGTAGGACATTTTTGACAATATTAAAAACAAATTTGGTAAGAAAAGATGACTATACTTGAATATCTAGAATCAAGAAAATATCGTCTGCAGAAAAATATTCTGCTATTTAAACTTACATCGATAAAAATATCTTTTTACTGCTCCAGCAATTCTACTCTGGAATCAATGTGCCTGTGTCATAAAATAGATTTTTCAACATGTGAATGCAAGCAGCCAGTCTGGATACCACCTCTGTGCTTATTTTCCATTTTGGCGGAGATGTCTAATCTTGCAATACTTGATTAACCTCCATTACAAATAGTGTTTCCATTTCATTGAATGACCTGATATATAAGAAAAAACAATGTTGATTGTTGTACAGATAAAACAATATAATAGTTATTCAAAAAGTTACATAATGGTTCGATGAGCACCAATTTCACCAATTTCATTACTTCCTTAATCATAAAAAGAAATATTATATATTTCTAACATTAAAACTTTAAAAGCAAAAGTACATGACCTCAAGTTTCATGCTTAACGCATTCATCAGATGTACACAAGTGAAACTGTGATAAAATCTAGACATTTTTTTAAAAGTATAAAACAATGTGAGGCAAAGGTTGCACGATTTGCAATCATTTACATGGATGAGAGTGATCAATTATGCTCTACGAATAGATAGGTGTGATGTTTTTATTTTGTAGACTCCACATGTTTCGAAAGCTTGGTTGAATTGGCTTTGTGTTCATACCAGAGGTGTTTTTATGTTGATACCATCTCTCTTTAAACATGTTTTCTGTTCTGTTCTTTTTCCAATGCAATTAACTCCTTGGTCGTTTTCTGAAACATTCATGTTGCAAAGGTGAATGACACTTTTGTCACGGCATTTTCCGCTCAGTGGGCTCAGTACTTCCTTAATCATCATATTCATAATGGCTTTTTTCTTTAGTTGTTGATTTTAGGAATTGAACAATAATGAACAACTTTGTATCTATGTTGTTCAATAAGCTAGGTAGAAGTTGTAACTGAGTACTCAAGGCAAAGAAATTCAAATCATCATTATAGAGAGAACACAATCGTTATTAGGAAATCTTTCTTTGTTTTATAGCATTACATATTGCAGCATTGGTTTAGATAAAGTCAGCCTTGTCAAATCTCTTTTCTATATTTTCAATAACTGAATCTAAAATGTTTTTGGGTGTGGCATGTTGAAAGGGCTCTCCTTGTTCATATCTGATTGGCGTCATCCATTTTCTTGGCAGCCTTGGATCCTCAATTAACAAATGCTTTTCTTTTTTGAACAACACAGATTCGCATCAAAACATCATTTCTCTTCTTCTGTCTTACTTCTTCTGTCTGTCCTGAGCTCCATCTCTGTAACTGAAAGATTAAGTGGCCAGTATCAGAGATTACAAAGCTCGTTGAAGTTATTGATAATAAAATTAAGATCCTCTTGCTTCACTGGCCACCTATAGTTTGAAGTTTTTATTAAAAAGTTTACATATTATATAAATTTATATATTAAAAATGAAACTTTGAAAATTCGTCAATCAAAAAAACAATACATTTGGCAAAATATGTGGGGGAGATTGCTAGATACAAACCTGTCGTTCCGAGGGCCCCTGACTAATGAATAGTCAATGTTATTTCTTGCTTCATATATTGGGGTCCTTGACTCTATTTGTAAATTCTTCAACTTCTCTGATGTTGAAATTTGTTCATTTGGGACATGAACCAGGAAACAGTCTTACAAAACCATTATGTGAAAAAATCAGTAAAAGTTCTTTTTTGTAATACTTTATTGTCAGAACATTTCGCAGGAAGAAAATTTTGCAGTTGACGGACAATGACAATATTTGCAGGAACTTAATTTCATGATTTTCCAAATCAAATACTCAAAATGCTTCCGGGTTTGCTATGAAGCAAAAGAATTCACATTGAAAAGCTAGATTTTATTTTGAATTGACATTTCAGTAGATGTCTATCGAAGAAAATCTTCTATGATTGATGCTCATTTATGTACCTGCCATTTCAATAGAATTTGATACTTCAGAAAAATATTAAAATATATGCAACTTGTCAAGCCGAAATTAAAATTGACTACTAAGCTTGCTTAGTTCTAGTTAACTGGTAGCTTGGGTTGCCACTTTGCCTTTTATTAAGCAATATTTTGGCTACCGATGATTCACTCTTTCAGTTCTCCATGTGTTTCGGTTCCATTCTCTGCCTTCTTAGCGTTACGTCTAATCAATTCAGACGTATTTTTGCTATCTTGGTTATTTAGTGGTTATTTAGTTCGACATATTTATTAGCTGGTATCTTAGTTCCTGCTGTGGTTTGTGATGTTTGTCAGTTATTGTGTCGATATGTCGTCAAGCTCATTGTTGTTCCCGGTTTTACTTTGTTGTTGCTTATGCTACTGTCATATTATGATGGCCGTGCGCCAAGGGGCTCGAAAAAGGACTTACAAACGGTCCAACACCATTCATGTTGCCGATATCCGCCCTGCCGACCGAACGTAAGACCAATGGGGCGAATTGTTGGTCAAAGCACTGAAACTAGCATGCCTGGAGGCCCATCTGATCTTACATGGGTCGCGGTATACCTTGATCACAAGTCTGGTCACATTTTATCTGTCCCGTCTAGCTTCACCACGGTTATCAACTACTAATCCCGCTGTTCATCTCAACATCTCAGCAACTCAGCCTGGGTATCAACATATTAATCATGACATTCCTTAAATACTACAACAACAGACTCGTCCTACTGCTCCTATGCCTGCAGAGTTTGAATTAGCGAATCGCAAATCATTTTAATTATTTCGCGGAACAGATTTTTGTTATTTTCATGTAATCGCGAATCACTTTTTAATAAACATATGAGATTTTTTTACAAAAATTGTTTTATACATAAACTTCTGGTTGATTTGTTTATCTGTCTGTTTGTGTGTCACGCAAAATGGCACATACAAAAAGTGAGGGGATGGTGGTCGACAACGTAAGATCACACAAAAGGTTGAACGCGGCACAGGTCAAACTCGTGAATATATCTTGAGAAACAATTATTTCTGAAATTTTTTAAGGTAAAGCAATATGCTTAATGCTCAAACATTACAGGTAAACAAGAAGAATTATTTTGTTTTTAAAAAATATATTTAAAATACTCATCTTTTATCACTACAATATTTAAAAATTTGTTTATACTCCATTTACACAGTGACCTTAAAATTCTTTTTATTTATGATAATTTAAATTTTGTCTTTTGCATTCGATTTAAAACAGGTTCAAAAAAATAAAAAAGCAAGGAGGCATAATACTACGTTTTTCTAAGCACATTCTTATTTAGAAAAAGATTCACTTTCTTTTAAAACTTCAACGTACGGTGTGTGCGTGCAGAAGTTTAAAATATAGATTACCTGCCATTGCAAAAAAATTGATTGGAGTTTGTGTCATGACTATTCTACTTAAAGAAGCAAAATGAAATTTGATTGATTCATTTTTTTTCTTTTCTTTTTGAAACTCGCTATCAAGAGAGATTAAAACTAGCAACCTTCTTCCTTATTGAAAAAAAGGTTGTTCATAATAATCGAGTTGTGAAGATCTTTAAGTCTGGTTAAATCTGTTAAGTAATGGCTGCTTGTAGCAAAAAGGGTAAAGATAACAAAGCTAGTCACAAGACTGTCTTGAAATGGGAGAAGGAATTCCAAATGAAATTTGACTGTGATTTTAGTGGCAAAGATGTGGTAAGACTTCGTTGCACACTTTGCACAAAATGGGAAAATAGTATTTTCTGTCACAAATTTTTGATATAATTACATCAGACCAGGAACAACATCTATAAAAAAAAAAACAGTATCAAATCCCACTGTTTGTCGGACCCACACAAAAGAGCTGGTGGTTAAGAGCAAACTTGGAGCAATTCCATATCTTGAGTCTGTAATTGAGAGCACACCTACAGGAAGGTCAATCAGAAATATGCGTGCTGAAGATAAAAATGCTCGTCACGTATTGTTCAATTCTACGTATTACTTAGTAAATTACGAGCGTCCACTTTCAGATTTTCCAAATCTTCTGAAACTACAAGAAAAGAACTGTACTCCGAGGATCGAACAATGTTATCGAAATGATCGAGCCGCTGGAATTTTTTTAGACGTAATAGGCAAAGTTACAATAGATAGTTTAGAGAAGGACCTTGCCAACGCCCATTACTTTTGCATGCTTAGTGATGGAAGCAACGGTAGCAGCGTTATTGAGGAAGAACTTGTTTACTTACTATTTTTTAAAAATGGTAAACCGGTCTTAAAGTTTTTACCAATTGAACCTGCAAATAATGCCAATGCAGAGGGTATCGTGGAATGCATAAAAAGAGCTTTTGAAAGAATTGGGATTTTAGATTTCCAAAAGAGAATTATGGGACTAAATGTTGATGGTGCTTCTGTCAATACTGGGGTGCATAATGGTGTTGGGGTGTTAATGCAAGCTAACTCCCCATGGCTTCAGGTGATCCATTGTTTTAATCACTGACTTGAACTTGCTTGCCATCAAAGATGCTTTTAAAAATGAAAATTTTAATAAAATTGATGACATGCTAATGAAATTCTATTATCTGTATCAAAAATCTCTGAAACGTCTGAGGGAGTTGAAACGCATTGCAGAAGCTTGGGAAAAGTCTGTGCCAAAACCATCAAAAAGTTACGGCACTCGTTGGATTGATCACAAGCAAAATTCAATGAAAATTATGTTAGAAAATTATGGAGCATACATAAGCCATGTTGAGTCACTATCGCAGACTGACTCTCAGGCCCTTAAAAGACATGAACTACAAGGTTATTTGCGTAAATGGAAAGATGCTTCTGTACCAGTTTCTTTAGCAATCTACTTGGATGTTCTATTACCACTCAAACGACTGAGCCTGGGATTTCAACAAGATCTACATGACCCAGAAAAAGCTGTTCGTCGCATACAAGAATTCACGTGGACAATGGCAAAGTTGAAACTACTAGTCGATGAAGCATTAAAAAATGTGGACAGCACCCTAACAAGATTAAATAAGCTATTTCGGGACAATGAACATAGGGACGATTCCCACTTTTACCAAGGCATAAAAAATGCAAGATTTGAATGGGCAAAAGATCAGTTAGTACACCTATACGAATGCTAGTATCACAGAAAGCATGCAACATCGATTTGAAAAACTGTCCACATCACCACTGTTAAAAAAACTGGCATCTCTTCTAGATGTTTCCTCATGGCCTAAGGAGTTGAGTAATTTTGGAGCTGCTGAAATCGATCTGCAAAAATTGTTTTTAGCAACAGGAATATGTTGGAAGAGAGTAAAAATATTCTTCATATGCTAAATTGGAACGCATGTTTTCGCGCATGCTTCCTGTAAAAATGTTTGGCCTAGTTAGCGCTAGCTGCGTGGTGAGGTGAGCGGCGTTGTATAATAACGATTTAGTTCCTCATGGGTATCTTGATGTAAATATATATTATATAGATATGTTACGTACCTTTAAATGACGTTGAATATGACACATGACAAATTTCAACTGCAACAAAGCCCAAAACTTAAAACTTTCAGTGTCGCGTTTTCTTCTTAGCTAAATAGCAGCTTATTTTCATATAAAAGTTATTTATATATATATCGACGTGTATATTTGTCACGAAGTTTGTAAGTGTTACTAAAAGCAAAAACTGTTTATTCGTTCCAGAACTATATCCTTGCAATGACCATAAAAGATGAGGATCAACCAAGACAAATGTTAAACCAAACAAAATCAATGTATGTTTTTTTGTGTTGTGAAACTGACTTTCCACGTGCTACCAATCTAGTCATCTATTCCCGTTCTTTTAGACAATAGAAAAAATAAACGAAATGGCGGACTTGGAATGACCGGAATGCCGAAAATTGGTACACGAGTAGCCGTAAAGAAATCAATATCAATTATCATCAACAGACAACAAAAGTGTGGCATTGTAAGTTTCATTTTGTTAATAAGTTTCATCCTTTTAATGAAACAATCTTTAAAGTCATCCTTCTCCTTTTATGGCTATGATGAAATTCAAATTAAACTTGACTATAAAACTTACTTGATGACCACGGTCGTAAAATTCCCGGTCAGAATAGTTGCGCCCCGCCACACAACAAAAGAATTTCCAATATTAGTGACAATATGAATGTTCGTGTTAGTAACTCGATAATGACTGCATGTTTAAACAGGGAATATTAATGTTCAAGTCATTTTCTACCACATTGCGCGCACACTTCATTTGTTTGACACCAAGTTTCATTTAAACAAATAACTTTTTATTCATGGTCAGAATATTAAAGGGATTCCTGCGTCCAAAATGATTTTTCGATATATGATAGAGCTCAAAAGGTTGTTTAACAAGTCTCTTTTCAGTATTATATAATTCTCTATAGTTTTTGAGATATTTCATTTTTAAAATCTTACATTTAATTTATGCAGTGCATAATTATGATGTAATAAGATAGTTGCTAACATTTTTCATCACTATAACTTTTGATATAAAGAATATTACATCTTTTAGATAGATATTAGAGAATAAGGAATTCTACTGAGTTGAATGATAGGAGAATGAAGTTACAATATTTACTCGTTCAAAAGTTACGCACATCAACAAAATACTATCTTATTACATCATAATTATGCGTTACATAATTTGGTGATTTTTAAATCGAAATATCAGCCCAAGGAAATAGAATTTCTAAAAACTGTAAAAAGACTTTTCAAACAACTTTTTGAGTTCCATCATCCCTCAAAATATCATTTTGGACGCAGAAATCCCTTTAAGTTAAAAGAATATTAAGTTAAAATTGATAATGTATTATGCTTGTTTTTTAATTGAATCGAGGCTTGCACAATATTAAAATATTGAAAAGTTTTAGTCAGGGTCGTCCTCACCGTTCAGGAGAATGATTGGTCTATTTACAACATACAAATCGTTAAAAAAGAGATCATTCTGCTTGGCCATCATTTCCGTCATTTTTGTTTTAGCTTAACTATTTTGTCATACCTTAAAGCAACTTTCTGATCTCCGTTCTTTTATCTCCTTCGTCAAATTTCGTCTTATCCCTACCTATTCCGTTGAAAAAGCTTTGTATATCGAAATGTTATTCCCCTTTAATTTCTTCCTGTTCGATAATATTAGTCTTTTGTCTTTTTTATAGTTCAGTAACTTTAATACAACCATTCTTGATTTTCCGTCATTCCTCATACCTGTTGGATGGGCTCTTTCAGTTTACACCCCAAGCACACCAAGTTTGTTTCAAAATAAATTTTGTACTTTTTCTTCGCACTCATTCCAATTTTCTTCTGGTGTTTCTCTAATCCCATCTACCCTTAAAATGTTCCTAGGGTGGCGATCTTACTTTCTCATTAATACATGTTGTTCCTGTTCTTTCAACATAGTTTTCATCATTACCTTGATATTTTCCATTTCTATTTTGCTGATTTTTGTTAAGGATAGCAAGATTTGATTTTTAACTTATATAATATTTATTTTTATGATCTCAAAAACACGTCTGTACACTTCAATGCTCAAAAAAAAATTTTCGGTTCGGGACGTAAGTGTTCTTGCTTCCCCTTTATTTGATCCTCCTTTCTCACAAAATATGATATAAAAGACATTTCTAATAAACGTCAAAAAAATAATAAAAATAATAATAATAATAATAATAATAATAATAATGATAAAATAAGTAAATAATACATAAAATCAAACATAAAAGTCTTGCGGTAATTCATAACATGCGGTATACGCTTACGAATTATAAGAATCATGTATATTGGTTTAAAAAATAAGAAGTAGCAAGAGATTGCACTTTTTAAAAAAAAAAGTCAAGGATCAAAGTTTTGTTACTATTTAGCTTTTGAAGAGAGTTTCACTGAGAGATTTCCTGCGTACACAGAGAATTCATGTCATACATTTTAGTGTTCACTTTCGGCAGCTTTAAAGACCAAGAGCTTGACTATTTGTAGTATAGATATGATCAATCATTTGGAAAGTATTGAGAAGATCAGAAGGAAGTTGAGAATTTAGGTATTGATGAACAAAAATTATATCAAGAATCTTCACAAGTTTGAAGATACAGAGAAATTTAAGCTTAAAGAAAATTGGAGAAGATGAAGATCTACGTGAAGAAAAAGAAATTAACCTGAGGGTGCACTTTTGAAGCAAGAGTGTTCAACGAGTAATTACAGTTTCACATTGACCCCAAAGTTGGCATGCATACAAAAGAAAAATAATGACGAAATTTAGATAATGCACCATTAGCCCTCCTAAGTTTTTGGACATAGAGATATGGGGTTCCCAAGTTAGGTGTTCATCTAAGTAGGCACCAAGGTATTTAATACTGGAACTAGAGTTAAGCTTATGACCATTTAGAAGATTTTTAGAATGTTGTTCAAATGTATGTTGAAGTATCTGGCAAAAAAAACATTGATTTACGAGTTCATTGACTTTATGATAAAAGAATCAAAAGAGGTGTTGACATTTTGATCTTCTAATTCGCCAGTCCAAAGCCTGAAAATCCTGAACAAACATTTTCTGGTTAAACTTGTACCAGTTTTAGAAAAACCTAGAATTGTTCTTGACAGTGAATTTCACTGGACGAGATTAACAAATAATGATCCGATATAGTATGTTAAAGATTACCTGAAGTGCAATTACCTCCAGTCATGGTAGAGAAGATGTTGTCGATAAGAGTTTTGCTATTAGAAATAACATTTCTCCCATGTTCTGCCATTAAGGCATAGGTGTCTTTTCTTACATGAATAATTCCTTTCCCAGATATTTCCCATAGGTTGAGAGAAGAACTTTTAAAGGCATTTCTGATGACCTTATTAAATCCCCTAAATTGGAAATTTTTGGCTATTAGGGTGTGCACAATTAAAATAATGGTTTAAATAATGGTTTATTCTGATATAAAAACATGTTACATATTGTTATTAGTCATCAATAACAATAATATTTTTTGAGTCTCTGGTATCATTGGTTCATCTTCATCTAATTGAGTCTTTGTTAAAGTATCCCTTATTCCTATTTTTATATCTTTTTTACAGTCTTGTTTTATATTTAATGATTTTGAATGACATGATTTTTGGATAGTCTTTGAATTCGTTATTTTTGTTATTGTACAAACATCCTTGCCTTACAAGATTAGCATTAAAATAACTGAGAATTTGCCAGTATGATCCTTGAAATCCTCCAAATTATTTGAAGATTAATTGCTGATTTGTAGATTCATGCCAAAAAATAATACATGAATTATTTCGTTATTAATCGTTCACTTCCCAAAATATACGTCAGTCTTGAAAATAAATCCTGTGAAATTTAGAAAAAGTGACCCATTCATGAAAATAAATTCTGTGAGATAGAAACGTCAGAATTTGTTTGGTTCGGTTAAATAGGAAAAATGGAAGGGTGGTTTCTTTGGAAAATAAACTTCTGAAGTTTATTGTGGTTGATGTAGGAGGATTGTATATTATCCATCAACTCTATTCCAAATCTGTGAATATTGTTTCACTTGTATTTTGATCAAAAATAAATAAATAAATAAAATAAAAAGCAATGCATTACTGACTAATGTGCTCTTGCTTATTCGAACAATTTATGTGTGTTCTATTTAGATTATAATCAAGATGTTACAATGGATGTAAGAATATTGAGTTCTGAAGAACTTGCTGACATTATAATCAATGCAGAATTCTTTGAATCAGTGCTTTTAATCGATACAAGATCATTATTAGAGTACAATGACCAGCATATTACAGGGGCAGTCAATGTCTGTTGTTCGAAACTTGTCAAACGAAGACTTCAAAATGGGACAGTAAACATATTTGAGTTGCTTGTTGCCACGTCTTGCAATTGGTCTGCATGTAGACAATTCATAGTATATGACAGATCCACATGGGATATTCATGGAATGTCAGATTGTCATATATTTTATGTTTTGGTTGAAAAGTTAGCTGAAAATTTCCCTGGTGTTGCAATTTTAGAAGGTAAATATTATTCTGTTTTGAATGTTCATTTGGTAGTACATAGAGAAATTAACGCAACAAAAACATGCAGTGACTCATCGAAGTTGTTGCTTTGAGTTTTTGAATTTCCTATGTATTTGTATTTTTTTAAATGTATTTTTCCTATGGTCAACCCTGGGTCTTCAGCACTATCCATTGTTTTTAATTGCTATTATATGACGACTGCCAACATCCTGGATAATCTTGGAATGAAAATATTGCACATCAGATCCATGAATGGGTAAAATTAATCATTGCATCGATTGAGGAGAGAATTCAATGGTTGCTCCAAATCTCACAGTCTACGATCTTAAACACATCTTTCTTGTGTTTATCAAGACCTCAGATTCTCACCCTATTCTTGACAACCCCCTTAGATATCAACCCTGCTCTCAAGCTGAGTGCTAACCTGAGTGCTAACCTGAGTGGATCGATTCACACTGTTAAGGTCACTGGCATGAACTCGGACAGGATA
The DNA here is from genome assembly GCA_039566895.2 of Turritopsis rubra. NCBI lineage: Eukaryota > Metazoa > Cnidaria > Hydrozoa > Anthoathecata > Oceaniidae > Turritopsis > Turritopsis rubra. The sequence continues at coordinate 2,310,690 of CM077625.1, read as the reverse complement.
TGAACCCTGACCTCGCGCACTTGTGCTTCTTTGCTGAAGTCCTTCAGTTTGCGTCCTGGATATCCTAGAAAATGGCAAAATGTCCTGGATTATCCTGGAATCCTGTAATTTTAATTTGAAACATTTGTGATCATCATGTTTAGGTGCTAATCGCAAAAACCTTAGCAATTAATTTGCCAGAGATGACTAATAGCCTATACAATATCACACAAGAAGTTGTGCGATGGTAAATATCCTCCTGCCTCACTAACCCAGTCTTTCTAATAGTGAATGCAATCAACTAAATAACATGGAGGTCTGTCTTTTCTACGAACGTTTACAACTGGGAAAGACAATTTATCGATTCTGTAATTCATAGCAAAAGCCGACAATCCAGAGAAGATTCAGGAGGAAAAGAGAAACGACGTGTTACAGCGACAAAACATGTTATTATCAAGCTAACATTGACTCTAAGTTACAAGTACATTTATATCACCATCGTGTAATCAAAAATTTTATTGTAAAAAAATGAAGAATTAACTGGCGCGTAAAAACGTGCGCTTCTGAGATCCCTAGATACTAGTTGAATAATGGTACTGATGTGACATTACGATTCAACACAGGGTTGTCTCTTAAAATAAAAAGGCTTTCTTTGAGTTCTAAACAAAAATTATTATCAGATAAGGCGAGAATACTAAAATCAGCGAGACTGGATTTCCTATTCACAAAACAATAAGTGATCTTTGACAGCAGAAGATTGTGAAGAACTATTGACACGTTTACCAGTCAATGGAGAAAAGTCCTAAGTGTTCAGAAGCCCTTATCTTGAGGTGTTGTTTAGTTTTACCAAAATAGGAGGCATTGCAGCGACCACACGAGAATTTATAAATAACACCAGATAAGAGATCCTTCCTCACTCTATCCTTAAATTCTGTAATATTAGCGTAACGTATGAAACAAGATTATCTCAAATACAACTCATGCTTCATGCAACTAGTAGTTAGCTTAGAAAAATTGATCAGAAACAGAAGTGAACCTCGTCATCTGAGTTAAGCCACTTAACATATTCATGCGAACAGAGTGGATTTAAAAAGGCAACGTAGTGTCTTGTATTTTTTCATTATGATATAGAAGAGATTGCTGATTTGTAGTTTTTCAATTCCTACAGAGGAGTACCTTCCTTGCTGATGGTAATGGGTGTTACGGTTTTCATGAATTTCTTATTTTGTTCCTTTCGTTTCGTAGTGTCATAGAAAAATAAAGTATTTTTGGTACATGGTTCATAAACGGGTTCACGTTTAGTTATACTCTGTTGATGTTTTGTTAACCCACTAGGCCGACTTCCATTTATTTCCTATAACAAATGTATGTAAATGCCGTGAACATTACGTAATAGTTATTTTAGATGTTTGATAACCATTATAAAAATTGGTCCATATTAATTCAATTGAATTTGTTGTGTTTTAATATTTATTGATTATTGGAAAGCCTTTCTAACTTGTCACGTGAATCAATATTTTCAAATACCTTTATTTATATAACTTCTTGTTTTTATAATGAAAATCTTGTTTCCTTTCGGATGTGTTTAATGTGCTGGCCATTTAAATGGGAGGGTAGGGGGAGTTAAGTATTTTTTTCTACTTTTTAATACGTTTGTAATAACTTTAAGAGATTTCGAGACATGATTCAGCTGTAGGATAGTTGTGAAAGGCTTTTCGTGGTAAATGTTTGATCTAGCATGTCTGGTAAATTCGTGCATAATTTATATGGGATAAAAGGCTTTCATATCCGATTTCAAGCTGTACAATTTCCACGTTTTTTGTTGTTCTACTACGCTGTTCATTTCTTTTAACCGGATTTACTATTTCTTGTCATTTCTCACATTTCATCAGCCCTGTGGAGGAGAGATTCTCATATACTTAATAAGGGCAATTAGACTTAACACTCTATCCCTTTGGCTTTCCTTATTGACTTAGAAATGAATTATACATTGGTTATTTCAGGGGCTGATTCATGTTTTAATGTAATGTTTATAATTTCAATAATTCATCATTGTCCGATATTTTCAATAAAGGTTAATGTTTTCTATATACTTATTTATTTCTTCTGTTTTCTATATATATATAAAAAACTTATTATGACATCATCATTTGACTGATTCTATTTATAGCTCTATGACATAAAAGCAGAATAAGTTTTGAATGAAATACCAGAAGCGAATAACGTGGTTGAAGAGTGTTGTTTTAAATGATTGTTCTTTATCAATCCATGGATTTTACATTCATTGTTTAGAGAAAAGTCTTTCTATTGTTGGACATTTTATCTGGAAAACACTTTCCAACTATTTTTCTCTTGTCCCGTCTATTAGTAAATTCGGTAAATTTGTGGCAGGACGAGAAAATTTGTTGTGATTATATTAAATTTCCTTTCCATTAAGTGGAAACCAAAAATACCAGACATGTTTCGCATATCTTTTTTTATGACTAATTGCGTATGTTTTTTAGAAACATTCCCATCATTAGTTGCCCATCATACCCTAGCAGTGACAGTAAAGTTTCGAATGGGTCATCAGGAGCTTTGATTTCGTTTCATGACATTTTTTTTTTTTGAAGACGGTTTTCAGTTTGTGTGTCAGCTGTTACGTGAGTTTATATGACCGTCATAAAGCGAGTCATTTCGAATGATGTACGGTGTGAAACGAAACGGAAGATTGCGTGTTATTATAACCTATGGAATTAGATAAAACCTCCAAATTTGACATATTCTCGTGATATTTATCATCTTATTGTTGAGTCATAGATGTTATTTTGTATAACTGTTTTTTCCTTATCCTATGTTACAAATTTTTATTATTGTATCAATAATCCTTTCTTTCTTTGCTATTGTTAATGCATTGTCAACTTTGGTTCGCTATTGTTTTCTCTTTTGATCTTTTGTCTTCTTTGCTCTCTCTTCAAAAAAGTGCTGTGCTCTGACTAATACAAGCCTTACGTAATATGTTCATTTTAATTATTTATATGATAAAATATATTGCTCATATCTCGTCGGTTCTTATAGAAAAAAGGGGACATTTTTTTTCATCGTATAAAAGAATCTAAAAACAGAAAAAAAAATGTTCAGTCTACAAGCGATCGATCGATTCTTACTCACGAAATTGTGTATATAGCTGGGTACACAAACGAAAATATTTCATCATAGGAGTAGTTATAAGGAAGATGCAACTTATAACGGAGATATTTAGTTGAAAAAGTCTAGTGATTTACATGGATGCATCAGATGAGAGTTCAAGTGCAATACGGAAATGTGATAATGGAGAAATGAAACCCATCGTTTATATGTTGCTGATGAAAATGTGATTGAGACCTTCCGTCGTACTTTTGCTCGTGTGATAATTCCTTTCATGGTACTTTGTTTAAAACATGTATTTTTATCTCTATGAATTTTTTTCAGGAATGATAAATGTTTCTATTCTTAGCACATGAATAAATTTCACAACATCTATATTTTTACTCTTCGCGAAATTGAACATATGGCTACTGACTTTTTATGGTAACATTATTTTTGGTTGTCATAAATTTCCTTTTTTTTGATATTGGTAATGAGTTGTGGTTAGAGACTTAAAAATAGCCATCATGATTTGTTTCTGTTGAATCAGGCAGATAAGATCAATGAATATTTCATGTTGCTATCTGTTGATAATATGAATTGTGTGACATCACGATCAAATATCTCACCATTATGTATTATAGTGGGCATCTTTGGTTGTGTGTTCTCATTGTGTCTATGGTTAATTTGAGTTCATCATGAACTTTTTAAAAAAAAATGCGAGGTGCATAAGAGAGGTCGTTGTAGATGTCTCCTCCTTCGCTATTGATTGTCACGCTATAGTTTTTTTCTCAATGATTTTTTTTAATAGTAAATACAAAAATTGTTTGAGATTTTTTAGTACCGCTTGTCGTTTTAACCGCAACTTCAACAAAAGCAAGGAAGTGAGTGAAGAATCACTTTTGGATGGAGATTATTGTTTATTTTCATTGTCGATGGTCGATCACATTCCATGCGAGTTTCCCTTTATGGGACATACACACGATTTATATCAGATTCTCGATTATTCAACGGTTTAAATGTACTCGGTTGTATTCGAGAGTGACTAATTGCATTTAAAATATTTCTAATAACTTTCCTAATTGCTTGACAAAACATAAAATAGATTTCCGTCCATCTTTTTAAGTAATCCTCTTTGTTTTGGAGTTGCCTAAACTTCTTTATATTAATATTTTTTTTATGCTTTTTAAGTTTCATAAAAAGTATTGCTCGGAATGACTCACAGGTATGGAATCTCCAAACAAAATATTTACTAAACAGAACTTTAAAATATTTCACTTCGATAATGGTAAAGTTAAATAATGGATGTTGAGGCATCGTCTTGGTTTGGTGTTTTTTTTATGTGGTCTTATATGACTAGAGGACAATTTATATGGTTGCGCTAGTATTATTAAATATCACTGGACTAATCAAGTCTATTTTCCTGACGAAACTTATCCGTCGTTTCATGAGAACGAGGTTTGTAGTCTGTTAATGAGATGCTTAACTTCCAATTTTCATCTCGTACGACATTTGTGTCTCATCGAAAAGTGAAAGGTTTCTGTTGAATGTTTGTTGTTGTTGTTGTTATTTATTTTTTTGTCATCATCCAAATAGTTTTTGCTGACGTTGGCAGTATTTTGTGTACGACCTTATCATATTTTTTTTATCGAAACATTTCCACGTAGGTCTGCTTTTTTCTAGCTGAACATAACTAAAATTTATGAATAGCCCGTGAGTCAAATACGTGCGACTAATATCATTAAATTTCATCTTAATTAAACATTTTACTAATTACGATAGGAAATGAGGGTGCCTGCTATGTCATAACTCATTTTAAATTTCTTCATACTTTTGTCCCCCTTTCGTATTATACTAACTTTTATGTGACGCCTTTGTTTTTGATGGCATTCACGGGGGTCGTAATTGGATCTTTTGATTAGTAAGTTCGAGGAGAAATTTTGTAAGAGTTTCGTAACGTTTCTTTTAATTAAAGAAATGAATTGAAGTCGTTACGACGACTTGAACGCTCTGAGTAAAATGTGTTTGTCAATACTGACCAAACTTTTTGAAGTTAAAATGTTAAAAGAAATAAATATATGAAGTAAATCAATCAATAAACCAACCAATGAAAAATCTAGAAAGTTGAAACTATTATAATATTGTGTGGCTGGCAATGAATTTCATCTCTTTTTCTTTTTTTTTTTGTAAGATAAGATGAGGACAGACGACATTATTGCTTGATGCTATTTGTCGATATTAAATAATAGCAACGTCGTTTATTTGTTGGTGATATTGCAATGTTGACGTTTTTCGAAGAGTGAGTCATAATGAAGACCAAAGCGCCTGTTATATTATTTTATATTATAGGATTTGGAATTACAATCACTGGTTAAGCATATTTAAGAAATTATAAAAGTCTATAGTCTCACATCCTGATGGTTTTAATAACAAAAGCTAGTTTTCCATTAGCATGAGTAATTTGTTACTTTCAGTCGGTGATTCCTTTTTTTTTTGTAATCGTGTTTTTGAAGATGGACCATCTAAGCTTTATTTAATCTTTATGTATTTTCTCTTGTATATTCTTGTTCCATTTTTCATGACTCATTTGTTATATATAATATGTTCACCACTTCATACCGAGGAATGTCACCAATTTTAATACACGATGAGTAATTGAGGACTGGGGAAAACATTGTTTCGTCTGTGTTTCTTTTGAAAGAGTTTTGAAGAAACATTTATGTAAAAGACGAATTTGAAAAGAATTTGAAGTCTTAAGTGCACAGTAGTATTCGGTACCTAAGTTTGAGCATGTACAAGTCCAGCTGGCTTTGAGTTAGTGTTATTGTTATTGTTTCTATGGTGTTGTTTCATAGCGCGGGTGAAAGTGTTGTTCTGTTGTTTGAGGGATTAATCACACACAAAAGAACTTCGTTTGCTATTTTCTCCTCTGATACTGTATATTGTTCTAACTTGTTTTTTGTTCATAGATAAATGATATACACTAACTAGATACTAGTATTATAAGTAACAGAAGCATCAATGTGTTGTGGCTTGCTGGCAAGATATTTTACTGACTGAGAAAAAATCTACATTCATCATCACTATTTGATCTTAAAATTAATTTGATTGCCAATGTCGCCATTAACGTTAGATTTGAGCAATATAAGTACTAATATGCGGCCTAAAATACCAACTACTCTCCAAATCTTTTCAACGACAACCGACGAAGATACTTGTAGCTGTCCAACAGTCAAAAGAAGATCTCTGAAACGTATTCAAGGTGAGAGTCTAACGATCTAAACAGTTTTACACTGTTATGGTCTGCGCCTTCATCATTCACACTAATAGCTGAGAGGGGAAAACGGTCCGGGAGTATGTGAAAATCGGATTATGGAGGTACAAAACGGACTATATGAAGGTCTGTTCTATACTATGTCATACCCAAAGAATGTTATTTAACTTCTCTTTTTTTTTACCATTTTTTCCTCGGGTGTTTTAATTTCTATTTGTATACATTCTGTCACTGTTATTCTGTTACTCACTTATCTGACAATCTAGTAAAACCTGCTGTTGGTCAGCTGCAGGTGGCATTTTGTGATGACTCACTCTTCAATATTCAGAAGAGTAAAAATACAATAAAAGTATTTTTATCTCTTGGAAATTTTCCATTAAACACAAATGCACAAGTTTATTGGCTTGTTTTTATGAAAATCCAGTCTGGTAAACAAGTTAATTGCGCGTGGTGTACATCAATTCACCGGAAAAAAACGTTGATTCAAAATTATCACCAACTATTTTTAACTTTTTTGTTGTTACCCCGTTATCGATAGACTCAGATAAAAATCGCTTAAACACATGCTAGCAGAGTGAGCTTGTTCGTACCATGACAACAAGATATTCGATATTCAATACAATGAAGGGATTGTGTATTTATCTTATGTCTGTCAAAAATGTTCTCTTACATACTGATGATAAGATTTTTTTTTGATTTTTTACTAACTTGTTATCGATAAATACATTGATGTTACTTGTAGCTGTAGATGGCGTAACTAACTGTGACGAACTAAGTCAAATTGTATTAGTGAACATATCTGTTGAAAATAACAAAAATAAGGAATTTTCTCTCTCATGCTATCAACTTTAATTCAAAGTGTATGATGTTTCAGAGGAATGTCAATTTTCATTTTGAAGAAGCTTTCTTAGAAATCGAACAAATAATCACTACAAAACTTGTCTTCGTGCGCCATCTCCTAGTTGTTCTCATCAACCTCGATTTCATCTTGTTCTCGTGTAACAAGCTCCAAATCTACAATCATTGCATGTGGTGGGTTGGAGAACTCAGTGTTTTGACACTGCTGAATTATTTTGAATTTTTGAACTAAGTCAAACTTCGTGTCTATAATAATTTCAGTCAATTTGTAATTATCATTAATCCATTCCATGTGACTTGGCTTGTCGTGTGGATTTCGTTCATACAATGAAAAAAAACTGAACTGCTGTTGCTGATTTCCATTGAGAGACAGAACGGATCAAGATGACTCAACTTGTGGTGCTTGAAACACAAACAATCGATCGTTAATTCTAATGATCCCCTCATAAAATTTCATTTCAAAGTCACGAACAAACTTGATTTCTATGCTTACTTATTGAAATTGATCTTTTATTTGACGCAAAAATTACTTTTTGTGGTTGCATCAACATTTATGTTTGACGCAAATGCTCCTGTAATATCTCCTTCGATTTCTTTTAACTTGCTTTCAACCACTTGTAATGAACAAACTGTGGTCGTATTAATATATCTTATATAAACGTATTGCAGATTGCGCGGCGCCTGGCAAATGTTTGGCATATATGACGAGTAGTGCTCGACAATCTTTGGTCGCTTTTTTGTTTGACCGATCCTTGTCTCGCCTGAAGACGTCAAAATATTTAAAATGATGGAATAACGTCATTCGACTTGTTGATGATATCCGACTTCTCTTTTGTTCTGGTTTTAGGTCGGAGTTACATTTGCTTCTTTAGCTATTTGCCTTTCAGTACCTTCCTTCACGAATACAAAAAACTAAAATGTCTTCAAAAGTTTCTCTTTCATTTCGTGAATGAACACCAACCCAGCTTTTCATTCAAATATTTATTTATTTTTCGTGCATCATATTTCTAAACTCCGATCACTTACGTAACAGATTACAAACTTTCTATAGATCACATTTATGCTCTTTGTTTATTTATTGATTTATTTGTTAGTATCAATAACAAAAAAATCTGGTTTTTTTTGTTGTAACATTAGAATCGACCAGAAATGAGATCATTGAAGATGACGTCATAGGCTCTTGAATTAGTGCAATCGAATAGATTTTTTTTGTGTCCAATTAGACTGACGATAGCGATTATGTGAATAATTACAAGCTTTCGATAAATAAAATGTGATTGAAGATTTTTAACATTCTGCAACAGTCGTGTGTATTCGTGTGTACGCATCACAGTAAAAATAAGTACAAACTTCAATGAAAGGCCCAGGGCTTTTGTGCTTTCAAGGTGGCTAGTTTTTTATTGTAATTTTGACAAAAAGCTGATATATTTTATTAACACTTCATTTCTTTATTTTTCTTTCAGGTGGTTTTACGGAATTCGCTTACAAATTTCCGAAGTTATGCGAATCGAAACGTAAAAGCGGTTGTGCATTGTTGTCAATTTCCACTCCCTGTGCTTCAGCAACGAACTGTCCACCAACTAAAGTGTTACCATTTCTATATTTGGGCAGTGAGAAAGATGCACAGTCAGAAGATGTGCTTCGTACTTGTCATGTTAAATACGTTTTGAATGCCAGTCAAACGGCAGCCGATACACCGCATTGTAGCATGGGTCATTATCTCCGAATACCGATTCAAGATTCATCGCATGAAAATATCGTTGTTTGGTTTCAAACGGCTTTTGACTTCATAGGTACGTTCATGAATTTCATTACTTAAAACTCAACAACTTTAAAAAAAATATTCATAGGCGCATATTAACGGATATTAATAACAATACAAAAGAAAATATTAGGACAATCATTTCTATTTAGACAAAGTGAAGGAGAGTGATGATCATGTCCTTCTCCACTGTGTTGGTGGAGTATCACGTTCAGCTACAATAGCCATTGCTTACGTCATGAAGTACTTGTCACTGTCTTTAGACAATGCTTATAGGTAGGTTAGGCTTTACGTCATTAATCCCTTCTTCGTTTTTACGCAGTTATTTATTGACATCAAATTAATCTGTTCTAAAAATGAATCTACAAATGTTTTTTGGTGACCTGCCCTGTCGAACTTGCCAAATTAATAAATCACTGTTTATTCTCAAAAAAAGAATTTGTTCAGTCATCGATACGGTCTTCTTGATTTAAACTAAACCGCCAAACCGAAAGTCATTGAATTTAGATTCTTATTCAACCTGTCATCAGTATTTCTCTTCACAGCTGACACTCATTATTTATAGATATGTCAAAGAAAAACGACCAACGATATCACCCAATCTGAATTTTATGGGGCAGTTGCTTCAATACGAGCAAGAGTTATTGAAAGAAACTGAACTTATCTGTACACCCCTTAGTGAATTAAAATTAGACGGACTCAGATCACCTACAATGGATTATTCAAGTACAGATTTTCCTGACAGGAAATTCACGTTTATTAATAATGAAAAATTTAACGATTGTGGTTTCCCGTCTCCCGACAGCGACGTGGCGACACCATCTTCTTCAAATTCAGATGTATTACCGTCACCAGCTTCTGACGATATACCGTCACCACACGATATGCCGTCACCACACGATATACCATCACCACACCATCAAGAAATGGACAGTAGTATGAAGCCGTTTACATTAGAGATTGACTTTACTAAGAAAGCAACTCACCTTATCAAACCTAGAAATCTTAAATTGAATCAAGATGTCACTAGGTGACAAATAAAAGGGCCAGAGCCCTAGGAAATCTTTCAAAATTTTGTACATAATATTGAGAATTTACAAGTTTTGTTCTCGTCAAATGTTAAGTTCTCCACAGCGATGAAATGTTTCGTTGTTTTGTTTTTGCAGGGGGGAGACAACAATAGTTTCCAATGCACGTCACAATCAACGGTTTGATATAGTTTTAACGTCGCTTGCGTGTTACAGTGTCTCGTTATTCGCCGTATGTATATGAGTAGATAACTAGAATTTTGTAGACATCCTATAGATAGTTTTTGGTTGGTTTGTTTACGAAAACTTGGATTTATGTTTTTTATACTAATACATGCTATGTATGTTCCACTAATTTCTTGAAACATTTTAAATGAAAATGTTCAGAATGTCTCCTAACCACACACCCACACACGAAAATCTCCCTAAAAGAACCTCGAGTTTCTAAAAATTATTATTATTATTATTATTATTATTATTATTATTATTATTATTATTATTATTATTATTATTATTATTATTATTATTATTATTATTAATGTTTACCCAGGATAGCCTCTTCAGTTCTGATAGAACTGTTATCAATGAGGGTCCTGCGAAGGAGGTCCCAGAGCATTTAAAGCCCCCATTTGGGCTACGGAAGCCGCAAGTATGCTTCAACCGCTCAACCAGACAACCCCCTTAGATACGCAACATGGAACAAAAGTATTGTACAAAAAAAATTATCAATAAAAATTATAAAATTAAGCATGACGTTGGAAACGACCAATATAGCACTGGAGTAAGTGCTATATTTCAAAATTTTCCCCGTTTTTTTTCTACCTTGAGTATATCGAAAAGAATATTTGCGAGAATATTTTATGTTTTCGTGTTTAGCTGTAACCATTTGTTTCATTTCCTTTGAAATTTTTTCTCATGCACACACTCTGTTCCGGGACAATTTCCAACTTAAATGCTGAAACGACAGCTATAATAACTTGGTAGTACAGGGCCGGCCATTCGTTAATTTAATAATATTTAAGACAGGATGTGATTGAAATTTATAGAAAAAATGTTACAGTTGCAGTGATATTGTATTTCCCCAAATGCTGAAATTGAGCCCGTATTTAAGCCCATGGTCTTAAATCTAAGGGGATTGTTAAAAAACGGGCGAACAGGCAACCTCGAACCTAGGGTCTCTTGCCTTTTTGATATACGGATGGCGGCAAACAAGCATGTTCTTGGACGAACAGGGTAATTACTGAACTAAAAAAAATAGGACCTGGGAAAATAGCAAAAATTGTAAAGATGCAAATGAGCAGAACATTATTAGATTGAAATTGCAGAATGCCAACATGCAGACATTTCTTTTGTAAAAAGGAACAAACAAACAAGTAGGTAAACGGGTAGGTCGACCTATAGAGAAACCAGCAGTTGAGTAAACAAACAACTCATTAAAATTGAATCCACCCCTCCTTTAGTTTCTATCCAGAACAAAAATACTTCTACGTAAAAGACAAGTTTCGAAATCAGCTGCCCTGAATGAGTTCTTGACCCGCTGACACAAATTACTAACAACACTATTTCGATTAGGAACGTCCCTAAGCTTGTGTTCGTCTTATAAATTTCATAACATCACTTTAATTTTTTTCATAAATTTTTTGGGTCATTCTTTAAGGTATTTAAGTACTTGGTTTATGTGGAGGCTGACACCAAGCTAGTCAGATTTGATTCAAAAATGAAAATGAAAAATCAACAATTCCTACCAAATTTGCCGTTCAATAAAACCATTCATCAAAAAGTAAAAAAGAGGATGTTTGTTGCTACGTAAACTACCTACGCACAGATATTTTCCCCCGATTTTTCCTCAACAAATATTTTTGATTTTTGTCTCCTTTCACGCGAGAAAATAATTCCCGAACTTATGTAGTGTTCCACTTGACTGTAGCTTGGCTGTTTTCCTCTTACATCTATCATGTCAAACACAAATAAAAAGAAACAAACAAACAAGTATAACTATCTTTAAATCAAGAAGCTATAATCGGGATGCCATATAGTGCTATTTTTAGAAAAACAAAAATGCCATATAGGAATGATCCACGCAGTTCGCGTAATTGCATGTAGCGACCGGCTGATGAAATTGGGGTCAAATGACTAAAACGAAAAATTGGTCAGGGTTAAATGACTAAAACGAAAAAAAGGTAACAGTTTTTTTCCTGTGAGTTCATAGTTTTCAAGATAGAAGGATTACAAATCGTTTTAACTCACACAGTCAAAAATATGGGATCGGCGAGGGTGACACAATAATGATAATCTTGATAACCTGAAACCCTAGATTGATTGATTTTCCAGCAGAATACACCTTTCCCGAATTTCTGTAAACGTTGCGTTATGGCCTAGTCAACAGGTTTCACCTCGTTTTCAATATCACAATTGCTTTTTACTTCTCCGACGGGAAATTGAAATAATACATGACTATTACTACACGTAATAAAATTATGAAATCAGCAAAAAAATTCAAATGCATAGAAACGAGGCGAAACTTGATAATTGCCCCCGCAGTGAGCGTAAGCGAGAAAGGAGGCATATTAGTTTCACGAGAGATAGGCGAAAGCCAGTTTTCGATTTTCTTCATCATCCAACATTCCCGCGATGCTTTGCGCGGCTTTCAGAAACCAATGCATTCAGAGGCAAAATTTCTTCTTAATTCAAATTTTCCTACAATTTTAGGCATTGGTATCCATGTATATGATTTTTTGGTATATACAAAAATGAACCATGACACATGACCCATGACACATGACACAACCATGACTCAGTAGTCTTTTGTAAAAAAATGTGCACCCTTCATTGTTTTTCTTTTCAGTCATTAAAAAAAAGTGAAAGTGAGGACGGTCTGTACAAAAAAAATCAAAAAATCTGCCGTATATAAAAAATTAAAACTTTGACGTTTCAGTTTGTCCTGACAGATATTCCTGCTGTTTGTGTCTTTGGCGTGCAGAGAAATAGGTGTAATTTAGCACTCAACAACAACAAATAAACCATAGTTTTCATTCCCTGGATGTGGAACGACATTGAAAGCGGGACTATAATGCCATACAAAATCCTTAGGAATCTCATTATTCGCATGGATTCTTTCTAATTCTTGAAAATTTTATTCATTAAAGAGCTTTAACCAAAGAAAAATAGTAGTGGAACGAGGTATTTTATTTATTTCCATGCCGTTTAACTGGTTTGAATGTACAACTTTTAGATAAGCAAGTCAATACGAGATTTTGTTAAGGTGTGTACGTCAGCTTTGATACTTTGATCAGAGAAACTTTGCGAGGAGAAAAATTCCTGAATTTTGTTGGATACTTTCACGAATAGGAAATTTTTAACGACTTAAATTTTCGTGAATCGGGAATATTAAAAAATATCGACTGCATATATCGACTTTCGTGTTTAAATGCTCTAGGACCTCCCCGAAGGAAGGACCCTCATTGATAATAATAATTTGCGAATTAGGAATTTTGGAATAATTTTAGTGGAGCAGTTAATGTTGAAATTATAAATGGTAACTTGGAGTCAAATTTGATGATTTCTGTCATATCTGTCAATAGCCGTCACGTGGTTTGAATGTTGCAGTAGAATGGTTCATTTTAATTTCACGGAGAAAGAACAAGAAGTGGAAAAGAGAAGAAAAGAAAGAAGTGGAGTACAAAATGATTCTTGTGTTATATTTTCTTTTTAATATATAATGGAAATACAGAATAAAATGGACCGAATGAAATTCTTTGATTTTTTTTATTTCTATATTCGACAAGATTTTGGAAAAGTTCATGGTGTGCTTCTTTATATTCTTTTTGAACTAATGCCCGTCTGTTCATTAGCCTGCCTCTGTTTAGTTGTGAGGGCATTCCTAGCAAGAGATTCTGGCTAGTACAGTTATAATACGGTGTTTAAACAGAAATTCGGGAAAGGTCTAGATCGAGTGTTTGTTTTCGAGACGAGTGAACATAATTATCCCTTTTTTATCCCTCCCACCTTCAAGCCCTAACAAAATCAGTTGAGAAGTGATTACCAGGAAGTTCTAAATAAACCAAATAACTGAGTCTAGTTTATTTCTTAATCATTCATTATCTTTAAATATATGTGATAACATAACTTAAATTAGTTGAGGTAGAAAGTAGTTCACAACCTGTTGGTTATTATTTACATAAAAACACGAAAAAACAGAGGAAGCTTTCACAATTACACCTGGTGCCCAAACTGTACGAAACCGTGCGTATCAACAATGTGAGATGGATTCAATTACTCGGGATTATCGGGATTATCTCGGAAAACCTTTCCTCGAACCTCAAGATTCTTTCTTTTTATGTTATGTTTTTATGTTTCATGTTACTATGACTCATGGTTAACAAAAAAATTAAACTTATGCAGATAGAGAAAAATAGATCTAGCCTATATATACATATTGAAATATGGCTGGTTAATAAAATTTTTATTTCCAAATAAAATGACTGACAATTAAAAATCTAATCAAGAGAAATTAATATTTTAAGGAAGGCGAAGATTCAAGCAGCTTCCAAGAAGGAAATGACATGTGAAAATTTAAAAGCGAAACTGATTTCCAACGTACTCTATCTCGCAAGTATCGGGCAGCTGTTGCGGGGACTGATTTAAAAAAGCCATCGTGGATGATGAGATGGCTAAACGACCAGAATTAGAAGGTCGTTTGTTGTTCGCTTGTCTTGCTGGTAGATTCAAAGGTTGTAGAAGGTCATAAGATTTGGTTTGAATGATCAAATCATTTTGTTCATTATTCGCAAGAGAATCCACTAACTCCTTGAGTTGTGTCGGAAGAATGTAACCACTGATATCCATACAATAAACCTTAACAAAACAAAAAGAAGAACAATCTTACAGTGAAATCTCGATATTACCATCGAACCACCGATTATTAAGAAATCTCCTTCCATTCCCTTTAACCATGGTCATTAGAAAATTCTATAATCTAGAAGCCTATTATAAAAACTTATTGTTCATTTCGTCTTGATCTTTTCAATAGGCAAATTTAATCATGCACTCACTTTGATCACATGACATGTTACAACCAATGCACAGTAATGATTTTCTATCATGTGATCAAAGTGAATGCAAAACAAACTACAGTTAGATATAGTTTAAGTTAAGGCTGGCCGTTTCATAATTTACTCAATGTAATGGCATCCATACAGATGAAAAACACTCAAACAAAATCACTATATTAAGGTTTGTGTAAGCAAGGGCTAGTTGCTATGTTGGCAAGCCAAATATTCAAAACCTAGAGGAAGCAGGAGAAAAAACGAGGCTGAAATGGAACTGTATTTTCACTGAGTAACCACTTGTACTTATATTCACGGAAAATAAAATTACAGAATAAGGAAAGGAAAGTAAGACTATGTGATAGAGCATGTAATGCTGATCAAAAAAATGTAAGGGATCGCATCATGCTTAAGACGAACCGCTGGATTTTACTTCAATGATGTGATGAAAATATTATTGTTTTGAACGTATTAAATCAATTTAATGATCATTCAAATGTTTAATGTTCGAAATAATTATTATTTTCAAAAAAAGGAACATTCGAAAATGTATCAAACTTATTAAAGAAAGAAAGAAAGTTGAAAACATTTTTTGTAAACAGTGATTACATTTTCATATTCACTCTACAATTTGAATGACCAAAAAAGAATTTTCGTGACTCAATGAAAATCATAGAAAACAACACGAAATTACATCAGGGTCTGGAATAATCGAAGCTATGGGACCGTCAGTTTGCCTCAAATTTGGGACATCGAAGCGGCACAAAAATCAGACCATTTCAAAAAAATGCTCCTTGTATATAGAAATTTCTATGACGTACTATATATTTGATCTTGCCAAATGAGCTCCAGGTGCAAAGCAGCTCACTTACGCTCACTCTTTTTGCTTACGCAAAAATCCTGCAACAATTGGAAGGTTTTTTTGAATTAGTTAATAAAGTGAATTTTGTGAAAAAAATAATTCCAATGTTGCAAAATTATTCTTATAAAAAGTATATGTATAGAAAAAAATGTAGGTGTATGTACAATTTCATTTCAATTTCTGAAATAATAAGTCTTACCGAACAGACATTCATGCCAATCTGATGCTTGACAGGACCATGAGTATTTTTGCATTTTGAAAGTGTGGCTCCTTCAAACGATGTTGGAGAGATTAATGTTGGTGGTGCTCCAGCCATACTGCCAGATGGGACACATAAGAATGACGCATTCAAAAGGAAATTGAAAAAACCTTGGGAATTCTTGACGAGAACAGTGGACTCTGGTCTGTTATCAAGTTGTTTGAGTTTTAATTTCATTTGCAGACGCTGTTGTTCTTGTATGTTGGGAAAATGTTGTTGTTTGCTCAGTCCAATGCTGTCCAGAAATTCTTCATTTGTTGAATCATTAAGTGACACATCCAAATTAGTTTCTTTGTTTTCATCTGTGTTTAAATTATTCTCAGGTGTTTCAGACTTTTTATGAGGAAATTCAAATGCTATACCTGGAAAAATAGAACTTTCATAACGGAAATTGCTCATCAACGATCTTAAATTTAATCAAATCAAAAATCGATATTATAACAAAATGATGTTTATTTATATTTTGATCTTAATCATAATCAGTTGATCTTCATTTGATTTATATTTTTGTTATATATTCCTTTGCAAACTCCTTTGGCGTTAATTGTACAGTAAACTTCTGATAACTCGAACCTCCAAGGGGTGAATAATCAAATGTTCCAGTTATGGAGAATCTTTTATGAGAGTCAAGGGGATTGCTAAAGTAGTACAGTTACTGAAAGTTCGAGTTATTGAGGGTTCCAGTTACTGGAATTCTACTCTAAAACCATTGACCTACTTAAAAGAATGAGACACACGGAATAATCCCTAATGAATTATGGAATTGGTATTTAATTTCCTTTCCTCTACCATAAACTTCGTTAATAACATACCTTCATCTGTCAATAATTTACGAAATCCTTCAGTAGTTGGTGTTATGATCACTTCCACTGACATGTCCTCAGTACCAACAACTTTAAACAAAGCGGTGAATTGATAATGGCATAAATAGAAGTAAGGACAAAAACCATTCTTCAGCATGTCGAAGAGTGAATGGAAACTCACTTTCCATTGTTGCAACACTAACTCTTGATAAACTTTATTATCAACTAAAACATTCATTACTTTATCATCTTTAAGTCCAAATGAAACAGGTTTATTTCTAGATGGAAGATTTGGTATACCAGGTAAACATGGATGTATCCAGTGATACAAACTACTTGATAATTCCCTGTTGTTATAATTTTGTTGAGCATAGTCAGATAAGCCTTTGCACACATGAAAGGATTTGACATTAGTCCATGATGAAAATGGTTTGCTGGAGATAAATCGGATTCTCTGTTTCAAACTCCAGTCCAAAGGAAAGTTTTCATTTTTGTATGTAAAGACTTGCATGGTATCTGTAACACCACTTGTAATTTCATCATTCACAGGTTTTTGTGAACAACTATCATTTGAAGTATTTAAAATTCTCTCTCAAATACCTTTTTTGGTGAAACTTGATTCAGCTTATCAAACAAATTCGCCTTCTTAACAACAGGTGAATCTGTTGCTGAACTAACTTTCAATGATTTTTGCTGAATGTCATTCTTTGCAAATGGGTTCAACCTCTTCTTACGTGGCTCAGAATTTTGGTTTTCTTTTCCCACTGACTTATCATCATATTTAGTTGGGAGAGGGGGGAGTGTATCTCTTCTTTTCCTTATCTTCAAAAGAAGTCTTCCATTATTTTGTTTCATGTCTAAAACATAAAAACTAGAATATGGCTGTATGATACATACTGATGCTTCCCTTTGAAGGTATGAGCAGAATTCTAATCAAATTTACTTCCAGACAATACAGAATTTTGGACAGTTATAAAACCTTTTTTCCAAAATAGACCAAATTCATAAAATTAAATCCTTGCAAAATATATCTCAACTATATATTAACCGAGGTATTTTGTTAACTTGGGACAACTCATGGAATATATATTAGTTGTCTAAAAGGGCAAAAATAAAGAAATTGGCAGAAATGGGTTAAATGACATATATAAAATCAGAATGTATGAAATAAATATTTATAAAAAGTAAAATTATAAAAATAAATCCTTGCGAAAAATATGTTTTTTAATTTCAATTGTTTGGCTCCAACGCATAAAGCCTATAAAAGTGTATGAAGAGCATTTAAATTACCAACCAAGATGTGTGAACATGTTTTGGTGGTAGACAGATGTACTGAGAGAGACTTGATCAATTTTTAATATTCTATATTGAAATATCGCTGTAGCTACACTACAAAAAATGAATTCTTCCTTTTTCATAGCAATACAAAAATAGCTAGCTAAATTCATGTATTATGCTGGTTTCATGGTGTGAAAGCGTTAAAAGGAAGAAATACATTCTCTAAATTGCATAAAGAACATTCGCTCTTCATATTTTCGTATTTTTCTTTCACGCGCCACATTGTGTAACAAAACTCGAAATTCTACCTGAGGAATCCTCCTCGCGAATAAATTCAAGGTTGTTTACACGAATCGTAGCGAACTGAAAAGAAATTCAGAGGGGAAGACCAAGTCTCCCACTTTACTTACTGCCTTAGAAAAAGACATTAAATGAAAAATTCTCAAAAACAACTCGGAGTTCGCGCCAAAACGAATCGATTAGAAAAGCACGCAAAAGTCGCCGTGGATTGAAATGAATGGAAAAAATTAGTATGTTTTATAGCAGAAAATCTCCCGACCTGAACGCAGTATTCTCTATCCGTCCATTCCATATCTTACTACAAGATCTGGAACTATCCTTACCCAAAATCAATACCTGTAACAGCTAGTGTTTCTTATAATCCAGAGAAGTCTAAATTCCTCATATTTAGTCATAACGTTTTAACAAATGACCTCATACGGACGGAACAATTAGCAACTTGAAATTTAGTGCCCAAATCCTTTTTCATCGAATTTCTAAGAACTTTCTTACGCAAACAAAAGCGATCTTCTATGATATTAATGATAAGTAGTTTATTTATACAAGTTGCTAATAAAGGTCTCTTAGGAAATGACACGGGCGGTTGTTGTTAATTTAATGTTCTACGAGGGAAGAAGAGAAATGACGAAACTTTTGATGAGTTTTGGGAATCCGTGTTGTTCGAAAAAGAAAGGATCCAAATTTTCAACATGCCACACCCAAGAATATGTTTCAGCGTCAATTTCGATATAGGGGAACAATTTCAGTATAGGTCCTCCACATGCATACCAATTTTCAAGACTTAACTCGTACGGGAAATGAGTTTTTCAAATGTGACCAATGACGTCATCAGTACCAATTTTTTACCTAGGGGAAAAATTTCTATAGTGACCCTATTGAACAACATAGATCCAAATTTGAACATTATCAACCAAATTTACCATTATCGAAAAACTTACATGGTTGAAAGGATCATTTTATTGGTGGTTGTCTAATCAAAACTTATGATTTTCTAAGCTATTATCAAAACTAAGCTATTTCCAATAAACAGAAATTTCTTAATTCGCTCTTGTTTAATTGCTACGTGTTCTGCTGTACAACAAGATGGATAAAGTATAAATTCTATTTACAAGAATAGGATAATAATGCATGTATTACTACACGATGATGTATAATTAGTTGATCCATTCTGATTCACTATCAGGTCTATAAAGTGGATCGAATGTGGTGTTATCTGGCTGATCAACTTGGATGTTCTTCCACTCTTCACGAGCTAGTTTCATCTCATGTTCGTTTAAACCTCCTTTAATACCGTAACGTCTCATCTCAAAAACAAAAGGATGTCCAACATCGTTGAAGTAAACAACTTTTCCATTGATTACTCTGAAGTGACGACGAACTTTTGTTTTCTCTTCACCCACATCTGGATTTAACTCAGCATTCACTTTATCAATTTCACATTTTATTTCGTCGTCTGTTTTTCCGATAGCTTCGTCCTCCCATAGTTCTGTTTTCTATAAAGATATTGTTGGTAGTCACAAAATCATCATTATGAAATATCCCGTGTCACGTGTCATATTTCCTGTGGGAAGACGCTACATGAAACTTGTTATAATGGAATAATCTTACATTACGTTGACGAGATCAATTTTCCAGAAATTCAATCATTCTGTTTTGGAGAATCCAACGCATTATAAATAAAAGTTTTTCAAGTTGAGAAATTTCCCGAAAATACGCTTAAGATACAGGCTATACGAGTGCTTCTTGATCTCAGCCTTACAGCTTGTTAAATAAGGACTATGAACAAAGTAGGAAACAAGTTTTACCCATGCTTCATGATACAAGGCGGTTAGCAAATAATACGCATACTCTTTGTTTTGTTTTCTTGTAGGACAGCTGGAAAAAAAATCGATAACTGAGAGGTGCTGAGAAATTATGTGAAGTATATCAGAGAGACCAATTATGTGAATTATATCACCTATCAGTAATTATAGTCAATTCATCATTTCCAGGGTTATAACGATCACCAACAAGTAAGATCAACTTTCTACGCGCATGCTCGTCAAGATGCAGGTCTTTTAAATATACCTATAAAATTGCAATTTAGTCGAGAGTTCTGAAAGCCATGATATTCTCAATGTTTATGGAACTTTCAAGGTTTACTAATTGGGATTCTTTATTTTTTAAACAATCATGCTTCAATTGCAATAATAGTGGATGAATAATAATTTCACTGTTAACACTAACAGCATATATAGAAGTGGATGGGTATCTTTCTTCTACAGTGAATATATAATTATAGTCGGTAACATGTTGAAGAATCTTAACAAAACTGGCTGCTACCACTCACCTGTAACTTCACTTTTCTAGACTGAGGATGACGAATTGAAGGTCCAGCAAATAGATAGTTAATAGTTGTTACACGAATTGGCCGCTCACCGATGTCGGCAGGCCATGGTGTACAGTATTCTGAAATTAACATTATTTTACCATTTAAACTAAATTCACAACTTTATGAAAAAGTAGAAAGACAATTTTCCACAAATATCGTACAATAAAGTACCTCTCAACGCATCACAATGTTTCTTTATAGCTGGTGGGGTAAGGTGAAAGAAGTTTGCAATCTAAATACAATAAACCACATAAAAGTTGCAACGATACTAACATCACTAATATCCACATCATCACTTCATATGCACAGTATTACCTTTAGCAACTCTATGTTCCCTTTATCACTTGGTGGTATGTCACCCAATCGATTGTGCCTTGGTCTGCCCATTCTTATGGGTAAGGGGATGACAGATGGGTTATATGACGAAGCAGCATCATAAACACTTGACCAATCAGTTGTATCTGGATCAATTAAATCAGCTCTTGATAAAGACTAAAATAAAGGCAATCTAAATGACATCCTGAAAGTAAAAGCTAAAGCAAATCCAGAGATTTCAATTGTTCAATTGTATCTCGAAACTTATGCAACAAATAGTATACCTTTGGTCTGGATCTGCGAGTAGATGTTTTACCTCTCCTGGATAATGCTGTAGGAGAAACAATCATTTAAAGTGATAATGTAAACAAGTCATCATTTAAAATGATCAAATTTGATAATAGATGAGCATACATTTGTCAGCTGACTGTTTTCCCCCAGCTTCTCTCGATGAGAATTGCTTCTGAAGATTACGACAGGGAATCTGTAAAACCATACATTTTGGAAGTTGATGATTGACTGGCCGAAGAAGAAGCAACATAAATGAACTGTTAGTATTCATGGAAATTTGTTTAATTATCTATGATGAGAATGAAAATGGTACTTTGTCACAATAATATTCATCAATTTATATTCCTTGTAAAAAACTAAACAATTTTCTATAACCAATTATTGACCTTTCCGTAGATTACGTCAGAGCAGATTCTGTCCTTTTTCAAGCTGAAGTTGTTATTATTATTTATTACTGTTGATTCACGATAGCCACTTCTGATCGAACTGTTATCAATGAGGGTCCTGTGTACAAGGTACTACAGCATTTAAAGCCACCATTTGAGCTTCGGAGGCTGAAAGTCTGCTTTAATCGCTCAAAAAGACAACCTCCTTTGACATCAATCCTGCTCTCAAGCAGAATGGATTGACTCACACTGCTGGCATGATTCAGATTCAGATTCAAAGTCACTGACATGGCTCAGCCAGGATTTGTATTCTGACCTCCCCCACCGGAGGCAAGCTCTACCATGAGGCCATTAGTTTGTTCATAATTACAAATAAAATAAAAATGTATATTCTGACAAATTCTTGAAATATATTACAAATTCACTCTTTGAATTTCTTTTAACAACTAGAAAATTCACCAAAATGTAGTACCAGTTAGAATGGGATCATATTCTACCAAAGGTTTAACAGTTTAAAATTAGTGGAAATATATTCAAACTGAAAATTAAAACTAACTGAAAATCTCTGGCAGGATAGAGAAAAATTTTCAACAAACAAAAAAGAGAAAAAGATGAAGAATTCAAAACAGTTATCTTTAAAATCCTTAACTACAGAGGTTCAATTTCCGCTTAAGATAATTATCTGAAAATCTTTTTTTTAAAAACTCATTATTATTGCAATAATGCATAAAGAAAATAATTAGTATAGCTTCTTTGGACACATCAAAATATTGCATACCATAATAGGTTTTCTCAAAGTGTTTTTTACCCGACTGTAGAGGTTGGTGTATTTAAAGATGGTCTCTTGTCAATTTTGGGCGTGCTTTTTATTCTTTTTCCCTTAAACACTTCCCCAGCCTTTCGCCTATAGAGAAAAACCATACAAAGAATTCACAAATGGGTCAAGCATAGCACTGACTGTTCCACAGTACTTGACTTTGAAATAATCTTACATAAAAGAAACTTTTTAAACTTTATTAAAATTTGCTATCTAAATCCACACACTAGCTTTTTCTACTTTTTATATATTTTATATATTTTTTTTATATTTTTTTTCAAATATATTGATTATCTGTTTTGCGTAAACTTAGGAACAAGCAGGTGCGTAATACAAAATCTATGATGCGCTAAATTTCGACAATTATCCCTTTTAGTTTAGGGAAACTTATCACTTGCCAAATGCCACAATATTTGTTGATCAAAACTTATGGCAGCCGGAAAAATAAAGTACTGTTTCTTCACTGATCAATCGCATTACCATCGCCATCATGTTTGTGAGTTGAACCTTTCTGTGATGGAAAATGAGTTTGGCATTGGCAGATGATTTGAAACAACTTTATGTTTTTAACATGCATCAAAATTATGCCATTGTGCCGAAAGTAGCAACAAAGTAATGCATTGCATGATTATTAAAAAAATGAATATTTTCTGTATTAAACAGAGCTGGCTGTAATGGTAAATCGGGACTTCTTAGAAATGACCGAATGAAATAGTCTTCATTCAATCCCAAGACGAAGGCTAATGATAAACGGCATATCATGTGCAAACACAACAGAAGAAATAACAAGTTGAAAAGGACAGGTGTCATCTGATTCTTTTCCTGACATTGAAAATTTGAATCTCAGGAAACTGGAAATTAATTGAATGCGTGTTAAAATGTCCTTAAATTGCTATCTGGGTATTATTATTTTATTGATGTGCGCGCTTACGCAAAACAGAAAATCAATTTATCAAGGCCTTACCTGAGCTATTGAAAGAGACAGATAATGGACTTCATTTGTGAGAGTGTATCAACAACAGACAAACAATACAGCAATTGAAGAATCTCAGAACATACCCATTTCTTTGCATAATTCTTAATGTGATGCAAATAAGAACAGTTGCAACAGATATACTGACCATCCATTCAGTTGCAGGAAAACCATCCTTTATAAGAAAAAAGGCAAAATAGAAAAGCAATAGACTTGCACTGTGTTTTCAATTGTTTAAGATGAACATTGCATACTTTAGAAAATAGGACATACAAAATCAATGAACAGTTCTACCTTTTTAAGACACCTGTAACTTGTCCAACCACTATTGCATAAGCACATTGCCAACCCTGACAATACAAAGAATTCATTACAACAATGTTCTGAATAACAACAATTTGGAAGTACACATTGAATGAAATATCTATAAATAAATTTTTCGGAACATATTTTACAGACTTTATTGACTTATGAGAAGTTTTTCTTTAAGTCATTATTTATTATTTTTTAAGGAATCACTCAATTCCCCTCATGGTTTCCACTAATTGCTTTTAGTTTTGCTATAATGTTATTGAAAAGAAAGAAATGTTTGACAATAGCAAAACTAAAAGTACCACCAGTACAACTCCCCTGTTTCCATCAGTTCATACAATTTTGGCCTAAATGAATTAGTTTGGTTCCTGAAATCATTTTGTTAAAAGATGCAACATAACAAATAAATTGAGAGATACTGATAATAATTTGCTGCTTTCATTTAGATCAGTTTTAACACCATCCAATTTTATGGCAGTGACAAATTGCGACCTGGTATGTAAAAGAACACCAATTGGTATTTAGAAAGAGATGCCCAATTTGAGATCAAACTTAACAAACCTGGTCCATCAAATAGACAGTGAGAGTTTTGCGGACAATAATCAGTATCTAGATAAGATAAAGAGATCTTGAACAGGCCACAAAATTTCAGTAATCTACATAAACCAAGCCCAGGTTCCATTTAAATACACTTCAAAAACGAATGGGTTCGATGAAGTTTTCGATATGAGGGTTCCACAACTTAACGTCACGGTAACGAGGTTCTGTTACGGGTTCCATATTTTCAACATATCCTGGCTTCCCACTTACACAAATTAAAATCCCAATTTGAATACACTTTAATTCTGTTTGAAATTTCATCATGAATATCAAAACTTTTTGACACTTCTGCATGAATTACAAATTAGATTTTATTTCAGAATAAATTTTTTTTAACTATGGAAATGGAAAATCCAACAGTAATGGAACAAGCGTTACCATGAAATTTTGAGGCCTGTTGAAAAAAACGACAAGTGAATGGAAACTACAATAGAATATGCAAGAGAGAGAATCTTCAACACCTACCCATGCCACATTTATCAAGAGGTGTTGAACATGTGTTGACACCATCTTTAATAACGGACATATTGAAACCACCACCACATGTTACATCCTTGTAAACAATTCTAAATTGATATAGTTCAATTTGAAGTGTACAAATGAAATTGATCGATGAAAAAATCCAATTGATTGATTGATTGACTTACAAAACTTTTAAATTATCCATAGATCTTAACTCAGGCAGAATTGAAATGTTGTCCATGCTTCTCTCTACAGATCTATTAAGAATTTAATAGAATTTAATCAGCTGTCATTAAACTCCCATCTTATTGGGGTAGTCTTGTGCACACTCTTGACTATAACTAAAAGGCTCAGCCTCAAATATGTACACAATCCTAATGGAATTTATTTCAAATTAATACTGCTATATTGAAGAAAATATTAATGTTATATACTATAATTCACAGATTCTTACAATAAAAGACACCTCAGACAAAATACTATTTTTTCATGAATTTACAAAGCCTCTTATGGTGGCTTTATATCCAATGCTAGTAATCCAGTCTACATGTGATCACTTAGCATGAAAAACACAATAATTGCTTAATTACAACTTACAACCATTCCATGCTGCGTCTCGTGTCATTATCAATAAAATCTAATGATGTCAGATTACAGTTGCTTGCATCTAACCTAGACAAACCAAAAGTAAACCTGCTGAAATCACCACAGAAACCAACTTTTAAAAGAGGGCAGTAAGAATAACTTAGAATCAAGTTCAACTTACGCAATGACATTTCCTCCTTTAAAACAACATCTGTTGTACAGAGATTCATTCTTACAAAATTTCTTTAGTAATCTCTTTGAAATGTCCGACTGAGAGAAATTTGCACAGTATTGACAAACAGGTGATAATGTAGCACATACCAATATCACATTGATCATGTATAGCATGAAACTGAACCATGAAGAATACATTTTTATAAAATAATTTTCACATTTTATCTAAAAACTAAGACACTTTAATGTGTTAATCAATTATTAATTAATAATCAATGATTTTTCCAAGCAGTTTTATTTTATAAACTTCTCAATAATTTTTCCATTAGATGAAAGCACAAAGACATTGAAACTGAAGAGACAAAATGCTAGAATAAAAAAATATACCCACACAAGGATAACCAGATATTGGTTAAAAAAGTAAGCAAAACATAAGAAAAAAACATGCAAAATTTATGTCACCTTTTCTTTTTCTACCGAGACATCAATGAATATAAAAATACAGCATTAAGAAAATGAAAACTCTTTGCAGTCTAAATATGACTTTGTTTACTTGATCAGCAACGCTTTATCGATATCATCAGTATCTTTGATGTTTAATAACAGATTATTAGCACTTAAATAAGTTTTATTATTGCCTTGTGCAATAACACGTGCAATCTTTTGAGCTGCACGAATTCGCCTCAGCTTCAAATAACCTGGATTATTCTTCATAGCTTCTCCAAGTAACACAGCAGCTTGAGCCTCTCCTTCAGCTGCAACTATTTTTTGTTGCCTCTCTTGAATGGCTCGTTCTACCAAGAAAGCAGCTCTTTGTGCTTCCTGTTGTGCAACTTGCTTTGATTCAACAGCAGCTGTGTACTGTGGACTGAAACTGAGATCTGTAATGGAAACATCATCAAGAATGATATCAAAGTCTTTTGCACGATCAACTAGATCTCTTCGAATCATTAAACTGACTTCCTGACGCATGGTTATTAGCTGAGAAGCATTAAACTGAGCTACAACACTTTTTAAAACTTCATTGCAAATGGAAGGGAGGACTCGTTCATCAAAATCCAGACCAAGTCTTTGATACATCCTTGGCAATGTTGCAGAAACTGGTCTAGCCAATACACGGAGCCCAATATTCACCATTTGCAAATCCTTGCTACCAGTAGGCGAAATAATTCTACGAGGACGAGCTCGAATATCGTATATGATAGGATATTGAAACCATGGAATCCTATGTAAAAACCATATCTACACATTAAACTTATACTAACATATTGTAAATTGTATAGATTACTTATAACGATAGTGTAAAAAGCTTTTTAAAAAACAATTTCTGCAAATTCCTTTAAATGTAAATCATTACCTAAAATGTAAACCTTCAGAATAAACTTCATTTTGAATTCCACCAATTCTGCTAAATATGATAGCTCGATGACCACCATCCACAGTAAAAAGCGATTCTCTAATTCCATATGCAGCTAAGCCTGCACCAACAAGAAGTGACAGTCCTGCTGACGATCCGGCTGGAGGACCTTTGGAAAATCTGCTTGCTATGTCCTTTAACATTTGGGCCATACTTTTTGTCTCTACTTTCTAAACATCAAATCAAATTTATTAACATTTGTTTGGAAAAGAAGCAAAGGAGGGAAATCACTATGTATCAAAACGCAATCCTGTAACAAATTAAGTATAGCAAGACATACCATTCAGCAGGGAAAATGTGTTTATTTATTTATTGAATATTTTTAAAGGATTACGCAAATCCCGATATTGGTTTCCTTCTCTGGAAATTATTTCCCAAATATGTCTCAAATTTTATTTCCAGATAACGAAATTGTTTGTGTGGAAAATATTGCCATTTTAGAAGAATATGCCTAACTGCTGAGTAACAGCACAAAAAGTGTTAAGTGCGAAATGAAATTTCCTGCTATTCTCCGATTCACTATGACGAAATTCAATGGAAACTCTATACACAATTTCGGAGATAATGCAGCCATTATGGATTCTATTGTGACTACGGTTCGTCGCTAGGGCAAGTTGCAATCTGGCTCTGCCTGACAGTATAGGAAAAATTGATTAGAAAGTTCCGTTTTTCTTCCAAAAAGTCAGATGAAGTGCAGAAAGTTCTCCTAAACAGTCCAGAATAAAAATAGGTACAACAAGAAGAAAATCAACAATCAAGACATTTTCACACGTCAGGTCTTAATTCTCCTATGTAAACATAGCAAAAAAAGGGAAGTATGCCCTAGTCAAAACTTCAAAATCCATAATGGCTACAATATCTCCGAAATCGTCTATTGTTTTAATTTTTTTGTGGGTGAAACTTTGGGAGTATTAGGAAAAAAATTAACACTATTGCTGGATTTTGTTTTCAAAAGAAGGACGATGGTTAGTTGATTGGAAAGATGGTTGATAGATCGATTTTAAAAAAATTCTATTTGATGAAAGTTTAGATATTTCAAAAAATCTACAATGAAGTTCCTTATATATTTTTCACCTAGCTAGTAGCTCTACATACAGATAAAGCGAATTGGTCAATAGTTTATGACAAAGCATCCCTCAGCACTTCAGGAACATCAGCATCGGAATTTGTCAATCAACAATCAACCACCATATGGCCATATCCGACAACACTAAACCTGAAAATCTCAGGGGAGTAGTTAAACAAATTGATTTACAGCGTCACATATGATTTACAGTGTGTCATATGATCTAACTGGCGATAAAACAAGACATAAGACTTTGGATTGAATAGATATATCAAAACGTAATTATATTTTGTGAATGAAATTTGCAAATAAACAAACCACATTTACAAGCACGCTCACGCCGTGTCTTCTAAAACTTTTCGGGACATCAACTCAACTTTGCAGAAACCTTTTGCTCACATGTAAACTTTCACAACCTCGTTCTCGGACTAATTTATCTAAAACCTGGCATACACGATGTCAATTATGTTGTTGTAAGGAAGATTCTTTCATTTTCTCAGTCATCAAACTACTTGATGACTTATTATCAAACATGATCAAACTAAGTAATTTTAAAAACAGAGAGATTTTGAATAAAAAAATGTTTGTCCTGTAAAATAAATTATATAAACGACGATTTCACTGACCGCGTGAACACTGATTACAATTTTGGGGTTTGGGGAAATATTATTTACTTTTGCAATCAACGAACAAGTTTTTAACCCACATTGGTGGTTTAAAAATATCTGCTGACTTTTATTCTTTGGAAAACTCACGCTCATCTCATCCTACGCATTCTTGAATTCCTGCGATCCCTTCGCGCAGTCCGTGCCAAGCCTTACCAGATATGGGGACTGGAAGACTTTATAAATCAGAGGATGTGTGACCATAATTATACAACTGAACGTCTTCGAAGTTCAAAGTCCGATCTAAACGACAACCTCAAACTGAACTTGTGAAGAGAGAAAAGTGGGGGCAAAGAATTAGAAAATCCATCTTTGTAAAATAAAAATGCTTTCCGGTTGTAGCACCAAATCATGTACATTCGCATCAAGAATTCTTAGTAAGTATGGTTATGTGTTCACAATTTAACCTCAGGCCCCAAAATAATAATGACAAATAGTGTAGAGAGAGTTGTTGGGGGGAGTGTGGTGAACGTTGGCATTTAGGTTACTGCCAAAAAGGCAAAATACAGTCTTCCTTTGATGTTTAATATTTTCATAACTAAAATTAATTATGTTATAAAGGTGTATTTTTTTGTAAAGCTCTTCTCTAATCCTGCTCTACTAAATGTTGGATTAAATTAAAATCTCCGAAAAATTTGTGTTTTTGGAAATCTGTCCTAAGCTCGAAAGTGGCCAATATATTTTTCATGGTGGCTAAACAATTCATTTCATAAGTCATAAAATTAAAAAGTTAAACAATAAACCTTTGAATTGATTGGCGTATTATTTGAATGCACGATGATGTACTTGTTGTTTTGTCCAAATTTAGGGGTCAGTCAACATTTAAAGTTGACCCCGGAAAGCATCCTTTAGACCTGAGGTTCATTACAGGCATAATGGCCCCTAACCTAAACTGATGAGGACCAGGACATTTTGTGGTAGAAAACAGAGCACTCTGATCTGGACGTTATCTGTAGGTGAGACAGTTCAGGAAAACAATAGAATGAGGGATCCCTCTATTGAAGGAGCCCCTCAGTTGCGGTATTATTTTATACTGCATTTGAGGGATCCCTAAATTGCAATGTTCTGCACCATAACAATCATGTTTTGAAATACTCAATAAACATCTGTATTTACAAATATTAACAGGGTTTTGTTGACAAATTTAAACATATTTACAATTATTTGTAGAAAGTACGCTTTGCATTTTTACCATTCACTACTTTGCCACCATCTTAAGAAGAAATTTGCACTTTGTTACCAAGTATATTGTATACTTCCGTTAAGTCAAACACCATTTAAACTCTTCACTTAGCCGGCCCAAGTTTCTATCCCCTCCTTGGATTTTCTTACCTAAACTCAAGGCAAAAAGAATCGTCAAGGTATCCAACTTTAGTCCAGCTTCATCAATTTGGACCAATTTTTTCTGTGACCTTGGTGAAAACCCTACTGATAAAATCAGACCTGAAATTTTAGCTTCAAATATTTGAATGTTTACTCTCTAAATCACATCATTTTAAGTTTGATTGTTTTTGGTTACAAAATGTTATCCAAGAGAGTGAAACGAAAGCTCCAAACATGCACACTAAACAATAAATCCCTTCAAGTACAGTTACTCAATTGTCAATCGTACGTCAGACTTTTAAAGAAATACATACAGTTATGTTGGACCCCCGTTAAGTCATCACGTAACGTCAGTCTTTTGGTCCATAGAACTACAAAATAGTCCTGCAATTACAGGATATTTTCAATTGAGGTATCCTTTCTTATATCTACGAATAACTGGTTGACTCCTTAAAATGGAAAAATAGAGAATTTGAAATTTTGCCGACACCTGATTTTGCGATTTCAAGAGTACTTAAGTTGATGGTTTTTCATTAAACTCACAAATTTTTCGCAAATATTTTTACTTTTTAGGTAATCATAACAAAAGGATTTAGGGATGAGGGAAATATACTTTAATTGAGGTATCCTTTTTTATATCTCCGAATTGCACCGGATAATCTCAAATTTCCATCGGTTCAAAATTTTTCTCTGACACTCTGAAAGGGAGTATTGGCAAAACATGAGCCGAAAAACAAAGTCCCTCAATTGAGGTATCCCTGGGTTATTCATGTGATAGTCAGTACAGTACAGTACAGTTTCATCTAACGCGGGATTTTAAAAAAAATCAGGTTGAAAACATAATGACTTCATGTAACAGATAAAACTTTACACAAAAATCCTGTGATTTAAACGGAATTTACAACACTGGACAACATTGAATTTTCTATTTGAAGAAATATCGAATTTTTATTATTATAATGAAACTAGTGTAGCGTGTAAAAACATTTTACAGTTTTTCTCCATAAATTGTTTTTACACGCAATACTGCCATGATAAGTCTGTGTATATACAAAAATTGTTGTGTTTCTCCATGTTGGAATTATATCATATTTAACACAAAATTGTTGTATAAATATTTTGGATCGATCATTCAAAGAATGCTATTATCCCTATTTTTCAGTTAAACTAAAAGCTAGAATTCCAATGTTCAGAGATTTAGAAAAGAGACAATACAACGTATACTCCTCCCTAACCACGATTAAACTTCTGATATAAAAGAAAATACCTTCAAATTTCCCTATTAACTAAAGCTAACAAAAACAATACCTTCTCAGACGTTTTTATCTTTCAATTCTTTATTCTGCTATGAATTGTGGAAATGTCAAAACCCAAAACTCTACTTGTGCATCATGATACAAAAACCATGTGAGTATGTATGTAATCATGATTTTCACTCCCTTCTTGCATTACAATCATCTATACTATTCAATTTTATAATCTAAAAAATACTAACACTCATTCAAACACTACCAAAACAATATAATAATATAATAATGATCTTGCTACCTTCGTTTCCCTAAAGGCGAAACTAAATAATATAAATCCAGATACTACTAACTGATATGAAAAGCTACGTTCAACCACATTAAAAACATAATGGTAGAAAATGATGAACTGATAACACATAACAGGTCTACATCGACTATCTCGGATAGAATAGTTACTGATACCGATCAATGTTGTTATTCTTTATTACAGAACTTAAAGTGTTGAATAAGAAAATTAAAACAAAAACAAAAAATTATACACACAGCGTCTTCATTCTCATTAAGAAATGAACGCAAAAAAACATTGCATTGCATTCTCCTCTGGGTGGCTTTATGATGTTTTCCTTTAGGCACAACACTCCATGAAGTAATAAAACCTCGTAAGATGGAGCTAGAGATTCCCCTAATGGGAGATTCCCCCTATACTAATACAGAAAAAATAAACATCCATTGACAAACTTCCCGAGAAAATTTTCCTAAAGTTCTTTCTTTCAAAGTTAGGTAAGAAAAAAGCAAGATTTAGTATTAGTATAAGAAGACTAGTATCCCGTGTAAAAACATTTTACGGTTCCACTCCCAAGAATCATGATAAGAAATATAAAAATGCAACCTAAATATGTTTCTGTTACATTTTCCAACTATTGAGTGAAACCGTAAAATTGTCTTTGCACGGATACCTGAATCAAATGTGAATCATAAAAAAATTACACCTGCTCAGGCTTCAACCGAAGGATCTTTCCACCATGAATTCATTAAATGATTTATCAAAATCGCTTGTACCATGATGTTAAACCATGATTGGCACATTCATTCTCCTTGGTCATATATTCCGTTTTATTAAATTCTCTAAATCTAAAAAGAAAGAAATCGTATAGAATAGAAGCAAATACATGATCATCAGAAACAGAAAAAAATCTCTTAGAATGTAAAATAGCACTACGTAAATAAATATCATGTGCCCTGTCATTTCCACTATAGAACCAAGATAAGCACCATAGTTTAATTTCAGTCTGGGGATTCCTAAACGACATATGTAAAGTCAGCAAACAAAAACGCAAACAGTCATAAATTGAAAAAAAAATTGATAAGATATAGATACAGCAAAATGGAATGATCTTAATGTTATTAACGCTATTAGTATATAAGATAAAATAGATGATAAATTGATTTGATGTAAAATTGTTATAACTGTAAATATTTCAGGTACACGATCATTGAGTATCTCAAGTCAAAACTATCAGAAGAATGGTAAGGTATTTTGCACTTCATTTTTGCTACCCTTTGCAAAATCGGTGCTTTCTATTATACTATTGATACATAACGTGTATTTTATTCAAAGGTTTTATCCTGCAATTGAAACTAAGTTTTGACTTAAATAAGCATTGACTAGTGATAAAAAGTAATAAAAAAAGACTTCTGTATAAGCATAAAAATACCATCAAGTAATTTTAAAGATTTTTATTTGTATTGTCTTAAAGTAAACATTTGATGTAGAATGTCATTATTATATAATTAATTGCTACGAGGAAAGAATTACTTGTTGTAGTCACAAAATGTTTTCGAGCAAGGGTGTGAAAATTACCTGTGCATTATATTTTCTATTTAGCTGGCAAAAATATCGTACTTGTAGATGGAGTACGGACACCTTTCCTCATGGCTTTTACCAGGTAAACTTTTGATTTTTAAAATAAACATAATATAATTTTAGGTATATGTTCTTGAGAAGATCACTAATGATTACCTGCTGCTTTTCTTATAGTTACAAGAATTTAATGCCACATGATTTAGGAAAAGAGGCGTTGATGTAAGTAGTAATGTCTATATGATATAATTACATACCTTTAATTGAAGGAATATTAAACCTTTTATCAAACAAACCTGAGCCATTTTGTTTTTATGAGAATGTATTTTATTCTCGTTTTTTAGTGGTCTACTGAAGAAAACTGGAATCGCTCCAGGTAATTATGGTTCTATTTAACTGTAAACAGAATAATGCACAACACAAAAATTTTCTTAATGTTTACTTTTTACCCATTAATCACTCAATAACAAAAGAGGAGAAAATGAATGCAAAATACGATATTTCAAAATAACAATTTTTGTTCAATGATATATCACCGTAGTTTTGAACATATATTTCTAGGAGATGTTGAATATCTTGTAATGGGAAGTGTCATACAAGAAGTGAAAACAGCGAATATTGCTAGAGAAGTATATCTTTTCTAAATTTCTTTGTAGTATTAAAATGTTCAAGTTTAATCTTCACTAAAATCCATACGTTTGCATGCATTCCTTACATTTGAATTTATAGGCTATGTTGAGTTGTGGTTTCCCTGCTAGTGTACCAGCACACAGTGTTTCAATGGCCTGTATCTCCAGCAACCAAGCAATAACATCAGGTAGAAACTTACTATGCAGTGATTTGGCCCTCTCTGGGAATATTCTAATTTTGGCAAGTATTGAGTTGGTATTGGATTATCTTCAGAAACGTACAGAGTAATCACACATTCTCCTGAAGATGAGATTTTGTAGTTTTAACTTTACTTTGTTTTGATTGTTTTTAGCAATTGGTCTTATCAACTCTGGTCAATGTGACACTGTTGTTGCTGCTGGTGTCGAGTTTATGTCTGATGTTCCAATAAGACTGAACAGAGATTTACGAAAAAAATTACTGACAATGAACAGAGTTAGTGTTTCACTTTTTATATACTTGATTTTTGTTGTGCTTTTGGCCAATCAAAATGCATTTTATTTTCTTTATGACAGGCTAAAAGTTTGGGAGCACGATTAGGAATAATCTCATCTATAAGACCTAAGCATTTAAATCCAGAGGTAAGATACGAAAGTCATTATTTTTTTTTAATATAAACGCGTTTATTTTATGTGTTCCAGTTCTGACCAGAAATAATCTTTCTGTTTAATTAATTTTTCAGTTACCTGCTATTGCAGAATTCTCCACTGGTGAGACTATGGGGCATAGTGGAGATCGATTAGCTGCGGCATTCGATGTTTCCAGGCAAGAACAAGTTAGTATAATCATGATCTTTTCGTTTTTCATTTGAGTATCATTTTCCAATTGATTGCTATCTCTTTTTCAGTCAATCAATTTGATATGACATAACTCTATTTTATGTGCTTTGCAATCAATTGATACAAACGTTTGGGTGGAGAAATTTAAAGGATTACAGATCTTAGCCATTGTAGAGTTATTCAAGAAATTGGTTATGAAAGTTATGAAACATAAAAACTCTGTAATAGTTATTGCAATAGATTAGAAGGTGAGGTTAGAGGAGCTGAGAGAGTAGGAGGTTTTTTTTTTGCTTGACAGACATCAGATATGAACACAGGAAAAATCTTGTATGCGAAGTTGCATAATATAGATGACATCTTTGTTGTACGCTTTAAAGACTGTCAGAACGGATAAAAATCGTAATATTTTGATCACGTGACAAGAACAAAAAAAAACGAAACATAAAATCAAAACAAACATGGTTTCTAGCTCGTGCGTTTCTGTGAGAAAATAATTTATATATCATTCTTCAGTGACTAGAAAGTGAAAAGACATTAATCCATAAAATTGGCGTATTGTTTCAGGAGAAAAATAGATGTGGAAAATGTGAACAACAGAATAGAATCGAAATGGAAAATACAAACATGTAAAGTGATTTAAAACTGATAAATATGAATTCATTTGAAATTGTATCCTTCACATTCAAAATAAAAAGACTTTTGTTTGTCCTTTATCAAACTGAATCAAAGGTGAGAATGATGCACAATCAAAAAGCTGTTCATAAGCATTATTTCTGAATAAAATGGTATAAAAAATACTGGTAGCAGCTAGTCCTAAACAGGGATTTCTTTCGAAAGAAATCACAACATTAATGCAAGTCAAGTGTATCTTTTTCTCTTTGAAATAATTTCATTTATAAATAAAAATGGTCAACATAATAATACTCATAAAACATAAAACATAAGTGAACGTAAAAAACAAAACAACTGAAACTATTTCTGCAAAACAACTTATTTACCAATACCACTTATATATTTTATTTCCATATTAATAGATAGTAAAAATAAAAAAACTGCAAGTCTTTATCATCAGGAAGTTAAAAATGTTTGAAACAAGGAAAGATCGTCGATCAATTAAATTTTCAACTTTCAAAAATACAGCTGCAGCATTCGAAACATTCCCAAAAACATTGGAAGTAGTACTTTCTTCAGACTTATCAATTTTGCCCTCAGAATAGGTCACAAATAATCTCTTCTACAGTTTCTTTCTCAACAGTATTTTTAGTGATTTAAAACTTCAGGTTGCTGTTCATGATTTATTTTCACATCAGAAAATTTTTACCAAGGTCTAGTCATCAATGTTTATCTTCAACATCGTACCATTATTTTCAATAAAATATCCTAGAACGTAATCTTGAATAAAATACGAGGTGTACAATATAATTACTTTAAAGGGATCCTACCATCTAAAATGAAAATTTGCTATTTGTTTATAAACCAGGAAAAAACAAGATTGCGATCTGACTTTTTTGACAGAAGTGAATCACTGCTATGCAACACTGAAAAAACGTTCGCAAAATACAGCCGCCATTACAGACTTTCGCTTCGCTCCTTCGATCCAAAATTCAGTTATCGCGTCCACGCGCCGTGTGACGTATGAGTGGACTAACGAATATAGAAAGACTGTACTCACCCAGTGGAGATCCACTTGTTCTGACCTTTTTAAGGCTTGTTAAACACATTTATCTATACCATGATCAACCACAAGTATAAGAGAGGTAAAATAACAAAAAAGTGTAATGAAATTCAAATCCATTTCCACAAACAAAAAATATTTTGTTCGAAATTCCCAAGAATCGATTTTTCGGTCATTTCCCAGAAGAAAAATCAAAACAAACATTTGTCTTTACAACCCAAATTGAAAGATTCGACCCAAGTTAGCCATATAAACTCTTTTAAGTTCATCGATTTGTTCAAAGAGATGACGAAGATTACGATTCAGAGATCTTGGAAAAGTGCTCACCGTGCTTGTCTATATTTATTCACACCAAATTGAACTCTCTGGTATGATAGATCAACTTGGCGTTTATCATTAGGGACTGGGGGCTACTCCGAAGTTTGTCTTGATGAGGAGGAAGCGAATTCTCGGAAAGACGGTACAATATTAAAAAATAATTTGGCTGATTATCGACCCTTGCGGGTTTTTTATACCTTCTAAGATATGGCAATTTTGTTTTTTCCTGGTTTATAAACAAATAACAAGTTTTCATTTTAGATGGTAGGATCCCTTTAAAACAAACAGAAATGAAAACCCTGTATTATGCAGGTAGAAAATTATTTTTTGCAGAACATCGCCATAACATGCTGCTTTCTTTCTTGTCATGTGAAAAAGTTATTTACGCTTGCCTTGATGTCCCGAATGTAAATTCATTATATGTGAGCAGGAATTTGGTAAATGAAAGAGACACAAACATTACCGCTAACCTATTCATTGTATTCCATCCGTCCGTTCTGACAGTCTATAAGCAGATCTACTAGAGGCATATCAGAACTTGTGTTACAGCTAAAAATTAGTCGCATTAATGAAAACAAGTAAACAACAAACAAAATTGGTTACAGTGTGAATCAGTTGACAACCAATGTTTAATGTTATAAACACAAATTTTACTGGATGTTTTTTGCAGGATGAATATGCTTTGAGATCACATACTTTGGCATTAAAAGCACAAGAGGTTTCTTTATATATATTGTCTTAATTTTCATCAAGTTTTCATGATCAGGTTTTCATGGAGTTCATGTTATATTTTAGGAGGGATTATTGTCAGACGTAATTTCATTCAAAGTTCCAGGTTTGTTTTTTCTCTTCTCTAGAACTTATTATATTTTCTTGATTCATACACTTCTGTTTATATGGAATTGGATTTATGCTTTTGAGGGTTTTTTCTGAAGGTATTCTGTTGATTTCGTGTCATTATTAAAATCGGACAAACTTTGATGACGTTTTCTCGCCAATAACTCTTTAAGACCCAATAACAATATTTTTCGATTTACGCTAATTTGTCGGCTGATGTTATTGTTGTTTTATTGAGTTTGTTACGATGCACGATGGATGAAACGCCATGTCTTTTGTCGTTCATTTTAAGGAGGTGAGTATGTGTCAAAAGATAATGGCATAAAAGCTTCATCATTGGAAAAAATGGCGAAATTAAAGCCAGCATTTGTCAAGCCGCATGGAACAGTTACTGCTGCAAATGCGTCTTTTCTGGTAAGTTTAGATTATTTTATAGTCTTCTTGATAGTTGTATTTTAAGAGAAGATCTGTCATACTTGAATTCATAATGTTTAGACTGATGGTGCTTCGGCTTGCTTGATCATGACGGAAGAAAAGGCGTTAGCGGCTGGTTACAAGCCTAAAGCTTATTTAAGGTGAGGGGAAATACTTGTTTGTCAACCCTTTCTCTGTTACTATTACCATCTGATGTCCTGTAATTTTGGTGAAATTTTAGAGATTTCGTATATGCTTCGCAAGATCCGAAAGACCAGCTGTTACTAGGGTAATTTGATTGATTTTCGAGTTGAAATGGAAGCCCTGTGTACACGGTATCAATTTAAGTATTGCTTACTTCTGGTTCCTTTCAGACCAACATATTCCACAGCCAAGTTGTTGGACAAAACTGGAAGCAAACTTACTGATTTTGATGTTCTAGAAATTCACGAAGCTTTTGCTGTAAGTACTGATTAGGTGTATTGCTTTTGGGAACGTTTATTTAAAGTTTTCGGTTATCGAACTTATCTCACTCATGTATACTTGTATTTCTGTTCTGAAGGGTCAAGTACTCGCCAACATCAAGGCTATGGATTCTGACTATTTTTGTAAGGAACAAGTTGGTCGAAAAAACAAGGTTGGGCTGATGGATATGAATAAATTGAATACATGGGGCGGTAGTTTATCGTTAGGCCACCCATTCGGTGCAACCGGAGTCCGATTAGTTACAACTGCTGCCAATCGATTGATACACGAAGACAAGCAGCTGGCTCTCGTTGCCGCTTGTGCTGCTGGAGGACTGGTAAGGATGAAATACAACCATGTTTTGTCAGATCAGGAATGTTATACAAAGATAAAACGGCTCTAGCAGAATACGTGAATGTTATTTTGTTGTTTTTTTATTTTTTATTTTTTTTATTTTTTCAGGGTCACGCAATGGTTGTTGAACGTTATCCATCCAAGTAATTCTGTAAATAAAAAGTAAATAAAAAGTGTCTTTTTTGTTCAATTTTTTTAGTTTTGGATTTAAACTCGTTTTGTCACTCGCTCCTTCTGTGACATTTTTAACAATAAGAAAGTTTTTCATCACGAACGACATCAAAAAAGTTTTATTTCTGGGATGAACAAGAAAGCTAACACCAGAGATGCATCCGTCCATCTGTAATTTTTCTTTCTCATAATTATTTTTACTGACTAACAATAATGTTTGATAATCGTCAGCAACTTTTGCAGGAATTTCATCTCCATAATCGTATGCATACATTGTAACTATCTTTTAACGTAATTACGAGGGTTTTTAGAACATGCAGTTGAGTGAATTCATTCATGAATCTTTCTACTAACGTTTTTGAAATAAGTGTCTAACCAGAAAGGTGGAAGGTGTAACTGGAATGGTTAATGTAAGTAGTTCAATGTAACTGATCCATGTTTAGTTATGATAACAATTTCCAAACTGCAATGGTTTGTAAAGTTTATGATATAATATTGTTTATGATATATTATTGTGGTTTTAAGTTCGTTTTGTTTTAATTTCGTCTCCTCACAAGAATTGTTGTTCATGCGCTACTTTACTCGTGAGTTTAAAATGCCAGCGTGCCATTGGAAGGATTGATTCTTTAATTGTTGTTGATCTTTTTCTCAAAAATGCTTGAGAATACCACCGAACCTTTTGCAAGTTGGCTCCTAATGTTTCTTCATGCAAATCAAATGACTTGCTATTACTCTGAAAAGTAAAAAAACTGCGTGTTAGGAAGATAAACATCCTTTAGGAATTGTCAAACTAGTTTAGTTTTTTGCGTGAACTTTTATTTTTGTCAATTTATAATGTATTCACCCTTTTTCGACACACTCTAAGCCATCTTGACATGGACCACACTTCGGTTTTTCGTCACCAACCCATACTTTACGAAAGAGAACTGGTGAACATTGATGGTATTCAGCCAACTTGACCTTGCATATACCGTGTTCTTCATCAATGGTTGGTTCGAGCACACAACAACCTTCACCACAGTCTCCATCCTTGTGACATATTGTCCCTTAAAAGTTAAGTAATGATAGACATGACTTGGAAGACGTATTAATACCCTGCTGTAAGTCCAAAGTTTCACATTTTACTTTATTCCCTTACAAAGCGAAGCGACAAAAATGTTGAATGAGAATTAGCTAAAGTTTTTCAAGATAATCCGTTTGAAATAAGATGGAAGCGATACTATCTTTATCTTCATTGACGAGGAAGATAATGTTACTGACGTTTATGTTTTCATTCGTGGTCGGACTTACCTGGGCTCTTTTTCGGTTTATCATCGCATCTTCCATAAACACAGGGTAAACCATCACAACATTGATCATCTTCGACACACTCATGATGCTTACGGTGGCATTCGTGACAAACAAAATGACGACAATATTTATTTTTTGGACATTTTTTTTCGTCGTTGCATTCGTCGTGATTGACGTCAATACTCTGTAATGGACAACAAATTTAAAACGCTTCATAAACTTTGATTAATAGACCTCTGAGCAGTGAAGACAAATGAACAGTCTTTATTGGCGTTACTTTTTGAAAAGCCTACGATTTAACTGCGTAAAAAGAGAAGTATTCAACTCTTTCTATGCTTGTTATATGAATGATTCAAATTTCTACACGCCGAAAAACACGAAAAACTGTTTTGAATGAATAGTTCGGAATTCCGGAAAAAAAATCGGAAAATGTGACTTACGTCTTTTTTCAAAGCTGAAAGGCTTGTGCTTGTGGTGTTGGAATAATGAATTTTTGAGAAATCATCAACATCAACAACATGAACATTTGGTTTTCTAGTTAACTTCCCTTTGAAAGAAGTGTTTCGTTGTTTATCATTCAGTGTCTTTCTGGATGTTGTGGTATTCGTCTCAGTACGGTTTAGCTGCGTTTTGTTTTCAACACTTGAAACCGTATCACGATTTGAAGTGTTTATCTTTGCATTGTTATTCGATGTGAAGTTATTGCTGTTACTGCTGTTGTGACTGTTAAAATTCATGGTTTTCTGACTTGAATTTCTATTGTAGAGAGATATGTTTGGAATAGCTGTTTTGTTCTCAAGAGATGATACTGATAGAGAAGATTGCTTCTTTAATTCTACGTTGTTTATTTTCTTCTGTTTCGCTGCGTTCCCAATATCGTCGATCGTAAAATTCACATCCTTGGAAAGGAAACCTTTTACAGGCGAATCTGTCAACATATTGGGTTGCGCATCTTTTTTAGCAGTGCTATTCGAAATGTTCTTTGTTCTATTTTGTACATTTTTGTGTTCTGGATTTTTCTTGAACTCTTTTTTCAGTCTGTCTTGGTTACTAATTTCAGTAGATCTGTTTTCCACTTTCTCTTTTATTTTAGCCTCTTCTTTCTTTAAATATCTAGTCTCTGTGTTCATCTTGTTTTCACCGATTTCATTAAGAGTTTTCAATGTCTGTACAAGGTTAATTGTTGGTGCAATATGAAGTCTTTTATCAGCATTCTCTGTTCTTGAAGGCTTTGGCTTATACCCTAATGCTTTTCCGACCACAAGACCTTGTTGTGTTGGCTGTAGACTCATAGCCATGCTTCGTAGAGGAGGAGTAAGTACGTTTGTTTTCTTATTAACATGATTTGGTTTATCGAATTCAGTTTCGTATAACGTGTCTTCGTCAACAATGAACTTATCTACACTAAAATCCTGCTGTAGCCAGACTAGCTCAATTGACATCAAAGTTAATATAATCACAATTTTTCGTTTCATTTCTTCGGTAAACTGTGCAGTATAATATTATATTTTTGCGACGCCATCTTGTTTCTCGTAATGTTTA
Organism: Turritopsis rubra; assembly: GCA_039566895.2. Taxonomy (NCBI): domain Eukaryota; kingdom Metazoa; phylum Cnidaria; class Hydrozoa; order Anthoathecata; family Oceaniidae; genus Turritopsis; species Turritopsis rubra. Next base: position 2,268,755 of record CM077625.1, on the reverse strand, counting down.
ACGTTTGCGGGTATTAGTGGTTAAATTTGAAATGTTTCTTCGGCATGATTTCGTTTGCGCATGTGTAATTACTGCGTTTTGTAAAAGACGAGGCTGTTTTTTACAGTTACTGGTTAGGTTACTAATCGCTAGTTATTTTCTACTAGTTTCAGCGATGGTGTAGTGGATAGTGCCTTTGAGTGTGACGGCTGAGGACCTTGTTGGAGTCTTAGTCATGTCGTTTCTCGATACGTTTTTCCAATGCACTTTAAAACGTAATTGTGGTATATGGAGACGTGCTTTATTCAACAACATACTTAAACTCCCAATTCATCACAATGGTTGGATTGTGTGCGACAAGACATATAGATATAGTCACTATAGATTGGATGGACCTTCCCACCGCTCCCGATATGGCGTATTAGAAGTTGTTAATAGTGGTTGCAACAGAGGTTGTATTAACAAAAAGATGATCCTGCATAAAAGCAGAATTAAGATGCACAGATCTATGTGGTTGTAAAATTGTAAGAATGAAAGATGCAGAAATTGTAGAGTATGACTCGGCATTTTATAAAACTTTACAGCCTTATAAGTCCGTAATACTCGTCAAAACATATTGATCTATAACTCTATTTGGTTTAGAATTTTAAGATCTTTCCATTGATATATATAAATTTTTACCAAAATAAATTAAAAGCATTTTCAGATGAAAAATATATTTACTTTCGATGAAAATAAAAAATTTTTAGCCATTAAAAATTTAATACGAACTGAAACAAACGAACTGCTCAGCTGGACGGTCTACTATGTTTTCTTCGCTTTTTAATCGCGTTTTTTCTCACAAAATTCATTTTATTTTCAATGTGAATAAAAATTTAAACTCTTTAAGCGTAGTTCACACTGCGCGTTTAAATTATACACCGCGTTTAAAAAAAGCGTTTATGAAATGCGTATATTTTTACCGGAAATGGCTGTGCAGAGATGCAGTTCACATTGCACGTATAAAGATATACACCGAAGACAAATTTAAATGTAAACTGAAAAGAAGAGAAGTGTAACGAAACATGACGAACTCTGATAGCGAAGTTGACGAAATTTTAGCAATATCATCCTATGTATTATTTGAAGATGATGGTGAATCTATGATGAAAAAAAAACGTACTTGGGTTCGTGATATATTCAAAGGAAGAAAGGAATACGGTCAATTTCATACCCTTTGCCAAGAAATGAGAAATGTCGACAGAGAGAACTTTTTTAGGTAAGAGAAAAATTCAAAAATATTATATGGAAATTTTGCAATGCCTTGGAGTCCAGGACTACAAAAACATCGAATTTCCATGGCCATTATAGTGGCCATTGGCACTTAAATGGTTAAAAAAGTCATGTCATTGTTCACTTACCTTACATTTACAATTTGTATTTGATTTTATAGGTTCACAAGACTGTATACACGCTTTGATCATCTCTTAAGTTTAATTGAGCCCGCTATTGCTAAGAATGAAACAAACTTTCGAGAATCAATATCCCCCGCTGAAAGATTGTGTTTGACCATTCGGTATTTAGCGACTGGCGAATCTCAACAATCTCTATCATTTGCATTTCGAATTGGGAGATCGACCGTATCTGGCATTTTAAGAGAAACATGTGAGGCGATTTACTCTGCTTTAGCTCCTGTATACATGAAAGCACCAAACTCGTCAAATGAATGGTTAGAAATTGCTAAAGCCTTTGAAGAAACTTGGAATCTTCCTCACGTTATAGGGGCACTAGACGGAAAGCATATACGAGTGAAATGCCCTGCAGGAAGTGGTACATTATATCATAACTATAAGGGATTTTTTAGTATCATACTTTTGGCGGCGTGTGATGCACGTTATTGCTTTACAATGATTGACATTGGGCAATATGGTTCCAATAATGACAGCGGAGTTCTATTGAGAAGTGAAATGAATCGAAAGTTTGAGAATGGATCACTCAATGTGCCTGAACCTGCAAGATTGGAGGGTTGTAAGTATGATCCTCTGCCTTATTTCATGGTTGGAGATGAAATATTTCCCCTAAAAACATGGCTGATGCGTCCTTTTCCTGGAAAAGATATCCAAGAAGAAGAATCAGTGTATAACTTTCGCCACTCAAGGGCAAGAAGAACAATCGAGAATGCATTCGGTATCATGACCTCAAGGTGGAGACTTTTGAATAATCCTATCAACGCTTCCGTTGAAAATATTGAAAAGTATGTCATGGCCATAATTGTCTTGCATAACTACCTAAGATTAACAGAGAATGCGTCTTATTGTCCAAAAGGTTTTGCAGATTCATTTGCATCTGATGGAAGTTTTATACCGGGCGACTGGAGAAGTTTGGTTGATACAACGAATCCTCAACTATCAAATTTGAAACCTGTTAGAGGGTCAAGATATCGACAGGATGCTATTTCTATGAGGAAATGTCTCAAGGAATATGTAAATAGTTCAATAGGCAAGCTAGATTGGCAATTAGACCACGTTAGGAGAACTTAAATTTTCTTGAATTGTTTTATAATCTTATATATATTTGCTTGAAATATATGAGGTATAAGATAACTACAATATTTGTTTTTCTGTCAAATGATATTACGATTCATTCATCATTTGTAACCAATTTCCTGTGTTATTTTCGACTCCGTGTGTGGATGGCTGAGGACTGATACTGCATGTTGATGTTGGTTGCATAGGTAAATTATACGACAAAGGGTTGGGAAAAGGTTTAGCTGCTGATTTTGAATTTTCGTTAGCCATCAAAAAGCGGAAAATAGTGTTGTTTATTTCGTGTTGCGCTTGAATTTTGAATATGCCTGTCAGCTTTGCCATCTGCATTGAGATCATATTTCCAAAAATCTCATCCTCGGTCTTAGGAACTGATGCTGGTTTTTCAATGCGACTTGCCATATACTTTGATAGGTTTGACATCAACTCGTTCTTACCCTTCTCACTAGATTTGTCACTTCCTCTTCTTTTCTTGGCACGATTTTGTACTTCATTTTCTTTCATTTTTAGTGTTGTAATCTCTCCTGACTGACATTTTGGAAGATTTTGATCGTTGTTTGCGGTGCTATGTAATATGTTATTACTGTCATCATTATCATTGTCGATGGAATCATAATAATCATAATCGTCGTCATCGTCATCATCGCCGTTACCGTCATATAAATCTGTATCAACGTTTACTGTAGATGGGGAAGAAACTCCTGTGGGGAAATTTGATTTGCTTCTTCGGCCCCTTATAAAAGGGCATAACCATGTCAAAAACTTATATTCACGTAGATCTTTTTCAAATTCCTCTATATCTTTTGTGCCACTTCCAGATCTAGATGCTTTCATTGAAGAACTACGTCTCTTGCAAAATCTCTTTTTGAGGTTTTCAAACAATTGTTTAGCAGTTCCTATAAAAGCAATATTTTATAAACATTTTAATTACAGACTACATTCTATGTATTTATTTTTCAGTTATTTATTCGAAGTTAATTTTTTTATAATAACATTACAAACCTTCTTCATAGCCAAGTTCCTTCTCAATTGCCCTCCAGGCGTTTTTAACTCGGTCTCTCTCCTTGTAACCAGAATCCGACTTATCATACAAGCAAGGATACTTCCTTACTTCTTCGGATAAATCTTCATCTTCTTGAATTTTTCTTTTTCCACCCATATTTTAACAAAAAAAACTGCTTCACGTTTTATGCCTTCTATGTCTCTTTCTATGTTTTACTCACAATATGTGATTTTTAATCTAAGCGCACGTGTTCGAGTATGAAAACAATAGATTTCCTTTTAAAATTTAAAAGGAATATGCGGCAAGTCTTTGAAGTTCATAAACGCGGTGTATATGTTACGGGGATTGTGATAAATTCGGGGATTATGCATATTAACCAGTTATTTTACATAATTCCCAGCCAAATTGGGTAATTTGATTAATACAGATTTTTCATCAAATTTCCCGGTTATTTTATATAATTCCCATAGAGAATGGAGAATGTGATTAAAAAGTGTTCTATTTGTCAAATTCACCGGCCAATATGCATAATTTCTAGGTTCTTTTGGGGAATATGTAAAATCTCCGGACTGGGTTGGGAATTGTGCTAAAACAGAATTGAAAGGAAAGGAGACGTATCGTTTCTTTGTTTTACGTCGTTTATTAAGCTATACCTTACCGCGTCGAGCTTGCTCGGATTAAAAAGAAGATCTTCTCGGAAGAAGATTATTAATCTATAAAAAGCGTAAAAGGGTATGTTAAAATACTTTTCAAGTTAGTTAATGTAGTATCTCCAAGAAAAATCACGTCGTTCTATTTTTATAAAGCTGTTTTTTTTTTACTCTAAAATAACCAGCAAATGATGATAAAACAAAACTAGAAGACTAAGAAAATAAAACTAACAAAAGAGTAAAACTTAACATATCAATGTCTTTTATTTATTGTCACAGGATAAGCTGCTGTGGCACTTAGAAGTACACAGTTTTTTTAGCTTTTCTACACGAGCACGAATTGTTTCGGCAAGCTGTCTTACAGTTGCAGCGCTTGTAGCCTTGCCCGCCAGATAACGATGACTTTCCCGCGCATTCTCGTAGTGATATATCAGTTGAAGGGACATCAGGAATATCGACGATTCCTGCTGTGCAAGTTGTGAATTGATTCCGAGCGCACCACGATTTGAGCATTCCTTTTTTGGTGCCAATTCTGTATAAACCTTTACTTAAATTGACTTCAGTGATCACTCCTAATATATTTCGTGAGTCGCATCTGCCACGATCAACATCTGGCACACGTACTTTGACGGTGTCTCCTACCTTTCCTGGAGGAAACTTTTCTTGTGACTGCCTGGTCATTCTTAAGGCCTGAGCTTCAAGATTGCATTTTGCCATTTTTCTTTTTTCTTTAATTTTCTCTTGTCGCTGGGATATCATTAAAGGTGAAGGTGAAGGTGGTGGTTCATCGTCGGTTGCAGCAGCATCTTGTGCCTCAGCCTCTTCCATCTCATCTTGACTTGTACCTTCGATCTCCCTTTGTCGTTCATCAGTCTCCACTACTTCCATTACAGTTTCTATGGCATGCTCATTTTCATCATTGCTAGCTACCTGATTGTCAGATTCGCTAGGTAAATCTTCAATGAATTGGAGATTTGGATGGAAATCCGGCGCTGCATCTACGTCATGCATAGAAGAAATGGTTTTCTCGAGCTCCTCTTCCGTTTGGATTTCATTAATGGTTTCATTAGGGAGATTTGAGGTTTTTAAACCCACTTTCATCGGCTGTCCAAACATAGCCTCGTAAGGTGAACACTTAAGGCCTTCGTGATAGGCTTTATTCTTCATGACTTGAACAAAACGGAGTCCATCTGCCCAATGGGTCGTTGAGTTTGAATGCAACCATGTTGTCAGCATGTCTTCGATGTCTCTATTTGCTCTTTCTACAGATCCCTGACTCTGGCTGTGTCTTGGTTTCCCGTGCACTATTTTTAAACCTTCCCACATTGAACGAACCGAATATACTGAATACATCCAGTAATTGGTAAGCGATTTCAGGTGCACGTTTAGACGTAACTGGTCGAAGTTGCACAAATTTTGTTAGATGGTCTTGATATACAAAGATCCATTTGTTCTCTCCATCCGCCTGACTCTGCATATCTATCAAATCAACTTGTGCTCGGGAATTCATCTCACTGAAAACCATTGGCTTGATAACCAAACCCTTTTTCGGAACTTTCGACTTTTTTAGACATGGAATGCATAAGTTCAGATAAATCATTATACATTCTGCTGTGATGTTTTTGTACTTCGTACCCGTTTCCTTAACCATTCGGTTTCTTCCTCCGTGGCCAATGGAAACATGTGCCTCATGTATTACATTGAATATATCCTCTATGCGCACGTAGTATTTAATTGACGTGCTACCCTCAGCTACAGCTACTATATATCAGCTTCTCGACGTTTCCAATTTGAACAACATCGTACCGTTTCAAAAGCTGGTAATCATTCGGTTCCTTTTTGCGGTTACCGTGTTTCAAGGTGTTTATTTGTTGAATGAGCAATTCATACTTTTCTCCACTCAAGAAAGAATTGTTGTGCTTTTTACTTTCGATCAACGCACTCAATTTTTGATAAAACTTTCTTTTCATTACAGCTTCCATCTTGAGTTCTCTTCTTGGAACACTGTTTCACAAAACTCTATAAACAACCTCATATTATGCATAAAAATCTTATTTTCTCATTAATCTTATTTTCATCCTATACAAAAGAATAACAGGTTGATAAATAACACTCCCCAAAAACGAATGGTTATTATGTAAAATAACCGGTGAAAGTAACGAACCTCATGATATTTGTTACATTTCCCAACTTTAATGGGAATTATAGAAAATGACCGGTTATTATGCAAAATTACCCAAAGAGAAACCTATTTTTGGTTATTATGCATAATAACCGGGGAATATGCATAATTCCCAATTTATCATATTACCCGTAACATATATATCAAACTGATCTGATATATACACCGTCTATATACACCGCGTTTATGAAAAAATGTTCGCAAAATGAGTGCTCTTATTTTGTTCACACTGCGCGTTTATATTAAACACCGCGTTTAAAAAATGCGTTTATCGACGGTGTATAATTTAAACGCGCAGTGTGAACTACGCTTTAAAACCTTCTAGTAGGAACACTTTTCTTTTTAATTGCACATTTTCCAGAGCAACAGTTCAAAATTAATGGCTTAAGGAATAATCGTAATAAACCCAATAAACTGCAAGCGGAAACTACGCTTGACCGAATGGGAGATCCACAAGAGATTTGTTCTGTGGTGTAACCCGGCTATCATGTTACAAAATAAAAAGTTATTTTCGTATTTGAAGGATTTTTTTTCATGAATGTTTATATATATTTATAATTGCTTATACAAGTGAAAATTAATAGAAACAAAACCACAACAGAAATCGACAAATATTTCAAAAAAGAAAGGGAAAAAAAAATAAAAAAAATATACCTAGTGTCAATTCACAATTTTTTCAGGAGAAAATCATACATATTAGAAAAATTAAAATTGTCTACATTAAAACTACATCGATAAATAAGGTATTATAAAGAGGGTGCAGTAAAACCAAAATAAATGAATGAATAATAAAAAGAAGAATTGTCTGAAGACTTATTATTATTACAAATTTAAAGAGGACAGATGGAGAAATCTCAAAACGATTGGGAAGTCAAAATAACTTAACATATCTCAACCATCAAACAAGTTTGAACGGACAGAATCGCCAAACACGGAGAAGTCGCTATTACTCTCCATCACATCTCTCCTTGAATTTGATAAATACATACAAGACAATGTGCTAGGTATTTTCTAATAAAAACTGAAACTCTTTAAACGTACGCCAGATCAAATGTTTATCATATTTCCAGACGCAACTAAAGCTAACTAGAAGAGCTACAGAAACATCGCAGAATCAATGTGAAATAACATCAAAGTTCGCAAGATAGTAAAACAATTGCGAACATAATTTTCATGCAAGGCTATTTATGGAAATCAAAAAACATATACATGGCGGAAAACAAAGTATTTCAAAATTAGTATCAAAACAAAACAAAAACAAAGTTCAAAAATAAAAAAAATCTGTAAACAACAACAATGTGCCATTTAGCAGCACACGTTCCTATGACAACGTAAAACCCATTTCTCACCAGTTACCAGTTAAGGAGTGCTTTCTTCCAACTACTGTTAAGTTTAGTTTTACAAAATTAAATCAAATTTAAAAGTTTTTCTACATAAGAGTAATACTACAACACCAGCAATGATTCCCAACTTGTTACACAGGAAAGTATGGAATCAATGTGTACTGAGAGCATGGGAAGGCTCACAAGAACCTCTCTCTCTCTCTCTCTCTCTCCACTAAAATGAATGATAACAGAAAATATCTAGTCCAAGTAACAACATCCACTCTGATTTCGATCACTGTGAAGTCCTAGCCTGCAAAATGCATTTGAAAAACAAATATTTAAAATTTCCTAAATTGTACGACCTTGTTCGTTGAAAACTATGCAGTGGTGTGGTTAGCCTGACCGTCGATTATTCCAGTTCACAATAACTCAATATTGTTTCTTGTCGAAACCAATGAAAACACATCACATAAACAAACCAAATTTCAGAATTTTTTGGGAGGGGGAAGGAATTACAGGTTTTTTATAGGTTCCAGCAGGAAGTGAACGTTTTACGAACATTCGCTGTTCCTGCTGATGTGAATATGAACACACACCCATAACGATCCTCTTCGCTGCCACACTCTCGTTTCTTCTGACTGCACTGTTACCGGTCTCGAATTCCTGAAATGAGACCAAATCACAAGAAAATTAGTTCTAAATAAACCTCTTGATTTCCAACTTAGCTTCAGTATAAAACTAAAGAAGATTCGCTAAAAGGAAAAAAAAACAAAAAAAACAAAAACGTATTGTGCAGACACACTCTTGGTAAATGGGAGCACCAGTCACATCAATGTTTGAAATAGGAATCAAACTAATTCACTGCAAGTGTGAGTGAATATTTACTTACGCGTCTATCTTTTGCGTTAACCGGATATAACTAATACAAGCTGAATCTTCAGATAGTAAAATCACATGTGGTGAAAGGATTGTCGTATTTATCGGGGAATTCCGATTTTTCAATACTAAATGACAACGTTAAATAATGAGGTATTGACAAAATAAAACAACATCCAACTCAAGAGTGTTCAAAAAATGTCTGTCATATATAGTGTAACTTGTTCGTTCTAAAATTGGGAACGTTTTTTTATTTAAGGTTTAACTTACGGTTATCAAAATAATATTTATGAAAATCCAACCCTTCCACCAGATTGCCTTTAGCAACAGGTTCAAATGCTGTCACTCGATCATCACAAAGTCTCCTAAAACATCCATAGTACATCAATCATACTCTTTATGTTGGAGGGAAAATATTGATTTGGTTAAGATAAGTCTATAATGCTTACGAGTATGTTTCAAAGTCTCCCATAGTAATGGCTGCTATGAGACGCTGAGTAAGTTTGATTATTTCTTGCTCTCTGGAAGCTGAAAAAAAAAAATATTAATAAAAAATCATTCTTGTACACGCATATACTCCTCTGAAGAAGGACTATTTAGATAGTAAAAAGTCCAAAATATGATACAGACCTCGTAATTCGTCATCATCATTATTTCCTTGAATCAACACATCATCATCAGAGCCCTATGAAAAAAAGTTAAAAAAAATAGAACAACGCCCACCAGTTAATAGTATCATTGCCATTACATTCTATAACAACGCCCCGGGGAGTAGATTTTTCGGATTTCAGAAAAAAATTTAAAAACTAAAAACAAAAGGTATCTATCAACTATATTATTATCTTCTTCATGACATTCTTTTTCTTTGTCGCAATCCTTCCCAACACTTAAAAATACTCCATGTCACCATTTTCTATTACAGGACACTCTTGAGGGCGTTGAAAAGGAGTGATTTGTAGAAGTTTTAGATTATTGAGGTAGACTTTTAAAAGAGTGAGGGCGTTGGTGGTTTACCATAGTTACTTGAATAAGGAATAAAAACTGGAAAAATACCTTTCTCACTTTTTCGTTCATGAGTTTATCTTTTGCAGCTGCTAAAATATGAAAGAAGAGAAATATATAAACCAATGAACGTATAATGGTGACGAGTATTGGAAAATCACAGCTACGGAATAAATGATGATAAAATAATATTTTTTTCAAAAACAATGAAAAAGATGCGAATGAAAACATAAACCTCGAAAAGTTCACGAAGGAGTGATGAGAAAATAACAAAAGATGGAACAAACAACGCGAGGGCTTACTGCATATCTGTGCTCTGTTTATAGTAGATGTTTATTAGTTATTAGTTCTTATTTAAGTTGGTCGAGGTTTTAAGGTAAACATTATAAATATTATAAATATTAGACAAATTAAATAAGTGCACACGAGAAAGAAATTTAAAAACAAATAAGATAGAAATTATAAATTCCATGCATTTTTGGTTAATTTCTCAAACATGAAAAGTGGAGCCGTTTTGGTTGTGTTTCTCATTCAAAGAACATGAAACGTAAAAAAAAAAAAAAACAATTTTCCAACAGTGACCTTACCAACTAATTGCAACATGGCTGTGTTTCCACCTGGTTTCATATTAAGATTTTCTTACAAAATATTGTCTTTAGAAAAGAAAAGAAATATATTCAAATATGGACAGCAATCGTTCGTAATCAACGAACAAAAAAATCCAAAACGAACTAACACTCTTAATAACCAACCTTGATATCGCTCGACAAATAATAAAAATACAGAAAAGAAAAACACTAAATGAATTATTCAAGGAAAATATTGGGAGGATTTAATTTCCATAGTTTACTGTCATACTATGTGCTAATTTATCAGACATTTGATGAAAAGCATTGAAACTCTCTTCTTAAGATTTTTTCATGTATGGTTATACTGAAAATATTATCAGACATAAAAAATGATTTGACCAGATGATTCTACTTAAAAAATATGTAGAGCAGATCATCCCATCTTAAACGTTTCGTTATATAAATTTAGATCGTGTTCGTGCAGATAAGTTCGTAAGTTTATTGGCGGAAAATTTGAATAAAGCAGACTTATAAGAGAAAGAATGTGTCAATATAAATCTCTTTACCTCTTTAGTAAATTACGTTATAGGTACACCTTAGTCTCGTTTCCAGTATTAATAATTACTATGGGTTTTAACATGTCAAAATAGTATATTATATAATTATAAAAACGAATAGAAAATTCAAAAATGAATGAGACAGGAGTATTGCCGCGCTTATAACTATATTTTATAAATAATGCTTCATTGAGGACATTAGTAGAAGATTTCACCAAAAATTAGAAATAAAAAAGTTTCACTGTAAACTACCCCCAACCAATAGTTTATCCAAGAAGTGGAATAAAACCGAAGAATATTCAATGTAACATTATTTGTAATTTTTTAAAACAAAAATGGTTCTAGCTTATCTGATCTTCCACAAGATGATATATCATCAAAGCAACATTTATAGATTTAACATAATAACTAAAAGATACATTAAACTTCATTAGAAATTTTATCACAAAAGTATTACACATTCGATACTTAAACAAATTGTTCACAGGCACTTTAGGTCTCAGCATTCACAATTAATGCAATGTAACTTTTAGGGTTTTAAGGTGTATTAATTAGTAATTTTAAAGGGAAATTGTATAAAGATAACTTCAGATTAGACGTTTTTGTTGAGTACAATAACAAAAGATATTTATTGACCATGATGTATTTTAAGCAGGAATATTAGACAATTTAATTGCTTTAATTAAACACCTACCAAATAACCCGCCAGAGGTGCCAGATATCCTGCGTGCAAACACAGTAGTTAATATAGCCCCCTAAAATACAGAAACAGACTATGCTGTGTACTACAAGAGATGCTTTGAAGAACACACAAGAGAAGGCTATTAATCCTTCCCTTGTGATTAGCATGTGCGAACAGCAGGAAAGAAGTAAGCAAGCACTTTTTTACTATTATTTACATTGCAGCAATGTTAAGTTTCCGTTTGAACTGTTCTAGTGGTTGCTTGCTTAAAGTATGGCTTTCTTTTTTCTCTGTGCAATTATATGACAACATCACAAGATGGAGAGGTGAGTCATGTTGTTTTGATGTATTCCCCTCACATGAAAGCTAACCTTCTACTGTATTACAGGGAACTGAAGCTTCGACATCATTATCAACATCATCATTGTCATCATGGTCTTCTATCTTTTTTTCCACAACAGTGCTGCTTCTCATAGTCATACCAGATGCAACAGAAGTAGGGACACGTGGGGGAGAGTGAACTGCAGAAGTACCTCCAATACTGTTCTTTTTACCTTGGCTGAAGGCACCTAACACTCTGGTTCCCGTAGACACGAGTAATGTAGTAATCATTATGCCCTACAGAATAATGCATCCTTACTAAACAATTTCTCCGTTCTTCTGTGTTGCACTGTATACAATACATAAGTGTGCACATCCTAATGTCTTTTCAAATCTCTGTGCTAAGACTTCTGTCAATTCAAGAAGTAAAATTAATATGAAACTACTCCATACCTTTAACTTTCTCCTTGCATTGAATTTCTTCAAACCATTTATTGTTTCTTGTCTATGGAATGTTGAGGCATATGATTGCCTGTCCTATAAAGAGAAATTTCAAAAATTAAAGTATTATAAGAAACCCTAATAACAAGTTCGTTAGTCATCAAGAAGAGGTTGAAAATTCAGATTGGCTTTCCTGTTCAGTACAAGAACGATGTTGTCTTAGCAACACCACCATCTACTTACAGCTATCCAGGGATGTTTCAATGCTTGTTCTGCTGTCATTCGTCTTTTTGGATCCACAGTTAACATGCAATCAATCAAGTCCTGTAGGGGAAAAGCGGTTGAAAGCAGTCATTATGCAATAATTTTCTTTTGGAAAATAAAGTGTCATTCTTTATCATACCTTTGCTTCTTTTGTGACCGTATCCCATTCCGGTGATGGATACTAAAGTGAAACGGAGATTTTTTTGTTGAAACTTAACAACAGAAATTCCAACAACAAAAAAACACTGAGGAAGGAAACATGTTTGACTCACATCATATGCAGCTGCTTTGATTTGAGCATATAATCGGTGTTGGTCTTCATCCCAAAATGGCGGATAACCAACCAATAGGATGTAAAGAATAACACCTAGAAATAAAATGAATAATACAGTTCTTTGCATGATTTCCGATTCAGGAATGAAAATAGGCTATTTAGGATCTGCAGAAATATGCAAAGGATTTTTAATTGAGTATCTGAAGGTTACAAATTGCTCGAGCAGGGGAGTCTGGGTGTGCAATTTGAAATTTCGCCATTTTAAAAGCCTTTGAGTCACCTCATTCTTTAATCAATTTCTGCAACCATTTTTTCAACAACAGAAAAATTGATGCAAACATTCATAGTATTTCCTTAAGCTGGATTTCCACTAGGCAGAAAAATGTAGCAGTGGAAACTTTAAGAGCAACCTGATTGGCTAATGTTTCTATTTTTTGCAGCTCACATTTTTCCGCCTAGTAGAGATCCGGCTTTAAAGAAGCATTACAAAATGTTTTTCTGTCTGTTTTAACCTGGCAAATGTTAAACAAAATGTTTTACTTGTCTTACTCTGCCCTTACTATTTCCCTTGAAATATTTAGTTAGAGTGAAGCAAGTACATCAAAGAAGTGCAATTCCTTGTAATATTTTCATCCATGCTGCTGATTGGCTTATTTCTTACAAAAAGTTTTTTCAACATGTATTTACAAAAGAAAAATAGCACTACAAGCTAAATTAGCTGTATTATAGAATTTTTTATGTAATTCCCAAATGAGTATGAATACTTTGGTGAGAAAAGAGAGGTGCTCATTTGAGGGAGGCCCTCATTAAACATTTCACATCAAAAAGGGGGAGGGGGATGCTAATTCGAGGGATATTTCAAATAAAGCCGGTATTGTATAATGTGCCTTTTAAATACACAATAAACTAACCACATGCCCAAACATCCACTGGTTTACCATATGGTTCTTTACGTAAAACTTCGGGTGATAGATAACCAGGGGTTCCAGCAAATCCTGAACGAATACATAAAAAATAACAGCAACAAAGTAGATAGGTGGAAGAGAAACCGTGATGACAAATAAAAACCGTGATGACAAATAAAATTTAAAAAAAGCAAACGGGAAGTGGTACCAGGTTGATAAACTGATAAAAGAATGTTTCCCTGTCCACAATTTTTTTCCACCTATTATGACCCGTGGCCAAAACGAGGAACTCCAAATTATGTCAGTTATCCCCATTGGTTATCAAGAGATTTGCCATGAAATTTGGGTACTTTTTGGGTACACAATGTAATAACATCTACATCAGGCAAAAGTATAAACAATATTGTCGTGTGAACTTTTGTTGCACATCCACGTGAGGAAAGCTCAGTGACTAACCTTACTAAAATAAATTCAGTTTCTTTGGATTTCTTTATTTAGTACGTAGGTAGGCACTGCAAGTTACGTTATCATATTATTATAGTAAGATTTAAAAAATGCCAGTTGTCACTCACCATGCCAAACATACTTCTCACCATCACATTCTACAGCAAGACCAAAATCTGCTAATTTGACAGCTGCACCTTTTTCTTTACTTGCCAACAACAAGTTTTCTGGCTGAAACATAATCCACATTTGCTTAACCCTTTAAGCATCGTCTTTCTTGTTACCACACAATAACAATAATTTTATTATTAAGTTATAATTTATAATTTTGGAGAAAAGGTCCTATTCAAACTGACTTAAAATAGATATGTTTATGAAATAGTTTGTCAATTGATGTCAATGAAGAAAAAAATACCTTAATCAACCAATGAAAAACGTGGAACTTAAAAAATACCTTTAAATCACGATGAACAATTGCATTGTTATGGCAATGCAATACACTTTCCAGTATTTGTTGAATACAATGACTATAAAAAAGTAAACACATCTCATAAATGATCTCATATTGCAAAACTTTCAAAGAACTTTCAAAGTCATCAAACAATCAGGTTGACCACCTTGCATCAGATTCACTATAATATTCTCTTGCAACTATGTCTTCAAATAATTCACCACCTGTTACCCTAGAAGAAAACAAAAACAGGTAGTTACATCAACTTCATCAACAAGATAAAATAAAATCTTCAATGATGGTAGCAACGAGTCAGTACGAGCCATTTTGATCAAACATTACATTCACAGATAAATAATCCTTCGTAATTAAAATGAATCACTTACAAATCAAATACTAGATAATGTACACCATCTTCTGGAATACTTGCATGTAAACGAACTATTAAAAAGTATCACATGAAATTGTTAAAACAGATGAAACCTTTGAATGCACTACACATACAAGTCAATGTGTAAGCACTATACCTATATTTGGATGCTTCAACATACGACATATCCTCGCTTCTCTTTCTAACTTTTGTAAATCTTAAAAAAGAAAAGAATACTGATTGGTAAGAATGCATAGTAAACAGCATAGGGTTATGAGATGAAATTTAGTTTTTTATACAGTATTATGATCAATTTGCATGTCATTTTGGCCATTATATCGGTACTAAGATTGCCAAAAACTTATCTTCTGGTATGAAAATTTTGGTTAAGAAATGCATTTTGTGTATTTAGAATAAAACATGTCTATATCTTCGATACACAATTACAACATGTACCTCTAGCAGATAATTTCCGTGTATTAAATATCTTTGCAGCAAATTCCATACGATTGTCTTTATGAACGCATCTTTTGACAATGCTGAATGCACCTCTAAAAGATCATCAAGTTGGTGAAAGCAACAAAATTGACAGATAGAAAAACAACCAAAATAACCATAACAAGAAATATAAATAAGTGAATAATAGCCTTTAATTTAACATGCAGTGTAAAGAATTAGTTTTGTTCAGTTGAAAAACGTATAGCTATGTTATCAGGCCTGAAAATTTGGCGGAAAGGATTGTTTCATTATCGCAACGTTTCCTTGAAGGTAAAATGGTGATAAAAAATCGAAGTAATCAGGTTGTCATACTATTTTGTAAAACAAAAATTGCTTCAAATTCAGGTTATTTAATTCGTTGATCTTCAAATTTTTAATTAGGAAACGTTCAGCATATTCTGGAAACTCTCTCACACTGTTGAATTTTAAATGAATGAAATCTAACAATAGTATCAGTGATGGAGCTGTATGTGGATCACAAACAAAATTCAAAAAGAACCAAAGCGTTCACTTTAAAGGTGTATCTACACATGCTGAAATTTTCAAAACATTACCAAAACATTTGACATTAATCTTGATTAGATTTTAAAGAAAATATATATTGATTTCTTTTTTTCTGACTCATATTCCTCTGTGAAAGTTCCTAAAGTGATGCAAAGTAACAAAGGGTTTACTGTATGATTCATGGGTAGAATGGTTTGAGAAACTTTCAAATGGGAAATGTTTAAGGTATGATTGCTCACATGGTTGTTTATCCACATCCAAAAAAAACATAGCAGGAAGAGCAATTCCAATCCAATATGGCAGCACTTCGTAACAAAGTCGAATGGTGCTGAAATTGTTACAGCAAAGGCAATTTGTAGATGGGTAAGATATTCATACGTGTATGTGGCTACAGAATGTTTCTGAGCATTTCTAGGCTTGGTTATGTTACATCTTAGACAGACAGAACTGGCTTAGTTCATGATTTGTTTTCATTAAGGCTATTAAGATGGACAATACTTGCTATTTTTATACCAGACGTTCTTTTGTTGTTAATTAATTTCTAATCGACCCACCTAACTGTAATAAGGTATTAATCCAAAATTGCCCTCCAAGTCATGATATTACTAGTATAAACTGAATATTTTGAACCGTCCCTGTATTTAGATTTATGAAAATAGCATTCTTGTGGAGCTGATACAACCTTGAGCAATAGAGGGGGCTATCAACCATCTCCACATCCTCTAACCATTTTACCTTGATAGAAGTACCTCGATTTCACATAATACAAAAGACTTGTCAAGTAAGGTTTCAGTCCCTGTTTTTTCAAGGATCTTTTATGATGAAACTACCATGTCACCAGGCATTTCACATTTGAAAGATTTAGGAAATAAATAGATAATACATGTGACGACTGTGTAAGCAATAAGCTCGTCATGTACTAAACAATAATTAAAATAATTCCCTTCTTTGCAAAGCTTTTCGTAAGTTTGACTTACATCAGGTAAAAATTATTTAAAATGTCATGTACTCCAGTTTTTACTTCTCAATGTTGGAAATTAATACTAGCTCTATTCTCTAAATATTGAGCATTTTTATCAATATCGGTGATGGATTGCAAATACAGATAATATCAAAATTTAGTAGAAAAGATAGTAGTTAGGAAACACAAAGCCAGTTATAAAATTGTTATTGATTTCCGAGGTTTAGGCTAGATAAAAACTAAACTATTATCTGTTATTAACAATTATCAAAACATTGATCTTGTATATGTTTTATTATTGACACATTTTTAAAAAGATATCATTATATTAAATTCAAATAAATATTGGACAATTATATACAAGTATATAACTATTATCAGTTATATTTCCACAAAATTTCCAGAAACTAAATATCTTTGACCAATGACCACAGATCAGATCAACAGATCAAAAATCAAATTAAAAATATCCTTTAAATCTCAAATTTGATATATTTTGATTGAAATTTTTCACACATTTACCATAGAACAAGCAATATCACTCATCAGGTGGAAGTAGGTGAAAGATGACAAACAAAATTCACTATGTGAAATGAATGAATTAGACACCACAAAGAGTACTACCAACCCTCCTAAGAAAGGACATGAAATCATTGACAATAAACAAAGACTACTCTGAACTTAGGAGGTCCAGGCTTGAAAATGAAATGAAAACTCATGAAAGTTATATAAATATGGCAGTACCTCTAGGATACAGTGATAAAAATTAATACAGTATTAAGTAAAATGAATTCCAATATTATTACATCATTACAGATATGATGATTACAGATCTTGAGAGGATAGAAAAATTTGAAAAAAATCTTGAAAAAAATCAAACTGTTTCAAGACTAATGTATGTATTTTAAAACAATTTTTGGAAACTTTAAAAAAAAATTCTTCTTAGTTTGTAAAATGAAAAGTCATCCCTTTGTGATATAAAAACATGCAAGTGGATTGGTACCAAGTTTATATTCCACACACATGTGTTTTTGCTAATTAACCATATTTTTACACTTCTTTATTTACATCAATTTATGGAGAAAAAAATGTTCCCATTATAATGGTATTTGAGGATAACAAAAAAGTGCAAAATATTTCATAAAGAAATTTTAATTTAAAACACAATTGGTCGATCTCTACAGGTGTTTCACATAGTACCAAGAGAATTATAAGAGTGTTTGTCATTTAAATCAGAACAGCTACATTATGAAATATATAATATTTATGTTGATAAAAAGAACTTACATATATATATATATATATATATTCTATAAATTACATTAGGACGGCTTTAAATATTAATTATTATTGAACACCTAAAATCAGTGTAATAAAATATTGGTATGAAAAAACTTTAGATGGCTCACATATAATTCAGCTGCCAGAGTAGTTCGTTAAAATGACTACGACACGGCGACACAACACATTTTTTTTGTTTCTTACATAATTTGTTGCCAGACCTTAACTTATTTGCACAAACATATTGCCCATTGTAAAAGAACCACAATAAAACAATTCAATTTAACAAAAGCAACTAAAATTTTACAGAAGCAGCAACGAAAATATAGTGGATCAAGTGTAATTTACAGAACAGGATATTTCCCGTACAGCACGATTTGGCAATTTGACACACATCTTGAACATGCAATTGAAAAACAACAGAGCTTCCAGTGTACCATTTTGTATTGCCAAAACTTTGTATTTTTATCACAAGAGGATTCACGAAAATTTTGTGGGCTGCTGAGTTTAAGGGGGACCGGGGAAAGACCTTTATGGCCTAATGCGGCTAACTGCATCTAAACAGCCGCTTAGTTCATAAAAAGACAGATTTCTAGCTCAATGTACCGTCAATGTTCCCAATTCTGAACGCAAAAAATAAACAAAGGTTCTGGTCATGAAAATATAATCCATACTCACCAAAATCAAAAATAACAAAAATGTTTTATATATGAAACAGAGTGCAATTACCAGCGAAAGCAGAAGTTTGTGTTTTATTGATAGTGATTGATAGTAGTGCGAGATGTGCAGTGTTTTTAATTTACAGAGAGTTGGAATATGTTTTGAATTGCATTTGGAATTAGGTACACAGATGGTATATAATTTATATATTATACGTCTTCTTCCTATAATTTTCATGAAATCCTAAAATCAGCACTGACTGAATCTGAATTTTTGAAAGTAACCTCTACAAAAAATATAATAAGGTTTCCATCATTTAGCTTCATTTTTAGTATGTTGTGTGGTATACAATGTAGCTAAAATGCAAATGCAAGTAATATTCTTGCTTCACCGAGTAGAAATAAAAGCATTCACCTAACATGACTTTAAATGAAAAAAAAAAAGAAAAAAAAACCTATTTCCATAAAATGCAACATAAAAAACAGAGGACACAAAGAAAAGTCGAACCACTCTTTTCTGATTTATGAAGAAAATGCAAAAAAATAGACAAGTAAATATTTCAATTTTGAGCCCGAGCAACTAACTTACTTTCCCAGTTCTTCCTTCAGGTCATAAATATCTAGAAATCTAGGACTACCAGGAACGGCCATTTTATCGTCACACAGGTTTTTAAGAAGATAGGCCCTTTTTGAACATCACACACTACAGACCAACTAACTTTGAAACCCTTCTGTTTTTCATACAATTGCAGCCTTGTATTATGGAGATAAAATCAAACAGTTTTCCTTTTAAATTTCCGGGATAGGATAGACATCTTTAGACATTTAAAATTGACAAAAAAATAACAATTTGTCGTACTTATCAAGTAAAAAGAAGCAGGAAAATCAACTAATGTTTCCTATTGTTATTATTATGATTTTAAAGAGTTTTTCAATTTCATTATCTCTATCATATAGGAAGTAGGGAAATTTCGTGCGCTCCGGTTCTTAACGAACACAAACAAAAAAGCGTCGAACATTATTTTGTAAATAATCCGCATTGATTTCTCACACGGAAGTTCGAAAGATTAAATTTTGATGATGATTCAAAATAGCACTCGGTGTTGATTACTTATTCATGATTTCCAAAGTCTCTTTTACATATTTTTTAACAATTTTTAGATCTCAACTGCTTCCAAACAAGATAACGTTGCACAATTACATGTCTATTTTAGTCTGTTCTTCCATCCTTTACTTTCCATCTGGCTAGCTATCAATCTTTTGGGAGGGAAGAAATTTGACTTTTGCAATTCACTAGATTAAATTCTCGAGAAAATAATATTGCCCATACATTTTGAGTTGAAAATTTGTTTACATCAAAAAAAATCCTTGAGGCGCGGATAATCTCCGTGGTTGTTGTTCTGAGTTGTCTAAAATCTTGTTTAATTTCAAGTTTCATATTAGCAGCAACATTCCCCTCGTGGATTAATTTGTAGGCCAGTTCTTCAACAGGAAGCCATGACAAACTCATGATGTCTTTCATCTCTGCTCGCTCATTAAGTACGAAACCAGCCGCTGCATAGTATTGCACTTGTTTTAATCGTTTAAGAAGATATGATGGTAAGGTGCTCATTACAGCATTTCTGTGAAGATGTGGCTAACCGTTTCGGATGGGAAGTGGTAATAAACGTTTTAGCAGTCTCAAAGTTCTAAGGGTGTTGTAGCATTCTTTTGTGATTTTGTTGACATGGTCAATCCAGTCCAAGTATTTTCATCTTATTTACGCAAATTCTTTTTCGAGTTATTTTTTCTAAAATTTTCCTAACGAGGAAAGGTATTTAACACTCGAGAACTGTTTCTTCTTTTCTGTCCAGATACATGTCTTCTGGTTTTTGTTTCTGAAAGTGAAAATAACGCTTGCTTTTTCTGTCTTCATGAAACTTATACCGCCCTATCTTATGGCGCACCAAAGTGGACTTTTCAGTTATTCTTAACCCTATACTAACTGGTTATGAGGACATTACCGGAGAATATTGAGTAATTGTTTGTATTATCTTGATTTGGGTGCTCCGCCAAAAAGGAGGATTAATTAATCGAAAAAAAAATTACCGGAGAATATTGACTGACGTCATAGTAAAGCCCGAGCTTGCACAAGGGCAGTTCATGAAGTCAATATTCGAAGGTAATGCCCGAAATAAACAGTTAGTATATGGGTTATTACCCGCGTTTGGGTTTGATTCTTCGAAATTACTTCGCTTCGTATAGAAAACAAATTTGTAAACAAACTTTTTTTCTCATTTTTGTGTGACATTCGATTTGTTATTAAAAATAGAAAAAATGCAATGCAATGAGTTCCCTTAACTGTTTCACTTATAATGTTTTTTCTATCTATCTATCTATGTTTTTTCTGTGTTTGTTTACATCATCATTACATCATCACCTAAAATAATCAAATAAAAGCAGACCAAAAATATCTACAAATGTACATATTCACAGTTTCCAAGAACTTTGTTTTCAATTTTCTTTTAAATATATTACGCAATTTCAATAAACTATTGTTTTGCGATATTGGAAATATTTTTGAATGATTATCTAACAAGTTGCCAATTTATTAACTCCCCTCCTTCCAATAACCCCCACCCTATAAATCTATAAATCTCCTATAAATCGAATTTTGAACTTTATATTCAATGAAAGTTGAAATCAAATCATATAAAATCGTATAAAAAATAATGCATTTTGATTGAAGTTTACCATTCGATGGTGCGTTTACATGGACACCGACAAGAGATTTACCCGATTTGAAAGTTCAAACCGGTTTAATTCATTTAATATTTTAAATCTTTGTATTTTTTCTTCCAGATCAGATAAAAGAAATAAATCAGACGTAACATACAGAGAAACTACCTCTTATACCATACGAGAAATAGAAAATTTATTTTGCGGTAGGAGTAAAATTTCACTTCTTTGGCAATCAAGAAAAATCAACAGAAAAACAAAACAGTAAAAACGGAAAATGTGATGTTATAACTCGAAGTTGTGACGTCATATAACTACCTACCCAGTTTTTAAGTCGAAAAATCGTCGAAAATTGTTTTGCGGTGATTAGCTCATAGATTATATTTATAAGGTCTTAATATGTTGCAATTATCTTGTTGTTATTGATGTTATCTATATGCATAACAACCATTGTATGGAAGCAATATATAATTACAAAATATTATGATATAAAAAAAATCGATTTTCTATATTAAAAAAAATTACATATTTTCGCGAAAATTTCTTCTGAACGGCTTCCCGGTGTGTACACACGGGGAAGATTACAAATATTCCGAATGATGTCATAAAAGGAGTAATAAATATTTATGTGTGCGAAGGGAGGGCATGCAATTCAACAATGTTGCATTTGCAATTATCACAAGGGTTTCACTCGCCAAGTCGTGTCTCAATCTCCTTGTTTTGTCATCGCGTGTGACCAATGTAAAATGCGAGAACATGCTTGATATCCTATTTCCTCAAATAGAAGCCGTCCTCAACTAAAAGCTGCATTAGTTGCTAGAAAAACGTAAATAATAACCGCCTTCAAATAGACAATGCATCGCAACATTTCAAAATGCTCCAAATGTATCGTTCGATTCGTTCAACAAGGATTAGTTAGTAAGTTAGTTAAAACTTTATTTCAAGTTGGTCACACTTACATAGTTAAAACTAATTAAAACCAACATAATAGGACATAAAACAAAAAATATTTACATGGTGGAGCATATCCAGGAAGCTGCGTGGAGAAAAGCTTTTGCTTTTAATTTTTTGGGGAAAATGGCTTCAATACATGCTTTTGTGTGAGATAAAAAGTAATCGAGGCCGCCTTCAAAATGAACAAGATCAAAATTGTTGATTAAAAAGATTTCCCTAGACAGTGTGTCCCAGAATACTCGTTTTATCAATGTTTATGATAATATTAACTCTAGAGGAAATAGAAGCCTTATATAGCCTGGGTGTCTCAATAATGTTTTTTTTTTTAAATACGGTTCTAAAATGGCCAAATCACGATTTTTGCCTTGGCCTAATAAGGGCCGGCCAAAAGGGCCAATATAAGGCATTGTGAAAACATGGCATTGTATCAATCAATAGTGGTTCAAATCCAACGGAGGATTATTTTAAATATATTTATTGTTTAGCACTAAATATGTCTCTAATCATGTTTACTGTAACCTGGGAGGATAGCTGTAACCTACATTTATTTATTGTAACTTATTCTAATAAAAAAACGAAAAACACCTATCATCGCACTTGAACCACTATGTTCTCGCAAAGAAATGCAAAGTTTTATACCACTAGGCCATCTATGCTTACATTGCAGTATATTTTTAAAGATATATAAAGGATAAACCATTCAAAAGCTGTTGGAAGACCGTCAATGGCTCCATATCAAAATGTACACATACTTAATTAGTACAAGAAAATATTAGTACAAGAAAAATTTAACGTAATTTTACACATCATCATCGAAACCATGGATATAAAAACATTATTGGTAAAAAAAATACGCTTCCTGACACGGACTTCCGCCATTTAAATACTGATAATCGATTCGGAATGGGCAGAAAAACGGTTGCAGCGCAACTCTTAGTCGATAGACAGAAAGCCTAAATAAATAAGATTTCTCCCTTTTTACGGGGAAATCTTAATAAAACAGCGTTAATGGCCGTTAACTCAGCGGTGAAATGATTGAACAAGTTTGATTTCACTTTTGATATAGTAAATGCCCACAAGCTCATGATAGAACGCTTCCAAATTTCTGTTTCTTTTCAAATATAATGAAAATACCAGACTAAACTGAAGATTTTGCTTGAAAGAACAAAGTGATCAAAAACAAACAAGTCATTTGTCTAGCTAAATGTTTTATTATGAACTACTCAAACAAAAGAAATATTAAATTACCGTATTTGGTAATACGGCATTTGTTAACTATTTTCTAACACCTTTATATGGCGATAAATTCCAAGTAATGAGATTCAAACCAAAATCGAAACATTAAAACCACATGTGATTTTATAGTATTGATGATCTAAGATTGAAGATTGAAAACACCGTAGATCTGGGAATAGTTTTTACTAGTGATTTATCATTCGAAGAACACATCAGTAGAAAGGTGAACAAGGCGAACTCGCTGGCTGAAATGATACGTAGAACGTTCGTTCATCTTGATAAAGAAATGTTTAAAATATTATTTGTTTCACTACACTTTGAGTATGGAGCAGAGATTTGTAATTTGTAATCCCCTGGAAAGAAGATTGATAAAAATGATGGTAAAAATACAACGCAGAGCGACAAGTTTGTCCCCGAATCACACATCCACAGAAGGTTAAGGATATTGAAACTTCCAACTCTACAATATCGAAGATATCAAGGCGACATGATCGAAATGTATAAACTTACCCATGGATTTTATGAAGAACATTCAAGTCTATTAAATATCTCCAATGATTCACGATATCGAGTAACTGACCAATAGAAAAACCTACCTTCGAAGATCGTAAATGCACAAACACTGAACTCGTTCAAAAATCTGTTAGACAACCTTTGGGAAAATGACGGAATATTTGTTTAATGTGGACTTAGATCTCTATGCACTGACGTCATCCTATCAGACGAAATATTGACAGATTTCTAAACGAACATGGTACCAGAGGCCTTCCTGACCTTATCCCAAACCTGCATATTATATATTAGATTTATGCGCCATTTCCGACATGACTTTTCCTTTTCAAGTGTTCTTAAATAAATCACAAACGGTTTTTTATAATTTCCATCGGATGTTTACGGAGACACTATAGAGTTGATACAATTTTCCAGTTATGCATTTTGATTAGATAAAGGCGTGCTTCCACTTGTTCTGCATGGAACGCGGAACACAGGACAGGAATACCTTAATGCTTAAATCTGGTTGGCCTATTTCTTCTTTCCCGTTCCTGTCAACTGCGAGTCAACTTTTCCCCATCGTATCCCGAGTTTCTGTTTAAACACCATGTTTTGACATAGTTACTACACCCAACCTCGTTTTTATGAAATTTATTGTTTCAATAATGTTTTAAGTTTATTACTTAGTAATTATCTCTATTACTAAAACTCCCAGTAGAATGATTAGAGGCAATTTTGATATCTAAAACGAGGCTGGATGTACTTACTAGACAAAAACACGGCGTTTAAACAGAAATTCGGGAAAGGTGTATTTAACAGGAACGGGAAAAATATAATTTAATAATATGAGAACCAATCAGCATGAAGTATATGTGAACTAATCAGGAAGAAGGATTAGTTTCCCTTTCCAGTGAAATACAGAAAGAAGCTTACGCGTGTTAGCTCGAATCCCCGATGAATGTTGTGCCACTCAGATTTCGAATGCATTTGACGTTCTCCAAGCCATCCAATGATTAGTTAAGGCTTGGAAAGAAGTCTCTGACGATAACAAAAACTTCTTTGCGAAATGTAGATCAACCGGCCGAAAGTAACGATGAGCTCGATGAAGTATTCGCCGATCTGTTTAAAGAATTAACCTGCGAGATGCAAATCGACAGTGACATGACTACTTAAGAATACTCGAATTTCAAACACTTCCTGCTATTAACTCTGACAAAGTTGACTGGAGACATACGTCTGTTGAAGCTTGTATTGAGGAATATGTTGCTGTTGGAGAAGTTTGATGACGGCAGTGATGAGGACAACAATGATGGCAATGAATTGTTGGTTAGCCTCCATGAAGCTGTGAATTTGCTTGATAGGCTAATCCATGTGGATGATATGAGTGAAGATGACACTGTTTCTTTGCTTGCTATTCGCGAAAAAAAATCCTAACCATCCAGCGTGCAAAAAATAGTCGACTTACAAAAAAGCGGACAAAACTGTCTGCATCGAAGGTGTCCTTTAATTAGAGAATTGACTGTATTTATAAACTGTCTGTTTACTCCAAAATACTAGGAAGAGACTTGCTGACAGGTATTCGTATTGCACACACTAAGTTATTCCACTATAAAATTTAAGTAACAGTTGAATTTTAAGATTCACAAAAGAGTCTTTATCGCAATATCGAACATAGCTTGTACACGATACGTAATGGCGTAATGACGAAGTTTTATCATGCATGCAGGATTAGGATTAGGATTCAGTTATTTCCGTTCATCAATTCCTTTCTATTTCCATCTGGTTTTTCGACAACCGACGGCTTTAATAATGTACCGGATATGATTCCGGCTAATATCATCACACCAATGATTTGATTCGAACGAAACTTTGAAAAGCAGTCACTTGGATCTGCCAGATTAACCGTTGCAATCTGGAAAGAATGAGAGCAAGAAATAATCACACAGCTCTTCGCAGTTCCATAAAAAAATAAAGTTATCGAAACAAAGAAGCCTTCAAGGAATTTAAGAATGAAAATATTGTTCTGAATGAGGTGTGAGAGAAGATATCCTTCATTAACTCCTTCTTTTAAGCTGACCATCTGCAAATCAAACAGAGGGTAGAAGGCCACAAATGACACATGATGACTCCGTGACAGACAGGTCTGACAGACGTGTGAAGACTGCGTGAAAGACTGTGGATGGATGTAAGATTAGGTATTTTTATTTACTAACCTGCCAACTCAAATGTAAACTCACTCCGGCAATACTCAAGTAATATGGCCACAGCTGTTCAGAACAATACCCAGCTAAACAAAGAGAGGTCGTCATTGCACCAGCAAATCCAGAAAGCCATAATTTGGTTTTATCACCAAATAATAATGCTGTTGATTTTACACCAATTAACTGATCGTCAACTTTGTCCTAAAATTAAATTTGCATGAAATTATCAATATAATAGAAGACACCACTTTATTTTCCCATGTCTCACTATGCAAACTTAGATATAAACACAGTTCACATATCAATCCTCAAACATTAATATCGAAAGCAATCTTTTAATGGGTGACTTTCGTTACACCCTCCTTGCAAATCAGAATCAACAGCAAATATGGTAGCACATTTAACAGCATTGTATTTCCATCACATACACGTCATATTTCGTGAAAAAGTGTAAGTATTTCATTGATGTTTCGTACACGTTTAACCGTTAAGTAGTTCGAAACAAGTCGTTTGGAGAACAATAAAGTGCTAGTCAAGGCAGATGCCACAAGAAGTTGCGTCATTTGTTACTTTGTAAGATCATGTCACGGAGTCAAGTATGGATTTGTCAGAAACGGCGTCCTTACTTGATATGCGTATATAGTATCATAAAGAAGTGTCCACATAACACCAGCTGTATACAATGGAACGCAAATGTTTAAATCACAAATGCCATGTATAGCCGACCAACCAAGAAGTGCTCCCCAGTTTATGGTCAAACCTAGTGTAGTGACAATGACAGAATTTTTATTTCACGGACAAATGTGTAAAGTTAGAGAAAGGGTTACATTGAGCATTTTCGCCTATTACGCTATGGATTTGTCCCAAAGTAAAGTCAATTGTTTTCTTATTGTTAACATTGCCACAAAAGCTTAAAGAAAGGGAGCCTCACTTGATGTCCATATATGGTATCATAAATCAATGTCCACAAAATCCCCGACAAATACAATGGCAAGCAGACAGAAAAATCACACGACCCATGAACAGCTGACCAACCCAATAAAGCTCCCCAATTAAAAGTCATACCTGGAACAAACAAAAACATGTGGCAAGGTTAACCAACAAAAACACTAAAACACTAAAAATTTACAAATCATGAACCCAAAATCTAAAAAAAAAATATACCGAGAAATAGCTGGGGCCAAAAAGTGAAACGCTTCATCACAGGATATACAATGACCAAAACCATCGAAGAAGCACCAAGAAAAACGCTGAAAAATAAAAATAAAAAGATTGTTTTATTGCAATAATATTGGTTAAGTCAGATCAGCAATGTGATTTTATTAGGATTTAGGAGTTAGAAATCACTTTTATGGGAGAATACATAGGGGTTAGGGTGTGGTTAGCTTGATCTACACCTATTTTCCTTCAATTGTATATTTCTTTGGAAATGCCTTCCATTCTAGTATATAACAACGTTGAACAGATAATTTCAATGCATATACCTTATTTCGCGAAAAAAGATTTTCAAAAATTAATTTTGAACTAAAACAATTATACCATATCGAAAATCCCAACATCGCTTAAATCTCACTTATAGGCCCATGGGCTTATATGCGGGGTAGAAGGGCAGATCTTTTGAAAAATGCGTGGAAGTATCTACTTTCAATTACGTTATTGTAAATTTGATATTTTATATACGCTCCTTTTAATTTTTAGGATACCAACACTGCAAACTCAGTGTTACACTTTTAAAGATCTAAAAAGGAGCTTTCTACAAACAATTAGGGTAAAGACTATGGCGCGCGTAACCTCCAATAAATACAATGTACTTTCTTTTCCGAAAAATAGGCTTTCTTTGCGTTAAAGTACATTTTGATCTTCTAGAAATAACTTTCTTTTTTGAAAAGCAATTTCATTGCTAAAGTTCCTACTTTTGCATTAAAATTTGAGTTCTCTTATAGAATTACTGTCATTAAAAATCATTACGCTTAATGGCCAGGTCTTGATTATCCATAAGTATCACGTGATTGTTGTATTTGTTTACATTTTTTACCGTCAGCCTCAAGCACCTCTCGCCTCAAATTGATTTTTGGACCTGCACCATAAATCAAAATCACGTGATTCGTGTCGTAGCCCCTTTAAGTAATCGCGGCAAAAAGCTCATAAAAATACAATCTGAGGACCCACTCGTTTCTTTAAATCCTCATTTTATACTCCACTTAAATCCTATCGATGCTTTTTACTTGTTCTTCATCTATCTTTTTCGTAGGGCGTCCTTTAGCACCGTCCGCCATATTTATCTTAAATTCGTGGTTTTGGTTTAGTTTTGAGAAGTAGTCAGTGCACTTCTTGATTGAGGCAAACAGTCATCATAATATTTTTAAAAAAAGAAAGTATTTTCTATATTGGTGAAAAAGAAGAAAAAAAGAAAGTCTAATAGTGAAATGAAAGTGTATGCTTACTCAAAAAAGGAAAGCATATTTTAGAAAAGAAAGTGGAGGACTTCTTAACTTAATCGACAAAAAAGAAAGTCTAATAATGAAAAGTATTTTTCAGAAAAGAAAGTATTAATTGGCGGTTCCACAATTGTAAACTCAACAAACTTTTACACAACCTAACAGTCGTATACATAAAACTCGTATTAACAATGATAAAAATTTCAGAGCTAACCTGTACCAGTTCAAAGATAACAAAACAGCTAATCCACATGACAATAACCCTGCAAGGAATGTTAAGGATTGGGGGTAGGTCAGTTGGTCAGACGCTAAAGGTCGAATCGCAGTTCTGGAAACCTATGAACAAATTATGTTTTGCTATCAAGAATCTCAAAATAAATTATTGGTTTCAATTTCATAGTACTAAACAGATTATGGATAGATTTGGTTAGACGTTAAACAAACCTTTTTATCCAAGTCTTTGTCCCACATATCATTTATAGCACATCCAGCACCACGCATAATAAATGCCCCCATCCCAAATAATGCCAACATCTTCATGTCTGGTAAGCTGCCATTCTGTGCTGCCAGGGCAATACTCCAAGTGCATGGCAGATACAGTAACCAAGTTCCAATCGGTTTATCAAAACGTATTAAATCAAGGTACGGCTTCATGTACATTGGACTTGCATTATAAAGCTTTTTAGTTACATAATTGCGAGTTTGAATTTTACAAAAGTTCTGATTCAAAATATTAGTTTTCTCATTCAATGCATTACATCGTCCATTGAACTCCTCACCAGAACAAAGGGAATGTGAAGATTGTCTTAATCGGCAAATATTTAAAGTCTGACTGTACAGTAAGCGTTGAGCATACTTCCATGGTTCATTGACAATAGATCTGGTCAAAACAACAAAATTCATTCTCAAAACATTTATCCTTGTGTCTTCAACTCATCGTTTACTCATCGTCCAATAGTTATCTTCCAATGTTATGATAAGAAAAATGCTGAAAAATTAGAAGGGAAAAAAGAAAGATTTGGAGATAAATATATAATAAACATGCCATTCACTGCATTTCCACTAAAGTGACCAATCTAGAACTTCTGTCAGATCTTGTGGAAGTCATACAAAAGGAAAAACGATTGCAATTCACAACTTACTCTCTAACATATAAAACATTATCATAGAGAATATCTGTTATGAATGCCACTATGATACAAAGATTTTTGTTAATTTGTATTAAATTTGACTTAGTCTGAAAACACACCAGAAACATCAAGAATCCATGTCATCCGAAGGTTTGTTGCGGTTAAATGCCCCCACTAATTTCAGTCTCTATAAAATGTTAATCACTATTGTATCTTGTCAGAAGTTTAACTAACATGGTCACTAATAATTAACATACAAAAAAGGACAAACATTATTAAAAAGAAGTATTTTTTTCTTAGAATTAATGTTACAGATGTTTGACAGATTGTTTTTATTGTGCAGACATGCGCATCAAAAGTAAAAGTCATAATAAAAACTGAAAGATTTAGCAGGTCGGATCATAATAGAACTAGAAAATAAATTATCCAGCCATATTATGAAACTGCTTGTTGGTGAATTAATGAAATATCCCAAAATATATACATTGTTTTTACAAAAGAAAAACTTTTGATACTCTTTGGGTCAATACTACTTGAGCGACTGAAGACTTTGAGCCTTAAAAATATATTCCTCGTCAAATTCATAATAAAAATTCGACCTATCATGTTTCATAATGTACTATCTTTTCTTTCTTTTGCTTTTTTCTTGATTTGAAAATTATGTTCAAAAACAAACCCAAAAATTATTGTGGATAAAAAAAACAAAAATAATATATTTTTACTTTTCATAAATACTCAATTTTAATAATTTTCCAAAAAATGTTTCCTCTGTGTCCTTGTTTACGTGTATGACAAACATCTGTCTTACGTTACTAGTTATATAGGCATTATAATATTTCTCTTCAAACAAAGTTTACCCAGCAAAAGAAACAAAGATCATACTTGCAAATTTGAATAAAGATTATAAATGCCAGATGTCACAAAATATCATGTCTAAGAAAGTTTCAAAGAAAAACCTTAAACAACAAAACTTAAAATTGGACGACATCTCAATGCAGCGTTCAATCTATTTACTAAAACAGTATAAGATTGGTATTTGGTGTACTCTCAAAAAGAAATTATAGATTGTTTCTTGAGGAATACTATGAATTTCACCTAAATAGAACACTAACTAATACATAAAGAAGTAAAGCTTTTTTCAAATAAATTTTTACGATTCATCTTGTTCTCTGGACCTTTTAAAATATGAATCATTATGCCAAACAGCAACATGATTATCTTGGTCTACTGTTACAGCATAAAAAAAATGATGATAAAAAAAACCAGTGAAATCTATTTGGCATAAGAAGTCAAATGCTGACAAACAAGTCCAATCTGAAAATAGTCCTAATTGTAGTGAGATTACCAATAATTTTAACATCATGTACAAGTTGCATTTTAATTTATACTGTCAACCATCAAGATAGTTTATATATATTACTAAATTATTTTGTGTTGAGGGCTGGTGAGCATGGATAATAATCCTTTTTTCTCATGTTTGTGGGCAGGCGATTGTGCTTCTCTGGATAGCATAAGATAATTTTCAGACTTTAGGAAACGTGGGTAACTGTCAGAACGCATTAGACGAAAGATTTCATATTGAGCAGCTTGAAAAGTGAAGTGATTGGGGTCGTTCATTCCCTCGTGAACATCCACCATCAACTTTGAATCTAAATTCACTTGATAAAATGCTGTACGTGATAGGTATTCCTTATAGATTTGGTCAGCTTTTTCATTTACCTTCTTTAACGGACATGCTTTATAATCTTCACAGGCTAACCAAAAACGTAGATTTTCAGAGCTATGTTCCTTTTCGAGATGTTTTAAGAATACCACAACACCCTCTGGATCTTTAAGAAGTTCATCAAGGCTAATGGCCCATTTCTCAATTTGGTATTGTGTGGAAGGACGTCTCAGATTTCCATCAAAAACATTTGAATCATCTGTATACCATGAGTGATTGGATTCAGTTTGATGCAACAAAGGATCAAACTTTTTATATTGTGAACAATAGGTAAAGAGACTTTCAATAGCCTTTGGAGGATCTATCTTATTATTAGATAGTTTTTGAGCATCTCTCAATGAATCCATGGAATGTCTTCTATGAGGACTTGAAGCCGATGAAGGTGGGCTATCTACAGTTAAGGGTACTGTCTCACATTTATCTTTTTGGAATTTTAAAGGATCAGCAGCAAGAACATAATCGGAGTATGGGGGAGGCTTGTGCAAATTCCAAAATGCTCTTTCTTGGCTCTCAATAATATATTGTTCAGCTTTACTCTTTTTCTTATCTACCTTATAACTTGCTTCTGCCTGCAACCATATATATTCCCATCTGTGTCCAAGATGACGCTGCAGACGGGTAAACTGATCCATTTCGTAAACTTCAAGATTTGATCGATTCTTATTTGAAAACAACCGTTTACATAAATGTATTGCATAATCGGTATTTGAAATAGATCTCTCTTTTGTTGGCCAAAAATAATCGTTTTGAAAACGATGGTGTACAAGATCATCTTTGACAGTTAATTTACTGTCACTAGCTACAAATATATATCCATATTTTGCAATAGTGCGAGCAACATTTAACGCTTCAGTCCTTGAAGGCAAATTCAAATCTTTCATCAACCAACTGACAATATCAGCTCCTGTGCAAACGTTAGGAATTGTGTGCCACAACGCCTTAACAGTTATGATGGGAACACCATTCTTAGGATCTTGTAAACGTTCAACAACGGATTCAATCCGTTCCAAACTATCTTTTAATTGGCTATCTAGCTTCCATTCTGTTCCCATGTTATAAATCTCTATATGAAAAAGGAATTTCATCATATTAATGTCTAATATAAACAAAACAGATTGGTTGTCATTTGACTGTAAATAATTCCATATTGTAGTAAGAACATTAAAAACTGCAAAAATATTATAACAAATTAAAGATTTATTAAATAATTTATTAATTTTTGTTGACTTTGCGGACTTCTTTTGTATAATCCATGTAATTATGTATAATTTCAAAACTTTATACAATACTGTAGTTTCTAAATGTCATTTTCTTTGTTGGGGTGTTGCCGCATAAGCAGTGAATCTCTGATAGAATACATTTTGGATGAGTTATGTATGTAAAAATGTCCTTTCCCTACATGCTTCTTTTTAATAAGTACCCCCTGTTCTAGAATGGACCTTTTCATAAATAATGTCACAGGCAGCCTTCGTATTGTGTCTAATCTTTATAATTAGTATCTACATATAAGAAACTTGACAATAGAGCCTTCTGAAACATTGAGATATCCTTTGAGTAAACATTAGTATTACTCAGCTTGAACATACGCAAAGGCTGCTGTGGCACAATGTCTGAAAAAGTCTACGATTCAAATGAAAAGGTTATAACAAAAAAACATTAAAAAATAATACTATATTAAAAAACATCATTATGTTGTCGTTGTGTAATCATGTAATTATTAGAATCAGTTCATACACAAATCACTTTCTGTTTTTCAGTTTATTTTATTCTCCTGAATGGCAGATAAATATATCTTCAAAAAACATCAGATATTTTAAAAAACCCACCACTACAATTTCCATCAAGAACATATAGAGTATGTTTAATAATAATTGTTAGTAATATCAATCATAAATCCTTCGTACTTTTGTTTGCTTCTCATAAATAAATGATACAACCTAAACAACTCAAACAAAAAGATATCCATTTTCATGTTTTATTTATAAAAATAATATTGTGTTATATGTTAAAGTGCTGGAAAAGAAGTTGCTCATATTTATTTCAATTTAAATACCTTCCAGTAATAGCATGATAGGGAACTTAAAATAGCCAACCAAAAAGAAAAAATGATTACTAGGACTAATAATTAGAACAGTTTAAATGGTTTTAGTGTGTTTTATTCCTCATAATGTGTGGGGAACAAGTTTTAGTTTTGACATCTATGATATGTAAACTCTTAACTTTCTTTTCCGTACCACACTAACATAATTGGAAGTTATCACATCAATTTACATTAAACTTCACTGAACTTCTTTGTTGTATGACAAAGTTTGGAAGAAACATTATATTCTACAGTTTTCTTCTGAAACCAAAAATAAAGCCCTTGTTTTTAATCGATACATGTTTTAATCTTTTCTTCTTATATATATCTTACTTTCTCTTTTTCCTTTCGTAAATGAACTATTGTATTAGTATTTCATAAGTTGCTTCATCTTTTTGTTATGTCTCTTGAAATCAATTAATTTAGGATTCTTCATATGTCAAAGATATATTGACAAATGAAGCAACGCACAACTTCAGACATTCTACTTGACAACACTCCTCACACCCTTAATAACAGTAAAATCATTAACACCTACACTTCCTCACTGAATAAAATCTGTTAAATGACCAATTACATACCTACACCCAGATATACGCCCATGTTTGAGTAGACACCTAGGGTAAAACTTGTGTGATGCCAAACGCTTATCCCAAAATCCCTACAGTTCCTAATATACTCATATAAAGTTTCAACCACCAAAACTGCAATGCAGTTTCTATTGTATTTTGTCATAGCGAATCAGAGAATAGATAGGATACACATAACTTTCCAATTTTTCCATTACAGAAGATGTCATTATGGATGACTTTCCAAATGACGTGTTGTTTACACATGTCTCCATTCATTGCTCAATAATTGCTGGATGTTTAAACATTAAATATAATAATAATCAAGTCATTTCTACCAATCAGCACACGTCTTGGTAGATAATTTAAATGCTCCTTATACGCTTCAAAAGATATTCTGTTGATTTGGTTCTCTAGGATCAAATAGAATATAAGTACTTTCTGTGTATATTCATGTATTTTGTTGTTGGGGTTTGTATAAATACTTGCAAATGTTTTGATGACCTTTAGATTCCATATATACTATATATATA
Organism: Turritopsis rubra; assembly: GCA_039566895.2. Lineage (NCBI taxonomy): Eukaryota > Metazoa > Cnidaria > Hydrozoa > Anthoathecata > Oceaniidae > Turritopsis > Turritopsis rubra. The sequence goes on along the minus strand of CM077625.1, from coordinate 2,233,958 downwards.
TATTTTCTTGATTGATATTCTCAAGATCATATAAGATATTACTATTATACATAAAAGTAATGATCATAAAAGGGCTAAAGCATATAGTTTGAGAATAAGATAAACAGGTAGATTGTCTCGATTCCCTTGTTACTTACGCAGATGGGGCATTGTTTAAAATCTGGTTAACCAAGGTATTTGAAAACAAAAAGCACCATCAATCATGCAACTCATCTATAAATAGTACGGCACAATTCCCAATTGGCAGACAATTTCCTTATTGAGAAACTCTCCCATTTGGTAGAATTATTGATCTCCACGTAGGGATTGTGGGTAATTGTAAGCAATTCTTAGTTGCAGTTCACTCCCAAAACAATTAGATTGTCCTGCAAAAAATAACAAGAAAATAATGAACCGTTCTTTGAAACCAGAGATTATTACAGGTTTTGGTAAAGTTCTGGGAGTGAACTGCAAGTAAACCATTCAAAATTTCTACGATACTATAATTTCTACAAAAGCATATGGATTAGAAAGTGGTTTTATTATCATTTCAGTTCTTCTCATTAAGCAATTCTTTTTTATATTTTTCTTGAATATATACATATAGCTACTCTTTTAAAAGCTTAAAATATCTTATTACTCTTTTACATAAGTAAAAGAGTACGAAAATTTGTAAAGATAAAGTTGCTGTCTTTAATTTTTGTTCAGATATTTTAAAAAATTTAACCTTTTAGTTCACTTAATTACTCTTTTATTTAGTATTGATTGAGAAAGAAAAGTATTATAATCTATGTTTTGAGTCCATTTTAAATGGTTTGACGTGCTTTTTACATGGTTATAGATGCATGGATATCTTGTATTAATAAAAAAGGAGCAAACACTTGTATATATATAATGCACTGATGATGATTTTCTTAAAATCGAAAAGCTTATTCTAAATTTTATCAAATATATCTCTTCTTTTATTTACCATTGTTTCATAATGTTTTCATATTTATTTTGAATGAGAGTACATATACAAACGTCACTTATGTAATAACAGTTACTTGTGGAGCATAACTTAAAAAGTGTTATTTTAAGTCATGTAATAATGTACACTTTTATTTCACCCAAAGTTGTTTTTTTGACGTTAATTATCCTTTAATTTCTCTCACAAAGCGTCCTTTAATAAGGAATCTATTTATTAAATTGGATGCCCGAAATAGATGTCCCCAAAATCAGTTTACCAATATGCTGAAATCATGCTGTATCAGTCTGGCTGGCACATTCTTCATAATGAATATTTGTTACGGAAATCGAAAATCCTAATACGGTTTCCTTCTCTTCTCTGTTTGCTTCCTTATTTCCCAATAGGTCACATGTTTTTTTCATCTATTTCATGGGAAATTTTATAGGGATGACGTTCAGTAATACACACAAATTACGTAATACAGTCAAATAATAAAGAGATTATAATAAAATATAATAAAACAGAATATAAAACATGTGAATCGAAAGTTTCCCCACACACGACAGTGGAGCTTCCATTATAAATGAGGAAATTTTTGCGCCTGCTGCACAAAAGAACATTCTCCTGGAAAATGTTGATAATTTTAACGCCCTCACGAATTCAAAAATTTATTTTTGGCCCTCCATTTTAATTATTATTTTCATTTTGATTTAAAGGGGATTGAGATGAAAGCTTAACAACATTTTACTATGAAAAATAATATTGTTTGTTCTCAGTCACTAATAAAATGAAGTACCGGTTAAATCTTCTAATAATAAGCGCCCCTTTTTGGGTGGTGTGAGGGGGGAGAGAGGAAATTCTCAATAAAATTTCTCAGAAGCCCTTTCGGAAAGATGAACTCTGTTCACTTGTTGCTATGAATTAAAAAATTATTTTAAATCAGAGTAATGTTTTAATGCTTAAAAAAAGAAAGGGAGGAGGGCCCTTAATAAAGACTAATATACACCCGTTCTCTTTTTATTAAATGAGAATGCTCAACATCGAACCAAAGGCCCTTGTCTCTTTTCGAAATGCAGTTGAAGCTCTTATTTAGCGGAGATCATCGGTTCAAAAATGTTTGTCCGCTAATTAGAAGAGCTGTTCGCTTTTTGGAACTTGACACCCCTACATTGACCCATATTCAGGGTACTTCTTATCTCGTATGTTGGATGTATCTTTGAAATGACTTTATTTAACATTAATTTAAAGGCAGTGGGACTTTCTATCGTGGCTGATTTGGTCGAATCGAATTCTAGTTTATTACTGGCGGCAAAACTGGCGGCTGCTAGTTATAACTGGCAGTCGCAACTAATAACTGGCGGCCGCCACATATATATATCGTGGCCGCTACTTGTAATTCTCGGCCGCTATTAATACCGCCAGTTTTAAAATTGGCGGTATTTCTGGCGGTTGTCAGATAAATCTCTAATCTGGTCCATAGAATTGACAATTTTAAAGCTCATTGTCGTCATATTTACAGTTATTTGGCTGATAAAAATCACAACCAACACTATGTTAATCACTTAAGCTTTTACTTGTCACGTATGATGGATGTTTTTTTTGCCATGTTCGTATTCAAGCACTGTTGAGCAATTAATTTGCTACTATCATTAAAGGGGCTACGACATGAATCACGTGAATTCTGTGTTTTTGTTTACTGTTTCCCCGGCGGCCGTAGTTGTTATCACATTTCAAAATACTCATCGAATCTGCAGACCAGCTGGAGGAGCCAAATTGAACGTGCCGTGAACGTGAAATATTTCCGCCGATCTACAACCCTTAGAGGATGTCATTAGGAGCCACCTTTTAAAAGCATTGCTGAATGGATATGTCTGCAACGATCAAGAAAGCAACCTTTTTTCGCTGCCAGTGAAACTTGGGGGTCTCGTAATTAATAACCCCTGCGAAAGAAGTGACATTGAGTATGAGAATTCGAAAATGATTACGAAACCGATGACTAAGAAAGTGAAAGATCAGATTGAAAAATACGATGAGGAAGTGGAAATTCACCAAAACAAGACACACTCAATCATCCAAGGACAAAAAAGCAGAGAAACGAAAGTAGACTGGAAGAAATTCAGTCAAAAATAAGTGACAGGATAACTACTAGAACAATCGAAGCGAGTCAAGAACTGGGAGCCTCAAGTTGGTTAACATCTTTGCCAATAAAGAAATATGGCTTTTCGTTGGACAAACAGTCATTCTGGGATAGCCTCTACATAAGATACAACATCGCACTGAAACGTCTGCCAACAACTTGTGTATATCCGCCACAACGAAGTCAGAGATTTTACTGCCGAACTATTAAAAGAATACTGTAAAGATGTATCAACCGAACCAATACTGCAAGAACTGACCGGAGAAATCTTTCCACCATCAACAATCCAAACGAATGAAGCAAGAGTAGATGTTGCTGCAAGAGGATTCCGGGTCAAAGGACAAGTAGCGTACTTTGACGTTAAGGTGTTCAACCCAACTGCTAAAGTCTACTTGACTCAGAGTCTATTTGCAGCTCATCGAAGCAACGAATAGATGAAAAAGAGAAACTATAACAAGCGGATCAACATTATCGATCAAGGCAGCTTTACACCATTAGTCTTCTCGTGTTTTAGCGGTATGTCTCGTGAATGCAAACTTTTTTCAATAGATTATCAGAAATTGTGGCAGAAAAAAGAAACAAGCAAATTCACCGTGTGAAAAACTGGGTCAGGTGCAGACTCAACTACAGTTTATTGAGAAGCCAACTGCTATGCCTTCGTGGTTCTAGAGGCTTGAAGAAACTATTCGAGAACGACGACATAAATTTAATCACGACCGAATGTCGCCTAAAATGTTGTTGATAAAATCGTTGTGATGGGAAGAAAGTAAATTTTATATTTATATTTATTTCTTATCCGTCTCTATTGTAGAGGTTTAGCTTCGAAATATCGATATATATATATATATATATATATATATATATATATATATATATATATATATATATATATATGTAAAAAAAAAAAATTTAAAAAAATGAACGTGCTTGCGAGCTTAAAGAAAGCAATATAAAGCAAAACAAATAGTATAACTATGATTATCCAAGTTATAGCTGGCCAAATGTCGTGTTTGCTAATTCTTGATCTGGTCTGCAAATTTTACCCTTGCTCAATGATCGTGAAGAAGAAGAAGTGGCTTGTTTTTCTTTTTTTTCTTTTTTTTCTTTTCAAGTTAACATACATATATATTATTTTTTAAGCTTGATAATGCCTAGCCAGTGGTCAGTAGTTGAAAATATCGCTAAAAACAACAGTCGAATGAAAGGTTTTTCTCTTTTTTTATGGTTTTTATGTATTAAATGATGTACTTTTGCATATATTCACTATTTCATGTAATGTAAAAAACATATGATAAATGTTTTTGTCATAGAGACTGATTTTCATGATTTTCATCTGCATATAAAGTGGTCTGTCTCCATTGGCATATATAGTGGCTTGTTTTGATGCTCGTGCTGCAGATGAATTTCGAAATTTTCGTAGCTCCAAGGTCTTATTTAATTTTGCTTTCAACAAGCAAGAGAAAATGAAAGTACAGAAATTATCCAAAAAAAGAAGGATGGGTTTTAAGAGCACAAGAAAACGAAAGATAAAGATTTTTCAAGACGATTGAACATTTTTGAAATTTTTGTACAACATGTAGTACAACATGTAGCGTGTGGATTGTTGATTTCTATGTTAAAATGAGTAAAATGAGTAATTTGTATTATTATTTCAATAAAGCTAATTTGTTTTGACAAATAAGAATCCTGCTGTTTATATAGCTATTTTTATTCTCTTATCTCCTGTGTTCATTTCTTCTCGCCTCAAATCGAATTTTGGTGCGGCGCCATGATTTCCCTTTAAGATCAAGCCCAAACTTAAGTATAAAGAAATATAAATAATAGGTGAACACCATGGAAGGAGAATTATTATGTATCAGCTAAAAACTGTATTAAGTCGTTGGAAAGAAAGAGGAAAATTTCAGGCACGCTATTAAAAGATGTAATTGAAAATGAGCTTGAAACATCCCTTTCAAAAGTATAGGTTATCGTCCAAAGACCGAAAGTATTTGCTTAAAATACAATGAAGCTCTTAGGACTGCATTTTTATGTTGGCGGATAGTGGCAGCTGCGACTTTTGCCGCCAATACGGCCGCCATTAACGAACTAGAATTCAGCCACGGTAACTTTCTAGGAATAAGAAGAATAAATCCCAATAAATTTGTGACTGGAAAGCAAGTGAGGTGCAGGTTTGTTTGGAGATTCCGCTCACTTACACTTGCACATAGGACGAGAGAAAAGAAATGAAGTGAAGAAATGAAAACTACTGAAAATGTGAAAATGAAAAACCGAAGAAAATCTGTCCGCTATCAGAGTGTCCGCTAATTTGTTTGTCCTTCTTTTTGTATAAGAATTTGACCTAGATTTTGCCGGTGTAAAAATTTTGTCCCTTAAATAGAGCTGTCCGCCTTTTGCTGCAACCTAATGAAAACGAAGGACATACATAGAGAAAAACCAAACAACATCTAATTGCTAAAAACCCTTTAGAATAGAAATTCTTATTTTTGTATTATTTATGGCAAAAAATGCTTGATTATTGTATACTGTGGTGTCTCTCTGTCTCGAACTTCTCCCTATGTCGAAAAATTTTCTCGGTCCCTCGCCCTCAAACTGTTCTCTATCTCGAACAAACTCCTTGGTCCCTTACGAGTTCGAGATAGAGAGAGTCCACTGTATATTTAAAGTTCAATAAATTGCGTGAAGTAAAATTTTCATCCAGAATAATAAAGGGTTTAGTCAATTTGCTACTTCATCGGAAGTTTGTGGCATAGAACGGGCTTTGTCTGGTGAACAACATAAGCATCAAGTATTTTTTTTGACTTGACTCTAATACATCTGATTCTATTTCTTTTAAAACCCAGCTGCTATCCCTCCTTTTCTAGGATCGGATTTAGCGTATATTTTTTTCTTGTCTACGAATATGCCTTGGATAATTGCGTTGGAAGAAGACGGCTTGATCACGTGATTTTTCGACTTTAAGCCTGCAACAATGTCATCAGCTAAGGAATATCCAATTTCGTCTCGAATATAGGGCGGCATAAACGTGTGATACGGGCGAGGATCTTCTATAGCATGTTTTAGATGGTAATCGAACAACAGCTTTTTCACGATCACCTAAAAATAACATCAGTCCGCATTTTAAGTATCAATTATTTATGTTCAAAGTAGACTACATATGATTTGTTTTTGTTCTTGTTTCTTGTGAATTTTGTTTCATGGTTCCTATTTAGAATATCTTTTCTCAAAATATAAAAAACTTGTCAATTAAAAACAAGGTCTTTTGGGCAAGTAAATATTTTACCCATGCAGTAGAGAGAGTGATTCTCGTTCCTCCCGAACCTCCAACCACCATTTTAACATCTCCATTATTATCCGTCAAAATCGTCGGGCATGTCGAGGACAAAGGTCGTCGGCCGGCAAGAGGAGCATTGAATAGAGGAGTTGGATAACCGTCACCAAAGGAACCTTTCAAGAAAAAATCTGCTAATTCATTGTTAAAGATGATGCCAGTTTTCATTGAACGAAATTTTGCTCCAAAACTAGGAAAAAAAAACATATTATGTTCATTTTTGTTGTATTAAACTATGAGAGAAGAAGGAAAGAGGAAGTTTGCATAATAGAATTTGCATCACTGTCAACTTTTTAGGAAAGGGCCGTACTTACGCATAGTTAATGGTATCTGTTGCAGCAACAGCATTACCCTCCTTATCAAGAACGGAAACATGCGTCGTTCCATCATCTTCCGTCGTCGTAAAGTATGGATCATAATAACTGTCCTTTTGTGTCGAGGTATCGTTAATTTTCAATCGATGTTCATTGGCTAATTCTTTACTTATAATAGCATCTTTCATCTACAAGTAAATACATCACAAAATTAGTGTATGCGAGATGACTGAAACATGATGAGCAAAAGAATTCGAAATACGTTACTACCGTTTCAAAAACTGAAAGATTTGCGGTTGGCACGGTATTTGGATCTCCAAGATGTACCCTCATTGAATAACTAAATTTAAAACTCTCTACGAGGCGGTGATAGGTCAAAACTCGATCATCTAACGACTTCAAATCAGATGCAGTAAAGTTAAAACCTAAAAATTGATAGGCAAAGCTTAGTAATCGAGAATAAACATGAGAACCCTGTATTTTACAAACTTTACTTCATGAAAACCGTCTTAGCGATTACACCCAGGAGATATTTTGTTGGACACACTGGAATGGGTACACATGTTTCCAATTTAAGCATACGCTCTCAAATCATTCAAAAATGAGTGATTGATTACTTTTTTGATTTACCTTGCGCCATATTTAAGATATGAACAAGAACAGAACCACCACCAGGCAGAGGAGTGGTATGGAGCTTCAACCCTTTTAATGAATCAATTATCAAAGTTTCTGTAATTAGTGGTTTGTAGTTTTTAAGATCGTCCTCTGTCATGTTGCCACCGTGGTCGTTCACATCTTCGATAAACGCTTTAGCCAGACTTCCATTGTATAATGCGTATGGGTGGTCGCGAATCACGGCTAGCGTGCTGGCATATTTTTTATTGATTAACATATCCCCTTCTTTCTTTAACTTTCCATTTGGACATAAAATTTCTCTAGAAATAAAAACAATCAACATAAGGACAAGAAGAAGAAGAAGAAGAAGAAGAAGAAGAAGAAGAAGAAGAAGAAGAAGAAGAATGCAAGTGCAATATTAAAAAGATGAAAATTTAAGCAATAAAAAATGGCCGTTTCATTGTTGAAATGGAAAAACATGGTTGTGTTCTTGTGGTTTTTACAGGTGAATGGAAACAAGCTGAATGTTATGGAATAGTTTTGATATTGGACAATTCATCAGGAGGAAAATAGAATGCTTTCTAACAAACGAATTTGAAAGCCGTGATCTTAACCAATTTGTGTAACGGCTGGAAAACAACCAAAGAACATCCTCTGTAAGCCACATACTTTAAACCAGGATCAGCACAGACAGCTTGACCTGTTTTTCCCTTTAGATATTTTGCCATATGCTTTCCGATGCGAGTTCCTTTCGTTGCTAAATCAATTGCTCCTTTAAACAAGTCTGTCCATGGTATCTTTCCGTATTTTTCATGAGCAGCTTTTAAACCTTTTAATTCTCCGGGAATACCAACTGCTAACCCACCTGAAAGCGTACAATACGTCACAGTGCATAAAGATGGCAGGGAAAGGTGCACATAGTTTCATTTCAAAAGACAGCAAGAGTAAAAATATAAAAATGAGTAAAAATGTTAAAAAAAGTGGATTTACCAACTTTTGCTAATGTCGAATTTGCATCGTAGATGGAGGAATGAATATTTGCAGGTGCTGTTTCTCTGTAATTATAAACTACAGATTTTTTTATACTTTTATCGTAGATTGTCATAAACCCGCCACCACCAATACCTGTTGAATGCAAATTAATGACCCCTACACATAATAAGCTAGCTATTGCTGCATCGACTGCATGGCCACCTCTCTTCAGTAAATCACGCCCGATCTGAAAAAATATTCAGTAAATCACGCCCGATCTGAAAAAATATTCAGTAATTCAGTAAATCACGCCCGATCTGAAAAAATATTCAATAATTCAGTAAATCACGCCCGATCTGAAAAAATATTCAATAATTCATACTTTGACAAAATTGTGATGTATCCCGGATAACCGTTAATGTAGCTATCATCCCAGATAACCGATAATCTCAATTTTTATAAAAGCAAAGCCAGATGTTTACCTTCACTTACCCAAACCTTCACTTACCCAAACAAATTTAAAATCTTCCCAATATCCGAAAACTACATACCTCAGAACATTCCTTCGCATCCGTGGCTACTGCGCCGTTACGATAAAAACCCTGCATTTGACTGTTTCTTTCTCCATCGTTGCTTTTCTTCAATCCAAGACCAAGTCCGAGCGCCAAAATAAGAATAAGCACAACAACTAGCGCCACAATGATGAGCAACCTTAAATGGAAACATTAAAACTAATTTCAGAATGGTACGCGTTTTTTTCTTCTTCTAAGAATCGGCTCTTGTGCTTATTACACCAAGTCTAACTTTTTAAATGGTGGTTCTAGCAAGAATTGTTATAAAGCAGACATCTCCGTATAACAGACACAAGCTCCATATACGGGTGGATGAATTTACAGACTGATATCTAAGGCGGTTGTCTGGTTGAGCGGTTGAAGCATACTTGCGGTTTCCGTAGCCCAAATGGGGGCTTAAAATGCTTTGGGGCCTCCTTCGCAGGACCCTCATTGATAACAGTTCTATCAGAACTGAAGAGGCTATCCTGGGTAAACATTAATAATAATAATAATGTGTTCTTTCTCGTCCAGTTCAAGAAAGAGGACTACATGAATTGAACAAGTTCTGCTTTTGTTGTTTTTTCAATTCTTGTGTATACCATACATACTGACAAAAAAATCTAACCTTTTCTTCCCCATTCCGTTTCTTTTGGATTTCGATTCTTGCAGCAACGCTTTCTCTGTGAAAGGAGCGAAGTGAAATATTTGAATTCTATTATTATGATCTAGTTAATAATAACAGGACAACATAAATAATATATCATTTCTTTGTCCTACTCACAATAAAGACAATTTGGTTTTAAACATTCACCCTTTACGAGAAAAGAACCTATGTAATTATTTATAGAAGGCATGGAATGCTGGTGAAAAAAGAAAAGAAAAAAAGTAAACAATGTTTTTCTTAAACCATATTGTTATTCACGTCAACAATATTTAGAGTATCTAGGCAGGATCATTCATTTCAAAAAAGCTTTATTCCGATTTTTTCATTTGTTCGAGAGTTTTATTGGTGAATTTATAATGAAAAGAATGAAAACTTCGCCCATAAATTGAAACCGCCGCTAAGTAAATGTTTTCATATGACCGCGCTGACGAAAGAGATTGGGAACCATACAAACAAGTTGTTAATACTACGAACGTTCGTGTTATCAGATCCTGTAACAAGCCAGTATGAAAAATTAAACCAAAGTGTATAAGACCATAGCGAACTAGTAGAGGTTTATATTTATATTTATATTATATTTAGATTTTATATTTATTTAGAGGCAATGAAACTTTGGATAGATTTCAGTGATGACATTGTAATGACGTTGTTGTAAATCACAGGTAGAGAGTGAAGAAGGGTGCTTCACAGGTGGAGAGTGAAGAAGGGTGCTTCACAGGTGGAGAGTGAAGAATCTTCTTTTCTTCATTGAACAGATTAATTAGTGTCTGGTGGGGAGTCTCACAATGTTTCAGAGGATCAACAATAATTTTGTTTTATTCATCGGAAGTGAAGGATCAGTAGATAAACACAGTACATGGTTACACGATAACTACAAATTCTTCATCTATTCTCTATCGCCAGTTTCTAGTAAATAGAGATGAACAAATGAACAAACATATATAATAAATACACGCTTTTTTTATAAGCAACAAAAGATTTTTGTTGAAGCTCAATGTTTTTTTAAGTTTCTCTTTTTACAGGCTGATTTGTTGCTTACTTGTTGCTTGTTGACTATCTAACATGAGAAAACCAAGTTTACGTGTTCGTCTATTCAGGTAGACCAGCGCGAGTTTTTATAAAACCAATGGAAATTTTATTACACCTTTCTCATGAGCTCCTTTTTGCTCTTTATATTTTAATGTTAGATTTTATTCTCTGTTTGTTCGTTTTTTTACTTGTTGGACAAATCCAGTTGTGCCGGAGCTGTTGACAGATTCGAGCCTCATGAAGCGTGTGTAATGTATAATAAGATTTCTATTTTTGTTTGTATAAAGTTAATACCCTTTCTTATTAACGCCCAGGCGCTAATTATTATTTTTGTATTAGTTTAAATTTTTGGTTGCTTAAAAGAGGGCATGGGACGCTTAAATTGTTATTTTGAAAATAAGTAAAGGTACCCTGACATTGAGTAAAATGAATTGAATGAATGAATAAATTGAAAGTGAAATAGGTGTTACAGAAATAAAAACATTTAGGCGCTTGTTAGAGGGCGGATGCTGGAAAAAGGGGGTGCAGTTTAAAGAGGAAATGCGTTAGAATAATATGAAATAAATAAAAAAGAATGGAAAGAAAAAGAATGATTTACTTGTAGGCATCTTCGGAAACAAAATAATGTTAGCATAAAAATTTCTATCAGTACCAGTAGGTAGGATCCTCATACATGAAAAGCATACTATTTGCTAAACACTTCAATTTGTGAATTTTTCTTTTATCAAAAAGGGTTTCACAATTGTTTTATGTAAATATATAGAAATTAATTTGAACAAAAACATTCTAAAAACTATTTACAAAAGCGAATGATTCCTAATAACAATCATGAAAGCATTTTGAAAAGTAGAAAAGAACGATGATTATTTTCAAATGTATAAAAACAATCAATAACCGTCTTGTAAGCAACACGCAACTTCTCTTGACACTTCGTTTTGAATACTTCATATGTTGTTGAAACAGGAGCGTTCATGAAATAAGAGATGCTATATTGCAGTTTCTAAAAAGTTTTTTTATAGAAATTTATATTATTTTATCAGTCCAGAGGCGTAGCTAGAGCTCAGTCAAAATTTGTGGAGGATAGTTTAGTCATTTAAAGTAGAAAAGAAAAACGTGCAAGTAACCTAATCGACACTTAAGACTGAAAAGAACACGTCAGAAATTAAAACGTCACGTCAGAAATTAAAACGACGTAGAAACGGAAGTTACAGCTTAAACAAAACATCTATAAGCTAACATGACTTTTGCATTTATGAATACAATTCCGAGATTTGAAATACTCAAAATATCCTGACCGTAACCTCGAGCATTTTGTTTGGTCTCAGTTAGACAAGGTTTTCATGATTGACAGGATGGTTTGAGAAAACGACATTTGAACGTAAAAGGCTTTTTTGATTAGAAAATTGCGGAGTTTATAAATACCTTCGGCTGAAGTGGACTTTTTCTGCATTTTCATCATTTTCAAAATGTTAGGGATTATAGACGTCATTCAAACCAGTGAAGCCTATTCGACATTCTGTATGTAATAAAATCGCTCGTGGTTATTTCACATGAATTTCAAGCTGCAGTAAGAGTCTCAATGACTCCAGATTATCAATTGATAGGAAAAACATTGATAAGTTGCAATTATTCGATCATTTGATTACAGACAGGGATACTGACGAGAAATGAAATAATTCATCATGAAGGTTTTCTCATTCTATTGACTGTTAGAACACAGATATTCCTGTTGTAATTTTTAAGGATTCGCTAACTTTTAACTACCATTGAATTTTCAGTTTAAACACTGAATTATGGCTGTCTATTGAACAAAAGATTACAGTTTTTTGTGTTGAGGTAACAACATTTAATTTTGCCGGTCCAGATAAAGTCAGTAAGTAAGATATACTAAACTTGTTCCAGTGAATGTTAATATTGTGACATTATATTGTTATGATCTTTACTGAAGAAAGAATCGTCTTAACTCGAACTAATATATCATTTTTGACAGAATTCCACTTAACGGGAGATTCGCTTAACTCGAACATTCGTTAAGTCGAAGTATTTCCCCCGGTTCCTAGGAGGTTAGCGGGAGTTCACATGAAGTTTTCACTGAAGAAAAATTTAAACAGACTTCAAAAATGGAGGGACCAGAGTTTGAACCAACGAAATCGAGGAAAGGAGGGAATCACAACACTGATTCCATTATAATTAGAGTTACCCTACGAGCCACCATGGTTTAGAAGCCTTCAGGATGAAGAAAACTTTCAAATTTAAACCTCCCTAAATGCTCTATAACTGCTAATTATTTCACACTTAAACGATATGAAAGGGATAAAAATTGACGTTTTTTGTGACAAACTATTTTAGTACGAGTAATAGCAGTTCTTTCTTTTTTCTGTCATGTTTTACTAAGTCAAATAATTATGCTTGTATTGTGGTATAATTACAAGTTTGTAATATTAATACTATTATATTTTATCAACATAAACTATGACATGGACTTTCGTAGAAGGTCAGGTTGTTGATCTTATCATTGGAAAACGAGTTTTTTTGCTGATATTGAGACGGATATAGTTTAGAGTCAACTGAATGCAAAGTTGTTAAAAGTCGTTTTAGATGGTTTCTGTATTGTTTTGTTGAAGTATTTTTATATTAGAAGACAAGAAAATTAAAAAAAATACTACTTGAATAACCCAAATGTTGCTACACGTTTTTCTCGGGATTTTATAAACTCGTTCATTAGGTACACTTGAGGGTCTATAGCATCTAGCTCCTCTTTGAAAATATCTGATGTTAACATAATTGCTGCAGAATTGGCAGAGACTTTTAGCGGGATGGAAAAAGATAGGCTCCGTACTTATGGACTTTTCCAAGGCCTTTGATGTATTACCCCATGATTTGCAAATTGCCAAACTTTGAGCCTATGGAGTTGGTTTTAACAGACTCAGATTCTTATGCAGCTATCTATCAAATAGGGAAATGAGAGTTCGAATAGGTTCGGCATTTAGCGAATGGCTAGAGATAGAGCTTGGTGTACCCCAGGGGTCGATTTTAGGACCACTACTATTCAATATCTTCTTGAATGATTTGTTTTTATGTGATCTTAAATCCGTTAAAGCAAACTTTGCTGATAACAACGCTTTTTGTGCATGGGGTGAAACAATTAATGACGTCATGAATAAACTTCCAAAGGACATTCCTATCGTCATTGATTGGTTTACATCCAATCATGGACGTGTAAAGAATTATACGTCCGTGATCCAATCAGATGGTCATAAATCCGGAAAAATTTCAATTTTTTGTACTTGGTAGTAACTGTACTGCGCGATGAAAACTAGTCGCTTTCATTTTGACCAAAACCCTAAAAATTCATCGCAAAGTGGCAACAAAGCTATCATTAAAAATCTTTGGAGGAAAAGTGGAACCATTAAATAGAGCAGTTTATTACCATGAACGAGGAGATTTCTGCGCCAATTTTTGATCGTTCGTGGATGTGGAATGAGTTTGGGCCACCACCACCACCAACAACAACAACAACATTTTGAATTTTGAAACATTTTCGGGGATAAAGGGAACAACAAGAAAAAATACAATTTCTTCGAGTCTAAAACCTTCTCTACACTCTTCGCAAATAAAGTTTAATTCTATTGGTAATCCCTTAAAAACTTTAAATTGGACATTGTCTTGGTTCTACCAAAAGTTCGTTAACGGAACAGTTCGGTGGCTGGGTCACCGCATAAAGCACAGCGTTGGCTATATCCATGGGATCCAGAAAACAATCTTCATTGGTTTGAGCAAAATGATTAACCGCCTATGATAGAAGTATTCAAGAATTATCGTTTAAGGGACTTTTTGAAATTGGATTTCTGTATAAAATATTCTTTACCTCAATATCAGTTGAAAATGAAAAAAGAGATGTTTTGACGTCACCTAAGAAAGATGTGAATTGCTAAGAACTTTCGGCTCATCCTATAACTAGATTTTACTGCCACAATGAACAATTCTTTTTTATCATTTTGTACCTTCATCAAGGTAGACTTATCTTCTCAGTGCAAAAAGATATGCGTAGGATATAATTCACATTTAGTAGTAGTAATCTGATTAGGCCTACCAGGTTGTATCGTGGTGACTTTTATGCCAGAGTTAGCTGTTTCTAATCGCAAACCTTGAGAAAATGCTTCAACGAAAAACTTGGTTGCTGAATACACAGTTAATCCTTGAAAAACCTGCATCAAAGAAGTGAAACAGAAGTACATTATGGCGGTTGTTATGACATTCACTCAAGCGAATTCATAAGTGGATACATGGGTGGAGGTTGACTTTTTATTTTTAAATATTTTATTTTTAAATTATCAATTGTTTTCTGACACTGAAAGGTGAACGTAACAATTTAATGATTAAAAACTTCTAACTTTAAAGTTCCGAGCTTTTTGTCTCATTTCTAAACCAGCGAATTTGGAACGTTAAATTAAACGTTGTTTTGTGATGAAGTGTTGTGGAAAAATTATGTCACGTGGGCAATTGGAGCAATTGGTGAAGGCAGTGATATAAAGTTTTTACTAGGAAAACATTTACGTTGTACTAATAACTTTTGAAATTCGCGAAAGTTTTTTCTCGCTTAATATGGATTTTTCCACGAAATTTATATTTCAAACTTTGCGAAAGTTTCTGCCCTTCAAGTAGTTAGAGTATAGATCTTTGGTCATCCGAAATAAAACCAGCTGTTATTGTTGGTACACAATTTATTATTGGTATTACCAGATTGTGTTTATATTTTTACCTTCCTTCCAGCATCTGAGCTGATGTTTATGATATGACCACTCTCTTGTCGAATCATACCAGGTAACACAAATGCTACCGTGTTCATCACACCCTGCAATGAAAGCTCGAATGGCTTAAAAGTAATTAGTAGAATGTTTTTCGTCTTCACTTTCAGAATTGGTTATTGGTGCAGAATGTCCAGATTACATCTTTTATGTCTGCAAACGTACGTATCATTATATCATCTATGCCTTACGCTGTCACTTGGTAGTAGATATCCAGTCTGCTTACGTGCAAACGAAATATTTTCGAATCATGTGTATTTTACCTAGCTGTTGTGCGGTCGGCACGTAAGAAAAGTGCTGAGTGGAGGTCAACTTATTTTTAATAACGTTAATTCGTTTTAATCATGCATTACTTACTTTACAATTGACATCAACTTGTTTTTCCCATTCGTCAACATGCAAATTTTTCATCAGGGTGTAATACATGACACCTGCTGAATTGACTAAGATATCGATAGTGCCTAGTGTATCTTCTGTTTGATCAACAAGTCGTTTTATCTAAGGTTATTGAAAAAATATGCAGTGCATGTTTGCTCTATAGTTACGAAATGAATGAATGAAGGAATAGTTGAAAAACAGGGGGTAAAAATATCTTTGTACGAAACGCCATAAGGAAATTCTTACGTCATCTTTATTTGTGACGTCAGCTTTGAAAGCTGTGACGATGTTTCCTTTCTTTACAAGTTCGTTCCTAATTTTTTCAAGTCTGAAAAAAATTATTATAATTTACCAATTATTGAGTGATACTAAAGTAAGCAGTAACTCCTTTCAACATCTTTATTACCGTGGTTTAAGTTCCCAGTCCCCAATTAACCTCCCCCACTCAATACCACAGTCAGATTATCCGGAGCCTTATTTGAAGCACATGCTGTTTGAACCCAGGAGATTATTCCAGTTACACAGGTGTAAAGTGACCGTAGAGATTCCCATCCAACCACAGACAATGATACTGATATTGACAGTTGTGAAAACTTTGAGAAAGTGCTTAAGTATATTTACAAAAAGATAAAAATGATCTTCTTTAATTATTCTTGTGCCATTCAGAATTGTTTTGCAATTAATAAGCCTCCCGCTAGAATAAGGTCCTACCCAAAATATATTTGTTGATAAATTATTCCCATTTATTCGAGGATTGACGGTATACTTAATTTATACAAAACAAAACACTATTATAGTTTCAGGGCAAGTTTAACTGGAGGCAAGAAGTTTGTAAACATATCTTAGTCGATGTTTATTATTGGCTAAGAATTAAGCCAATCAAGTTTAAGTAGTTTTAAGTTGTGTACTGGTCCGTTGTCAGTTTCTGACTTACTTATCCAGTCTTCTTGCAGCAAGAACAACGGAAGCACCATTTTCAGCAAGCTTTCTTGCAATGGCTTCACCTATACCACTTGAGGCACCTGTGACCACAGCGACTCTGTTTGTTAATGGTCTTAAAACTAGAGGAAAACAAAAGAGAAAATGTAACACCTTAATATTATAAATTATAAAAATGTTGCAACGGTTTTATGGAATTTCTTCTAAGTGCTCTGAGACTGCTTTTGCAGGAGCCTCATCGATAACAGTAGCTACCTCATACAACTAAAGGGACCATCCTTTGTAAATGTTTACTTACCAGCGTGAGATATCTTTGGTTGTGGAATCAGCATCCTACTGACCAAACCATTCAGATAAGTTTTCAAGAGAGAGCTATTTATATACTGGTATTTCTCTTTTAGATAGATAAATAGAAATTTTTGAAGGTTCGCGTTGCTGAAAACCCTCTTATCCGAGACTAGTTCTGTCTTCCTAAAAAAAAAAGAAGAGGTTTTGAAGTTGAGAAATATTTGACAAACAATCCCCTCGAATTTCATCAGTATACGAAAAACTCTCCAGCTGTACTTACATAGACTTGATAACATGGAGAGTGTTAAACATAAATAATGGACAGTTGGGCGTGGCAGCTAGTTCTTCGATCCTAAAATAAAAGATGTAATTAAGATGTAATTCCCACGATCGAAAAGTTTTAAACAAACATATACTTGAAATATTCTCCTGCTTTGCATAACAATTCTCCCTGTATAATAACAAACCTAATAGATATAAAAATGAGGCTGAAGAGTTAAAAACCTTTTCTCCCATTCTGCCAGCGGTAGAAGAGATAAAGGGTACCCATTCGTTGATATCCATTCAAAAAGATGTCTGAAAAACAACAGCAGGAAATCTGTCACCAGCACAATGAAAGGTAAATAGGCTAACGTACAAAGTCTGGTACAAGATACACTAGAGATTTTACATCAAATTCTGTGGACGAGTGGACTACACAGGGGAACTTACTTGGAATCAATTGGTTTTGTATTGATGATGTGGTATATTTTACCCATCGACCAAGAAATTTGCTAAAAATAAAGTAAATCAAGTGTTGGATATTATTATGATTTTCAGTGTGTCCACACATAAGCATGCGCAGAGACATATTGAAATAATCAGATAGAATACCAAGAAAAACGACTAACCTGGGTTAATGAGACAATCACGTGACTAACGAAATTGACTGGTGTCATTTCAATTTTGAAATCGACAAATGGCGCAATACCGCTGTGTATGCACGTAAGAAGGAGCATTAAGTTGAAGTCTTGGTTGTTCCAGTACGCATGCTCATTTTCACCGGAAAGGTTTCCTATTAACAATTACCCGAATTAAGGGTGAATTAACCTCTAAAATCCACGATTGCCACAATTGCCTATTTTTTGATTCCATTGGCATGACTTAACAGATTCTGTCAAATCATGATTAAAAAATATGTTTCCGACATCAACAACAGAAGAAACAAGAAAATATTCTTATTATTATTACCTAGTCTGTAAATTGCAGTGGGTAATCCTCGTTTGCCGGCTTTTGTAACAAGCTGCTCTGCCACCCATTTACTTTGAGCATAGCTAAATATTCAAATCAGACGAAGATTGAAAAAATATTACATATAACATTATAGGTTTGCGTTTTTACTTGTGAGAAGAGTTACAGAACAGCAGAAATTAGGTACCCGTAGACCAATTCCTTGTGTAAATCATGAACGTTACTTTCTTCTCCACAATTGACATATGTTGGTGGAAACACAGCATTCGTGCTAAGATGATATAAGCAGAACTTAATGTACACCAGATGGCAACCTCGTTCCCATTTTTCTTTTTGCTTTATCTGACACAAAAAAAGATGAAAGGAGGTGGAAGGTATGACAATTTGTGATAATTTACTGATTGTTATATGTAAATTAAAAAAAGACTCGCGTAAAAGTTCCTAAAAAGGGTCCACATCTATTAGTATTTGTTGAATTCACATCAATTAGTATTTAGTGATACAGGCAGAACATACCTAATATAATGAACGGGTTTTATTTTGACTCTTCCGGCAAAGATGAGAACATTTTGTGTTCCCACAACATTAGTTCCATGAAGTGTCTAAGAAGAAGGAGAATATGTTGAACCAAATCCCTGTTGCCTCAAATTTTTCAAGACTAGGTGAGACTAATGTGTTACCTTGTATGGGTAAACAAGATTAACGACAGCAGCTGCGTGAATAATGAAATCGATCTTTAAAGAGAAAAACAAAATTTATCTTTTCAAAAACAGTTCTCACCCTCCATGAAAAACATCATGAAAAACATTATGAAAAACACGAAGTTTATGAAAAGGTAGTTACCTCATATGAAAAATATTCGTAATCATCGTTTTTAAGGCCGAAATGTAAAACACTGAGATCCCCTAAAAGATCGTTCAAAAACATGTTAATCATCCCCATTTTCCATGATAAACATTTACTGTATATTAGACCATAGTCATATAAGAAAATTCCCTAGTTTAGACACTTATAGTTTATTTTGCATTCACTTTGATCACATGATAGTTAATAAATACTTTGCATTGGTGTAATAAGTCATGTGATCAAAGTGTGTACAAAATGGTTATACACACCTTTTATGATTGTTACTCTTGTTTCAAACTCTTTTAAGACTTTTTCTCTCTCATCGTTATCTTTTTCGTTTTCCTCCTCAGTCGGCAAAATACCATATTTTATGAGGTTTTGACGTAAGCGGTCTTCGGCACTGCTATCTGGCATTTCGCGCACTAAGCAATACACATGAACCTAAGAAAAAACCAAATTTAGAAGTTGTTAAAAATCTCTATCAATGCTATTTCCTTTTAACTCAATGACAAGAAAAACACTCGTTTCTTGTTGAGAAAATTTAAATTCTGATTGTTTAGTGGAAATTATCCCAGTCATGTCGTATTTCGATGCTTCACTTCAATGCACTTTATAAGCAGCGTATCAGCCCATTTCAAGCCATCGACTGACTGCACACTGGCCTGCGTGCAAGTTAGAACAATATATACGTATCTTTGGCAGTAAGTCAACTTCCTAGTTGCAAGTTGGTGAGAAGAAACAACAACCTCCTTAAAACTTCATTCTTAAACCAACATCAGAATACCGAGATGTTTTCATAACTTCTAATGCTATGTCTCAGTAACGTGCATTTGTAGATAGAAAGTAACACAGATAGAAAATAGATACCTTTGTTGACATGAGCAGGTCTTTCAATATAAAAGCTCCTAGAAAACCGGTTGATCCAGTTAAAAACACACGACCTGATGACCATCGATGGTCATATTGACAGGATCTCCAGAAAGCACGTAACATCATGTCCATACTAAATGCATACACATGAAGTTGAAAACATTTTGACGGTGGTAACAATAACATGATGTAACGAGATAATAATTTTCCTACTTGACAAAACTTTGGTCATGATAATCGACTTCATGCGCCAAATCAATTTCTATGTCGATGCTCGGACTGAAATAAACGATATAACTCAATGAATATATTAAATGATTATTTTTAAGGATGAAATGGATAAACCAGCAAGTATGTTTACATTCGTGAAATGATGCTCCCTGTTTTCAGTTCGATCAGACTGGCCAATTCCACTATCGTGTTGTTGCTGAACAATTCATTCATGGAAATGTCAACTTTCTGTTCATCTCGGATGGTAGCTAGCATTCTTGCTGCTAGTAAAGAATGTCTAAAAAGATAAAGGTTGTGTATGTATGTGCACTTAAAAAATCATAAAGTTCCGGACAAGCCTTTTCTGCCTGAACATTTGCTGCATAAACCTTCAATAGGTATTTAAGTAGGTTAGTCCAGTAAATAAAAGACATGATGTCGACGAGATTTGCAACAACGAAGATTAGGACGTCTTACCCTCCAACGTCAAAGAAGTTTTCTTGCGTGTCTACATGTGTAACGTTTAAGAGTTTCTTCCACAATTCATGGAGGAACACTTCCATACCGTTCCGTGGCTTCTCGCTGTCTTCATCTTCTTTTTCTTTCTCGAATGTTGGCAACATTGAAGAATCAAGTTTGCCTGAGTTTGCTATGGGAACGCTACAATGATAAATTTTATGGGTACAGATGATGTTGTTGGCTGTGAAAGAACGTTTTTAGCAGAAGTTAATTTGATGTGTTATGAACGAGAATCTAAATCCTTTTCATTATAAGTACTTTGAATAATTTATCCTTAATTGAGAATTTTCAATGGAAAACGATTTTTGTTGATTCGTCTTTTTTTATTAAATAATTTCACGTAAGTTTTTAATTACATAAGCAAAATTTTGAGACCATTCGAATCGATGTTCTTTCCTAGAAAATGAAAACATGGC
The DNA here is from genome assembly GCA_039566895.2 of Turritopsis rubra. Taxonomy (NCBI): domain Eukaryota; kingdom Metazoa; phylum Cnidaria; class Hydrozoa; order Anthoathecata; family Oceaniidae; genus Turritopsis; species Turritopsis rubra. The sequence goes on along the minus strand of CM077625.1, from coordinate 2,212,913 downwards.
GCCATATTGCATTATTGAAATGTATCCGAAAAACAAAACAAAGCATTTCACAATGGTATTCTGACCCATTCTTATTGTTCAAATGAGAGATTCCAACTGCTGACATCAGCACACTGCAATCCTCAGTTCTACTTATAACAGTTCATTATCTTTAATGATAACTTTTTAAAAGAAATTCTGAAAATATTGCTCCCATGCTGACAGTTTTAAAAAAAACATCCCAGTAATTTATGACATTTTCTGGTCGTACCCTATTCCCAACAAAATAGAGGCTGGCCATTTCCTAAGAGATTCTTACATTTGGGCAAATTTACCTTGATAAGAGTACAATGTAAGATGGTACCATGTAACCTGGCAATTTTGCTTTCAAAGCTGCTCGAATCTCACGTTTAGTTGTCTAAAGGAAAAGTCGTAGGGAATAACGAAGAAGTAGAACATGTCGTTTCCCACTTCCAAAAAATCAAACCTGATGTAGATCACGTGTTGATCCTCAAAACCCCCGGCATCTTTTGTTTGTTAATTATTATTAACAATAATTATTTTATACCCTTGATATCTTGATATCTATTTTTTAGAAAGAATTTGAGAATTTGTAATTTAACTTCTAAGTCCACAAACATCTTGTTGAGGAAATATGATTTGTTTATTACGAAGGGATGGAAATACACGATCAATTAAATCACCCAAAATGTTCTTCATCATTATTGCCATTGTGAAATGAGAGAAAACCCTTATACTTTATCTGGGAAAAAATTAGTCGGGCAAAATTTGCCCACTCCGCTTTGACATTGGTCACTTTTCCCCGATTTGATCATGTACACAGGTGACCTGCATCAATTTAAATAGAGTAAAAACCTCGAAGGAGAAAGTATTGACAATTTAAATTCATCATGTGTTTCAGCCTTTAGTTACCTTTTCTTTTGGTACAATATATGCCACCAAGAATTTGTCTCCACCTTCTTCTCCTTGTGCTTGAACTTTGCAAGCATTTATGAATTGCAACTCTAAAAGCGCAGCTTCAATGGCCTACAAACAAAGTTATAATCCTATGAATACATTAGACAAGTTAATTAAGTTGATAGAAAAACATTTAGTGCGTTCTTAACACCGTATTCGAACATGTATTGTACTAAGTAGTTGATTGGAAGGAAATTATCTAATTTACATCCACGTACTTGAAGCTCAATACTGAACCCTCTGATTTTTACCATTGAGTCACAGCGACCGCAAATTTCTAATTCCCCATTGGATAATATGTATCCCCAGTCACCCGTTCTGTAAAGTCTAGGTCCACACTCTCCAATTAAATGTTGTGGAGTTTTAATGAATTTTCTATTGGTTAATTCAGGACGATTTACGTATTCACGTGCTAGTGTCGGTCCACCTACAAAAATCTGAAATTACAAACAGGGAAATAAAGTGAAATACGTATACTGTTTCATCCAGTTTCGAATAATCATACAGCCTAAATTTTCAGTTCCAACATCGCATACACCAGAGGATAGTACTGTTCCTTTTCATAAAGCTTTCACCCACATATTCTTAATGCTCCTAGCTCACATATTCTTCATGCTCTTAGCTCACATACTCTTCATGCTTTTTTCTACTTTACGAGACAGTATCACTATTCATTTTACAAGAATCAGAATATAGAATAGCGTTATAAATCATTTCTTTTACCTCTCCTGGCATTCCTATTGGCAGTTGCTTTAAATCATCATCCATAATCATAATTTTGACATAATCTAAAATTTTGCCTACTGGGCAGAATTTGCCATATGAATTCAAATGATCGATCCTCTAAACATGAAAGTTTGCATACAAGATGTATACTCATTGAGTTTAAGTAACCGCCAATATGCTTCCTCTTATTCCTCAGACGGATAAACACACACAATGAAGTCATGTAAGACATGTTTAGGATTGAGAAAGAACCCAGTCCTGACTGCTCGTTAAAGTTCGTAACTATCCTCTTTTCACATTCCTTTTTAAAGGTTTTCTGATCTTCTTCTTTTTGTGTTTTGGTTTTGAAAAAATCATTGGAATTATACCAATCATCAAATTGTGGAACCTTCTTATACTTTAGGTCTCCTTTAATTGATGTTATCAATCCTTACCTTTTCCAATTCTCCTTTGGAGAGATTTGAAACTGTAACGTCATGACATTCCGATATGCTATATAAATTTAAAAGCTTCGCCTGAGGAAGTTTGCTGATGAAGCGATTTCGTAGAGAAATGGTGACAACTTCGCCACATAACCAAATACACTCTAAATTCTGTAAGTAACGTTCAATATCCAAGCTCTTTTCATCAAGAACTGTCTCTATAGAAAAATGCGTAAAATATTGCTGCACTCGTCTCTACACTCTTCTCCTCTGAGTTCATTTTCTAAAGTCAGCATGAAGAAAAAAATCAGAGAAATTTATCCTACCTAATAACGATGGAGTCATCAAAATGGATGTTATTGAATTTTTCTGAAGAAATTCTAACAACTTTGGCGGATCATAAATAACATTGTCAGGAATAATATACGTTGTAGCACCTTTGAGAAGCGGACGAAACATCTCCCACACAAAAAACACATTACAGGCTATTCTATCGTTTTCGTGGAAGGGATAGTTATCATGTCGCCATTTATAAGAAAGTACTGCTCCACGATGGGGACACATAATGCCTATGTATAAAAATGATGAAGTAGAAATGAAAGGACTTTCAACCAACTAAACTCCACAACTGTATACTCTGACATGAAAATGTATTCTTACCTTTTGGCGCACCAGTTGTTCCAGAACTATAAACAATATATGCCAAATCATCTAACGATGACGTCACATTCAAATCAATATCTTGAACTTCTTCAGACATTATTGTTGACCAGCCTTCATCTAACAAAAGGATACGGACTGTAGAGGGGAGCCATTTTTTATAACATGATAGAGTTACTACAACAACAGGCTTTGCATCTTCAAGAACAGAATTCAGTAATGGTATTGGGTAGCTATAATCAATTGGTAAGTAACATGAACCAGCTTTCAAAGCAGAGGTATACGCAATGGTATATTCCATACACCGTTCCATGTAAATTCCGACAGGTGAGTCGGTTTTACAACCAAGTTGTCGTAATTTTTTCGCTAAGATTGTCGTAACATCGTCTAATTGTTTATACGTCAATGATCTGCCTTCATAATCCACGACAGCTGTTTTATTTGGAGTTTTCTTCGCTTGCATAGTAAACAACTCGTGTAGACATTTTGTTTCTGCCATTTCTTCAGAACCTAAAAATGAAATTGTGTTTTCAGTATTTCAATGAAGTTATATACTACTCGATTAAAGCTCTATTTCCACTTGAAGATATCAAAATCAAAACAGACAGTTGTTAAATAACATTAAAACGTGGTGGTATTATCAAATGAACAGTTAACTGGTGTCATGTGGAATAATAGAAATGATATTGAGAAAAAACGATGGTTTTAAATGCTACAAAGGAAAATGTACGCATTGCAGTGCAAGTAAAAATTGGATCTTAAAACTTGTGATTAGCAGATGATACACAAATGATTTCTCGAAAACACTTGTTTTTTTTTATTTGTTTATTTATTTAATGTTGACCGATTGTTGACACAGGAAGTAATTTAATACTGTGGCAGTATTGTTACGTATTGAGAGGTTTTTGACTAGACTCCTTCTTCCTTTCAAATACATATCACACATACAAATTATGAATACAGTTAACTCTTGCTGTCTCGAACACGAACTCTCGAAAATCCTTTATCTCGAACAAAAATCCCTTGAGCTCTCGCTATCTCGAACATTTAAATTTGTCTCGCGGGAGTTGACTGTAGTTACCATGGTGATAAGACGCAGGAGCACAATACACTTTTATATCCGCTATCATTGTAAACTTTGTTTCGTGTAAATAAATAAGTGTGAAGAAGCTGCCTTCCTAAAATTTTCCAACGTGGCAGAACATAATTAATATTCATTTTCAAAATAAGTATTGAAAGGAATTTTGCCATGTCTAGGATTCCCAAGTTTAGTCAACATATACACGTTTTAACTAAACTATGGTGAAGCCTTCAAACATTCTTAACTTTTCAACTTTGAGGCCTAAAAATGTTCTTAATATTATATTTCTGATTTTAATGGAGTTCAGTTGATACTGCAACATGGATTATAATATTCTTGTGTTTGACTATTATAATGACGTTTTCTTGTAAAATGTAAAAATATTTCCTTAAGGTTACTGCTAAGAAAAAAAATGGAAGAAACTTAAAAATTTCTGATTTTTGAACATACTTCTTCCTATAAATTTTCAGATGCAATCATTTCTTAATATGGAAAAAGTCTCTATTAGTGAAAAAAGTGAATAAAGAAGTAATTAACAACACTTTTGCAGAAATCTCATTTTTATTACTCAACATAATGTTTTGTTTCTACACATTTCATTTTACACCTTTTCAAAAGCAAAAATATTTCAATTATACCGGCAAACAAAACACCTTTATTAAAATGTGTGAAAATCACGTTTTGAACGACGTTCATGCATAATAATTAAAAACTCCCTTTTCTCAGAACAAAATTTATGTCAAATCTACACCAATAAAGAGTTCCTGTTTTTAAAATAATTATTCCCTTCAAAAATTATTATGCAATAAAGCACAATGAAGAAATTTATGCGAGTAAAGGAAAAATTAATATATCTTCTGAACGACGGAATTATTTAAAAAACGGTGACATTTTTATTCCATTATGTCGAGTAAGAAAAAAGCTTTCGGAAAATATATACTTTTATATATTTATTTCAAAGATTTAATGAAATATTGAGTGATAAAGAAAAACACTGTTTTTCATTTACAGTAACCTTAAGTGTCGATTAGGTTACTTGCACGTTTTCCTTTTCTACTTTAAATGACCAAACTCTTCTCTACAAATTTTGAATGAGCTCTAGCTATGCCTCTGATAAAGCAACATGATTATAATATTCTTGTGTTTGACTATTATAATGACGTTTTCTTGTAAAATTCTTAACAACAAACATTCCTAAGCCTCGAATGTTCTTAGCATGTTCTTAACTTTTAGACCTTCGAAGCCTTATACTTTGTCCTTATAAAAAACCATCTACGTGGTTTGATTTTATAATACTTCAAATAAGCCTGTAAACCGAAAACTTCGGAATTAGTTTTTCATTTTAACTTGTTTATAAGAAAATTATAAGTAAAATGATCACCTCTAAACGAGAATTTGAAACACAAGCTTACCAAAATATTCGTAATATCCGTCTCATATGATAGCGCTACGCAACAACCATCAACACAAACAATCAACTTCCACTTTGTTCAAAAATCATACTATGACAATCATCATGGAAATGAAAACAGTATAGATTATATTATTTTTCGTTTTGTCAAACCAATAACTTATGAATATTGATGTGGGAAGAAATGGCGAAAAGTAGATCTTCGAAGCAGATGGCCTGTAATGTTCTTTTCGAAAAGAACTTTCTATTGTTCTCCTCCTTCCTCAATGATTGTATTTTTCTTTTTTTAATAAAATACATTTTTTTTAAAGTGATTTTGGGAGGGGTAAAATCATGTTGATTTTGAACACAGAAATATAAATTTAGACTTCACAACTGTTTGGCCACTAAAACTAAAACTTAAAGACTGTAATAAAAGAACTTGAACATCAGGCGACCAACTAAAAATCAGGCTTTAAAGGACTATTTAGTTTTGAATTTTTCTTCTCTTCCTCCTCCTCTGTTTTTTGTCAACCCTACCATTGAATTTTGACAAAAGTGAGAACAGCACATCATTTGAAGAGAAATAAAACATCAACAGGGCAACTCAAATCCACCAATTATCAATAGAATATACTATTTAAACGAACAGATCTCATTAAGGGAATTGAAAAACGTATTTCACTTGAACAAAGTAAAGTTGTGTACATTGGGGAGAGGCGTAGAACGCCTAACGGAACCCCTTTTTCGGAAGTGATACTTCCATCCTCAGCCATGTTTAGTGGAACCCTTGTGATGATGTGCATGTATTGTAGACCGTAATCACAAAATTTACTGTAAAGCTATGCGAAGCTGTGTACCCCAATGTGTACCCCAATGTACACAGCTTTACAATCATCACAAAGCTAGCGGGTTGGTTGGCAGTTGAACTCTTTCTGTGCATCAATTCGATGACATTCCACTGGTTCACAGGATTCAAGTGCAATTGAACGTACTACGTTACCCTCGCCTACTGCGAATTATGGTAATGACATCGGGTCGGGGCGCAGTCAGTAGAGCAATCACCGGGCCAGGTTGTGGGTTCAATTCCCTCTCGATCTGTAACCTTGCCGTGATTAGGAAATACATTGTGTAATATAGTTTTGTGCAATTCCAAATGGAATTTCTAATCTTTTTAGCCCTTTAATCAATATTAATCAATATTTCCATTTCAAAAATTTGACCTCTCTGGCCTAAAATTTGGTAGAGCGAGTGAGCGAGAGGTCGTGCGTTCAATTCCCACTCGACCCGTAACCTTTGCGAAGATTGGAAAGTGAATACCGTCTACATTACGTGTAAAATTTAACTAAATTCTAAATCAGAATCTACCCGGATACAAGTTCTATTGAACTGCTGTTTCAAGAAACCTTCACTTACCATGTTCTTGTTCTGAGTTTTCTTCATTAAAATAAACCACTGATGTCCGCCCAGGCGCTTATTCATTTCCACCGGAAATTAGGAAGGCGCTTAATGGAGGATGGGGGCTGTTTTGTATATTTAAAAAGGAATTACAGGGGTAATTTAGATTTTAAACCTGCTTGTTCATTATACAGAAGTGATCATAAATTGAGAGAAATTTATTGCCAGCTAGCTTTGTTTATTCTAGATATGTCAACAATGCATAATGTTATCTGCTATACAAAAACATTTTTTTTCACTGCCATAAATTAAAAGTTTATCAACGAGTAGTGATTACACAAAGCTAATAAGTTTGGAATCTATCACCAGTAGGGCTTGTCAATTTCATTACTCATATTGTACATTAAAAAGTCAACTAAAGGCTATAGATTAGTATTTGATTAGTATCGGAAAATGTGAGTACTGAAATCTTCTCTTACTAATTATTTTCGCATATCTAGTATTTGCGTACATTTTTTTAAAATACACGATTCACAATATAATCACAAAATGAAACAGCTATAATGTCGTACAATGTTGTTAAAAGATTACTGTCATTACAGGTTTATCCCTTTTCTGATCCAAGATTAACCATCACTAAAGTTATATATAGCTATTCTGAAATTTCTGTGACGATCAGAAATTTACACGCAAAAAGGTGTGAACTACAAAATTTTCTTCAGCATGTTGAATACAACCTCATTTCCTAACACACCATTATGAGTGACGTCATGCAATTCCTGTGACGTCACAGTTTCTTTTTGTCTTGACTTGAACTGGTTGCAGAGACGCAATGATTCGATATTAACCGATGCATCTCCATCACCTTTAACAAGTGTTGGAAAATTATCAGGAAATTTTTTGCCATATATAAGTTTACGGACTGTTGAATTAGGCTTATTTCCATGGAAACAATAAATCGGAACACCAGGAGATGTGTGCATTAGATAGGTACTGTTGACTATATGGCGCCTCATTTTAGTTCCTTCAGGAAAACCAATATCCGACAGAAACTCATCAAGATGTGAAAGCCTGTAATCCCGTTTCTTTGTACTTACAATTACGTCATCGGCCGGCCATAAAGACAAAGATGGCAGCATAAAAAGATTGCTGGTACTTGAACGTTGTTCGGAACGCACAGCTAATCGATTTACTAAGAAATCAGGAATCCCTTCCAAGTAACCGGAACCGTAAACAAGAACTTCTTGTATTGTACCGCCAAACACACCTAAAATGATTGTTGAGGTATTATCAAGTATTATTATGATGATGCTGCTGCTGCTGCTGCTGCTGCTGCTGCTGATGATGATGATGATGATGATGATGATGATGATGATGATGATGATGATGATGATGATGATGATGATGATGATGATGATGATGATGATGATGATGATGATTATTACACTTACCTGATAAAGCAACCCATTGTTTTATATACTGCTTTTTCCAGTCCTTGGTTTGTAGAGACAAAAAATACAATGTAACAGGGCAGCCATAGCTGTGTGATATAAGAGTTACTTTTTTGTAGCCGTTCATTGTGTATGTTTCTTCGATCAGTTTTTTCAATTTTGCATGATAATTATCTGGTAGTTTTTCTAAACAGAATCATCTTTTATGTTCACAATTTTTTTATAAGCAACACGAATCTTTCAAAAAACGAAGCTAAGCAACAGCCCTTTCAAAAACACTGCAATTGGTCTTCCCACGTATAGTCAACAAGCAACAAGTAAGCAAAAAATCAGTCTGTAAAAGAGACCAAAGAAACTTTGAGCCTCAGCCAAACTTTGTTTTGCTTTTAACACAGAGAATTCGATCGATTTTTCTTTGTTTACACTATTCAACTTTTCGTAGAAATCAAAATCCGCTTTAATTGATTGAAAAGCCACTTAAAGGGCAACGACACGAATCACGTGATCTTAAGACTTATTGTGCAGCACCAATTGCTGACGCTAAAAAACAAAAACAAAAAGCGCTGGCGGTACCTGGTGAAAACCTAAAATCGTAAGGTGCCGCACGTACATCCTTTCCCCGTTTGTAACCCAACTGGACTATGTTTTTCACCAATGGCTGGAGGTATTTAACTAATCCGAAATTATCTAAGGTTTCCACACTATATGTGTCCCCAAAGCCAGGCGTTCTTGTGATCACACCTGGAACATTTCTCGCCACCATATTCTTCATGTCCCATTGTAACCTAAATGAAGTTAAAATGAATTTTAAAAAGCAGACTTCAATAGCTCACACGGTTCTGAAAGAAACTTGAATTTATAAACCACTCAAGTATTACCTAATGTTATCAACCCAGCATTTCGTTGAAAGGGGAAGCAGTGCCTTTAATTCTAACCATAGTGTAAAATAAGAATTGGTTTTTGAATAACAATAGAAGGCTGGTTTCCTTGGCTTACCAGAGAGCTTAGCTTCAAGGCGACTACCGGCAGTTCCAGGAACTAAATGTAAAAGAACAAAATCTTGAGTATTGGTTTGTAGACTGATCTTGTGATAGAGAAATGATAAGAACAAACTTTTGCAAAAACATAATCAAGAGATTGTGATGATTAGTTTAACATAGAAATATGAGTTTAAGAATATGACATGGATAGAAATGATCAGTAACTTTTATCTGAAAGATGGACTCAATGTAGAGAAGGTCCCCATAATAATAGAGAGTTCAGAACTTTTCATATTACGTAATCTGCTACTTAACTTTCGTGTAAAGTTATGACAAGAACTTCTTGGGTAAAATTTTACTCAACCAAATTAAGGTTTTGATTGCATCAATTTATTAATTTCTTGTGTGACGAGAGGAGGGGCGATTGAACTGCAACACAGGCTACTTACTAATGATAACTGGTGAATACGTATATGCGTAACACAGGCTAGTGACAAATACCACAAAGATTTTCAAGAACTTCACCATTCTGTCTGTTGGTATTTCTGTTCATGTCAACGATCTAAAAACATTCATAACAGTGAAATAAATATCACAAAATGGCTTACGTAACTTTGTGAGATCGAACACGTGGGTTGGTTGTGTAAACACATATGCATAAAGTAAATATATTTATTCACGTGACATGTGTTGACGAAATAATAACAGACATTGATTGATCGATTGATAAGAGAGATCGTATTTTCAGGTGAACTCTGTTGGAAACCAATAAAATTTGGATGTATCTTTCGTCAAAGAATATATGAAAAGATATATTCGAAGCCTTCCATCTTTATTCCAGGTTTATTTAACAACATGCATTTTAATAAGGGGTGATAAATTTAC